>OX380338.1:3516890-4716890 GCA_947425015.1 Pterostichus niger | reverse complement strand
TCACGGCCCTCAAAGATATTAGTAGAGAGGGAGCCACAGGGGTAGATTTTTAAATTGGTGAAAATTGTTTGTCGGCTGTGGGGATCGAACCAGGGTTCTCAAGATCCACAGGCCGACTCGATACCACTGAGCCACCTACCCCATTAAACATCTCTAGACGTGATTTATGCGAGCGAAGTAACCAGCCGTCAAATTACGGCCCCGAAATATTTAAAGAATATCCACTAATCAGATTTATCAAAATGCGGTAGGTGGCTCAGTGGTATCGAGTCGGCCTGTGGATCTTGAGAACACTAGTTCTATCCCCACAGCCGACCAATTTAAATCTACCCCTGTGACTCCCCCTTCACTAATATCTTTGGGGGCCGAGAATTGACGGCTGGCAACCGCACTTCACGCGAAGAAATATATCACTTACCGAGATCTGCTTACGGCAGAGTGCCACACCCAGTAATGGGTAAAAGGCGTGATGATATATTTATATTATATAGAGTTATTAAAGAATTAGTCTTTATCAAACATTTTAATTCTGACACACATTCACATTCCCTCCATACAAGCTCATTTATTCCTCACACTCTAAATCATTCATTACGCAACAAATCTTCAATCACATCCAAACATTCACACCTGTTTCATTAATCTTTCATTCAATGCTTCAAATCATCTAAACTCCTCCAACAACAAATCTAAAAAGATAAGAAAGTTAGGGAGTTTAACTTGCGCTTGTTTTTAATAGAGCATTCCACACAATTACAGTTAAACACTTTATTTTACGAACTTAAATGATTTAAAAGTTAAGGAAAGAAAGGAATAAATTGCCAGAATAAACAAACTATGTCATCACCCCTTTTACCCATTCTAGGTGCAGTAAAATGATATATTTATACATGTGAAGTGCGGTTACCAGCCATCAAATCATGATCCCCAAAAATGTTAGTGCCACACCCAGTAATGAATAAAAAGCGTGATGATATATTTATTTTATTAATCTTTTTCTAGTCGTATTTTAAAACAGTTAAACGAAATGGTAACAAGATTGTATTAGAGTTTATTTAAACTTTTTGAGAATATGGTTTTGCTTAATTTGGATAATCCAAAATGCAGGATTAGTTTTTTCAGAATTGGGTTGAAAATTAATGTATATCTTGTCCTGTTACCCATAAATAAACTGACGTAAATGTCAAGTCATTTGACTTGGCGTATAGATATTATTTGATTTATTGTACATCGGAGATCAGGAATATACCAGTATGTCACATAAAAATTATAGTTAAGTACTTTTATTGTTTTGGCTACTGTTCAAAGATGTTTTTTTGTTACAGTAGAAATTATTTTTAAATAACTAAAAAAATGTCAGCTGATAATATTGAGTCAAATATCAGATAAGTACATCCTTGATAATAACCTTGACACATAGCCACAGGATTATTATTATATACGCACAACCAAAACTAGAAACAAAACAAGGATTTTATATAAAAAATGTGCGTGTCTTCTAAGTATTTTGAGCGTTTAGCAGCAGGCAATCAATAAACCCTCCATGGAATATTTAAGGTAGATTCCCTTATCGTTACACTTCCATTTAGTTAATTAGAATATATTAATAGGTGCTAATATACTTCATTCTTTTTACCCGCTTTCTGTGCGCTTTACGCTGTGTTTTATTTAAGTGGAATTTGTGGAATGCACATTTACAAAAAGAGGTGTTTTTAGAGACTGTAAAATATAAACAGGAAGAGTAGATTAATGTAATTACAGAGAGATTAGTCAAAGTGTCTCATATCCGTATAATACTAAATGTTTATTTTTTTCAAATACTGAATATGGTTTTAATATTTAATCATTTATTTAAAACATAAAGGTAATTAATTATTTCATGACTGGGAGTATTTGACCGTGTCTATGATACAAACATTGGGACAGAAGTGAAACATTTTCTTGTGCACATTATTTCCCTAGGCAGTTTTTTACGACATACTTAAAAACAGATTTATACTACTGGAAAAGTGTAGAAGATATTTTATATATTTGAATCAAAATTGTAAAATAATGTAATGTAATGTAATTTAATTATCAATAAAATCATGAATTTTTATAAGTATTTTTTGTTGTTGTAGAATAATGTCTACTTTTTCTCACTAATTTGAGACTTTTTGTGTATGTTCTAAAAATAGTTATTTGTGTATTAAGAGCGTAAAGTGTCTTTGTTCCTCGAACACTGTAATTGCAGCGCGAACCGAAGGCGAGAGCTGCAATAGTGTAAGAGAAGAGTGTAAGTGAAGACAATGTATTTTTTCCCTCGGTGTTTTGTTGGCCTAGGGCTTTGCTTATGGCTACAAATTACACCTCATGAAAACTTATGCATTTCTCTACCTAGATGTACGAATATAATATACCATTTAATTTGATTATGTTTCATTTATATAGCATTTAAAACTTCAGAATAAAACATTTTTGAAAATAAGTTTTTTTGAAGAACGGTATAATAAATAATTTTTTTATTTTTAATATTAATGTGCAGTAATCTATAGATGAAAAACAAGTGATAAATTAAAGTTAAAAAAAATAATAATTACAAAATACTCTTTATAAATAAATAATGTTCTATTTGATATCCATTATTTTCTAAACATAATAATAACAATTTATAACAATTATTATTACTTGATAGGAGCTAAATTTTCTTGTTTTGTTTTTGTTTCTCATCCATAACTTACTGCACATTAATATTAAAAATAAAAAATTATTTAAATTTAAATTGAATTTTTCTCAATATTTTTATTATGTAAGGATGTAAAATGGTTACATTGTTGAATTCAGAAAAAAATACTCTATCGAATAGGCCTAAAAAATATGTATAATCCCATTTGAAAAAATATAACTTTGTGTTGTAACTTGAGAATCACTGGTTTAAAATATTATTTTATTCTTTAAGCAGATGTCCCCCTTGGTCTTCTACAACTTTGCTTTATCATATATTATTATGACAACAAAATATTATTTCATTTAATAATAATAATTACAAGTATTTTATTTCAAGCCACAGTCATGGCACACTATTCTCTTTCAGATTTGGTGTATAATAAAGTGCCCGCCATTTTACTTTTTAATAATGTAACATATGGATTATTTTACATGATTGTAAAGCAAATTTGATGCAGTTTTCAAATTTGTAAAAAATATAGTATGTTCCATTTGAAATTTCAAAGTTGATATTAATTACTAATAAACCGGAAATGATATCATGAATGTACATCCGTTATCAACTAGCTTACATGTTACTGTATAAATCATGTTATATGAAAGAAATTGCTAAGTTGATAAATAAGCGAGATATTTGCTGGTTCTATTAAAATATAACACCCTGTATATATATTATCACGTTTTTTATCAATTACTGGGTGTAGCACTCTACCGTAGCAGATCTCGGTAAGTGATGACATAAAACCATCTACTAAATAGCATGGTTTAAAAGAGACAAATAAATATTTATATTTTACAGACGTATGCATAAATGCATGCTTTCATGTCTTTCTCATACACGTACTTATGCAAACAAGCAAATAGACATAATCGCAATTATTAAAAATTCATACGTGATTCCTGTTTTATTCGCAAGACGTTATGGAAGGACTGATTGTCTTCCTATCGAAAACTGGTCATGTGTGGGGCTTTAAGAATGTTGTTGAAGATCGTCTTAATAATAAATGTCCGGAGCGGTGTTTGTATCAAGCGAGTGTCAACTGCACGGGTAACCCCTAATCCGTTGCACGATGAATTTTTACCTACTGTCAATCTATGAGAGTGATTTTGCTGCCAGCAAAAAAGTGTACTTGAAAATAAAAATGTACCTAGAGAAAATCTGACAGATAGCATGCTATTTGATAAGATAATTTCTTTAAACAAATATAATAAAATAATTTTGTCAAACTGATAACATATAAACATATTTACTTGTTAACGAAATTGTAAATAAATATAAATATATCATCACACCTTTTACACATTACTGAGTGTGGCACTCTGCCGTAAGCAGATCTCAGTAAGTAAGTTTCGCGTGAAGTGCGGTTACCAGCAGTCAAATCAAGACCCCCAATGATGTTAGTGGAAGGGGAGTTACAGGGGTAGATTTAATTTGGTGAAAATTGTTTGTTGCCTGTGGGAATCGAACCATAGTTCTTAAGATTCACAAACCACTGAGCCACATGCCCCATACAAAATTGTATCAGTATAAAATTGTGCTTATTGGTTATATAATCAAGTGTTTTGCATTATGATTGGTTGAAAATAGGCCAAAGGAAGTTATAAATTAAAAACTTAGTATTGAATTTTTAGCAGAACTATACAGGTTGTTACAGAAGACAAAAATGCAAATAAAACATTAACTCAAGTTTGAAGCATGTTTAAATTTGTATCAAAAATAAAATCTCGAATAAAATAATAATAAACATAAACTATAATCATGTATTATTCCTACCAAAACATGTATTCATAACAATAACGATACATAATCACTAAAGCCCGGATTTTTAGGCAATTGCCTAGATTCAAATTTTAATATACTTCAGGCAATTTCGTTTTTCTATACATAGGTAATATGTTTACGTGTAATGGAAGGTTTTTTTTTTCGTGTCTTAGAGCCTATTTTTTCTATATTTTGGTTATTGTGCCTATTTTACCTTATACAGTCTATTTTGCCTATTTTTGTTGCCTATTCTAACTTTTATTGAGCAGACAAGGTTTATCATCTACTTCGTTGACTAATTCAGCACCCGACAAAGTGTTTCAATCTAACCTATAATATTTAAAGTACTTTAATCAAGTTTTTGTGTGTGAATTTAAAATGCCGAAAGAAAAAACGTTTTTTAGTCAAAATTTTACGTGGCAATTCAATTGTCTTTGCCATTAGTCAATTGAGCTGAGGTAACTTTAGACGATATGGCTAAATATAAGAACGCTACTGTCACATTTTATGATGTCGAACGAAGTTTTCAGCTTACAAGCAAGTTCTGACAGATCGAAGAATTCCCTTTCCGAAAATTTCATAGAGCAATTGCTCGTAATATTTTGTGAATTAAAGTATACTACATAGTTTTAATTTGCATAATAGTTAATAAAATGGGAACCCTACATTATTATTTTTCAGATTGCGTTAATTTTTGTTTAAAATGATTATTTTTTCTAACGAAAAGTAGATACGAGTACCAATATTAGAAAAAAGGATTCGTTTATTTTTTTTAAAACAAATTATTTACATTTAAGCCTCCTAAAATCCCGCCTATTTTAGAGTAATTACCGGCCTATATGCCTGCCTATTTGGGTGTTTTTAAGAGCCTAAATATCCGGGCTTTAATAATCACAATGTATAACAACAGCAGCCTTATTTCCAGTTCAAGAATTTCAATTAGACTCTCTAACAAGATCCTAGGAATCATACAAATTACTCAAGTTAAATTGTCAACTATAATTCACAAGATAATAACTACATTTCGAGTTTTCCTAATGGTAAGGCACGTTTTCCGGCGCTATCCCCCCACCCTCCTACACATCCGCATGCACCATGAGGCAGGTTCCAGGTCAGGGCTAACCTAACCTAACCCCAATCGAACCATTCGATGATGAATTACAGACAGATATAATGACTCATGATGTTGACACTACACTTTTAATATCTATTACTTTTTATTAAATAAAATCATGGTATGATAAAGTGTCAAATCTTCTCACGCCTACACACGTTAAATGAATTTATGTTATCGTACATACATGGTATTATATCGATCCGATTTAATTGCACAGATAATAAATATGATTCACGTGATTAAAGTTATAACTGAAATAGTTACTTACTGAATGAAGGTATATCCATCTTCTGTGCCATCTCCATGGTAACATTCACCAAGAATTGCAACCCAAACATTTGAATAAATTCGAGACAAATCACTCTTCGACTTCGTTAGAAGTCTGATATAAAAATTCACGAAGAATCTTTCTTATATGAGCACATTTTGACACGGGTAACTGGCCACCAACAACCTCATACATCAAACACACATTTTCTCGGTATAATAACGATTATTCAACAACCAAATTTCGGTAATATTCGAGTGATTAGTTCAGGTTGTTCGCTGCACTGTAACGGTGTAATGTAAGTGTTGTATTTGATGAAACCCTGGCACGTTAGTGGGAAGTTGTGCACGTTTGATGGCTAAGCACCCGGCTTGCGCCCTCCATGTCGTGACGTCACCACCGCGCAGCGTTGTGATTGGATGGTGCGCGGTGGCACATCCGAACCCCTGATCGATAGCTTGGATAGGTGTAGCAATACGACGTATGTCAATTTGCGGGGATTTTTGAATTTACGAGTCTGGCCACGTGGTCGATAAATTGAATTCGTCATTGTATTTACTTAATATGTGGTCAATAAAACACTCTTTACTATTAGGGGAATACAAAAAAATTACATCAAATCGTACCATACAAAAGTCATAATTGATAATGAAAAAGTCACCGGTTGTTCAATTGAAATAAATGTAATTTGTTGAAATTATTTAGGTAATACTGTTTAAATGTTACAACAATTGCTAAGATTCAAAATCATAAATTTAAAATTAATTATCAGTCATAATTAACAACGAAAAATATCACTGATTGTGTTAAGCTTAGACATGCCCATTATATTTAATCTTTGTTTTTCATGGCACGATTTAATGCCATTTTTTGAATTACCCGATATGTTGGGAAAACTAGAATAATTTTTAATTAATAAAAATGAGATATAGGTTGGTGAATTGATGGTGAGGCAATGTAGGAATAAATGGATGGATATGATTGAGGGTTTATTGCGTGAACGAAAAATGGGTCGAGTTTGTATGAAAGGAATTATAAATGGGAATCAATGTTTTGCGAAGAATAATAATAGCATGAATCGATCAACTAAACATCAAGGATTTGTTCTACACTTTTTACATGAAATATAGTATTTGTCAAATTATTTTTGTTTAATTAATTTTCTCGTTAAATAATAGTTATGTATGTAACACGACTTGCATATACTATTTTTTTTGACCGATTAAGTTTAAGTAATTATACTGATTTTATAAATTATATTTCAATTGTCAAAACCATTAGGTATATAGTTCCAAAAGTTTGATTTTGGTATTGGCAATGTGTGATAAACTAGTTGCTACGAATAATGACAAATAGCACTTTATTGGACTAGTACGATAAAATAACAAAATTAAATTCCTGTCTAAATCAAAAATTAAAAGTTAAATAAATAAATAAACTTAAATAAAAATAAATAATTATTTCATCACGCCTTTTACCTATTACTGGGAGTGGCACTTTGCTGTAGTAGATCTCGGTAAGTGATATATTTCTTCGCGTGAAATAAGGTTACCAGCCGTGAAATCACGGACCTCAAAGATATTAGTGGTGGAAGAGCCACAGGAGTAGTATTAATTTGGTGAAATTAATCGAACCTGGGTTCTCAAATCTACAGGCTGATTCGATACCACTGAGCCACCTACCCCATATGTATTATACCTAAATAATTAATTAATTCCCTTGCATTTAATACAAGTTATTTTTTTTTTTTTTTTTTGGCTTCTTTGGCGGACCAACTACTCAGGTCATATGCCGCCATTACGCCCTGATCCGCGTTTTTAGGTCTTTTAGTCAACAGCAACGCAGGTTTCTCGGGACGGTCACCCATCCAAATACACCCCGCGCGCAACGTTGCTGTTATGCCATGGCCGTTGACGAAACAAGTTATTTTCTTTTGAGATAATTTTTTATCTTGAGACATCGACATTTTTGTGACAAATTTAACTGTTGAATAATTATAAATAAAAAAATTATAAAAAACATAAGAAATAAGAAAGCACACTTGGACATACATTTAAGTTACTCACATTATCATATTAAAAAAAAAATGGTCTGGTAATATAAAGCTTTGTCTACAACTCGTACATAATCGAAATAAAATAGAACTCGCTTTATTTATCATTTTATAAACTATGGCTCCTTCAATAAAGTCCTGCATTATATTCTTGTTACATAAATGGCTATTATCACATACAAAATGAGTACATAATGTCTCACTTTTAGCGTGATTTTAGAAAAACAAATATATTTTTATTATTATTATAGTATGTAGAATATTTGATAAAAAATACTTTTAATATTATTTTATCAATGGAAATTATTTTAATAATATATGTAATATGTAGTATAAATTATTATCATTACTGTAAATACGTAATCTTACGAGTACGAGAGAAATAACAGCTGTGTGTGAATATTTAAATAAAGGTAGACAAAGAGAAACAATACTAAGAAGCATATATAGTTTATAAAATTCTGTATTTAACCAATAACTATATGTTTCATAATATGTATGTAATTTAAACTGCACGCAAGAATTTATAATTCCACGAGCTTATAAATTAAGCTCAAATTACATATTGATATTAGATTAATTATGATTATAAGTACATAAATTATTATAAAATCATTACGTCAGAATTATATTGAAAAATGTTTAAAGGTGATATTAATTATTTCATGTATTTAATTGAATATTCAAATGTGAGAAAATGCAAAAAATTTACTTAATATTCATGTTTAGCTATTATTTCAAATTTGTTATAAATGCAGAATAATGAAAATTTAAATTTACGCGAATAAATAAAATCATTGAATTCAAAATACAATCGCTCAAACACACGGTGGGCTTCAAAGTACAAAGTATGAAACAAAAGTAATGATTATGTAAAATGGATGAACTAGTTCAAGAGTCCAATATACAATAATAATCATCAGGGATCCGACACGTCACGAAATAGTAACCGAAAACTGCACTCTGCCTAAGTAGATCTCGGTAAGTGATATATTTTTTCGCGTGAAGTGCGGTTACCAGCCGTCAAATCACGGCCCCAAAGATATTAGTGGTGAGGGAGCCACAGGGTAGATTTTAAATTGGTGAAAATTGTTTGTCGGTTGTGGGGATCGAACCAGAGAAAACCGAAACTAAAATGTAATTAATTCTGTAACCGAACCAATATTATTTCGGTTCTAAAATCGAATATTTAAACCGGTAAAAATAACATACTGAATCGAAAATAGTAAGAAGATGAAGAAAAATATGTTACTAGTTTTTATATTTTTATAAAATTAAAGTCTTTATAGTCGTAACAGAGGTTGGCAACACTGGATATGAATGGTAGTGTGAAAGCAATGCGTACGTAGATATTATTTTTTAAGATTGCATTGATATATTTATAGTGGTTAATTGTTATGTTTATACTTAAAATAATTGTTTACATTTTTTGATTAAAAAAGATTTTAAATTTTAAAATTATGAAATGATGGTACAGATTTGTACAGCACCCCTTTAAACAAAATTCTAATGAACATAAAACATTCAATGCATGTAACGTAATCTAGTGGCAAAAATGTAAACTAAATACCGACGCCGGCGCCAACGTCAACGTTAGAATCGTAAGCTATAAAATTGAAATTATAATTTTATACAATTTCATCACCCATTATATTAGATTTAATTTTAAATTTAAATTTACAAATGTATTTTCTATTTTCATAATAATTCAACATTTTTAAATTGCAAAATAAAAAAAAAATACTCTCA
Organism: Pterostichus niger; assembly: GCA_947425015.1. Taxonomy (NCBI): domain Eukaryota; kingdom Metazoa; phylum Arthropoda; class Insecta; order Coleoptera; family Carabidae; genus Pterostichus; species Pterostichus niger. The sequence goes on along the minus strand of OX380338.1, from coordinate 4,707,235 downwards.
TTACTACATTATTCAATACATATTGAATGATTATTTAATGAGTTCCAAATATAATTAATACTTTTCATTTATTGTATCAATAGGAATATATTAAATATTCAATCAATGACAAAAGGACACAGTATCTTTACTTCTTTATGTTAAATTATTTCGTTCAGTTTATGTGATACTGTGCATAATTACTTGGGAAATCATTTTTTTTTGGTGCAAAATGTATGTTTTCATTTAATTCCGTATAATTATACAATTTTAGACTGATAATTTTATAGGTATTTACGTAATAAGTACGTAATGAAGGACTTTCTTTGACGAGACGTAGTTAAATAAATAAAACGAGTTCTGTGAAGTCTGCTTTAGAAACGATTTATTTTCTTATGTTATATGTTAATGTGAAAATCTTACTTGTACCTCAAAGTGTATTGTTGTTTTTGTTTTTTTATAACAATTGAACTATGAAATTTGTCAAGTAAGTGGAATAAGGTATTCATAATGTTTCAAAACTTAAAAGAACCCCAAAAGAAATTGCATTAAATCCAAAGGTATTAATTATTTAATTAGGTATAATATTCATTTTGACTTTTATTTTTTGACATTTACAGGAGTCAAATTTTGCCATTTTATCGTAGTAGCCCAATAAAGTACTATTTTATGTATACTAAAAAGTATCATAGTTATTATTCGTACATATAAATCTTTTAAGAAATATATTTTTACGTGCGCTATTTATTGCAATAATAGCTATTTATGAAACTAGTAAGGAAATGAAGGTTATTACCTTACGCATGTGAAATTTGCAGAACGAGGCGTAGCCGAGTTATGTAAACACATAAGTAAGGTAATAACCGACTTTTCTTACGTGTTGCATACAATATTTTTTCTACTTCCGTTCTAATAAATACGAAAGAGTGTTTTTGAAATTATGAAATTTTGACATATTAATGACTGTTATAAATTCAAAAAATAAAAGAATAACACATCAGAATTCGTCTACCAAAATATCTTAATTTTTTGTGTTGCTATGTTACCTCATTATTTTACTAGTTAAATAATGCAGTTCATCATCTAACTCAAATAAGTGAAATAAAACATTTATATCCTAACGGAAGTAGAAAAAATTGATTTAAATGTATAATTTAAATTTCTACAGGTAATAATTTATTTTTAAAACAGTAAGAGCGAAAAGAAAACTAGAACATTCGATGGATCGTTTGAATAAGTATACAATTAGTCCGTGAAAGTTTGAATAAATAAATAAATAATAAAATTACTTTTAAAAAGTTGTTAAATACTTGTATAATTGTAATTCTCAGGTAAGTACTTGGCTACAGTATAATTTTATCAAAGAAGGACAAAAGGAAGATATAATTATTAAGAAGGATAAGTCCTTCAAAAGGAGACCGTCTGGTCACTTTTTGTTTCATAAATGTTGTAGCTCTAATTTCAATTATTTCGGAATTATATAGAGTTCGCTAGCTTCACATTTAATACTCTTTTTGGATCTGCGAGCCTGTTAGCTTTTAGGAACAATCAATATACGTCCGGGACAGATGTACCTTTTTCATTATTAAAAAATAAAGAAAGCACCAAAGAACTAATCACCCAAAGAATAAAATCTGCAGTGTACTACATATTTATTTAATTGCTGACTAAAACAAAACAAAAATTATGCTACCTAAAAAAATGCAGCATAAACGAAATATAAACATAGTCATTTATAATATTTTTTGAGAGTTGAATTTTATCATTATAATATCATTATCTAAGTAGTTCAAAAAATGTGTACCATGAAATGTATATCTTCTAACATCTAACGAAATGCGACTTTGATTATCTTGATTATACAAGGAGTCCCAAATAATTTACATGGGAATCTTGAGAACAGTAAGAAATAAGAGTTTAGTTAAATTAGATTAGTTACAATAAAAATATGCCATTTTAGCTACACTCTGTTCGATAGGAGCGTGGTTGTATAAAACAACAGTTCTTAACCTTTTTGTCATCGCGGACCTCCAAAATTTACAAATATTTTTCGCGACTCCCTCCCCCTGTTTATACAGAAATTACGAATATTATATTGATTTTTTAATAAGGACAGATATAATTCAGACCTTAATTATATATATGTACATATACATATATATATATATATATATATATATATATATATATATATATATATATATATATATATATATATATATATATATATATTAATGATAATAAAAAGTGTTTGTTATTAATTATCTCTATTTTTAAGGGAGACGTTGAAAAACGTTCATGTCTTTCTCTGACAATGGTACAATACGATTCTTGCAATATTTGAAATTTATTATATAATTTTTATTACAAAAGAAAAAAAACAAATAATATTTCACTAGAAAGTGTTAAAATACATTTACAGAAAATAGTATGTAGAGTTACAATTAAAACTTTGCGGACTCCTTGAGATCGGTTCTATATTTTGAATACTAGAGACATCTAGCGGATGAAGAAATACTATAATGATTTAATTATATTGACAGAAGAATGAATCTCAGCGATTTATTTATTAAAAATTTGTGAAATAAGTATCTAATATATATATATAACTATATACAGGGTGTAACAGCGAAACCAACCACTGCCTATATTTTCTTTATTATTATAGTTACAAAAAAATATTATAAAGCAAAGTTGTAGAAGACCAAGAGGTACATCTGCTTAAAGAATAAAATAATTTTTTAAATCAGTTATTCTCAAGTTACAACACAAAGTTATATTTTTTCAAATGGGATTATACATATTTTTTAGACCTATCCGATAGAGTATTTTTTTTCTGAATTCAACGATGTAATCATTCTACATTCTTACATAATAAAAATATTGAGAAAAATTCAATTGAAATTTAAATAATAAGAACGGTATAATAAATAATTTTTTATTTTTAATATTAATGTGCAGTAATCTATGGATGAAAAACAAGTGATAAATTAAAGTTAAAAAAATAATAATTACTAAATACTCCTTATAAATTATAAATAATGTTCTATTTGATATCCATTATTTTCTAAACATAATAACAATTTACAACAATTTTTATTACTTGACAGCAGCTAAATTTTGTTCTTTTGTTGTTGTTTTTCATCCATAGCTTACTGCACATTAATATTAAAAATAAAAAATTATTTAAATTTCTTTCGTTAATTATTTATAACTGTCAACGCGATTAATTTTTTCCATATTAAAAAGGATTTCATGACAGTGCCATATTCTACGTTCTTAACTGGAACAGAGTATAATTACAGCTGCTGATTGACCTAAGCAGTTGACATGGTAATATGTGGTTATTTAGAAAATCATTCCTTAACTCTGCATGTCTTCCCTTTGACGTTTTGATCTGACATATGGCATAATTAACATTACTATAAAACATATGATTTCCTTTCAAATTAAATCTTATTTATTTTATTGTTATCAACCATAATTAGCAATAGCTATTGTTCGAATTACTAGTAAGTAGGTAATTTAAGAGATAAAATTGTATCAAAATATATCAATTAAAATAACAATCCTGAATAATATTCTTAATTCCGCCGGATTTCCATTCGATGTTCAAGTGTTTTTCTCGGCAACGATCAAGTGCACTGGGCTACAAACCCATCTGTTTCTTATGAGTTTATTTCCAGGCCAGATAACACTCATCATTGGCCCGGTAGCACGCCACTGGACCGCTAATTGCTCGCTTGTGATTTATGAACAAAAATTTATCGAAATACGCGCGAATTAGTATTGCGATATCGGTGTGCTAATAAAAAGAGCGTTAATGGTATAATGGCAACTGTAAGATACAGATTTATAGGAAGGATATAAAAACTTATCGATAATTGTAGAAGTATAATAACTAGAAATGTGTTTATGAACTGTGAGAGATACTGTATAATTACACTTGTACTTTGGTAGTTTGGTTTTTACAGAAACTTTACAAATAGTTCTAGGAATGTTGTAATTAAAATTTTATTTCTCCACTGACCCATGTCCCCATCAAATTCTTTTATACTTGTACTTGTTATAATAATGGACTATTAACATTTAATATTTTTATACCTTTTGATAAAGGTTAAAATACATACATCCTAAATATATTCATAGAACATTCTCTCATCAGTTTGGTGTTAAAATTGATTATTTCTATTATGATTTTGGTGTTATAGAATCCAAATTTCTATCCCGGTCGTGGAAAAACATATATATATGAATGTATATTTTATTATTTATTATCGAGTCGGCCTGTGGATTTGATACCCACAACCAACAAATAATTTCCACCACATTGAATCTACGTCTGTGGCTCCCCCTCCACTATTTTCTTTGGGGACCGTGATTGGCGGCTGGTAACCGCACTTCACGCGAAGAAATATATCACTTACAAAGATTTGCTACGGTACAGTGCCACGCTCAGTAATGGGTAAAAATTTAATGGTTAAAAATATTGTAAAAAAATTGAAAACATCAAATTTATGTGCAACTAATAATGGAAAGCGACCATTAAGTAATACATTCATTATACGTGCGTTTATAAATAGATAATGTAGTTCATTACTCATGGTTGTGAAAATAATTTATTACTCACGGATCGTGGCCAATTATATCTAGGTTGCTATATTGTAACTCAATGGAGGTCGTGAGTAATAATTTATTATTAACAAACATATCGAGATTGCTATAATACAAATAAAGTTTGACATTTTCGTCACAATAACCTTTAATAATTAGTATTTTCGTCAGACTAATCAAAAAGTGTAATTAACAGTTGAGTATATTAGATAATGACTATTACTCATACGAATAAATTATGCCACTAGCCTACGGCTCCAGTTGCAAATTTTATCCTCATGAGTAATAGCTATAATTACACGCTAGTTGAATAATATACTATTAAAATTTGGATTCTTCCCTACATAAACTATAGATTCTTGTAATGTAATTGGGATTAAGTTTTATATTAAGTAAAGTAATAAATAAAAAATCGCGAAATATAGTTTAAAATCGTAAGTAAACATATGTACACAAATAATTAAAAATAAATCACCCTACCGAAATACTCATCCAAAGGTACATGCAGATAACATTGGCATGTTAATATGGTCATAAACCATCCAGATAAAATGGTTCAAGTGGTATTATTCCGGCGTCTCGACGCACAGCATCGTCCAGTTCAAAATAAACCTTCAAACCATCAACAACAAAACCACCCAACAACATCTAACAACATTCTACAATGTCACCATGAAAATGTGGCACTATGGTTTCGTGTCATTGATCTTAATTATTGGCGTGTGGTTCTTCTCGTATGGAATTATAAAAAGAGGGGATTTGAACAGAAAAACGGCGATTGAAGTGAACTTTGTGAGCAATGATGATGATGATGAAGAAATAGTGTTTGTGAAAAATGACTCAAATGGTTTTAAATTGCCGAAAGGGAAGGTGAAACAACATGTGCCGAAGTTTATGATGGAGTTGTATGAGAAATCAAAGATGGTGAAAAAACAAAATTTGAAAATGACGTCGGATATTGTCAAGAGTGTTATTCCTGTATACGAAGGTATAAACAATTATAAAAATTTAAAATCGGTTAGATACTAACAGACAATAGACAGTCAAAGGTTTGCAATAATGTAATATAAAATAGTATGTTATGTATCAAGGGAGGGAAACAAGCGATTATTCCCGCGTGTGAAATTGGCAAACCGAAACTTAATCGAGGGCCGAAGGCTAGAGCTGAAGTCAAGATTTGCCAACTTCACACAAGGGATAATCGCGCCCTCCCGTGAAGCATATTATACTTTTCGTAACAAGTGCACAAAAATTACTGTCTTATCGGGACAAATATCAAATATGGGTTGCGTAACTAGTTACCTAGGAAACGCCGCAAACAGCTAATAATCGTAGTCTTTTGGGAGAGAAACATGCTACCTAGGGAGAGAAACATCCTACCTAGGGAGAGAAACATAATGTTTCTCTCCCTAGGGGAGAAAAGCAGTGTTTCTCTCTCTAAAATTAGGAAATAAGAACGTGTTTCTTGTGCATGTATTACGAAAATAATTATAAAAATTGAAAATCGGTTAGATACTAACAGACAATAGGCAGTCAAAGGTTTGCAATAATGTAATATAAAAATAAATAAATATATCATCACGCCTTTTACCTGTTACTGTGTGTGGCAAATGCGATTACCAACCGTCAAATCACGGCCTCCAAAGATGTTAGTGGAGTGGGAACCACAGGGGTTGTTTTAATGTGGTGATAATGGTTTATCGGCTGGAATCGTGTGGGTGTTCCAAATAATTTTTAGAACAATAACACCAAAACAATAAGTTATAAATGGGCATATTTGATAATTGATTTTGTTAATTTATTTAGCTAATAACAATAGACGACGCTATTTTATTTTTGAGTAAATTTTCTTAGAGTATTAAAGTAAAACATAAGCTCCTAACGAATCTAGGTTCAATCTCCGTTCACTTCAATATGTTAAAACTTTCTTCGATGCTGAAACTATCTACTACTATTTAGTATTTTTAAAATAAATAAAAAATAAATATGTTTGTCTTTGTAGGTTCCCATTATCCTTATTTACTGGAAAATGATATAAATAATGATCACCATATGTTAGTATTCAATGTACCTACTTCCAATAAAGATGAAATATTCCTTAGAGCAGAATTACAAGTTTTAACTTTAATAGAAATTAAATCAAAGTTAGCTCTAGGTAAGTACATAAATTACTGAATTATATTAACCCATTACTTGAAAGCTGAATACAATTTAACAAACATCACTATACAGGCTGTTTCACAATTTATAGCATTTATTTTAACCCTATATATTACTCAATGTACTGATTATAAAACATTTTTTTACAAAATTCGCTAAATTAATTGCGCTTTACATAAAGTAAACATTTTAGTGCCACTGATTTGAGATTTGTTTCTAATATAGTAATAATTAAATTGTAATTATAACGCAACTAATTTTTATTTATTTGATTTGGCATTTATCTGACGTCGTACAATGAATAAATGGACTATTGTAGTGTTTATAATTATAATTTAATTACTAATATATTAGAAATAATCAGTGGCATTAAAACTGTTTACTTCTTGCAAAGTGCAATTAATTATATGAATTAAAATATAAATGCCATAATTGTGAAACACTTTGTATATATTAGTATATCTACAGAATCAATCAAAGTTATATATATACGAGTTATATATACAGGGTGTTTCTGTACTTATGAATCAAACTTTAAGGATATATAACACGTTGCAAAATTAAGGGTGGTTTACTTAAAGGAAACATGTTGAGTGCCACTGGTTTCATAGCTGTTTGTGTTGTTATTAACAATGCACGTAACTATCTAATCCAACGTTGATATCGAGTAATGAACAAATTTAATGAATTTTGTAAGATGTTCAATTATTCTGTTTCTTTCACAGTAATGAAACCAGTGCCACTCAACATATTTCCTTTAAGTAAACCAACCTTAATTTTGCGAATTTTTGAAAAATTATTTTTCTCCTATTATCAGTAGCATACAACGTGTTATATATATTCTTAAAGTTTGATCCATAAGTACAGAAACATCTTGTATATATCATCATCACGCCTGTTACTCATTACTGGGTGTGGTACTTTGCCGTAGCAGAAATCTGTAAGTGACATATTTAAACGAATGAAGTGCAATTACTAGCCGTAACATTACGGCCCCCAAAGATATTTGTGAAGGGGAGCCACAGGGATAATTTTAATGCGGTAAAAATTAGTTTTTTTTGTGTTGCATACAAAAGGACTTCAAATATCATCAAGCTAAGTGTAACGAAAGGTCATAGGCGTAACTATAAATATTCAACTTGGGCGTCAGATTTTTTATTTGATGATAATAATAATCGCCGATAGATAATAATTGCAAATTAAGTATTAATATTCATTATTATGCACGTAATTCTAAATTTAACATACAATGCACATTATGGATCACCGTACATAACCTATAATTAAATACAGTTCACTGTAAATATATTAATTAAATATTTTCTAGGCATAGAACGTCAAATAAAAATATCGTTATACAATGAAACAACCAATGAATTAAAAATATTAGAAGAAAGGCATATTTACCATACGGACAATACCTGGATATCATTCAACGTATCTCACGCTGTCAAAACAGTGTTACTGGAACCACAAGACGAGAACAAAATTCTCAAACTCCTAATAACCGTCAAACTATATCAACCTCTAATCAACAACAAAACTGGAGTGTTCAAACTATCTCTAATGCCAATAATTGAAAACTATGAACACAATTATCCTGTACTACTTTTATTTTACTCCAGTGCAAAAATGGACACGACAACAATGAATCAATCACATAAACATTCGATTGTTGAACACAATCACTTAGAAAATAACAAAAGAGCTCGACGATATATTGACGAAGATTATGAAGAAGAAACTAATAAATTATGGGATGATGACGTTGGAAATAAAGCCATGACTAGAAAAATGAAACGGATAAGAAATAATTGTAGGAAGCGACCACTTTATGTTGATTTTGCAGAGATTGATTACGATTCTTGGATTGTACAGCCTAATGGATATGAGGTTTATATATTATACTTTGTAATTCTTTTTACATAAAGCTTGTCTCATCTTTCGTTTACACAACAAACATTCAATTTCGGTAGCATACACTTATTTCAACTTACGTCTCTTCTAATATTCTTTCTAACGCATAATAAAAAAAATTATTCTGAACACGATTCTGTATACCCACATACGTATATAGTAATTTAACCTCCAAATTTTGTGTATGTCAAAAGTCACTAATTAATGTATTTTGTATTATATTGTAATTAAACTATAATATTTAAATGTAGAACTATTATAACTGCGATGTTATCATGCATTTTTTTTAAACTGCTATAAATGTTACAATAAATTAATGAATAGATAAATATTAATAAATGATTCATATTTAGGCTTACCAATGTGCTGGAAAATGCTTCTATCCAGTAGCCGAGCATTTATCTCCTACGAAACACGCCATAGTTCAAGCACTACTGCACAGTGTGTTACCGTCCCGCGCACCACGTTCGTGTTGCGTTCCCACCAAATTAGACTCGATTTCAGTACTTTATGTCGACGCACAAGGAGTCCTCACGTATCGATACGCGTACAAAGATATGGTTGTCACTGAATGCGGGTGTCGATAAAATGTCAAACGTACAATTATATATTCACAGCTAATTTCACTACAATGTTAATTAAGGCGTGAAGTTTGAGCAGATGTGCAAAATACAGGATGCAATTTTCATTTTCAAAACTTCCGATGATTCATTTAAAAACTTGTCGATTTTTTAATATTTCAAAATGTCAAAAAGCACGTGGTTGTTGATGTTCTTTTGTATATTTTACTGTAACTTGCTATGATCAAAAAGGATTAATGAAAAAAAGGAAACAATGAAGTATTTTGTTGCCTTGACGAAATAAAATATTTAGTCAACATGGAGTTGTGAAATATAAATGTAGTGCTTATTGCTCCTTATATTTTGGGTTGAAAAGGGGAAGGGCTAAATTGCCAGCGATGCGATGGAAAATCGTCCGACGTCAGGCTCGGTGTATTCGACGAAGTCAGAGTTTCGGGTTAGTAGGAAGACAGGAAATCCTTTTCAAAATTTCTTGCGTACGTATCGGAAACAGTCTGGTGCCAAATCGGTGAAAGATATCGCTAAAGATGCAGCAAGAGAGTGGCGGATAATGTCTGACAGGCAGAAGAATGCCTATCAATTAGCTATGGATGGATGCGGACGAAAGAAACGGAGGAAAAGCAAACCTTGTTGTATACCTTGTTGTAAACCTAAAAAGCGTCGTCGCCGCAGCAGCTGCAGAAAGAAGAGGAGGAAGAGTAGTTGCCGAAAAAAGAGGAGGAAAAGTAGTTGCCGTCGAAAAAGGAAGAAGTCTAGTTGTAGGAGGAAGAGAAGGAAGAGTAGTTGCAGAAAGAAGAGAAGGAAGAGGAGTAAACCCCCCTGTTGCCCACCCTGCTGTCCACCTTGCTAGTAACGATTTTTATGCATCGCTAAATATCTAAATTCGTCGTCTATTTATTTCCATGTAATATTTAAGTCTAAATTTGCAGTGTTATTGTACTTGTAAGCTAAATTCCAGTAAATAAAGACAAACAAATTAAATTGCCTTATTTGGAAGATAAAATGAAAGTCTTCGAATATAGTACATACATACATACATTTATTTATTTATTTATGTTACGCTGTACAACAGGAACTTAATCCCAATTACAGTACAGAGTCCGCACTCACCGAGCCGCAGTGTGGTAGTTTATATATTTTTTTAGATTCGAACTCGGGATCTCCGGATTCGAATTCCGTATCGCTATCCACACCACCGTACTGACGGACATACATAACATCACGTTATATCTCATTAAATGGGGTAGCACGAACCCCTGAAGCTTTCACAGAACATCCACAAACAGATTCATAAAAAATAAATAAAAATCAGTCCACATCAACGTTCTCATTCCGACACACAATATACAGTTCTCTTTCATTCCTCACACCCGAAATCCATAATCACGCAACAAACATTCAATCACATTCATCCATTCCTGTACACCTGTTCATAAATCTTTTACTAACGCATTCTTCTCTAATATAGTCAAATAATTAAAGATGACTATATATCAGGACATTTCTATTATTTTCCTACAATTCTTTAGTCAAGTAGCTTCCGGCTGACAAATCACAGCTTTTAAAATATCTGTCACCTGTCATTGAGCTTTTGTACTTTTTTTGTACAGTATAGAGAAATGAAGAAGAATGCGCTACAAACGTTATTATTCATTACCCCCACTAACTAATTAATTCTGTAATTAAATCATAAAGATTATCATTATTTCGACATTCTGAAATTAAAATATTTTAATCTGTTATTAATTTTTACCTAATGCATTTTGTTCTTGTACGGAGCTACCAGTATAAAATATATTATTTTAACCACACTTTTTACGAAGCTCTTACAAGTAACACTACCCAAGTGTCACTCATCGATTGGAACCAAAATTTACACATCGATAAAATACAAAAAAATATTGAATCCGTGTTTTTTTATTTTGGCAGAAGATGCTTTGTAGGGGTAGAAACCACCCTCAATGGATATGACATTACCAACGTGGATGACTTATGAAATTCAACAGTATTTACAATTATAAAAATCTTTGTTTTTTTTTACATGAACACAGATTTGTAGCAATATGAGCTATCTCATTGTTGTTTATATAAAAGATTGGTTTTTCGTGTAATTTGACACTCGTAACCACATGTGCCATTAAGGCTGAGTGTAAGATCTTTTGGTTTTCAAATATAGGGCATTAAATTATAAAAGAGACAAGTTATAGTTAATATTCTTAGAATTCCAACAAGATTTCATGTTTGCATTATCTGCGGTTCCCAGAGTGTCAGACTACATAGCCACCAAAACACTTGAGGCATCTGTGTCCACCCCGATGAGTGAGGGATGGATTCCAGAGGTGGGTATTGTACCCAGAACAGCAAGTGATGTGGTGGGAACAGTCAGTCTCGTACATCGACTTCACGTCACGCAATGTTCGCTTTTTACTTAATTTTAAACTTGAATAATTACAGAAGTGCGTGAAGGTGTAGATTTTCACATTAATTATTAAAGTTAATAAAATGTAACTTAAATTCAAAACCTAATTCTGTTTCCACATCATTTATTCATTTATAACGTTTTGTGTTCACTTTAATTTAGATGTGTTTGTATCTTTTAAATACATTTTCATTAATAATTCTAAATTTAGTGATTTTGTATTAATGTTTACTCATCATTTCCAGGATTTTCTACTAAGACAGGAATTCACAGCACAAGTAATATTTGCATTAAACAAAGAAACCATTAAAGTTTCACGAAGACAGTTACGAAGTTTCAGAGCCTAGAATCTACCCTAACTCTTGTTTAGGGGGTAAAAACTCGCATTAATAGCTAAAAATCACTTTTTAACTATTAAATACTCGTCCAAAAATGTTGTAATATTTTATTTTGTAACTATACAACTAATTTTAGGGTCTGAAAGTAACATAAAAATGTTGAGGTAATTAGTCCGGACACAAAATAACGAAATTGTGAATTTATATTGTAGGTGAAATAAAACGTTGTCAATAACCAACCATCAATTAAAGATAATGATCCAGATACAGAATACTTGAACTATGTCTCTCTTTACTTACCTAATTATTATTTTCAATGTAACTTTTAATAATTATACTTTAAAGCTCACGATAATTCAAAACAAATGTTTGCAAATTGTTTATTATATTCCAAATTTACACGTATAGGTACATAAGTGTGATAAATCAATTGCAAAATAAATCAGTCTCAATTAACCGTTAAAATGGGTACACTTTTAGTTCTTGAGAACACGTCATTCACACTACTAATACTTTACACACTGCAAACACTATACATTAATTTTAATTTATCGGTTTCTATTTAAAATATTACACATTTCATTATTCTTTTGGTTTAAGTTGTATGTTTTTCCAGGTACTTCAAACTTCTTGTATTTGGCTTTTCTTAAACTATGTTTGCTTCCTGGAATACGCTCCACTTTGAAAATATTGTGCCTAAAATCAAATATTCATTTATTAAATTGTCATTTAATAATTGTTACTTGGAGTACAGGATTTAGTGCAAAATAAAAAAGGAGAGTTTAAATTTTCATTAAATTTCTCTTTTATTGTTAATAATTAGCGACATTTCGGCAAAATATGTTGTCCATTTTCAAGCAGTCATTTATAAATAAATTAACTTTGAAGATACATAGTAAAATTATAATCAGAAACTAAATTTTGAAAGTCAGAATAATTTTTTTTTATAAAGATAAAACATTTTTGAGGTGTCAACCTCAAAAGTCAAAATTAAATTAGTTTTATCTTCAAAAAAAATTATTCTGACTTTAAAAATTTAGTATTTGATTATTATTTTACTTTATAACTTCAAAATAAATTTATTTAAAAATGATTGCTTAAAAATAGTTAAAATATTGTGCCGAAACGTCGCTAATTATTAACATAAAATATAATTTAATGAAAATTTAATCTTTCCTTTTTTATTTTTCACTAAAGATTAAAATTCAAGTAACAAGTATTAAATTTATATCATTAGGCTTTTAAAAAAAACTAAAATCTTTTGGATTTTATTTTTTTAATTAAATTGTAAATTAAACAGAGTTAATGTAAATAAGGTAAGTACTCACTTAAATAATGTGCTGGGTTGATTCAATCTCAAACAAACAGCAACACCAGAACCAAATTCAATATCAGATTCTAAATTTAGTCTGGGTTCCATTGATGCGAAAAATTCTACTTTCGATTGAACGAATGATGTGTCCATTCGCATTAAACCGTTCATGACCATTGCAGCACTGAAATTAAACATACATAAATATATCATCACGCCTTTTATCCATTACTGGGTGTGGCACTCTGACGGAGCAAATCTCGGTACGTAATATATTTCTTCGCGTAATTTGCGATTGATATTCGTCAAATCACGGCCCCCAAAGAAGTTAGTGAAGGGAAAGCCACAGGGGTAGTTTTAATGTGGTGAAAATTGTTTGTCGACTGTGGGAATCGAACCCGGGTTGACTCGATATCACTAAGTTATACTATTTTCATTTTAAACTGGATGGATCGGCATAAAACGATTAAATGCACCGCAATTACTTTTACAAAAGAACTCAAAATATGACCCATTATAACTGGTTTCACAAGGTTCACACAGGGTTGTACAGCCCCATTCGCCGGTATTTTTAAATGGTCAATCATAGGAAAAAACAAGAATAATTTTAGACTGAATACGACCCTTAAAAAATTACTTGTTGTGACCATCGCTAAACGATTTGTGGTAGCCGCACTAATAGATTTCATTGTAGTTATATGGGACAGGGACGTTTAATCATTTTATACCGATCCCTCCAGTTTAAAATGAAAATAGTATATCTACATCATAAATTAAAACAATTGTAAATAAAATTTAATATTTACTTACTTCTGGTTGACCAAAGAATGTGAATTTCTGTTCCATAATGAAATCTGAATTTCTCCAGCCAGATTAAAAGAAATAGCGGTTTGTAAATTCAATTCTGCAATTATACCAGGTCCTAAGCGAATGTATTCCAAATGATCGTGAACTAAAGTGTTTATCTGTTAAATAAAGTTTACAAAAAAGGTTTATTATTTGTTTCTGTAAAGACTACAATTTAAGATATAATTCTAGCTTACTTGGAAAGCTGGAGTACTTTCTGAAGCAGTTCCGGACCAAACATGACCCATAAGTTCTCCCTGTCCAGTGAAGAATACAAAAGGTCGAATTTGAGTTCCTAACATGGTTAATTCCAGTCCTGCAGTTGCTACGTCATCTTCGCTTGATTCTTCGTCATCTGAAGAAATAAAGCTTCCCAAACCGCCGGAGAACAAACCCAACTGTAAATAATATCAAATAGAATTTTATAAAACATTCATTTTAATCATCTTAAATTAGGTGGCTCAGTGGTATCGAGTCGACCAGTGGATCTTGAGAACCCTGGTTCGATCCCCACAGCCGACAAACAATTTTCACCAATTTAAATCTACCCCTGTGGCTCCCCCCACACTAATATCTTTGGGGACCGTGATTTGACGGTTTCACGCGAAAAAATATATCACTTACCGAGATCTGCTTACGCAGAGTGCCACACCCAGTAATGAGTAAAAGGCGTGATGATATTTATTTAAATTATTTCCATCGGATTATGGAATGATGCTCGATGTAAAAATACAGGGCAAGAGAAAGTAGAAAACGGAAAAATATGAACTAAATTATAATTTTGTCCTAATCCCTATAAAATATGTAATATTTTACTAATGAGAACGATTAACCTAAGTGGACGAATAAAACAACAAAATGCTAAAAGATTTCGCGTATAAAAATTGTCATATGAAATGTGAAACAGGTTTTATAGTAAAACTTTCTTGCCTCTACTGGGAAAAGATTGATACTTTTCATTCTAAGGGAGGGAAAGTAAAGTTTTATCCATAACAACTGGATTGATATGTAAATAAATAAATAAATATATCATCACGCCTTTTACCCATTACTGGGTGTGGTACTCTGCCTAAGCAGATCTCGGTAAGTGATATATTACTTCGCGTGAAGTGCCGTCAAGTCACGGCTTCCAAAGATATTAGTGGAGGAAGAGCCACAGGGATAGATTTAAATTGGTGAAAATTGTTTGTCGGCTGTGGGGATCGAACCTGAGTTTTTGGGATCCATATGCTGATTCGATACCACTGAGCCACCTACCCCATTGATATGATTTGATATTAATGACATTCAAATGACGTCTGTCAAAAGAATAATAAATCTTATCTAAATTTCTAAAAATGTTACTTTCTAATTGACAATATACAAAATTACATGTATACCTCGTAAATAAAGTTTCATTCATTCCTTAAGTGTTTTATGTCAACCTTTTCTGGAACAAATAACTCACTTTCTTCCTTTGATATACAAATAACTAATTTAATTATTTTTATTTGACGGCTGGTAACCGCACTTCACGCGAAGAAATATATCACTTACCGAGATCTGCTTGCGGCAGAGTGCCACACCCAGTAATGGGTAAAAGGCGAGGTGATATATTTATTTATTTTATTTTATTATTTTTAAAACTAATTTAAAAATAATATTAAATGATATACTAGACTGTTTCTTCAAATAAGTTATATTTAAAAGATTATCTTATGTTTGTTAATTTCGCTCATAATATACGAAACAAAATGGAATCACCATTCGATGAAAGTGCCCGAAATTCTACTTCCTGTTTGTTTAACTATACCGGGAATTTTTTTATCAGTAAACATAGAGATATGCCAATACCATAGTTACAGTTAAAAAGTTTGACAGCAATGCATTAGAGCGTTTATTTTAAAAGTAAACATAGGGAAAATAACATTGCTGTCATCTATAGTTGTCAAAGTAATAAAACTGTCCTCTTTCAAAATCAGGCCGGGTTAATAGGGGATCAAATAGTGGGGTGTTTTTATATAAATGGGGAAAATTATTTAGAGTTGTTACAAGAGAGGGTAATCCCGGTAATAAATAATTTAAATATTGAGGAACTGTGGTTCCAACAGGATGCACCGGATATTCTCCCAACGATGGATATACTATTACACTTCAATGCATTGCTGAAAATGTTATTTTCCCTGATAACTTTAAAAATAAACGCTCTAATGCATTTCTGTCAAACTTTTTAACTGTAACTATGGTAATGACATATCCCTATGTTTAAAAAAACTCCCGGTATGTATTCGTTTAAAGAAGCATCATAATCATGAAAATATACTTACACTAAACATTTCACACGACCTGTCGTTTTCTTCCAAAACAATATCAAATATTCCTCGTTTAACTAGACCGGAACTCATTTCCTGTACGCTGATCATACTTCCGTTAACCGCATTATGGTTCATAAAACTTCTTCCTAATGCAGTTGACATTCCTTTCTGAGAGAAAATGGCATAGTTGTGTATTCTTTTATCTTTTCTGATAACATTTCTCAGTTTTTCTTTAAACTGTTCATCTTTATCCGATAACATTAACATTTTTTGTAAAGCATATTTTTTAACCTCAAAAGCTTTGTCGTTAGAAAGAAGATAAAGAAGAATTTCTTCTAAAGTTTCGTCAGTAGGATTGGAACTTAAAAGAATGTCCGCGGCTAATGTTCTTGCGCTAGAATCGTGTTTCTTTTTTATTTGGAAGAATATTTTCTTAGATGATTTGATGACTTGATTGTTCCAGTATTCTGAAGGGAAAGCTCGTAAAGCTTTCATGGCTGCCACACTGAATTTGTCTGATGCAGCTAAAGCGATTTCGAGGAGCTTTGGAATTGTGTCAGGACATTGAAGATTTTTTAAAGCTCTAATAAAGGAAAGCTGGCATGGTTTCTTATCGCATTTGGCGATTCCTTTGTATAAAGAGTCAACAACATTTTGGTAAATCTGGAAATAAAAAATAATAATAAAAATGATAATTATTTTTCGTAACACATGCACAAGAAACACGTTCTTATTCCCTAATTTTAGCGAGAGAAACACTGCTTTTCTCCCCTAGGGAGAGAAACATTGGTAGCACAAGCTCTGTTTTGGGTGTTCTAAGAGCACGGTTTTAACATGTTAGAGATAGCTAAAACACCCAAATACACTGCTCTTAAAACAGACAAAAACAGAGCTTGTGCTACCAGCCAATATGGTTCCATAGGTAGCATGTTTCTCTCCCTAGAGAGATTAGCTGTTTGCGGCGTTTCCTAGGTAACTAGTTACGCAACCCATATTTGACATTTGTCCCGATAAGACAGTAATTTTTGTGCACTTGTTACGAAAAGTATAATATGCTTCACGGGAGGGCGCGATTATCCCTTGTGTGAAGTTGGTAAACCTCGACTTCCGCTCGAGCCTTCAGCCCTCGCTTACGTCTCGGTTTGACTACTTCACTCGCGGGAATAATCGCTTGTTTCCCTCCCTTGATGCATAACATACTATATATTTAAAGTAAAAATACCTTTCTTTTTTCAATATTATGTGGATTCTTCATGTATTTATTAGTCATAGAAGCCAATGTTAATACAAGGGTCTCTTCTAATTTTTCATTTAAATCTGGGGTACGAATATATTTATCAAGCAGATCTTTGATAATATCAAGTTTAGGATGTGATCCCATGGACAGAGCCCACAAGTAGCGTTCTAACTTGTTCAGGTGCTTTTCATCTGTGAATCTCAATTGCTTCATTGCTGCTTCGTGTGCTTCTAAAGTTTGAGCGCAGCCCAAAATATCATAAATCGCCAATCTGAAGCAAAAATGGTAACATTTTACGTTTAAACTTATTTTTTTGTCCACCATTTTGAGACAATTACGCTCTCATTTGTTATCGTAAAGTTGAGGTTTTCTGTGGAACAATCGAAAAATATCTTTTTTACGCGTCTCCAATTGCAACGCGCAAAAAAGATATTAAATGCGCGCGTTTCCAATGGCAACGCGCGAAAAAGATTAGAAATGCGCGTTTATTTCAATAGTTACCAGGGATACAAACAAAACAGAAACTTGTCATATTGACAGTTAACAGAATGAATTTATTTTCAATACGTATACGTTTTTAAATAATTTTAAGATGCAATCGTAGAAAAAATTATGTGTGTATCACGAGTTTAAAGTGTCTTTGTTCCTCTTGCACTATTGCAGCTCTCACCATGCTCGAGTAACAACGAATCACTTTACGCTCTTAATACACAAATAACTATTAAGGAACTAATATATAAATCAGAAGAAATTAAGCTGTTTTTAACATAAAACAAAATGGCATTAAGTTAAAATGGCGGTCCAAACTTAACATTTTATACAGGATGGATACCGCGACACCGGAACATAGGACTCGAACATGTAAAATCATATTTGTTTAATTTCCTGCTTCCATTATTATTTTAGAGAAAAAAAGCTTCAAATAAATGTTGTAGAGAATAAAATTCTACATTAAAATCAATAAACAGAATTAATTTTGCATGCTTTATAACGGCAGAAATTAAATTAAAAATTATCTTAAAATACGAATATAAATTTCCATATTAGTGATTAATTTAATGACCGATTATAAATTTTGAAATACTTACAGAGCAGGTTTATTCTGTTTCTTCTTAAGTACCTTGACAATGTCATCTTTATTGGCATCTCTAACAGCGTTTATAGTTCTCCGGAACCCGTTCGCAGCCTTAAGTGTTCCATAATTTTTGAGTTCAAAATTTTTGAGGTTATCCGAAACCAGTTTCGCAAAACTTGGACAAGCAGCATCTTGGCACAATCTCGGTTCCCGTTCAGTGATCAACGTCTCATGGGTGAAGTGATTGTCGATTTGATTGGTCAATTGTTGAACAACATCCTCAATATTTTCGCTAACAATTGGACTGATTGTTGATGTATGTTTGTGTGTCAACTCTTGCGTGATTTTGACTTGATTTCCGGCGTCTGGTTTCATAGCAACGGTCATAACATGTGATTCTTGTGTGGATACTGATTGGATGAAAGCGTTGTTGTTTGACATTTGATAGTTTGCGTTTCTAAGAGAAGCTACTTTGATAGAAAATAGAGGATCGGGATGGACTAGATATGGGGTGTCTTCGGACGCCCGACATGATGTTTTGGTTTTCGTAAATGATGAAGGACCGGTGGAAGAGTACGAAACGATGCAATGCCCTGAGGAGTCTGTTTCGTTTGTTTCCAGGTCCAACAGTTGGAACTGAAATTTAAAAATTTACATTTTAATAAGATTGCATTTCTTTACTAATTATCAGTTAATTAACTCATTTATGACGCATGTAAAAATAGAAATAATTTTGTAGCTCAGTTAGTGCAGCAACTGATCGGGTTTTAGAAGTTTTTGGGTTCTAAAATTTAACTCTTTCTCAATGTTATAATAATAATTATTATTATTTTGAGAATAAAATATGCCGAAAAGATCTTTATTAATGAATGGTTTAATATATTAATAAATATAATATATATATAATCACGCCTTTTTCAAAATTCGTTATTAGCTTTTTGTGATTTGAACTGATTATATTTTAAATTTTAGAATTACAGAATATTTTAATAATGACTTCATCAAATAAAAGCTTAGGTATCTAGATCTCAAACGTTCACAAATAATTTTAGAGAACAATTCTTCAACTACATAATAAAATAAATAAATAAATATATCATCACGCCTTTTACCCATCACTGGGTGTGGCACTCTGCTTAAGCAGATCTCGGTAAGTAATTTATTTCTTCACATGAAGTGTGGTTACCAGCTACATAAATAGATAATATCATCACACCATTTACCCATCACCGCAATAGCAGATCTCGGTGAATGATATATATCTTTGCGTGAAATGCGGTTACCAGCCGTCAAATCACAGTCCTCAAATATGTTAGTGAAGGGAAATTACAGGGGTCATTTGAATGCGATGAAATCTGTTTATCGGGAATTGAATTCGAGTTCTTAAATCCATAGTCCATCTAGACACCATTGATATGATTATTGATTAATATTGGACGATACTTCAGCCAAGATTTGAGGTCATTTTCAAGTTAAACAAAGATAATAATATTTTTTCATTTTGAAACATTAGTAATGAGTTGTCGTTTTAAATATGATATTACAGTATTTAAAGTTAAATTTATGACAGAAAATTTCGGATGACACCTGGACATGAACTAGGGACCCTCCACTTGCCGGGCAAATATGCTAACCGCTACACCACGTCACTTGTATACGAAGTATGGCATCAACCAAATTCTTCGTCATTATTATGTATATTTTTGTTTGATTTGAAAATGGCCACATACCTTGGCCGAAACGGCGTCCAACATTATTGATTCAATAAATAAATCAAGCCGGTAATCAATATTATTCATCAATTATTATTATGTAATAAAGTAATGACAATAATTTGTATCTAGGTCAAATAAAAGTTGTAAAAATTTGTAAGAATCATATAGACGACAATATTGAAAATGAAAAAATGAAAGCTGCACTAGACTCAAAATAACTACCTAATTAATTTCTCACAATACCTATGTAAGCAAAAATATATATTGCACAAGGAATTTCAGGCAATGATTGCACTTAAAACTTGTTTTTATATTGCAATCATAAATAAATTACACAATTACTATACAGTTTTGTTCCCATTTAAAGAGGAAAATAAAAGAATCTTCAAATCACGCAGAGAATATCGTCAGATATAATAAACATAATACCGTAATGGACAGACTTATAAATATATTAAACTCAAGTTTAAAATTTAACTTTAAAATACAATGGACTTTTTTAGTCGACCTCAACTAACATAAAATATATAAACAATTGTAGTGTAACATTATTTGTATTTCATTGTTTAAAGTAAATATTTATCGATGATAATATAATAGTATATTATGTAACAAGTTTCATAAACGTCTTCATTAGTTTCAACCTTTTTCTAACTTTATTCTAAAATAACCTTTACTGTTAGATAAAACGTTATATATTATACATAAGTGAATAGTTATTTATGCGACAAATCAGGAAAGCGTTCAATTACAGGATGAATTTCATGCCGAACGAAAGTGGGGCTTGAAACAGTTTACGAATCCTGTGCGACACTTTACTGACGTGTTATGTATAACATTTTACCTGAAACTTATAAACAAATAATACATATTGTAAATTAATTTAAATTAAAAGAAATATTTGACTTACATATTCAGTCAGTATTTTATGTTGCTAAATAACTAGACACTCACATTTCTTTCTTTACCTGCCTAGGCAGGCAATATGCTATTTTTCTGACTAGGCATGCAAAGCAAAGCTTTCCTGAGTGCTGAAGCTCAGGAAAATGTTTATTTTCCTATCAGTTTCAGATAAATGTCATTATATGATCACACTTGCGTCTACTCGCTCGTGATTCAATCATCTCACTCGCGTACAAATTGGAACAGAGCAGAGATTTGAACCTGGAATCTTTTAACGTTTTTGTTGCTTTGTTGTTGAGCCACAATTTTATTTGTATTTATTACCAAAGCATTGAGTTCAGGCCCGACGAGAGGGGAGGGTAGGTGGGGTAAAATACCCAGGGTCCGTGGAATTCAAAGGGCCCGGATGTGATGCTATTTTATAAATTGCTTTTAATTTTCTGCTATTTCACCAATTTTTTATATTCTTTACTAAAACATGTATAACGAAATGTCTGTTACACGTTTTCTACAATTTATTACATTGTATAAAGTACTAAATGACGAAATGCTTGATGAAGGGCCGGCCCCAGTTGCAAATTTTAAATAAATTTATACACTATTCAAAAATACATTATTACATTGTTGCATTTTTGTTTTTTTCTACTACATTGTATATAACACACATAGGCAAAGGCTCTATACATTTGTGCGTAGTGCTGTTTTGGTATCCCCTGCATTTATCGAATATGCAACTAGATATTAGATAGTCATACAGTGAGTATACAATACACATCGCTGCACCAATTAACTCAGAATTTTGTATTTAATTTTATTTATATTGTTATAACTTTATTTAGATATTAATAATTCTTATTGTTGTCATACATATATTTATAAATACATGTTTTTTGGTATCTTATATTTAATTAATAAATATTCAAAGTTAAAGGAGGCCCGAATTTTTTTTTTCCCAGGGCCCACTTTTTCTCTCGGCGCCCCTGATTTGAGTTTTACGTTGTATTTTTGAGTAGAATGATTCTTCATAAATTATTATATTTATTTAAAATATGTTTTTCCCGTGGCGATTATTTCTGAATTATTTAAAAATATACTTGAAATAATTTAGTCACTCAGTACAGTGGTGTGGATAGCGTTACGGAAGTTAAAACTATCACACTGTGGCTCTTGCGGATCCTATACGGTAATTTGGATTAAATTCCTGTTGTACAGCGTAACATAAATAAATAATATTAGTAGAAAATGTAATTCATCGTGACTATTATTTGAATAATTTAGAGGAAATTATACGACAAGTATTCGATATAATATAAATAATGTTGTACATAACTTTCGGGACAAAATATGAATGAATGTGCTCACCTGGAATAGACTAGCGATGCCTTTCTTTAGATTGGCAATGGAGAGAGGTTCCTTCAAAGGAATGTAGACAGACTGCACGCGACCACTGCTCCAGTACACCAAGAATGGAGAGTTGGTAAGATCCTCCAAACGCGAAGAATGCTCCACGAATCCTTCCGGCGCGGGAGCCTTCCTCGACTTGATGTGAAGACGAGGTTTTAGGAACTAGAACAAATCATTCACAAAAAATATATAAGTTTGTAACCTGTATTATCAACAGTTCATTTGTTGCTACCCACCCCACTACTAATTTGTTTGTTGTCAAATTTGGTTTTATAAATAATATTGAATAATTTATGATAATTAAGGACATTTAAAATTGATTCTTTAGGTAATAATATTGTAATATAATACTTTGTTTATGTAATTAATGTAAATAAACATTCTTTAGTTCACTGAGAATTCAATTTGGTGTAAATTCTACACAAGATATCAAGAACGGAATTACAAATATTACATAACCTTTAAAATAAATATATCTTCACGCCTTTTACACATTACTAGATGTGGCACTCCACCATAGCAGATTTTGGTAAGTGATATATTTTGCGCATGAAGTGCGGTTAAATCACAATTCCTACATATGTTAGTGGAGGGAGAGCCACAGGAGTAGTTTTAATGTGATGAAAATTGTTTGATAGTTGTGAAAATCAATTTGATATCACTTGACCACCTACCCAGAAAAAAATTAAAATTATCCCTGTGATGATATATTTGGATTTGACGGTGGCTAACTGCATGTCATGCGCAAAAATATATCACTTACCGTGATCTACTGCGGCAGAGTGCCACACCCAGTAATGTGTAAAAAGGCGTAATGATATATTTATTTATTTTATTTAAAAATAGAACTTAAATAACCAGGAAACAATTCAAACGGCCAGAAAATCATGCAATTGTAGTCGAGCGGATAACACCGAGTTAAATTTTTTTAACAGTAATACATCTTTGTTATGTTTCATGACAATCGAGAAAAATAGGTTTTTTTACGGTTGGAAAAACACTTTCTCAAGATTTCGGATTAAATTTTTCCATACAATATATTTCAGATATAAAAATTTATTTCTGAATTACATTTTATTGAAAGAACATGAATTTTAAAATTATAAAGAAATCACAGCTTTTACTCATTACTGAGTGTGACAGTTAGATCTCGGTAAGTGATATATTTCTTCACGTGAAGTGCAGTTACCAACCGTAAAATCACCCCCCCAAAAATGTTAGTGGACATTCTCATGCACTAAGAACATCTTTTTCGCCCACTTAATACAAAATAACTATTACGTGAATTGAAACTGCTTCAAGATAAAAATAATTAATTACAAAATAGTTCTGTGTTGCAAAACATAGCCTTAAGCTACAAAAAGTAGCTACATATTTTCACATTTAGCTACAACTATAACAATTAGTTATCATAGCTAAGTTAGTAGCTAGCTATTGCTCAACTCTGATTACATTTGAGTGATTTGCATTCCACTGTAATTGGAATTAAATGGCTCTGATATTCTTAAAACGATCTTAAGATTAAATTACGACTATACGGTGGTGTGAATAGCGACACGGAATTCGAATCCGGAGATCCCGATTTCGAATCTCACTCAAGCTAAAAATTATATAAACTATCACACTGCGGCTCGGTGAGCGCGGACCTTGTACTGTAATTGGAATTAAGTTCCTGTTGTACAGCGTAACATAAATAAATACTACCCGATGATAACTCCCTTTAACTAAATCTTAAACTTGACTTTAAATATGTCCTTGAATTCAACCTTATTCAAGTTCTGAGTTAAATTTACAATAAGCACTTTTAAAATATTAAATTAGTATGTAGGATTTATTGTTACGGAATTGCTAGTACATAAATACTTGTTTGAAACAAGATAACTTTCGCAATAAAAAATATTGCATTTTAAACAAGTTTTTTTTTACAAAATAATCTACAATCAATTTATTCGACTTTGAGCTGTTTAGTGCATATTATTGGTTTGTTTGTTTCAATTTTAAAATATTGTCTATGAATAATTAATTCAATGCAATATTGTATCATTTGTATAAAGAAATTAGGTACCAATCTATGTATATAAATATCCAACATATTTCAATAAAAATGGAACAATGAAACAAATAACAATAATTGTAACGAGTACATGAGTGTACACTAAATATGATATCATGCGGAAAAATGTTATATGATTTCTATGTTCATATACAATTGAATTCACGATTATATTTATGATTTAATGTTTTGATTTGCCAATTATAGAACAAGGTTGTTATTTATTGTGTTATGATAAGTGATAGGTAGAATATAGTTGAAAATATACATATATACTCTCAAAAACTGTGCCATGTCGATTAATATGAGAGATTTCCGCTAACATTGTTTCCCTGATTACTTTACAGCAGAGGTTCTCAACCGGGGGGCTTGCCTCTCTTGAGGAGCATAAGTGGGACATGGGGCATAGACGCGTTTAATTTTTAAAATTAACTCATTGTGTTTGCATTATAATTAACCTTGAGCAAAAAATTAAACATGTAAGTTTGACTAACTTTAAACTTATGTACAACAGTTGCAATTTTTGCCAAAAGATATCTAGAAGTCATTTTTGGAACTGAAATTTAAAAAGTTTGCAAACTTTTTAGGCTATACAGGGTGTTCATTTTATTTCGTCCCCTATTATTATCTCGAGAACTACAAATATATAAGACCTACGAGGTCGGTTAAATTAGCAAACAATTTCTATTTTACAAATAAATAAATAAATATATCATCAAGCCTTTTACTCATTACTGGGTGTGGCACTCTACCGAAGCAGATCCCGGTACGGTGCGGTTACCAGCCGTCAAATCATGGCCCCCAAAGATATTAGTGGAGGGGGAGCCACAGGGGTAAATTTAAATTGGTGAAAATGTTTGTCGACTGTGGGGATCGAACTAGGGCCGACAAACATTTTTACCAATTTAAATCTATTTTGGACTATTTTAATAAGCATAAAATATATTTCAACCAGTGATTTACAAACTGCGGATACCAACTTTGTTATTTTAAATGGAATTACTTTTATTTTATTTGCTTGTTCAATAGAGAATTTTATTCTGAATTCAATGATATAATATTTGTATATTTGTATGAGAAAAATGCATGTTTAGATTGATTTCAGTATCGCTAAAATAAGAGCTCCATACAAGTTGAATATGGATTTAGATTTGAGAGTGCGGTGACCGAAATAATAACCCTATTTATTTTTGTTTACAAATGTCAGTTGCTATTATTGAATTATTATTGTTGTGTGAATACTGAATAAGCTCAATAAAATAGATTTTACTCATAATGAAATAGTTGATATTCGTCCATGACGCCCTTATCTAAAACTTAGTGGTAACTTTTCTTGATAATGTCTTAAATCCAAACCGAAACGTCGCAACTAATTTAATAAAATCTTTTAAACCAAAAATCCAATAATTTTTATTGATTAATATCAATACATAAATACATACATAACACCACGCTATATCCTATTAAATGGGTTAGCACGAACCTCTGAAACATTCACAGAACATCCACTAACAGATTTATATCAGTCCACGTCAACATTATCATCCTGACATACTATACTCGTTTCAACCACATTAACACTTCCTACGAGATCTTTCATTCCTCACAACCAAAATCCATCATCACGCAACAAACCTTCATTCACATTCATCCATTCGCTCCTGTACACCTGTTTCGTAAATCTTCACTTACGCCCACTTCTCTAACAACGAATCTATCAAGAAATGAAGGCAGCATCTCCTGCGCTTGTTTAAAAATACATTTAATATAATTGTAGTTCGACACTGGAAGGAAGGAAGCAGCTTCCATATTCCAATAATATTAACTAAAATATTTACATTGAAAAGAAGTTATAAATTAAATGCGTAGTCTGATTTAGATAAAAATTTATATCTTTACATCTTAAATGTTTCTACTCTAAAGTACACAAAAAAGCAATGGCAGTATTCTCATATATAATATAACAAGTAGTATGAAAATTGCTGAAAATATTTTGACATAAATTATGAGTTGTTATAGAAATGGAAACATAACGATTGCGAAGCACGAGTTGTGTTTCCTATTTCCGTAACAACGAATGTATATTTATGTCAAAATATTATCTGTCAATTTTCATACTACGAGTTGTATTCGGCTTGAGAATTTACCAAACAAGAGTTAATTAACAAGAATAGTTAGGTATTTATTTGCACATTATTAATTAGGTATTACAGTGATGAAAATTTTGAATATTAAATGTACACTGAATAAATGTAGAATTGACGTTTATGAAAATATTGAAAATATCATTTATTTTATTCGTAACCAAGGATATTATTAACAGCGGTATTTCCGTTATCAATTGCACCAGCGATGAATTTCCGACGAAATGTACATTTCATTGGTTCATTTTCAAACAAATTCGTGATCCTATTGGTTGACAGTGACGTGTGGTGAATTATCATATTTCGGCAACAACCAAAATGTCATATCACTTTTATTTATTTATTTATTCTGTACCAGAATTTAATTTGGTACAGGGAGCTAATAGCGCGATTGGAACACACAACCTCGTACTTATTTATAATAAACGTAAGTTTTACTGGACAATGATTGTCTGTAGTTTGACAAATTTTAATTTACATGTTGTGTACGAGTTTAACGACTCGTTGGGTAAGCGTGTTACGGCATCAGAATCTCATTGTTTAAAAGGAAAAAGAAACAAACCAAGTCAATAAAAAGTTTGTTGACTTATAACCTATGCGTCTTTATCAATAACTATAGTTTAAATTTTGACAGCATTGTAAATATACTGATTTGTTGTTCATTTTACAGTACATTAAATAATAAGTTGTTTGATAATATCGACTATTAAAATTATTTTATTATTAACTGCTATTTAGTTGGTCGAATAACCTCGCTTTTTATTCAATCAGCAGTTACCAAAATTGTGAATAAATTTGAAAAACTACAATACAAAAATTTCCGCAATAATTGTTATTTATATGTATATAAATAAAATAAAATATATCGTCACGCCTTTTACCCATTACCGAGTGTGGCACTCTGCGCTAGCAGATCTCGGTAGGTGATATATTTCTTTGTGTGAAGTGCGGTTACCAGCCGTCAAATCACGGCCCCCAAAGATGTTAGTGGAGGGGGAGCCACAGGGGTAGATTTAATTTGGTTAAAATTGTTTGTCGGCTGTGGGAATCGAATCAGGGTTCTCAAGATCCACTGGCCGACTTGATACCACTGAGCCACCTACCCCATTTATTTATATGTTATCCGTTTAAAAGAAGTAAATTAAAAGCCGTAATCCAGAAATAATTCGTGGGTCTGAAGCCTCAAAAACCAAATCAAAATGGTGCTCCATCCGATATCAATATTCAGAAATCTTTAGAATGAAATAAATCATGCAAATAAATTCGATAAATAATTATTTGACAATAAATATCAACTTTTTACAAAAAATAAAGATAATTTTGCAGACAAGGTTAAATAGCATGTTTGATAAGTCAGCAAGTTTTTATTGCACTTTGTAATCTGTAATTATAGCATGTGTACTAATCGTTAATTCAAATTATTTTCAAGACACAAGTAGAAGTAAGAAATGCTGATTTATGTTTATGTAAAAAATATCTGATGTGGACACCACATGACTTCCTTGTACCCGTATTAAACTATAGATATTTTTTTAATTGCAAATATTTCACATTAAATCTTTTATTTTTTGTTCTAATCCATAGCAAACTTAATTTTAAAAAAATTAAAAAATATATAATATTTAAATTTAGATATCTCGTTTATGCAAAAAGCTAATTTAAAAATTCTTAATGTGCTAGACGCAAAATTTAATTCTCTAAAACTTTTATTTGCAGCATTTATTTCTAAAATTAAAATAATATCATTTTTTTTTCAAGGAAAACTGTTAGCAGCTTCATGTAATGTGTCACTTCCGGTTAGTCTATTTTAACCAAAATCTATTATGTTATTTCCATTGATATAGTAGTCTTATATACCAAATTTGGAAAGTTTTAAATTATATTTGAATATAGTTTTTCATGAAAATCTATTATAGGCTTCAAGTAAAGTACCACTTCCGGTAGTTGTATAATGACCAAAAAGGGAGGTACACAACTAGATGTTATAACAGTCCTAAATATAAAGTTTCAATTTTCTATGGCTTACCGTTTTTGAGTTATACGATATACGTACGTACGTACAGACGGCATGTCGAAATTAGTCAAAATGGATTCAGGGAGGGCCAAAACACCTATTTCCGTTGAAATCTGAGAACCGAAAATTTTCGCGATTACAATACTTCCTTTACTTCGTACAAGGAAGTAAAAACGGGTTTGAAACAAAGAGTGAAAATATGTACAGAAAACAAGAAAAAAAGTAGGTAGGTATGTCAAGTTCTATTATGTGTGAAAATAGTAGCATCGTTAAAGTTATGTTTAAAGTGAGAGTTACACTACTTGTTCAATACGAATTAGAACGTTGGTTACTGTTACGAGAAATTTCTTCACTTGACCTTTAATTCATTTAAACTTGAACAGCTTGATTCACCACGTTAAAACTACCCCTGTGGCTTCCTCTCCACTAACATCATTGGTAACATGATTTGACGACTGGTAACTGCACTTCCCGTGAACAAGTATTTCACTTACCGAGATCTGCTATGGCAGAGTGTCGCAACCAGTAATGGTAATAGTAAATAGTATATAAAAGGCGTGATGATATACAGGGTGTTTCAGGACTAGTGTAACAAACTTTAACAGCTTATTCCTGAGGCCATTTTGAGCCAAAAATGTCATATAAACGTATGTCCTATACCTTCTAGTTACTAAAATACAAGAGGTTGAAGTTCTATAAATAACACGAAATTTTAAAATTTTTGTAATCAAGATACTTTCGGAAAACAAGAGTCTTATTAAAAAGTCATACTTTATTTGTCTTAATTAGTTTTATTTATTATTATAAACGAATACGATTTAGAAAACAAAACATAAAATGACACAATTAAATAGACACAGAACAACATAACCAAACATGGAATAGGTTAACACAATGAAATAAGATAACAAATTTTAATTTTAAAAAAATTACAGCAAGTGTTCAAAATGAGCGCCTTGAAGTCGTATGCATGTTATTATTAATAAATAAAATTAATTAAGACAAATAAGGCATGACTTTTCAATAAAACTCGTGTTTTCCGAAAGTATCTTGATTACAAAAATTTGAAAATTTCGTGTTAATTATAGAACTTCAACCTCTTGTATTTTGGTAACTAGAAGGTATAGGACATATGTTTACATGACATTTTTGGCTGAAAATGGCCTCAGGAATAAGCTGTTAAAGTTTGTTACACTAGTCCTGAAACACCCTGTATATACAGGTGTGCACAGAAAGGCGGAACATAGGAGTTTAATATAGGATTTTAGAAATGTGCGGAAATTGGCTCTCTTGTACATTTTTGAGCAAAAGTAGAAGAATGACGCGAGACTTGCTAAGAATGCATTGTAATATAAAACAAAATATCTAGTACATAATACAATTTTCGTAACACATGCACAAGAAACATTTTCTTATTCCCTAATTTTAGAGAGAGAAACACTGCTTTTCTCCCCTAGGGAGAGAAACATTATTTTTCTCTCCCTAGGTAGCATGTTTCTCTCCCTAGGGAGATGTTTCTCTCCCTAAAGACTACGATTATTAGCTGTTTGCGGCGTTACCTAGGTAACTAGTTACGCAACCCATATTTGACATTTGTCCCGATAAGATAGTAATTTTTGTGCACTTGTTACGAAAAGTATAATATGCTTCACGGGAGGGCGCGATTATCCCTTGTGCGACGTTGGCAAACCTCGTCTTCCGCTCGAACCTTAGGCCCTCGCTTACGTCTCGGTTTGCTAACTTCACACACGGGAATAATCGCTTGTTTCCCTCCCTTGATGCATAACATACTATTTTGTATTTCTGCATATTCCCTAGGTATATCATGGATTGATTGATTTCACAGTTCACCGCCAACATGTTTCATCTAGAATTGAAATTATTCTTGACACAAGTACTGTTAAAATAAATGTTTTAAAACGTGGTAATCATATGTTATAAGTTTGAAAAACATTGATCTAAGTTGAGTAAAACTTAGTTATTTAAATAGTTTTGTTCTGCAACATAGCGTACTGCTTATTATCCATTTCAATAACAGATGTCGTCTTCCAAGAAAAAAATAACAAAGGAATAGTAATATCAAAATAAATTTCCGGTATCACATAGAGCGCACATGTCATAGTGTTTGACACACAAATCCAATTAGAATCAAACAAGAATCCACTTTACCTCAAACTTGAGCAGCCGGTCAGTAATCCTCGCCGGGTTTCTCCAAACAGATTCGACCTTGACTTCCCCGGAGATCTGATACCCCACGTCCTTGTCCAACGCATGAGGTTCATTCAACAACACCGTCGTCAACAAGTTATAACTCCAGCTACCTCCTGGGGTAAATATCGTGTCGGAGACATCTCCAGCACCTGCTCCAGCAGCTGCAGAAGATAACAACACAAACCCATAACACACTGGCCAAAGCCACGCGGCGAGCAAACACCGCGAAAACATTATTACGCAACAATCGGACTGTCAAGTGATTACAATAAACGAACTAGAATGCGAGCATTGTACTGTTGCCAGGATAATATTCGCTGAGTGGAATTTTCATTACTTTACTCATCAGTTTCTCCCACCAGTTTTTATAAATGTGTTCACATATCATAGAGTTCAATTGGTTATCTTAAACTTATTTTTAGTAATCTTTGAACTTTAACACTACTTCTATCGTATACACTACACTTTAACTTTATTATAAATGAAATAATATTTGCATGGATTCACCAGTAAAGAGTTACGTTTCGTTGACGTTTATAGTCAGCGTTTCGAGTGGCACTGGCCGGTAAAAACTTCGTTGACGCGGGAATTCTTGACTTTAAACAGAGGTCCCGTTAAACCGATCCTACACGAAATAACGCTACACGTTACCTGTGCAGCTATACAGCGTTTCGAACCATATATGCAGAACTGTTTCACTAGACTAATTGCACTTCTTTTGCTTTCTTTGTTTTAAATGCTTGTGAATATAACTGTCGAGATATTATATCCGTTTTTATTTTATTTATTGCTTCTTGATTACTTTATCGTTTAAGTATAATTTAAGAGTTAGAAATGAACTGGAATGGGTATTATGATAACAGTTCGCGGTAAACTGCCTCGGTCATTTTTTATTTTTTTATTTTTAAAGTGTTTTAATTTTTTATTTATTATACGAGTAGTAAAGCAGTATGAAAATATTCTAAGAGTATTTGTGCTAAACCTGAATTTTGGATTAGTCAAATCTTAAGCCATATTCTCAAAAATGTTTAAATAAACTCTAAAATAATCTTGTAGCCATTTAATTTCGAAAAGTAATTGGATTAACTTTTGAAAATCAGAGTAGCTAATCCAAAATTCAGGATTAACTCAAACTTTTTTAAGAACCGGGTTGAAAATGTTTTTTGATTGTTGTGAATTTGTTTATTAAAATTATATTTTCCATTGCCTAACGTTTATAAATCATTTTGATGAAGAATGCTTCAAATAAGAACGGCAGAAAATTTAATTTGCCGCAACTTTTATTTGAAACATTTAAAAAATAATAATTTGGTAACGTTTGACAGCGCAAAATATACATTGTCAAATTGTTAATTCAACAAGACAATTTGGACATACTATATTTAATATATTTTTATTGGCTTTTCGCAGACTAATAGTTAACACAATAGAATGTTATGCATAAAGACAGATAAACAAGGGATAATCGCGCCCTCCCGTGAAGTATATTATACTTTTCGTAACAAGTGCACAAAAATTACTGTCTTATCGGGACAAATGTCAAATATGAGTTGCGTAACTAGTTACTTAGGAAACGCCGCTAATAATCGTAGTCTCTAGGGAGAGAAACATTTCTCTAGGGAGAGAAACATGTTACCTAGCGAGAGAAACATCTTACCTAGGGAGAGAAAAGAAGTGTTTCTCTCTCTAAAATTAGGGAATAAGAACGCGTTTCTTGTGCATGTGTTACGAAAAATATAACTGTAGTATTTTATGGGATAGGTGGCTCAGTGGTATCAAGTCGGCCTGTGGATTTGAGAACCCGGGTTCAATTTTCACCACGTTAAAACTACTCCTGTGGCTCCCCCTTCACTAACATCTTTAGGAGCCTTGATTTGACGACTGGTAACCGCATTTCACGTGAAGAAATATATCACTTACCGAGATTTGCGGCGGCAGAGTGCCACACCCAGTAATAAATAAAAAGGCATGATGATATATTTATTTAGTATTTATTTCAATTCAACGATTCTTTAACTTGATTAATATTCATGAGTCTCTCAACCATAACCTTTCATTTTTCAGACGAATGAATGAAACAAGAATAACTGGCATAATTGAATGTTAGCTCAAAACAAAATTACACGTTTGAAGGATTGAATAGTAAAAACTGCTTGGAGAATGTTAATAAAACGAAAGGAATAGTTTCAAATCAAACGGTTCTTTTGAATGACAAATTGCACAGTGATATGAATTTCTATTAGTACTAGCTTTTTAAAAAGTTTGCAAAGTTCTGCGATAGATATTATGAATGAGATTCTAATCTTAATTTTAAACTATAATTAGCCCATGTCATGTCACATTTAATAAATTTAAAAAAATGGATGATAATAATAATGATATTTATCAGTAAAACCGATATACAGGGTGATGCACAATTACTTTAACGGTATATAGTACTCAACATACTGATCATGAAATATATATATTTTTTAATTTACATAATTAAGGGTAGTTTTTTAAAGAGTACATTTTAAGTGCCACTGGACTTGCGTCTTTCTTTAAAATGTATAAACGAAGTTAATAAGTTATGTAATTACATAACAAAATATTTTTAAAAAATGAATGAAATGTTGTAATTTATTGCTGGGAAGATTAAATAGTTATTTTTGTATTGAGTGCTACAAATGAGTGTTGTTTTTTTGGTTGTGCGTGAGAATGTCACTTTTAGTCGAGATCACAGGTCGAGACAAAAAGTCCTTCGAATGCGTCAAAAAACAAAATAATTTGGCCCTCGAAATATAAACAATTTTTTTCTAAATAAACTAAATATATCATCACGCCTTTTACCCATTACTGGGTGTGGCACTCTACCTAAGCAGATCTCGGTAAGTGATATATTTTTCGCGTGAAGTGCGGTTACCAGCCGTCAAAACATGCCCCCCAAAGATATTCGTGGTGGAAGAGCCACAGGGGTAGATTTTTTTTTTCTAAAACTGTTAAAAAAGAGTAATACAATAATGATTGATTTATTCAAGTAAATTCAAGGAAAACAATCAAAAATAATATGAATTAGGTACTATTGATGTGTTGTAACAAATGGAACGTGAACAAAAATAATTTGAGAGCGTGCTCGAAAAACTCATTTTGCTCACTAGAGTGCAAAACAGTGAACGAAATACGCGTTGTCATCATAATGTAAATGATGAAAAATCAATATTAGTGAAGAAAGTGAACATTTTTGAACAAAAAAATACATTCTAAACAACAACTTATTTATTTTTTAAATAAATATTCGATTATATAAAGCAGGAAATCAATTATCTAATTACAAAAATATAATTAATATTGCAGTTTATTTTATAATATTTGGAAGACTGAGCTTTGCTCGAGAAATAACGGAAAACAGGAAATTTAAAATGAATAATAAGCAACCAAGAAATAGATAAAAGGAAATAATTTTGATTTTTTTGTTGCGTGATCAATACATAGAGTTATACCGTTAAAGTAAGTCCCTAAAATTGTGAATCATCCTGTAGTTACTGATGAACTATACATACATAACATCACACTATATCTATAAAATGAAGCAGTATAAATCCTTAAAACATTTAATTCATTCTGCAATTAATCTCCGCTAAACATTACTACCTATCACGCTTCTTTCGCTTCGTCCACATTCATAATTCCTTTCTTATAAACTTGTTTATTCCTTCCAATCGACATTTGTCGTTTACGTAACAAATCTTTAATAATACACATCCATTTACTCCTAAAATGTCAGTGCAATTTATCTGTCAAATAATAGCTATTTATGAAACTAGTAAGGAAATAAAGGTTATTACCTTACAAATGTGAAATTTGCAGAACGAGGCATAACCGAGTTATTGTAAACACATATGTAAGGTAATAACCTTATTTCCTTACTAGTTTCATACAATATTTTTTCTACTTCCGTTCTAATAAATACGAAAGAGCGTTTTTGAAATTATGAAATTTTGACATATAAATTCAAAAAATAAAAGAATAACACATCAGAATTCGTCTACCAAGATATCTTAATTTCATTATTTCACTAGTTAAATAATGTAGTTCATTCCTTAACTCAATTAAGTGAAATAAAACGTCTATTTCCTAACAGAAGTAGAAAAAAACATAAACTTGCAAAAAAATATGATGAAAATGATTTGCGTTCATCAATAATAAGGATCGAAGAAATATTGTATCGTGTCATACAGGCTTTAGTATGAATCTACTTAATTCTTCCTAATAAAACGAAGAATACAAAAGATCTGCTAATATTTTATATTTGCACACTAATGTTAAATAGCAAACCAAATAATTTGTGCCTTTAGTGTAGTGTCAATATCTCACTAGCGCATCCAAGAAGAATTACAACAGCCCAACGAAACTCTCAAAGTCTCTATATGGAATAAATTCTGTATAATAATGAAATGGCCGTACACATTCTTGTAGTTGTTGACCGAAGCAAGAGTTGTATTTTGGGTACATCGACTTCATGTGTGATTCACTCTTATTTTTCGTTTATTATTTGTATGAGCGATGTTTGATTAGCTATCTAATGCTATAGAACTAAAGGTTTTAAAAGTCATTGCGGGTGATTTGAATGCGTGGAAAAGATGAACAGACAGTCGATTTTTTCAATATTTTTATCCTATTATTTAAAGACAAGCTACATTCACAGCTGTTCAATTAATATTTACAATTAATAGTTCACGTTTATAATATTTATGTCACATCGACAAAATTAAATAAATAAATGAAATAAAATAAATATAACATCACGTCTTTTACTCATTACTCGGTCTGGCATTGTGCAGTAGTAGATCTCGGTAAGTGATATATTATTTTGCATGAAGTGCGGTACCAGCCGTTAAATCACAGCCCCAAAGATGTTAGTGGAGGAGGAACCACAGAGTTAATATTAATGTGGTGAAAATTATTTGTCGGCTGTGGTAATCGAACCCGGGTTCTCAAATCCTCAATAACACTGAGTCACCTACCCCTTTCGAAAGCACCAAAAAACAACATTTTTTATATAACTATCAAGAAAGAGTAATACAGTAATTATTGATTAATTCAAGTAAATTGAAGAAAAACAATCAAGAATAATATGAATTTGGTGCTATTCATGTGCTGTAAACAATACAAAGTAAAAAAAATATAATAACTTAGAAGCGTGCGCGAAATATTCATTTTGCGCACTAGGGTGCGAAACAGTGCGCAAAATATTCTCTTTACGCACTAGGGTGCAAAACAGTGCTCGAAATACGCGTTGGTATGGTAATGTAAATAATACATACTTTGCATATTAATATTACCAAAAAAAGTGAACATGTTTTGACAGTTGTAGAAAATAGTTACTTGTGTATTAAGAGCGTAAAGTGATTCTTTGTTACTTCAGCTCGCGCTGCAGTAGTGCAAGAGGAACAAAGACATTTTACGCTCATGATACACACAATTTTTTTCTACGATTGCATCTTAAAATGATTAAAAAACGTATGCGTACTGAAAATAAATTCGTTCTGTCAACTGTCAATATGACAAGTTTCTGTTTTGTTTGTATCCCTGGTAACTATTGAAATAAACGCGCATTTAACATCATTTCACGCGTCGCCTTTGGAGACACGCGACAAAGATATTTTTCGATTGTTCCACTGAAAACGTCAACTTTACGTTGACAAATGAGAGCGTAATTGTCCACATTTTACAGCAATTGTAGAAAAATATAAGTTTGTTTCTATCTTCTATCGTCATTTTTTTTATAGCGACAATTGAAATATCAACTGGAATTATAAAACTACAGTATTTGAAAAAAATTATGGAGGTTATAATTAAAATAATACTTGCGTTATTTCTCATTAATTCACTTGATGCTAATAATTGAAATTAGGGTCGAAAGTTTTAAGATGCTTGCATTAATTTATAATGATAATTGCTAATTGTAATTATTAATGCAATTTCTGTGCATTGAGCTATAGATTATTAATTTTAAACTATAATTGAGCAATTAACTGATTGTTAACATTCCACTAACTTTAATTACTAAATCAAAGAGTTAAAATGACAAATTATCGTCCGAACATTTGGTCAAACTAATTTCTTGTCTTATTTTTAACTGTTTAATGATTTGTTTATGTTTATCGGATAAAACCTAGGATACTATAGAAAGAATAGCAACTTCCGCCATTTTATAAAATGCATTTTTTTCTGATTTAAACATAAATTCATTGGTGTAGGAAATGAATAAAGTAAAATTATAATAAAATAATGATACAAATGGTACAATGCTCATGTTCTATTTAAATAAATACTAAACCTTTTTCTTTAGAAATTTCTGGTTCAATTAAATACATATTTCTAATTTCTCTGCAATTATAAAGTGTCTGATAATTGTTGTAATTAAAATCATTCAAATGTGTCAATGAACAATTAAGCTTTTAATGGGCTTAAAGAAATTGTCACGTCATACTGGCTTAGAATATCACGAAAGCATTTAATATTTCTTGTTTGATTGTCGCTAACAAAATAATTTAATTTCATGAATATTTTAACAGTAAATTATTAGATTTTGATCGGGTTTTTCTAAAGATGAACTCACCAGGAGCCATTTGACTATGTGATCCTGAAACAAAAAATGTCATTAAAAGTTAATTAGGTGTTTGGTTAAAATCTAAATATTAATTAACTTGTTTTATGCTTCATAGCAAATTATAAACTATTTAAATTCTGTTATGAGAAAATAAATATGATATTAAAAAAATTGTAAATCTGCCAACAGAATTTTTCAGATATAAATATAAAATATATCATCACGCCTTTAACCCATTACTGGGTGTGGCACTCCGCCTAAGCAGATCTCAATAAGTGATATATTTTTTCGCGTGAAGTGCGGTTACCAGCCGTCAAATCACGGCCCTGAAAGATGTTACTGGAGAGGGAACCACAGGGGTAGATTTAAATTGGTGAAAATTGTTTGTCGTCTGTGGGAATCGAACCAGGGTTCTCAGGATCCACAGGCCGACTCGATACCACTGAGCCACCTACCCCATAAAATAAGATATAATATTTGGAATAATAATAATATATCAACACGCATGTTACTCATTACTGGGTGTGGCAGTCTGCTGTTGCAAATCTCGGTAAGTATATATTTCTTCGCATGAAGTGCGGTTACCAGCCGTCAAATCACGGCCACAAAAGATGTTAGTGTGAAATACAGTTTGTCGGCTGTGGAAATCGAATTTTGAATCTCCCTCATAACACATATTATATATGTATTTATTTATGAATTATTATTATTTATTTATTATAAACAAAATTTTCTTGTTGATTGGATACGGCTTGAATTATATTTATTATTTAAAACCTTATCAAAGACGACGTTTCGGGTTTCTGATTGGACCGATTTTTATGAATTAATTTATACAGGGTGTTTCTATACCTCTGCACGAAAATTTACTGACATATAGTTTGATATACTGATTTGTATAACAAAAAGATTTTTTTTGAAATTCACAAAAATTACGGTATTTCATTCCTAGCGAACATTTTAATGTCACTGGCTTAATAGTATATTTAATTTTTAAAAATGAAAATAAGACATTACACCAGGTACCTACATAATAACTAATTAATAAATGATTATTTGTAGACAGTGTTTATACTTTTATTTCATTAGTAACATTATAAATAATTAAATGTACTATTAAACCAGTGACACTAAAAATGTTCGCTAGGAATGAAATACCCTAATTTTTGCGAATTTCAAAAAAAATCTTTCAGTTCTATAATCAGTATATCAAATTATATATGTTATTAATATCTTTGGGGGCCGTGATTTGCCAGCTGGTAACCGCACTTCACGTGTAAAAATATATCTCTTACCGAGATCTGCTTAGGCAGAGTGCCACTCCCAGTAATGGGTAAAAGGCGTGATGATATATTTATTTATTTATTTTATTTATATTAAAGTTTGAACTATGTTCAAGTTTGTACTTAATTCAATAATGATTTGAATTCATTTTACAAAATATGTATTTTTAGTTCAAGGTTTAAATGCCTCAGTAGTATTGAGTCTAACTGCAATTGTATGGAATTTACTTTTTTTTTAATCTAAGAGACGTTCACTTTCGTTCTTATCTTCTTAAATTCGTTGTTACAGGAGAGAACATAGGTGAAAGAATAATGAAACAGGTGCATAAAAAGGAATAAAGGTTTGTTGTGTGCTGAAGATTTCGAATGTGTGGAATAAATGAGCTGGTATGGAGGGAACATAAATGTGGTTGAAGCGAGAATGGTGTGTCAGGATGAACCTGTTGAGTGGATGTTCTGTGAATGTTTTAGGCGTTCCTGTTACCCCATTTGATGAGATATAGCGTAATGTTATGTAAGTATGTATGTCATTTATACGTAGAAAATCAAAGTTTAATGTTTCTTTGAGTAATCTATAATGTATCAATTTTCCACTTTTTTCATCTTTGTATTTAGTTCTGACAACCCCAAATATTACCATCATCATAACTTTAGCCAAAGTATCAATCGCCATTCAAGCTTGTCTGTTTGAGTGCCAGTAATTTTGTTACACATACGTAGCCAAATTAATTAATGGAGCTATTGATGAACCTTGTTCACTCACTCTTATTAACTTCCACGTACCCCGCTTCCATACTAGACATTCGATAATATTTTATTTACCTAATGCTCTAACTAATAATCTGTTTCTATCATCTCTTATTTATCAAATGTGCTTTTTATATTAGTAAAAATATTCAAATGTTGATGTTTTTAGTTTGCGGCTAAAAGAAATTATACGCATTTGTTAAATTAATAATTATATTCTTTATACAGGGTGTTTCAGGACTAGTGTAACAAACTTTAACAGCTTATTCCTGAGGTCATTTTGAGCCAAAAATGTCATATGAACATAGGTCTTATTCCTTCTAGTTACCAAAATACAAAAGGTTGAATTTCTATAAATAACACGAAATTTTTGTAATCAAGATACTTTCGGAAAACAAGATTTTTATTGAAAAGTCATACCTTATTTGTCTTAATTAATTTTATTTATTAATATTAATATGTATACGAGTTCAAGGCGCTCATTTTGAACACTTGCTGTAATTTTTTAAACATTTGTTATCTTATTTCATATTGTGTTAACCTATTCCATGTTGTGTTATGTTGTTGTGTGTCTTTTTTGTTTTGTTCTCTAAATCGTATTCGTTAATATTAATAAATAAAATTAATTAAGACAAATAAGGTATGACTTTTCAATAAAACTCTCGTTTTCCGAAAGTATCTTGATTACAAAAATTTGAAAATTTCGTGTTATTTATAGAATTTCAACCTTTTGTATTTTAGTAACTAGAAGGAATAGGACCTATGTTCATATGACATTTTTGGCTCAAAATAACTTCAGGAATAAGCTGTTAAAGTTTGTTACACTAGTCCTGAAACACCCTGTATATGGGGTAGCTGACTCAGTGATATCGAGTCACCATGTTCAAACTCCCTCTGTGGCTCTTCCTCTACGAACATTTTTGGGAACCGTGATTTGACGGCTGATAACCGCACTTTGCGTGAATAAATCACTTATCGAGGTCTGCTACAGCAGAATGCTACGCTCAGTAATGAGTAAAAGGCGTGATGATATATTTATTTTATTTCATAAATAAATAAATTGGTAATTATTTTATTAAAAAATCATACATACATACATACATACATACATACATAAAATCACGCTATATTCCAATAAATGGGGTAGCACGAACCCCTGAAACATTATTTAAAAAAAATCGAAGACAATAAATGGTTTGAAGAAGTCAATGTCAAGTATTGAAATAAACAACACATATTTTTTAAATGTAATTCAGTTATTATATAATTTGTAGATAAAACAAGTAACAAAATCGAACAATAGTACAAAAATATTGTTTTTAGAGGATACTAAACAAAGTTAAAAATAAAATATAACAATATATTTTATTACATCCGCGAAGATTTTGAAATATGTCAACATAAATGTATCCACATTATAATTTGTAAATGATAACGGGAAATGCCTCAATTATCCTATTTCAAAATGGCGAAAGGCCATAAAAATATGAACTATGGATGAAGATATTTCCAGATAAACTTTGACCTTCTAAATCAGCTAAATGATATGATATATACATGTTCACGTGTTGAGATC
Source organism: Pterostichus niger (assembly GCA_947425015.1). Classification (NCBI taxonomy): domain Eukaryota; kingdom Metazoa; phylum Arthropoda; class Insecta; order Coleoptera; family Carabidae; genus Pterostichus; species Pterostichus niger. Next base: position 4,665,821 of record OX380338.1, on the reverse strand, counting down.
GATAAAACAATAAATTGTAGAAAACTCAAAATTGCTGACGTGTCATTACATTTCCAACATTCATTATTATCATTAAAAATTATTGCAAATAATGTGAATATTTGAGAGATACTTACATCAGTTTACCCATTACTGGGTATAGCACTCTGCTGTAATAGATATCCGACAAAAAATGGAAATCAAAATAGTTTCATCAGTAACGCAAAAAAGATTGACTTAATTAATAAAAATGAACTATTCATAAAAACAATATATTAATGCCGAAAAATAGTTTAAACTTTAAACATTACATACAAATAATAAATTATACTTCAAAAAATACATTTCAACAATTAATTGTATTATAAGTAATAATGTATATTTTGATTTAGAATTCATTTTAGGTTGAATAGTGTTATCTTGAAAGTTGTTTGACAGATTGAGTTGTTTTGAATATTAAATAAAGTTAATATTTATAAGAATGTGATACTTATGTAATAATAAATCTATGTTTCATTTTATCCTTTTTCTAACAACAATAAAGAACAATCACGGCTGGCAAAGATGTTAGTGGAATGGATATCAAAATAGTTTTATCAGTAACGCAAAAATGATTGACTTATTTTTTTATTAAACATAAAAGTTAAGTAAGTTGGTCAATAATTTGTGTAAATTTAAGTACAGGGTGGTGGTTGCAAACACCGGAAAATACGACTTAAAAATGTAAGATCATATTTTTATAATTTCTTGCTTCCCTTACTATAAGCTTCAAATAAATGTTGTAGAGCATAAAATTATACATTAAAATCAATAAACAGAATTAATTTTGCATGATTTATAACGGCAGAAATTAAATTGAAAACGTTGAAAATTAGCTTAAAATAGGAATAACCTTGGACATTAAACCAAATTGTCAAAAGGAAAAATAATTTTTATGATAAATCGCAGTAAAAGGAATTCATATCTTTCACTAATTGAATAACTATTCACCATTTTTTTTCTTATAATTCACTTAAATTAAAGACTAATAAATAACTACTAGTAATAAATTCATGAAACAATGATTATTTTTCTGCTGACAGATAAGACGTGAATCATTTGTTTAATTTTGTTTTATTTCCCTATTTTGAAGCTAATTTTCAACATTAATTTCTGCCGATATAAAGCATGCAAAATTAATTCTGTTTATTGATTGTAATGTAGAATTTTATGCTCTACAACATTTATTTGAAGCTTTTTTCTCTAAAATAATAAGGGAAGCAGGAAATTATACAAATATTATTTTATATGTTAAACTCCTGTTCCGACGTCGCACTCACCACCCTGTATAATAGGGTAGTTAGCTCAGTGACAATGAGAACCCGAGTTCGATTGACTCCACTCCTGTGGCTCTCCTACCACTATAACATCTTAGGGAGCCATGACTTTACGGCTGGTAACTGCACTTTACGCGGCTAAATATATCACTTATCAAGGTCTGCTATGTTAGAATGCCACACCCAGTAATGGGTGAAAGGCGTGTCGATGTATTTGTTTATTTAAAACGAAATAAGTATATAGTGGTATGAGTCAAAAGTACCAGGAAATTATTTAATTACGACAATTTAAACTGGCATTGCCCACCTTCTAACCTAAATCAGAAGTTCTCAAAAGTGTAATATTATTTGTTTACATGTGACTAATTTGTACCATAAACAGTAAACAGATAGTTAAACAAATAAATGAATGCGCTTTGTAAATAAACACAAGATATCAAGCTATTTCAGATACTGATATTTAACAATAAAATACAAATAATGTTTTGTCCTAACAAATAATCAATTTGACATAAAACGGCGTTAAAAAATACAAGTATTAATATTTAAATACCGGTTTTACATTACATAATTTCATCATAAAATTTAATTACAGAATGATTTTCTATTTTTAAAATAAATAACACAAAAAAATACATGTATAATTCATAGAAAACAGCTATAAATATTTAGATACGTGTACAACAATTGTTCAGTAAAAACAAAATAACTTTCCAAAGTCAAAGTAATTATTTGAATGATTGCAAAACATTTTAACTTACCAAATAAAGTAAGTAGGAAGCATACACTAATTAGCTGATAATCATTCCCCATTGTTGTGAGTGTTGTTCACATGGATTCACTAAAATACTTGACTAAATAATCGGAGGCATTTACGTTGCGACTAAACAGGATGACACTGAACTGGCTGCTCCACAGAGCTCTGCTGCCGGCTTACTGACAGACTGACTGTTGAAACAACCGACTATTTCTTCAATTACTTCCAGTTGATAGTTGAGCTGTTGAAGTTGAACTTGATAACAGAGCTGGGTTCAATAGCTATTACTATGTTTCATCTCTTCTTACATAACTGAACTTCAATTATTGTAAATAATAGATAACTTTGAAGTTTGAACTATTCATTTTAATTTTTTATGACAAAAAAGGAATGAAGGGAAATTTTATAACTATGATATGTAGGTTCTTTTCTCTTAAATAAATACAAAAAACAAAAGAGATGTTAACAAAAATATTAGACTAATTAATTGCAACATTAAACTGTTGTGTGAGCTAGAAAACTACGATTAACTAACAGTTTGCTATAATTAATAAAACAATATATTATTGCTGAAAAATAGTTTAAACAAATTTAAACGTTACATACAAATAATAAATCATACTTAAAAAATACATTTCAACAATTAATTGTATTATACCAAAGAGCATACATTACATATGTAATTTATGCTCTTTGATTATACGTAATAATGTATATTTTGATTTAGAATTAATTTTAGGTTAAATAGTGTTGTTTTGAATATTAAATAAAGTTAATATTTACAAGTATGTGATACTTATGTAATAATAAATCTATGTTTCATTTTATCCTTCTTCTAACAACAATAAAGAACATTAAATAAAATTGTTAAAATATAAAAATACCGTTCAAGTAATTATAATGGTTTCTTGTTAGGTAGTGAGTGATTTTTAGTAAAAATAATTTAGGCAATATTTGCTTCGCTCTCACTTAAAACAATCAAGACATTAATTCAACAAATTCATGTCCAATTGTTCAAACAAATACAATTTATATTTTTAACGTTTCAGTACTGCTTCATGTAGGTACCAATAGTCAGCAGTTAATTATAATTTTAAATTGCATTGATAGTAATTAGCAGAATGGATAAATGTGTCAAGGTTAATATTAAAAAATGTAAGAATGACAAGAGATTTTATTCGACTTTTGTGAATATTGTTCAAATCTTGATTTATGGTGAATGATACGAGGAATTATAGATGGACAAATTGAACGTGACAGGTGTACTAATGAAATTTGATAATATGAAATGAACATGAATGTTTAGTGATAATTAATAAACATGTGTTAAATAAAATGCATCCCTTGTGGGGATCGAACCCACGACCTTTGGATTAGAAGTCCAACGCGCTATCCTCTGCGCCAAAGGGACGATGTTTTGCTAACTTATATTACCTTTTTTTATTTTTCCTACATATAAAATATTCAAGATAGTTTAAATTTTACATATATTTGAAAAACCTGTAAATATATTTTATTAGATTTATATCGAATATCAGCCATGTTTTATATTAAAAAACCGAGCAATTTATATATGAAACATGTATTACAGTATTTTAAGTTGTAGATATGGTTTTTTTTAATGAACTTTTGATAATTAAAAGATAAATATAAAGTTTGATAACACCGTGCTGCCATCTGATGATGCGCCAACTAAACAACATTGTTACAAATAAAATGACATCGAAATTGGCGCCAAGTATTCCTTCGTTGAGTTTAGAGCGATTTAAAGTGTTTTTGTGCTATTAATGTGAATATTAATTATAATTGTATCAACATGGGTGACTACCCGAATTCAGATGAGGAGTTTGAGTTAATGTATGGCGATGAACTGCAAATGTTAGAAAACCGTGAAGGTAATTTCACTGACAGATTTTATTGGTTATGTTGTTAATAAATACAAATTTTACTTTATAGATGAAGAGTTAGATATTCCTATAGCTGGACCGGCATCTAGAAAGAGTTTAGATTTCACTACACCTACAAGTAAAGTTAAATCTCAAATCAATAAAACAAAAACACAAGAACCGCAACCGAGTACTTCCAAACAAGCAGATATATTGGAAAACTCATTTGATAGAGATTTCCGTAAATTGGACGACGACACTAATTTAAAGAAAAGAAACCTTGATGCATTATTTGGTGACATAGATGATTTACTATTAGAAGAAGAAAGAAACAAACTTTCAAAGAAACCGAAGAAAGATGACGATAAACAACAGGATTTAGATTTAATTGAGCGGATAATAAAAATGAGACAACTTGCAGCAGATAGACTAAATCTAAACCTTTCTATTCATTCTACGAAAACTATTTCAAGTTATGAACATATTAAACTGAATGTTTCAAGCCATGTACCGAAATATCCTTTTATTGGCGTAACCAAACATGATGGTGAAAGAATTTACGTTCGAATGCATAATGAAGAGTACGAGAAGGAAGATATAAAGAGAATAACTAATAATAACAGTTACAAGGGTTTACTGGGTAATCAGTCGAAAGAATTGTGGGAGAAAGCAAATCAACTTGTAAGTAAAACGAAACAAACCTTAATTATTATCATCCATTTATTCTCATGCAGATTGTCCACGCTGCCTTTTACCTTCAATATTTGTGATTCTTTTTTGATATATTTTATTTAAATTACAGATTAATCAGCGATTAGAAGAAGAAAGCATCTCCGAAGATCTGATAATGGAAGTAGAAGAAACAGATAACTCCAAGCTCTGGGTGGACTTATACAAACCCCGCAAATACAGCGAACTTTTAAGCGACGAAAGCACAAACCGTACTTTGCTAAAATGGTTAAAATTATGGGACAAAGTCGTGTTTCACCGCCGTCCAAGAGTCCGTTCTGCCCAAAAACCTCCACCTTCTAAATTCAACAACTTTAGATTTATCAAAAAAGAACTAGATCTTACACTTGATGAGCACGACAGGCCTAAAAATAAAGTAGCTCTTCTTTGCGGTCCTCCAGGTTTGGGTAAAACTACCTTAGCGCACATGGTTGCCAAACACGCTGGTTACAACGTCGTGGAAATAAACGCTTCCGACGACAGAAACGTGGAATCGTTCAAAACAGCTCTGGAAAATGCAACGCAAATGAAATCTGTCATAGATAAAGAAGGTCGACCGAATTGTTTAGTTTTTGATGAAATTGATGGAGCTCCTTCTGCCGCGATAGATTTTTTAATTAAATTTATTAATGGCACAGCTGGAAAAACCAAAAAAGGTAAAAAGCAAAAACCTGCGATTTTAAAACGACCAATTATTTGCATTTGCAATGATGTGTACGTTCCCGCTTTAAGACCGTTACGTCAAATAGCATTTATTTTAAATTTTCCACCGACTGCAAGTACAAGATTAGCCGAAAGATTAATAGGAATCGCACGTCATCAACAAATAAAAACAGATTTAGGCGCGATGTTATCCCTCAGCGAAAAAACAAACAACGATATTCGATCTTGCCTGACAGTTCTTAATTTTTTCAAAGTTAAGAATAAACCTGTCAGTTTATCTGAAGTTGCCAAAACTAATATCGGGCAAAAGGATGTTCAAAAAGGTTTGTTTACAGTTTGGAATGATATTTTTGAGATAAAACGTGTCAACGGTGGCAGTGAGGACGTCCCGATGAACGAAAGAATGAAATACGTCTTAGAGACAGTTCTAGCGTTTGGCGATTATGATCGGCTCACCCAGGGTGTTTTCGAGAACTATCCGGCTTTTAAACATAAAGGAGCGCCGTTTGAACCGGTGTGTACAGCCATGGAGTGGTTTAGCTACACGGATTGTATAAGTAAGAAGATTCATGAAACTCAGAATTATAGTTTGTCGACGTATCTGCCGTATGGCTTTGTTGTTTGGCATTTTACCTTCGCGTCTTATGTGAAGCAGAGGATTTCTTATCCCAGTGTTGGATATGAGGTGAGTGAGAATATATTTCATATTTGGCTTCGCGAACATTGAAACATACAAATATTTTAAATTCCTTTCACTATTTTACATTTAACTATGTTCTTTAAATTTAACTACCCCTAATATCTTTGGGGGCCGTGATTTAACAGTTGGTAACCGTATTTCACGTGAAAAATATATCATTTACCGAGATCTGCTTAGGTAGAGTGCCACATCTATTAATGGGTAAAAGGCGTGATGATATATTTATTTATTTATTTATTTTTTTACCACTTTGTTTCAAAATATATAGCATAATATACCTCAATTTTATGAAAATCAATCGAGAATTTTGTTTTGAATTGTATATATTTTGTTACATACATACTCTCATATTCTATAAGTCAACCATTATCCGATACCGGCCGATAAATTAATAGCAACCCTTATTTTTCATGATTACTCATTTCGCAATTTTGTGACCAAAAACATTTCTTCTGTTATTTATATTTGACTTTCATGTATTTTGCTTTCGTGCGAAGCCTAATATAACTAATATAAGTGTTAACCATACTTTTTATGAAGCTGTGACTGAGCTATCTTTTTTTTAAATAACAACTACGTATATAAGTAAAGCAAAATTAATGAAAGTGACATACAAATTCAGTCTACAAAATGTAGGTTATCATTAATTTATCGGCCAGTAACTGATAATGACCAAGTTGTAAATTAGGGAGGGTAGTTGAATAATCTCAAACTTTTATAAAAATTGGTCGCTGTTATTTTTGTTTCAAGGTGGCTTCTAGTTTATAATTTAAATTGAAGAAAGATAGACATACGAATGAAAGAATTTAATATAAATTGGATAAATAGTTTTTGAGATAGTTGACCTACATTTTGTTTTAATTTATACTCAAAATAGTTTAATAAAGTTAGATCTACCCGCAAAACTTTATGAAAATCAGAAAAGCCGTATTTATAATATGAGGTAGGTGGATCAATGGTATCGGTTCGGCCTATGTATATGAGAACCCGGGTTCAATTCCCACAGTCGATAAACAATTTTCACCACATTACAATTACCTCTGTGGTTCCCCCTCCACTAATATCTTTAGGCACCGTGATTTAACCGCACTTCACGCTCATAAATATATCACTTACCGAGATCTGCTATGGCCAAGTGCCACACCCAGTAATGGGTAAAATGCGTGATGATATATTTATTTAATATCAAGTATGAAATCATTTACTTTCCTTTTATAATTTGGCATTTTATGTACAATTCTGAATTCTTTTGCAATCATTAAAAATATCACAAACTTTTAAATAAAAATTAAATTGCTATTATATATGACAATTTTAAGTGCAATAAATTGTAGGTGTTAACAGCTATCTTTACACATAGAAGGTGTTACAAAATATCTCTTTTTGATGTAGGTTACACTAAGATAATAATTACACTTTAAAATTGTTTTTGTAGATATTTTACCTTATTTATTATTTTTATCTATGACACTTTATGTACATAAAAAGTTTGTTTACACTCACGACTATTTGTCACCAACTTTATGATACAGTGATGCCTGTGCATTTACAATAAATAGCATAAATTAATTATGAATATATGTATACGCAATTGAAAACTTTTTAATTTGCATATTATAGTAGGTGATGTTGTATACTGCAATTGGAGTTGTGGAAAATATTTATTGTTATTTTAGTTCTTATAAATATATCATCACGCCGTTTACTCATTACTGGGTGTAGCATACTGCCGTAGCAGATCTCGGCAAGTGATTTATTTATGCCCGATGCCAGCCGTTAAATCATGGCCCTCAACGATATTAGTGGAAGAGGGAATCACAAGGGCAGTTTTAATACCACTGAGCTCCACCTACCCCATATTTTAGTTCTTAAAACGAATAAAAATCTGTCTCCATTTGATATATTGTCAAGGGTAAAAGTTACATAATAATAATGACATTTTTCATAATTAGTTTTTAAATATAACCCCCTTCATCTGAGACACAAAAACCCTTGTAATATTTACAATCCAGTTTGTGCGAGATGAACCCCATTTGACAGATTTCAATTTTATATTTGGACGATTACAGTTTTAAAATTAGTAGCGGGTTGAACGCTGTAGGCGGCAGTGGTGTTGGGGGTGGCGTTTGTAAAACAAAAGCAAACCAAGAAATAATTGATGCGCGCTTATTGTGTGGCGTAATTACACTCAGACTCGGGCGAAAACCTTTTAAAGAAATGAAAACGTATTAAAAAAGTGCGCGTTTCACAAAAAGAAAACAGATTTATTTTTCACTCACTATGTTTATATGACGCCTATCATTATGTGTAGTATTTTAAAAATAATACTACAATAGTTGATTCAGTAGTGTTATAATTATAATTTTACAACAATACAAACAAAACAGAAACTTGTTATATTGACGGTTGACAGCTCGAATTTATTTTCAGTATGCATTCGTTTTTTTTTAATAATCTAAGAAGCAATCGTTACAAAATGTTAATAGTTAACAGAGATACAAACAAAACTGACACATATCACATTAACAGAATGATTTTATTTTCAGCAAGTATACGTTTTTTAATAATTTAAGATGTAATCGTAGAAAAAATTATGTGTGTATCACGAGCGTAAAGTGTCTTTGTTCCTCTTACACTATTGCAGCTCTCGTCTTCGGCTCGCGCTGCAATTACCGCTCTTAAAACAAACACCTAACTATCAAATTTATGATTTTGAATCTTATTAATTATTGTAACATTTAAACGGTATGGCTTTCACCGACCACCAAAATAATTATATTTGAACCAATTACATTTATTTCATTCAAAAAAGGTCCTTCTAAATTGAACAATCGGTGATATTTTTCATTGTCAATTATGACAAATAATTACTTAATTAATTTCAGATATTCATTTTTTTTCATGGCACAATTTGATGCCATTTTTTGGAGTCACCCGTTATACTCGTTATTATTGGCGAAGATTAGGCTGACATTTTTAGCACAGATATAATTAATGAGATTAAATTTGGAACTTGTATAGAGCCAGAAGTCTGCCCCATAACTTTTAACTATATACCGGGTGTCTACTTTTTTTTCCAAACATAGGAAATTCAATGTTAAAATTTTTATTTAGCGATATCTCTTTACCTATTAATTTTAGAACAAAATTGTACGGAAGAAAAATGTTCAGAATGAAAAACTGCATCCAAAGAGTATAAGTTTGTTATTCAATTGTTTCTTATGTCTGAGTTAAAAGCAAAAGAAAATACACGCTTTAAAGCAATTATCAGGGTGCCATGAGAAATAAAATAATAATTTGTTTGTTGTGTCTGACATTATTTGACATATTGGACCAGAATTGGAAGCTTACTCTAATTTATTTATTTATTTATTCGAGCATTTAATTCAATAATAAAATTAATTATAGCAACTATTATTTTCTTTTTTCTACATAATCTAGACAAATAAATACCTATTATTAAGTTATCTAATTTGTTTTATTTCTCGTGGCACTCTGATAATTGCTTTAAAGCATGTATTTTCTTTTGCTTCTAACTCGGACATAAGAAACAATTAAACAACAAACTTATACTCTATGGATGCAGTTTTTCATTCTGAACATTTTTCGTCAGTACACTTTTGTTCTAAAATTAATAGGTAAAGAGATATCACTAAATCAAAATTTTAACATTGAATTTCCTATGTTCGGAAAAAAAAGTAGACACCCGGTAGATACTTCATTATTTTAGTGAAGAAGCTATGAGATTTGCCAGTGACAATGAATTGTCAGGATATTTCGCAGGGTAGTTAGAGTGTAAACGTGTCAAGCCATCATTGGGGTTGTTTTCAAGCGTTTACATTTTTGTCTTGCTAATGAGTGTGTAAATTATGCAAACCCGACTCGAGCAAACTTGTTACTCTTAAAAAGATGTTGTTCGCGTTCTTTAGAACGGCCGTTAGTAATTAACGGGTCGGCATTGGCCTCTTTGTTTCGCTGTGATTACAAGTTTGTCAAACGCAGAGCAGAAAGCCAACCACTTCTCACGACATAAATCTAAACAACTCGCTGGAAATTGCCCAGCGTGTGTAAAGTTTATAATCACGGATAAGTTTCACAAGCACAAACGTGAAAATGAATGAAGTTATTTTTTTTTTCTTCTGGCTTCCTGGCGGACCAACTGCTAAGGTCGTATGCCGCCATTACGCCCTGATCCTGCGTTTTAGATCTAAGAGTCAACAGCAACGCGGGTTTCTCGGGACGTTTATTTATTTACTGATGTATTTATTGCGTGGCAGATTTAGGAATAAATGGATGGATATGATTTATGTATTTATAAGGTTTGTTGTGTGAACGAAATAATAGTTATTTGTGTATTAAGAGCGTAAAGTGATTCTTTGTTATTCGAGTACGGTTATTGCAGCACAAGCCGAAGGCGAGAGCTGCAATAGTGTAAGAGGAACAAAGACACTTTATGCTAGTGATACACACATCAATTTTTCTACGATTACATCTTAAAATTATTAAAAAACGTATACTTGCTGAAAATAAAATCATTCTGTTAATGTGATATGTGTCAGTTTTGTTTGTATCCCTGATAACTATTAACTATTTGTAACCCTGGTAAAGTAACTTTGAAATTACATAGCAGGGTTCGTAAATATCATGATATTTATAATAAATATCACAATATCTGATATATAGGATATATATCAGATAAATATCACTTTTTGGATATTTATTTTTTAATTTTAGTTTTTGTACACATTTAGAAAAACTGAAAAATTCGAAAAATTTCACTTTTCCGGAGGCTATATCTCAAAAACTAAACAAGATATGGAAATGCGCTCAACGGCGTTGAATTCCCCGTGTCCGAATTGACTTATAAGCAAATTTTCATACAATTTTAAGCAATTTTTTGGTTTTTTCAGATTTTAATTCAATTTTCCCAAAAATCCTTAATCGTAGGATTATTAAAACGAAAATTTACATACATATGTATTTTGACCCACTGAATCCAGTGGTGCAATCTTCAAATGCATATGACTTCTGGTTTTCGAGAAAATGTTAAAAAACCGCTTTTTGCGATTTTTTTGGCGGAAAATTGAAAAAAAATAAAAATCGCTGAAACTATGTTTATAAGTTAACTGAAGCACGAGAAAATTAATGCCGTTGAGCGCGTTTTCATATCACATTTAGTTTTCGAGATATAGCCTCGTAAAAGTAGAAAAACTGACAAATTCGAAAAATTTCACTTTTCCGGAGGCTATATCTCAAAAACTAAACAAGATATGGAAATGCGCTCAACGGCGTTGAATTCCCCGTGTCCGAATTGACTTATAAGCAAATTTTCATACAATTTTATGCAATTTAATATTTTTAATTATTTCCTAAGGGGTACCCCTTTGGTTTTTTCAGATTTTAATTCAATTTTCCCAAAAATCCTTAATCGTAGGATTATTAAAACGAAAATTTACATACATATGTATTTTGACCCACTGAATCCAGTGGTGCAATCTTCAAATGCATATGACTTCTGGTTTTCGAGAAAATGTTAAAAAACCGCTTTTTGCGATTTTTTTGGCGGAAAATTGAAAAAAAATAAAAATCGCTGAAACTATGTTTATAAGTTAACTGAAGCACGAGAAAATTAATGCCGTTAACCGCGTTTTCATATCACATTTAGTTTTTGAGATATAGCCTCGTAAAAGTAGAAAAACTGACAAATTCGAAAAATTTCACTTTTCCGGAGGCTATATCACAAAAACTATTTGATATTTTTATATAATGGATATATATCATTGCAAAAATATGACGATATATATCAAAATAAATATCATGATATATATATCGATCGATATATATCTTCGAACCCTGTTACATCGTAATAGTTATTTACGTAAAAAGTCACTAAAGCGTTCAACTACAGGATGAGTAGATAGCTTACGAATCCTGTACGACGCTTTACTGACGTGTTACGTATAACATTTTACATGAAACTTATAAACAAATAATACATATTTTAAATTAATTTAAATTAAAAGTAATATTTGACTTACATATTCAGTCAGTATTTTATGTTGCTAAGTAACTAGACACTCACGTTTCTTTCATTACCTGCCTAGGCAGGCAATATGTTATTTTCCTGACTAGGCATGCAAAGTAAAGCTTTCCTAATTCTTAAATGTCTGGCAAATGTTTATTTTCCAGTCAGTTTCAGGTAAAAACAATTTGTTTACAAATTATTGCTTGAAAATGGCCAAAATATTGCGCCGAAACGTCGCTAATTATCAATAATAAATAAGGAAATAAATGAAAATTTATATTTTCCTTTTTACTTTTCACTAAAGCCTGAAATCCATGTAACAATTATTAAAACTATATCATTCGGCTTATTAAAAAGAACTAAAATCTTTTTGATTTAAATTTTTTTATATATTTATTTAATTAATTTTGTATAATCATACTAAAAATATATCTTCTTTCCAGGTAAATACTAAAGCAACCAAACAAACCGCCATCATCTCCGAGATCCTTCGTGGTATGCCGCCTCAGCTTCGTAGTTACGTCTCCAAGTCCTCGCTCCGTCTGGACACCCTTCCCATGTTCGTCGACATCCTAGTGCCCAACCTGCGCACCATCAACGTGTCGTTGTATGCGCCCCAGGAGAAATCGCAGATCAGCGGTGTCGTCGACATTATGATCGACTATAACTTAACGTACGTGCAGGAACGGAATTCTGAGGGCGCGTATGTCTTTCAAATGGACCCAAATATTGAGGAGATTAACACGTACCAGGGGTTGAAGACGTATAGGTAAGGTTATCCAGAAAATAAATAAGAAACTGTTAGCACTATTTTTAATTCGATTTAAAACATTTTATTTTTTTCATAAAAAAACAACAAAGACAAAATTAATTGTCTTTAAATGCTCACTTGGTGAAACTAGATTTAATAATAAAATATAAAAATAAACACTTGTCTAAGTCTCACAAAATTCATCCTCCAAATCAACTTATGAGGTCATCGTCAGAGGCTGGTTAGCACAGTTAGTAACCATAGACGCGGTAGATGGCATTGCCGGTTCGACAGAACTTCTCATGTCATTTTACTGTTTGTTAGAGATCTTATTCACTGCTGGCACAGTTCTTTGTCACACAGCTCCTTCATGTGAACTTTGTTCTAGGTGAAGGAGTGGGTTATACCATACTGATGAGCTCTAATAAGAGCGAAACGCGTCTATGGTTACTAACTGTGCTGGCCAGCCTCTGACGATGCCCTCATAAGGTGACTTGGAGGCTGAATTTTGTGAGACTTAGACAAGTGTTTATTTTTATTTTTTTTTCAATTCCCGTTATTATGTCAATGTCATTTAACGTCCTGCTTTCCATCGCACTAAATAATATCTTAATCACACTTTGACAATCTGTGGTTTTCAACGTTTTAGTCACGGCTTGAGATATTAAGCACGGCGTGAAGTTAGTTTCCTGCATTTGTCATTGTAATTTAATCTAACTTTTTAAATAATTTATAAAACTTTTGTTGTTGTCTTAATTTGCGATCGTAGAAAAAATATAATATGTGACTTGTTTTATAAACTTTTAGATACTCGTTTTTTATACACTCGGAACAAAAGAGACATTTATAAAATTTGTTACATAATATACTATAAAAAGGTTAATGAGTGAGTGTCTTTAAATCAAGGTAAAATAAACTTGCTTAATGAATACAAAATAAATAAAAATAAAGTTACTGAGACTAACTTGTTTTAAGAATCTCCTTGAATAAGATATAAATTAAATAAACAAATTTTTGTTATTTATGATATTTTTAATCAGTTTTCGATTTCCTCTCAAATAGCCAATTGCACAACCAAAGGTTCAATTTAAAACTTGGTTCAAATAAATAAAAACAAACCAAATAATTATACCATATAACATGTAACTTTTGGCATGTAAATGGCCATTATTATTTTAATTAATTTTGATAATAACAATCGCTCATTTTAAGTATCTCCCAAATTTCATTTCAAAGATGACTGTAAATTATAATAATATAAAAATTTAGTTAATTTCATTAAACACCTATTTTAAGACCGCCAGTTTGATGTCTTCGGTGTCGGAAAAGTGTCAAATTTCAAAATTAAAGAAACTAACAATAAAAATGCATTGCTGCAACACCTCGTACATGAGTCATTTTATAGTATGTACTAAAAAGAAACTCGGTAATTTGTTTAGTTCTTGTCCTAATTAATATAATATCGCGTTTTTAAAAAGTGAAGATAAAAACTTGTGTTTTTTTGCAGGAGAAACCTGTCCTACACAAGCAAACAGATGCTTGCTAGAGAAATAGACCTGGAGAAAATGAGAAGATTGGAAAGAAGTATTTACAGGAACAGTGAGAAAGAAAAGCAACCTGAAGACAAAGGCAAACAGAAAAGTGAGGAGAAAAAGGTTGCAGAAGCTGTGAAGAGTGGTGAGAAGAAAGACGGAAAGGAGAATGTGGATGCGAATACGAGTAAACCTGTCCTGCCCAATCATCTGCAGAGGTTGAAAGCCAAGTCGGTCAAGCCCAAAGAAGTGGTGAGTCATTTTTATTTGTTTACAATACAAAGTTATTAGCTTTTCGAAAAATACAATCAGGGTAGATTGCAAAGAGAATGCAATGTTTTTACAAAATAATGAAAGTGTTACTTAGTAGTTAATTTTTAGTTTTTTGAATATTTATTATGGTCAACAATTCTATGTATTATATTTCGTCGTGTTTATTATTTAAACATGTTTGTGGATATCATCAACAAAAAATAAATCAGTTCATTATCAAGCATTATGATGACGTATTCTAATTTTATTATCGAATTTATAAGTATAACGACACAGTATATTAAGTAAAACTATACATCTGGTATTATAATGTCCGTCAGTACGGTGGTGTGGACAGCATTATGGAATTCGAATCCGGATACCCCGAGTTCGAATCTCACTCAAGCTAAATATTATATGAACTATCACACTGCGGCTCGGTGAGTCCGGATCCTGTACTGTAATTGGGATTAAGTTCCTGTTGTATAGCGTAACATAAATAAATAAATAATTTTAGCAAAATCTGTTGATAATGATAACGTCATATGAGCAAGAACAATATGCAAGGAAATAACATAAAAGACAAGTTGTATAAGTTTTTTCTTAGAAAGGCAAAATGATGACAATCTATAACGTTATTGTGAAATATAAATAGTTAACGTATGAATCAAAAATTGATAACCATCAAGATAATCAAGTTTCTGACTAATCAGCTAGTACTAAATGTCAATAAATAAGATTTAAATTATATTTTATACAAATAAATAAATACATATAAAAATAAATAAATATAAATACACGTCTAAAAAATAATTATAAGAATGGTAGTTTTTATAATAAAATACCTATAATTGTTTTTAGATAATGATAGTGTTGAATCACATCAATGTAATAAAATCCTCATTTATTTATTTAGATTTTGTCATCGATATTTTGCTTCATCGTTCGATTCCTAGACGTAGTCGAATACATCCTTGTGTAGCCACGAATAACTCTGTCGTAGATTCGCTTAACTTAATTACAGTTGTGAACGTAAATTTAGTTAATTTAATCGTAGATTTGTTTAACTCTGTTGTAGATTCGGCTAACTCAGAGAAGTTAACTTTGTAGTAGATTCGTTTAACTCAGTCGTAGTTTCATCTAACTCTTCTGTAGATTCGGCGAATTTAGTTGTTGTCAGTAGTGATTTCGCCTAACCCAGTTGGATAAGTTAATGTTATCGTAGATTCATCTAACTTTGTTCTATATTTAGTCGTAGTTCCTAACTTTATCATAGGTTTATCAAATAATTGTTTTTAGATAATGATAATGTGGAATCACATGAATGTAATAAAACGACCATTCATTTATTTAGATTTTATTATCTATATTTCGCTCCATTGCTCGATTCCCAGACGTCTTCGATCACATCGTCAGGTGTAGCTAGGACTAATTCTGTGGTAGATTCACATAACTTAGTCATGGAATCTGGTAACTCAGTTGTAAATGTAAATAAATAAATAAATATATCATCACGCCTTTTACCCATTACTGGGTGTGGCACTCTGCCTAAGCAGATCTCGGTAAGTAATACATTTTTCGCGTGAAGTGAGGTTACCAGCCGTCAAAGATGCTAGTGGAGGGAAAGCCAGTAGATTTAAATTGGTGAAAATTGTTTGTCGGCTTTGGGGATCAAACCAGGATTCTCAAGATCCACAGGCCGACTCGATACCACTGAGCCACCTATCCCATAGTTGTAAATGTAAATTTAGTTAATTTAGTTGTAGATTTGCTTAACTCTTTCACAGATTCAAATAATTTTGAGTTTAGTATTATCTTGTTCTCAGTTTGTTCAATTCACTTATTTTGCTGCATCGTTTGATTCCCAGACGTAGTCGAACACGTCGTCAGGTGTCGTAGATTCGTTTAACTCAGACGTGGAATCTGGTAACTCAGTTGAAGATTTGCTTAACTCTGTAATAGATTCGGCTGACATGGTTGTAGATTCGTTTAACTCAGACGTGGAATCTGGTAATTCAGTTGTAGATTTACTTAACTCTGTAATAGATTCGGCTGACATGGTCGTAGATTCGTTTAACTCAGACGTGGAATCTGGTAACTCAGTTGAAGATTTGCTTAACTCTGTAATAGATTCGGCTGACATGGTCGTAGATTCGTTTAACTCAGTCGTAGATTCATTTAACTCGACCATAGATTCAGCAAATTTAGTTGTTGTTACGACTGCGTCAGTAGTGATTTCGGTTAACTCAGTCGGATAAGTTAATGTTGTCGTAGTAGCTAACTTTATCGTAGGTTTATCAAATAATAGAGATTTTAGTATCAACTTGTTTTTAGTATGTTCAATCCACTTAACATAGGAGGCAACTTTAACATAAATATCTGGATATTGTCCTACACATTTCCCTAACATCCAAGACACAATTCCAACTAATTCTCCTTCATAAACCAGCGGTCCTCCAGAGTCACCGTGACAGATTCCTTTATGTCGATCAAACGTGCAGATATGTTTATTGGTGATATAATGCATCTTAATATACTTTCCGATCGTTTTCCTACAACTTGGCAGTGAAATTGAGGTAACGTTTGAGTACTTTAGTATCTTGCTGTTGTCAATTATGGAGTAATATATACGACCAAATCCACTGGTGGTCATGGAAACGCCTACTGGTGGCTCGGATGCGAAAGCTGGTAACAGGATTTTCTGGATGTATTTGGAGAATTTAAAAGGTTTCTTTAATCTGATTAATGCAATGTCGTTGATGAGTTTGTTCTCATCGTAGTGTGCATGTATTGAAAATCTTTCGACCCATAAAAGCTTTCGCCAGGAGCTGACGAGATTTGTGCCGGCTGCTACGTAGAAATCTTTGCGGCCCTTGCTGTAAAATATAGGACAATTTTAATAATTGAAAATTATTGTTACATTTCAAATACAGGGTGGAAAATAAGTAAGGAATATTGATATTATCTCTTGAAAAAATCATTTAACTAAATATCTAAAACAGGCGCGATGGCCGAGCATGTTAAGGCACATCTTTTAACATACTGTGACGTCACCCAAACCAAGGTTCGTCAGTTCGAATCCGCCTGTCGACAATGTGTGATTTGTCGTAAAATATAAAATACAGTTACATGTATTTATTATACTCGGGCGCTATAAGCTAGGCACTTATACGCCTTAAATAATGTAGCATTTGACTACGAAGACCGGCAGTAACGGCAGCGTAAAAACTGCGGCTCGGTGTGTCCGGTAGGCCCAGGCCCGATCTCGGGCTGTAGCGCCACAGATGATGATGATCTAAAATAACATGGGGTAGGTGGCTCAGTGGTATCAAGTCGGCCTGTTTATTTGAGAACTCGAATTCGATTCCCACAGCCGACAAACAATTTTTACCACATTAAATTTACCCCTGTGACTCTCCCTCCACCAACATTTTTGGAGGCCGTGATTTGACGGCTAGTAATTGCACGTCAAGCGAAGCAATATTACTTGACGAGATCTACTTAGGCAGAGTGCCGCACCCAGTAATGGGTAACAGGCGTGATGATATATTTATTTTGTTTATTTCATTAAAAAAACGTTTCGAGGGTTTATGATTGCAAATATTTTGACAAGACTAGATAGGGAATGATATATTTTTTAAATGGCATGCTATAATTTTTTTGATCCCATTCGTGTTTATTTTTCTATTCAAACATATAAAAAATAATATTTTATTTTAAAAAAAATTGAGAAAAATCGTGCTGAATAAATGCAATTTTAAATATAGTGATAAAATTAACATAAATTATAATTCAAATATCATGATAAGAATGATGCTCTGATTTTTGTTTATTTTGTCACTTTTTTATCTATGGTAACTATAATCCAGTTCCGGTAAAAATCTGTAAAATTGCATTTATTCAACACGAAGAAAGTATTATTAATATGTTTGTATAGAGAAATAATTATTCTTTCTAATGGAATCAAAAAAATCATAGCATGACATTAAAAAAATGTCGTCTCTTTCATTGTGAAAAAATGACGTCTTCTTTATTATTTAGATTAAATGAATATTTCAGGAGATAATATCAATATTCCTTACTTATTTTACAGCCTGCCTGGTGGTTTTAATTAGTGCAACTAATATTTCAATTAAATGAATAAAATTATACTAATCATCACTTATTTATAATTGAGAAAATTATGATATGTTTGCCAGAATTACACAGATATGACTCATTCTTTATCTTATAATTTGACCTCTTCGAAAATAATGAGGAATAATATTATGTATGATTGAGAATATGATATAAAAAACGGAAAAATTACTTGAATAAACAGTGCGCTGCCGTCAAAATGAATTGCTCGTGTATAATGGAACCTCCACAGAAGTGTAAGTTAGTTGCGACGTGGCGTAGAGATACCTGGTATGGAAATTGTGCTACACTTGCCGTCTGTCCACCGACAAACCTACGAGAACGATGTCCACGCACTTCACCTAGAAATAAATAAATAAATATATCATCACGCCTTTCACCCATTACTTGGTGTGGCACTCTGCCTAAGCAGATCTCAGTAAGTAATATATGTTTTCGCGTGAAGTGCGGTTACCAGCCGTCAAATCACGGCCCCCAAAGATATGAGTGGAGGGGGAACCACAGGGGTAGATACAAATCATAATATTTAAATTATTATGTAAGCATTTTTCCAAAGCAACAAATGACTTGATTTTTTTCTGCAATAATGGCGAATGTAATATTATTACATCACTTCCTGTTTCTCAATAATTAGTAGGTAGCAACATTGATATAAAATTTTTTTTTCGATTGTTCCACAGAAAACGTCAACTTTACAATGACAAATGAGATCGTAATTTTCAACTTTTCATAACAATCGTAGTAAAAAAATATAATAAAATTGAGGTGTTTTGTCATTCATTTTACATTGTTACTTTTTGTTTAATTTCGCATTGCCACCTAGAATAGTTGAATAAAAATAAATTCTGACATTTATCAATTATCTTATTTATCTCGATTTTTTTCATATACATTTATAACAAGTAATACATCGTTGAAAAGAGAAAGAATGGCGGTTTTTATTTTAATAAAATAATTCTAGGTTCCCATTTGAAAAATAAAAGTTGATAGTCGTATCATGTAAACCTGACTTTATAAAAAATTTCTATATGTGTCATAATATAGTATATTTAATATACTAAAACTTTCATATGAAGAAAATTTTTCTATTTCTTATAATAAAAAAGTTAAGGGGGGGTTCGTCTTCGCAGAATCACCCTGTATACGTATCTATCTTCGTTCTGTATATATATATATATATATATATATATATATATATATATATATATATATATATATATATATATATATAAAATTAAAATTCAGTTTAATTTTGTATTACAAGAGTATATTTGATTAAAACTACAAAGAAAAATCACAGCTAATATTTAATTAAATTGATAAACTTATAATAATAATTTTCAAGTCACAGTTAATTTACCGGTACTACGTGAATGGATCGGTTCGAGATCGCGGTTCCGGATACAGAACAAGTTCGGTTCGATTTCGGTTCAAGTCCCTTTTCGGTTTGCATTCCTGACATTAATTTTAAATTTATTTATACTTACTTGTTAATACTGTTACACAAATTACTATAACTAATATTGTTTTCATTTTGGATAAAATAAAATTGCAAATAAATTAAATATATATATCTTAAATTAACAGATCATTGAAGACGACGGATACTATTTACTGTCGATCTTTATTGAGAGCAAACTTTTATAATGACGGCTAATATCTAAGTCCAGAGCAGATAAAAAATTATCATTAGTACCTGATTAAAATTGCACCATTCCCTGAAATATTAATATTTTTGTGATTTGTTTTCCTTATTTTTTTTTCATTTGAGGAAAACGTCTTAGTATTGCTTTACGAAGAGAATGATAAGAACATGACGTATGTAGATCGAATTGATAAATTCTAAATATTTGAAATATTAGAAACTAAAAAGGGAATTTTCAGTTCTCCAAATGCATTGTTTCAATACGTTTTTTCTTATCTGTTATTTTTCAAGTACGTCATATAAATCGGTTATCGCTGACTCTTTAATTTATATTTTAAAAATGCGATTATATCTAAGTGGTTCGGATTCCACTATAGGCTGTAGTTCCCCTGATTATACTCCTATTGTGCAGAGTAAAAAATAAATAAATACAAACAATTTTCACTCTGTGCCTCCTCCTCCTCCACTAACTTCTTTGGAGGCCGTGATTTGACGGCTAGCAACCGCACTTCACGCGATGAAATATATCACTGTTCTGGTAGAGTGCCACATCCAATAATGAGTAAAAGACGTGATGATATATTTATTTTATTTATTTCTTATTTAAAAATAAATATTTGTTAAACTAGGGTGGAAAAGGCACTTTCATTTTGTTTTTTCCATGACATGCACAATGGTATCGAGTCAGACTGTAAATTAAAATACTCAATTACCCTTGTGACCCCCCTTTGGAAACATCTTTGGGGGCCGTGATTACGCATACGCCTAAATATATCAGTTATCGAGATCTGTTTTGGCAGAGTGCCACACCCAGTAATGGGTATAACGCGTGATGATTATTTTTTTTAACTAACTACAATCACAGATGCAGAAAACTAACGTTGCTCATAGTATAGTATAGTATAGTTTATTTCATCATTTTTTATGTTTGAATACATTTATGACAAGTCAATATACATATATCCTCATATACATCCATAAAATTAAATAAAAAACTATGATTGTTAAATAGTTCATTTTAGAATTAACAATGAGAATACATGATATTAGATTATACAAGGAGAGGATAAAAATTCATGTACAGAGTAAAAACATTTAGATATGAGGTATTTCTTTAAACAGTTCTTGAAACTGTTGACAGGTAGTATATTAATAGTATCAGGTAAATGGTTATACAGGGTGTTATATTTTAATAGACCCAGCAAATATCTCGCTTATTTATCAACTTAGCAATTTCTTTCATATAACATGATGTATACAGCAACATGTAAGCTAGTTGATGACGGATGTACATTCATTATATCATTTCCGGTTTATTAGTAATTAATATCAACTTTGAAATTTCAAATGGAACATACTATATTTTTTTACAAATTTGAAAAGTGCATCAAATTTGCTTTACAATCATGTAAAATAATCCATATGTTACATTATTAAAAAGTAAAATGGCGGGCACTTTAATATACACCAAATCGGAAAGAGATTAGTGAGCCAGGACTCTGGCTTGAAATAAAACAATTAACTAAAACAATTGTAATTATTATTATTAAACTAAATAATATTTTTTTGTCATAATAATACAGAAAATAAGAATAAGGAACACTTAATAACAGCAAAATGATTTTATAACAAATATTCAAAATGACTCTCAGCCTCTTCGATGCATTTTTTCCCGATTGATTTTTTTATCGAGCTACGTGATTTTGTTTGTAATGAATTTCTTCCTGAATTTTGAAGCCTGAAACGAGGTGTTCTTAATTCATTCGCATTTCTAGTGTTATAGCAATGTATGTCACTGTTAGTTCGATAAGAATGTTTGTTAGCATGTATATCCAAAATTGTGGAATAGATATATAGGCAAGACATAATTCTTAATTTAATAAAAAGTGGAGAGCAATGTTCTCTATTATTACTCTTATTAATTTCTTTTGTAGTCTGAAAAATTTTGACACGTTAACTTCACGCCGTGACTAAAACGTTCGAAGCCACAGTTTATCAACATGTGATTAAGATATTATTTAGTACCATGGAAACCAGTATATTCAATGATAATTTAAGAACAACAACAGTAGAAAAATCTATTTATTAATTATCAAATAGGCTGTATTATCTTGTTCGTGAGGAGCGCATGCGTGCTCCCCACCCCATTCTAACCTCAACAACGTCAAGTCAGTCAAGTCAATCTGAATTCATTACAATATGAAAAGAATATGAAAGGCTGGAATATGCGTTTAATTACCCAAGACATACAGGCCACTAATGGACCCAGCCACTATATCACTACAGCCAAGATGATGTATTTATTCTTAATGGGATCAGATTCAGATGGAATGAATCGCCGACGAACTAATAGTGTTTTGCAATGGAAGCAATCCCTGCAGATTTTTATGATTAATGGACAAGTGATAGGATATTTTTGCTTTTAGTTTAATGTAGAATCGGAGATGATGGGATCTGCTTAATGGGTTCGTATAGATTTTGTTTTCATGAAAATTATTGTCTTCATAACAAATTAGTTCAAATTTTGATGGATTCGTATGTTTTTGATATTTTACCGGTTTACTAAATTGTAACCACATATTTTTAAAAGCAATTAGTAGATACTTATATAAGATAATGGCAGATAAATATATCATCACGCTTTTTACCCATTACTGGGTGTGGTACTCTGCCATAGCAGATCTCGGTAAGTGATATATTTTTTCGCGTGAAGAGCGGTTACCAGCCTTCAAATCACGGCCCCCAAAGATATTAGTGGAGAAGGAGCCACAGAGGTAGATTTAAATTGGTGAAAATTGTTTGTCGTCTGTGGGGATCAAACCAGGGTTTTCAAGATCCACAGGCCGACTCGATACCACTGAGCCACCTACCCCATAAAAAATAAATAAATAGATAAATGTTAGTTATTAATTAGCTAGATCATAAAAACAAAACGGTTAAATACTGATTACTTTTGTCGTTTTTCTAAATCGCAGATTGATAAACAAATAATAATGATAATGGGGTAGGTGGTTCAGTGGTATCGAGTCGGCCTGTGGATCTTCAGAACCCTGGTTCGATCCCCACAGCCGAAAAATATTTTTTACCAATTTAAATCTACTCCTGTGGCTCCCCCTCCGCTAACATCTTTGGGGGCTGTGATTTGACGGCACTTCATGCGAAGAAATATACCATTTACCGAGATCTGCTTCGTGATGATATATTTATTTTATTTTTATATAAACAAATACTAAAACATTAACAATCAATACATATAATAAAATTTTGTCATTAACTAGTGTCCATATTACAAACAAGATTTTTTTATCATCCAGTAAATTTATCGCATCCATTTAATCTCAGTAGCTAAATCCTTATTTCACTAAATTATCCAATCTTTCTAATACCCTTTTCTACAACATTAATGTCAAACCGTAATTGGAGTCTGCGCTTAAACGTTCTCGTTAGCGTTTACGTGAATAAAAAAAGACGCAGACGAAGTAAAAAGCAAGCTGGTCGGTTGAAGAAACATACAAAAAGATTTCTTCCTCGGTGTACGGCCCTCGTCTTCTCGGTTTCTCGGCTTCTCGGCCACTAATGCAAGGGGGTATAATGTCCGTTCCAAGGAGATATAAAACTAATAGAGCGGCGAGTGGGAAGAGTCCTTTAACCGCGAGTGTTTATTCCTTTACGCCCGCGAACAGGCATCCATCATGACAGTGGCGGCGCTGTGGATTGCTAGAAATTAGGGGCATGTGGAAGTATACTTTAATAATACGGGTTGATAATTATTGTATAAAACAACGGAACACATCAACAATACGAGTACAAGATCTTAAAAGAAACATAATTTTTTATTTACATGGGGTCTTTACTATTACTATTTATTAAAAAAAAATTATTAAGGAATAGGTAATTTTAAACAGTTTAGAATAAATATTTCCAAAAATATGAAACATTTCATTCATAAATTTAAGAAAAAACAATTACAGAAATTTGTTTAGGCCCAAATAAACGACAATGGATGCTTATATTTAATTCACTGTAATCAAAAGTATTATAATAAAATTTATAAAAAATTGTACAATAATTTTATAAACTAAATAAATAAATATATCATCACGCTTTTTACTCATTACTAGGTGTGGCATTCCGCCGTAACAGATCTCGATAAGTGCGGTTTTCAGTCGTCAAATCACGACCCTCAAAGATGTTAGTGGAGGGTGAGCCATAGGGGTAGATTTCACGTGGTGAAAATTGTATTTCGGTTGTGGGAATCGAACCAGAGTTCTCAAATCCACAGACCGACTCGATACCACTTAGCTACTCATAAAATAACTGTTAAATAAAATAGTGTAATTGCATGACATAGTATCAGAATAAAATTTAAAAAAAACTGTAGTAATTATGAAAAAAATCGGTTACTAATATTTTAATCGTTTATTTAGTCATATTTATATTATTATTTTTCTGATTCAACACTTACTATTATGTTCTTCCAAATTTAATACTCACTTTTATTATAAACAAAAAATCGGAAAATAATGTTTGTCATTTTATATCAAACTAAAGAGAACTGTTTTATTACAATTCTATTTTTTTTATCTTACTTATATAAATAAATATTTGCAAGGATCGAATTCCACAATTTCGTCAGTACGGTTGTGTGGATAGCATTTCGGAATTCAAATCCGAAAATTTCGAGTTTGTATTCCAATCATGCTTAAAATTATATGAACTATTAGATTGCGGTTGGGTGAGTGGGGACCCTGTACTGTAAATGGGATTAAGTTCCTGTTGTACAGCGTAACGTAAATAAAGAATTAAATAAGCTACTGTAATAATTGGAATTAAATTCCTGTTGCGCAGAATACAAAATAAATAATGGTGTTGAGGTTTTTTATATATTCAGGGAAAAATATGCACTTCTCTCCCTTGGTTATTATTTTTCTACAACTGTCAAAAAATGTTTACTTTTTTTCTAATATCAATACGCGAAGTACGTAATTTATTCATCATATACATTACTATTATAACGCGTATTCTGCGCACTGTTTTGCACCTTAGTGCGCAAAATAAATATTTCGTTCACGCACCCAAATGATTATTTTTTCACGTTTCATTGGTTACAACACATCAATCATACCAAATTCATATTATTTTTGAGTTTTTTCCTTCAATTTACTTGAATTAATTAATAATTTGTATTATTTTTTTGACAGTTGTAGAGAAATATGTTGTTTGTATTTCGTGGACGAAATTCTTGTTTTTTTGCGCATTCGAACGACAAAAAGTAATATTTTCACGCGCAACAAAAAAACACTAATTTCGCGCACTTAATACAAAAGTAACTATTTGATTCAGTTTGAGATAGAAATGTATAAATAAAATAAATAAAATATATCATCACGCCTTTTACCCATTACTGGGTGTGGCACTCTGCCTAAGCAGATCTCGGTAAGTGATATATTTTGTCGCGTGAAGTGCGGTTACCAGCCGTCAAATCACGGCCCTCAAAGATATTAGTGGAGAGGGAGCCACAGGGGTAGATTTTTAAATTGGTGAAAATTGTTTGTCGGCTGTGGGGATCGAACCAGGGTTCTCAAGATCCACAGGCCGACTCGATACCACTGAACCACCTACCCCATATAGAAATGTATGTATAGTGAATATGATCTCAGGATGAATGAATGAAGCATTGTGCATGGCCATGTGTACGACACTGCACATGTAGGCCTGTTGAAGGGTTGGGGGGTTGGTGTGTAGGCGGTAGTTGCTCCTTCAGCCGCTAGATGGTGTGGGCGTTGCCTTTCAGATTAATGACTACGTGTTTTATGCGATTCGCCATTCATAAATAAGGAAGTTTGTTATTTATCGTTGTTCTTGTTTTCTCGGCGAGGCCCTACACTGGCAACTCGATTCGCGCGGACCGGATGAAAAGCTGTGAATATATCAGAGCCACTGCCACCGCCACCGCCACCGCTGGCGTCTTTGTTCGCTCGAGTCTCGACTCTCGACTCCTCTCGTTCTCATGCGAAAGTGGCGTTTGGTTTTTTCTGTCACGGATAATTTATTGTGCGCGAAGAGTCCGAAGAGAAAAGAGAATTATTTTGTATTTGTTTAAGAGCTCGCGGAGATTTATTGTTCTTTATTAACGAGGAAATGTGTTGAAAGGAAAACTGGGTTTGGAGCCAAGATTTAACGCGAGATGGGTTTCTGCTTGCTACTCAACTGTTACTCAGAGACAATTTCTTTCTTTTTACCTCCACGTTCATCAGAATGCTCGACAATCATTGAGGGCCTTATCACACTTTTCTTCCTACTTACTTACATCATTTTCACTGATTGTAGGTTTCATACTTCAAATTATGTATACCTAGATACCATCTTCATGTCACTGTCTGTGGAAGATCAATTTAATCATTGTACATAGTTAGCCATGAACCCAAAAAAGAAAATAATAGTATGTTATGCATCAAGAGAGGGAAATAAGCGATTATTCTCGCGTGTGAAGTCGAGGTTTGTCAACTTCACACAAGGGATAATCGCGCCCTCCCGTGAAGCATATTATACTTTTCGTAACAAGTGCACAAAAATTACCGTCTTATCGGGACAAATGTCAAATATGACAGCTAGATAGCGCGTTCGACGCCGTAAACAGGGAATAATCGTAGTCTCTAGGGAGAGCAACATTTTTACGAGGGACAGAAACATCCTACCTAGCGAGAGAAACATCGTACCTAGGGAGAGAAACATAATGTTTCTCTCCCTAGGGGAGAAAAGCAGTGTTTCTCTCTCTAAAATTAGGAACTAAGAACGTGTTTCTTGTGCATGTGTTACGAAAAATTTTACAATTCATCTTTTTCTCATGACATAAAATATGTATACTTACTGATAGAAAAAATATAAATGTTTCTGTGTTTTGAATATTAGTAATCAGTCTATTATTTATTATTATCAACACTGTCTGGCTCTTAAATATTTTCAGTTTTATATTGATATTTGTTATGTAAAAATCATGATGGATACAAACGATGTTGTTTTGTTATTATTATAATAATTCTGTCCGTTAGTAGTAATAAAGCTAGGGAGAAAGAAAAAACAATTACATAATATGCATTGAATAAATGTAAATAAAATAAATATATCATCACGCCTTTTACCCATTATTGGGTGTGGCACTCTGCCTAAGCAGATCTCGGTAAGTGATATATTTTTTCGCGTAAAGTGCGGCTACCAGCCGTCAAATCACGGCCCTCAAGTATATTAGTGGAGGGAGAGCCACAGGGGTAGATTTAAATTGGTGAAAATTGTTTGTCGCCTGTGGGGATCGAACCAGGGTTCTCAAGATCCACAGGCCGTCTCGATACCACTGAGCCACCTACCCCATAGAATAAATCTACAACAGAAATCTACTGGGTTTTATAAAAATTATTTTTTTCAACATTACTTGTGAAAAAGACATTTCTCTCACTCAATTTATATGTGACAGTAACCGTTTTCCTCATTATTGATGAAAGTAAATAACTTTCCTCACAAATGAGGGAAACGGTTACTAACACAACTAAATTGAGTGAGGGAAATATCATTTGACATTATGACTAAACTAAGACTAAACGAGATATGAAAATTCGCTCACCAGCATTGAATTTATAGTTCTTTAATTAGTTTTGGTTTAAAGCAATTTTTGAACAATATCTCAAAAACTAGAGGATATATGTACTTGAGGACTTTACCATTGTATTTAGCGAGACCAAGTACATATAAAATAAATAACTATAAATAAATATATCATCACGCATTTTACCCATTACTGGGTGTGGCACTCTGCCGTAAGCAGATCTAGGTAAGTGATATATTTGTTCGGTTGAGAACAGAAATTGGCCTAAAATCTAAAAAAACCTTTAAGACATATTCAAAAATTTAACTAAAAATTTGCCATTAAGCGTATCTTCATATTTTGTTTAGTTTTAAAGATAATTAATAAACGCATTTAACATCAGTGTTATCCACTAAACTATGATTGTCTTGCAATTACTATCAATAAAATCTTAATGTCCCTTTAACTATTATTAATAATTGATGTACTAAATAAATTAGCAATATTTCATCATAATATAAGCGTAAATAGTGCTGCGATATTTTTCATTTATTACTAAATTATTCTTAATCAAATTTCATCTCTTTGACCAGAATAACGTATTAAATATGTGCATTCTTTGAAATCTTTCTAATGGACATACATTATCAATAATTATAATTGGCTATTGGAAACAATCTTGAAATCGTATAACCCTCATTAAACTTAAAAGCCTACAAACACTACAGTTCCCCATAACACTCGAACGCTCCGCAACCATAATCGCTAGAGCTACACCCCACATGAAATACCAGTGTACTGGGGGATGTTAGGGGGCCCAACATTACACAACAATAGCAGTGACACGCGACACACGCACGCTACCCATACGCCCCTCTGTTTATACTTATACTGCCTCGTTTAACAAAAGTGTCCGAGTAGCTTATACGATGTTATTATTGGAATCTGGTTGAGTGGATAGTACTTGCTGTAGTTTTTTTTTCGCCCACTTCAATGTGACACTATTCTGTCAACTTTTTCAATAGTAAAAGAACGTTATTTCATGACCACTGTGGTAATATAGACGTTCCGGTATACGAACGTATAGGACTTTTTGTCACAAGTCCACCCCCTCCCCCTCTTCAATGCCATTTCATTTGTTAAATAAATTTTCGCAAAAAAAAGTATTATGTCGCGTGCTTAACCAAACTATACTCACAAGTTAGTCATTATGGCCCACACGCTCATTTGCCTTGTTTGTGACGTAATTATCATTAACAGCCAGTTTTAGGGCTATAATTTTTTTTCGTAACACATGCACAAGAATCACGGTTGTGATTCCCTGATTTTAGAGAGAGAAACACTGCTTTTCTCCCCTAGGGAGACAAACATTATGTTTCTCTCCCTAGTGAGAATGTTTCTCTCCCCAGGTAGGATGTTTCTGTCCCTCGTGAGACTGTTTCTCTCCCTAAAGACTACGATTATTCCCTGTTTGCGGCGTCGAACGCGCCATCTAGCTGAGCGGACAATGATCTAGTTACGCAACCCATATTTGATATTTCTCCTGATAAGACGGTAATTTTTATGCACTTATTACGAACAGTATAATATGTTTTGAACCATAACATACTAAACCGATCAGAAACAGGGCGACAATGAAACTACCTGAAATAGGCTATTTTCATTCCAGAAACACCTATTAAAAAGGAGTCATTTCAGAACATTTGTGACAAAATTGCTATTACATTTATTTCATTAAAAAAATCCTACTAAATTGAAAAATAGATGACAATTTTCGTTGTCAAATATGGCAAATAATTACCTAATTAATTTCAGATATACGTTTTTTTTTCATGACTCGATTTATGCCATATAAGTTAAAATAAATATTCCCTTGTCAGTTTTAAGAATGTGTATTGTAACTTGGCACCCAATTACAATATTGGGTGCTTTGAGCTTATGAGTGGATACCTTACCACTTAAATACATTGCTCAGTGGTATCTAGTCGGCCTGTGGATCTTGAGAACCCTGGTTCGATCCCCACAGCCGACAAACAATTTTCACCAATTTAAATCTACCCCTGTGGCTCCCCCACCACTAATATCATTGCGGATTTGACGACTGGTAACCGCACTTCACGCGATAAATATATCACTTACCGAGATCTGCTTAGGCAGAGTGCCACACCCAGTAATGGGTAAAATATTTTATATCGGCATATAACATAGCCAGATAATATTTTAAGTCTAGTACATAGATCTTCTTTCTTAAATCTCCCAGATTTTAAAATGCAACAAATCTGCACCCTTTGTACTACCGCACCACTTTGAACTTAAATCTTTCTACAAAACAAAACACTGCATTTTGAGGGTCCCTCCACTGTCACCCACCCCTGTCTCTTCCCCATCGCATCATTAAATATTCACCAGCACACTTACGCTGTAATAGAACTGATTTTTAATTGCTTTATAAGAACACTCGCTTGAAGTATCATCAGTAATCAAAGTGGCTGATCTTTGTCGCGATGCGTGGATGTTTCTGTAAATGGCCGTCGTCATGCAATGAGGTTGTGATGATAATGAGCTTGGAATCGCTTTTGAAATGCGATGAATTAGTTATAAAAATGTTTTTCTACTTCCGTTAGGAAATAGACGTTTGATTTCAATAAAAAACAACAAAGACAAAATTAATTGTCTTTAAATGCTCACTTGGTGAAACTAGGTTTAATAATAAAATTCAAATTTTGTGAGACTTAGACAAGTGTTTATTTTGATATTTTATTATTAAACCTAGTTTCACCAAGTGAGCATTTAAAGACAATTAATTTTGTCTTTGTTGTTTTTTATTTAAATTGCTATTTCGTAGCTTTTGCTTTTTTCGGTAGATGGCATTACTGGTTCGATAGAACTTCTCATGTCATCTTACCGTTCTTTAGAGATCTTATTCTCTGCTGGCACAGTCCTTCGTTACCAGCTTCTTCACGTGAACTTTGTTCTAGGTGAAGAAGTAGGTTATACCATACTGATGAGCTCTAATAAGAGCGAAACGCGTCTATGGTTACCAACTGTGCTGGCCAGCCTCTGACGATGCCCTCAAAAGGTGACTTGGAGGCTGAATTTTGTGAGACTTAGACAAGTGTTTATTTTGACGTTTTATTTCACTTATTTGAGTTACGTAATAAACTGCATTATTTAACTAGTGAAATAATGAGGTAACATAGCAACACAAAAAAAAATTAAGATATCTTGATAGACGAATTTTGATGTGTTATTCTTTTTGAATTTATAACTGTCATTAATATGTCAAAATTTCATAATTTCAAAAACGCTCTTTCGTATTTATTAGAACGGAAGTAGAAAAAATATTGTATGAAACTAGTAAGGAAATAAGATTATTACCTTACTTATGTATTTACATAACTCGGCTATGCCTCGTTCTACAAATTTCACATGCGTAAGGTAATAACCATCATTTCCTTACTAGTTTCATAAATAGCTATTATTTATTTATTTCCACAGCCGACAAACAATTTTTACCACATTATAACTACTCCTGTGGCCCCCTCTCAACTAACATATATGGGGGCCGTGATTTGACTGTTAGTATATCACTTACCGAAATGTGCTACAAAAGAGTGCCACACCCAGTATTGGGTAAAAGGCGTGATGATATATTTATTTATTTTATTTTATTTACCGGTTTCAGGATACTCGTTTATGTTTACATGCACAAAAGTAGGCCGATAATTAAGTAATAACTGTATTCTGTACGGTAATATTACCATACTGACTTGTCAAAACAGTCAAGAAAATGAAAATAAAACACAATGATAATATAACACTATTAATACAAACAGAACTCAAAACAACAATAATACAAATATTACTTCTCCTATTATATATTATATCACTGAATTCAGAATAAAATTCTCTATCGAACAAGCAAACAAATAATATATAATCCTGTGGTGTTTTGGAATGGTAGCCGGAAGGGAATTATATTTATTTAAGAATCGATTTATATTTATTTTATATTTTTTTATTATTGACAAAACACCCAAAATACATATACACCAGTCAAACGCCGATAATCTACTGCCGAGTCAACTGCTAGCGAATAAATGTGATAAGACTAAACATGTCTTAATAAGCAGTGACTCTCAACATTCAATTCAACATATTACAAATCCCATTAAAATAACAAAGTTGGTATCCACAGTTTGAGAACCACTGATTGAAAAAAAAATATGCTCATTAAAATAGTCTTGTAAAATAGAAATTGTTTACTAATTTAACTGATCTCATAGGTCTTATAGTTCTCGATAGTGGACAAAATAAAATGAACACTCTGTATATGTATTTTGACCCTCCCAGAAAACATATAGTCTACCAAGCAAAAGTTCGCGTGTTCAAGTCTCGCTGACTTCAAGTAATATCAAAAAAATACGACTTAGTCTGAGTGGTTCCGATTCCACTGTATGTTGTAGGTTCACTGTACTACAATTGGAATTAAAGTTGCTTCTGTACAGCATAGGAAATTAATAAATATTTCGAACGAACATCACTTTATCGACTTGCAGTATTCTATAAAATAACAATGCAGTTGAGTAAAGTGCAGCAATCACCAGTCAACAGTCAGAAAGCAAAGAACTAAACAACTCAAGCCATCACATCGCTTCAAACATCCACAAACACGTTCGCAATAATTCGCACAAAACCGAAAATATCATTTGTGCGCGCGTGAAAAGAGATCGAGACGGGCTGATGGAATTACAACCGGAAGTGATGATAAGACGCACAGTGAGAGACGAGAGGAGAGAGCAAAGAGAGGAGCAGAAGAAGAAGAAGAAGGAGAGTAGCGAAGGAGAGGCCGAGAGGAAGCAATTTCGTTGTGAGTTAACACATAAGCGCAGCGGTTAAAAGAATCTCGGAAACGGATCGAGATCCCAATCCTTTAACTTTCCGTTTCCGGGTTCACTTAGCGCTGCTCTGCCGGTTCCGGTTCAGACGGCGGACCGGAAGGCCTCTTCTCCTGCCTGTGCGCTCCAGAGGCAGAAAGTGAGGATTCTTGTAGTGGTTTATTATATCAAAAGGAGAAGTCTTTGTTGCTTTCAAAGCAGTGTATTGGGTATTGTCCAGTTGATGTATTTATGATGTATAGAAATCAAGTCAAGCTTGATAATTTATGAAATTGAGGATATCAACATCATATTTTTATAACCGGAAATAACTTGGAGATGTATTGATGGAAGTGACCGACCAAGCAAAGCTTAAGATTTGTCTTGAAACAAAGAAACAATTTAGACATTTGTTAACTTTATTGGTAAATGGCATTTTACTTTAAAGTTGGAAACATCTTTTGAGGTCGCGATTGGACGACTGGTAAACGCACTTCACACGCATAAATATATCACGTACCAAAATCTGCTACAGCCATACCCAGTAATGGATAAGATGGTGATATTTAGTTTTTAGGCGATTGACATGGATAACGTGTTTTTCACTAATATTACTTGGCGCTGCAGGAAATGGATTAAAATAAGAGTTAACCTACATATGTTTTAAATAAATAAATTGGCGAACTTGTCTTGTGTTGTTTATTAAAACAGATGACGGTTCGGTCAATATCAAGTCAAATTATTTAAATGAAATATAAAAAATGTGGAATAAAGTTTCATTTAGAAGTGAAACATTTATTGCTAAGAGTTGTTTCACTCGAGTGATTTTTGTATGAATCTCTTAGTTCGGGTTACAAAATTTGAATTATTAATTTTTATGATAAATTGCAGTAAAAGAAATTTCTTTTTTTCATTAAGGGGTAAGACCACTCTAGAATTTTTTTAAAATGCATATTTTTTTTATTTGCTTAAATTATAGTTTAAACCCTTAGGAATAAGGGACAATTAATTTAAATGCCGCGCGGAAGTATTTCAGAGGAAAAAAAAGCATATATCTATGAGTACTAGTATTTATATAGATATATGACTCGAAACTTTAAACGCGTTTTTCCCGAAATCATATTTTCAAAATCGGGCGAAAAGAAATCTGAAATACTAATTGATGGATCGTGCTGAATCTTTTTATTTCTTATTCTAGATATAAAATACTAAAAAACTACGGGGGCTTTTTTTTTTAAGTGCTTCATTCGTTTTTTATGGTCGTTTTTATACAGAAATTTAGTCCCGAATAATGAACTTTTTTTTCAAACGTGCGCCATTTTGTTAAGAATCAAAATTTTCAAAATCCGGTCCGTAGTTTTTTAGAGTATACATCAGAGATTAAGAAAACATATCCCTTTTTGATCCAGGTCTATTGCTGTTCCCGGAATGTTTTCGCCCGATTTGCCCTACGCGCCGAGAGGAGTCGCAATTTTTTTTAATTTCTGACGACAATTTTGAATATTTTTAAATAAAGTTTAAAGAGCACTAAATAAAGATCCAAAACCAGTTCTTAAGCAGCGCGTTTAGATTTTGATAAAAAAAATCTTTAAAATGACCCTTTTTACTTCCTTGTACGAAGTAAAGGAAGTATTGTAATCGCGAAAATTTTCGGTTCTCAGATTTTAACGGAAATAGGTGTTTTGGCCCTCCCTGAATCCATTTTGACTAATTTCGTTATGCCGTCTGTACGTACGTACGTACGTACGTACGTATCTCGCATAACTCAAAAACGGTAAGCCGTAGAAAATTGAAACTTTATATTTAGGACTGTTATAACATCTAGTTGTGCACCTCCCTTTTTGGTCATTATACAACTACCGGAAGTGGTACTTTACTTGAAGCCTATAATAGATTTTCATGAAAAACTATATTCAAATATAATTTAAAACTTTCCAAATTTGGTATATAAGACTACTATATCAATGGAAATAACATAATAGATTTTGGTTAAAATAGACTAACCGGAAGTGGCACATTACATGAAGCTGCTAACAGTTTTCCTTGAAAAAAAATGGTATTATTTTAATTTTAGAAAGGAATGCTGCAAATAAAAGTTTTAGAGAATTAAATTCTGCGTCTAGCACACTAAGAATTTTTAAATTAGCTTTTTGCATAAACGAGATATCTAAATTTAAATATTATATATTTTTTGATTTTTTTTTAAATTAAGTTTGCTATGGATTAGAACAAAAAATAAAAGATTTAATGTCAAATATGTGCAATTAAAAAAATATCTATAGTTTAATACGTGTACAAGGAAGTC
Source organism: Pterostichus niger (assembly GCA_947425015.1). Classification (NCBI taxonomy): domain Eukaryota; kingdom Metazoa; phylum Arthropoda; class Insecta; order Coleoptera; family Carabidae; genus Pterostichus; species Pterostichus niger. The sequence goes on along the minus strand of OX380338.1, from coordinate 4,630,688 downwards.
ATGTGGTGTCCACATCAGATTTTTTTCCTTGTCTAGAGTGGCCTTACCCCTTAATTGAGTTATCCACTATTTTTCATTTTCAATTGAATTTCTGCCGTTATAAAACATGCAAAGTTAATTCTATTTCATGATTTTAATGTAGAATTTTATGCTACATAATATTTGTTTGAAGCATTTTTAAAAATAATATGGGAAGTGTAAAATTATAAAAATATGATTTTACATGTTAAAGTTTTGCAATAATTTTGAGATACACTGTACACCTTGAAATTCTTAAATCCTCTTAAATTCTTTATTTTGAAACTTGTAGACACCATTGTTTCACTTCATCCTTATTCCTTTCACTACAAATATTTCATTCTCATAACAAACCTTTAATCACAACCATCCATTTATTCCTAGATCGTTCATGCAATTTCTCACCCTCAATACTTCTGTATCACTAATCTTTCATGACATACGTCGTTCTTAAAAATAAATGAATTAAACTAACTGTTTAACTTAAAAAATAACATAAATACTTCATGAATAGACAATATCTGCTGCTAAGAAATAATCCCTCTAACATCGAATCGTATATACAAAATCTTAAAACATCTCTTGCCAGTATTAGATAACACTGCAGACATTCCAGTTTTTGCCTGTTGTCCTGTCGACGATAGCGTGCTGCCCATCAGTGGCGGCGGCGGCGGCGGCAAGTCCTCCTTCCTCCTGCCTCCAGCTCCGGGTAATCGTCGGAATGACGTCTTCGCCGGAACCGCGAGCCCGGAGCGAAGCAGATTCCATTTAGCCGTCCGAAACTCTTTTATTTACGTCGTTAAGCTGATAGTCTGCGCTACGTTTTTCCTCTTGGTTGTAAGGGGGCGGTGGGAACGGCAGGGAGCGGCTTCTTAGCACGGATCGTTTCGGCGGACGTTGCGACGCTCTCTGCTGGTTCTTGCTCGTACAGTCGGATGCTGGATGTTGTCTCTGTCTCTTGAGGAGAGTGGTGTGAGGGTTTGTTGAAGTAATGCTAATTTTTAGTTGCTTTTCAAGAATTATGATCACAAAATGTTTCGAAATACAAATCAGAGGGGACACAAATAAAAAATAAATAAATATATCATCAGGTCTTTTACCCATTACTGGATGTAGCATTCTGCCGTAATAGATCTCGGTAAGTGATTTCCAGTCGTCAAACCACGGCCCTCAAAGATGTTAGTGGAAGTGGAGTCACAGGGGTAAATTTAATTACTTGTTTGTTGGCTGTGACTATAAAATAAAATTGGTATTTACGCGCATAATTCAACTCGCGAAATTTAACTTTTTTGTAAACAGCCCTTCAAAAATAAATTATTAAGCTGTTCTAAACCAATCAAAAATACGATTACAAAATGCCGTCGATGAAAAACAAATTGTATGTTTTTCTGTAAACGTCTCCTTGGTTTACACATTCATATTTATAATAATTATCATTTTAAAATGAATTTTTTAATGAACATAATGTAGTAGCGTGAATAAATTGGTGTGCACCTCGGCCGCGAACTGATTTGATGCGCTCAGATAACTGTTTCGTAGCTGTAGCAAACATACACTTAGCAAATATCTTATTGGTCGTAGAAAAAAAAATATAGTTGTTCTGTATGTATGCTTTCATTGGTTACAAATTTTAATTACCATTAAAAATTAACAGAAACAAATACAGAACACGCCCATTTCTCTTTTAATTTTTAACGATCGTTAACATTGTGTACAACGGACAATACAAACAGCTGGAAATAATATTTTCATTAAAAAAATAAAATAAATGAATATATTATTATGCTTTTTACCCATTACTGTGCGGTTACCAGCCTTCAAATCACGAACCTCAAAAATGTTAGTGGAGGGGAGCCACAGGAATAATTTTAAGTCCGTTTCGATATCACTGAGCCACCTACCCCATATACTCGTATATTTAAGTATTAAAGTAAAAAAATATTTGAAAATTTAATTTTACCTGAAACTGACAGGAAAATAAACATTTGCCTGAGCTTTAAGACTCAGGAAAGCTTTGCTTTGCATGCCTAGTCAGGAAAATAACATATTGCCTGCCTAGGCAGGTAATGAAAGAAACGTGAGTGTCTAGTTACTTAGCAACATAAAATACTGACTGAATATGTAAGTCAAATATTTCTTTTAATTTCAATTAATTTAAAATATGTATTATTTGTTTATAAGGTTCAGATAAAATGTTATACGTAACACGTCAGTAAAGCGTCGTACAGGATTCGTAAGCTATCTACTCATCCTGTAGTTGAACGCTTTAGTGACTTTTTACGTAAATAACTATTATGTGATAAAATGAAATACATTTAATGGAATACCAACTTTTATTTATACATTCAATATTATTAGGTTACGTTAGGGTAAAAGGCGTGATGATATATTAAATTTATTTTCATATATTTTTTTTATTATGTAAACATATAAACTATCGAATTAACAAAGTCAATTACAAAATACGTAAATAAGGAACAAATGGGCATTAACGTGCCTCTTAATTTTGAACACTCCGTTAAAATTTATAATATAACAAAATAGACGGCACTGAATAAAAAAGGAAAATTTAATTTAATACATTTTTTTATTAGTGAAAATTTATAATAAATTGATAAAAAGTAACAGGTATATTACAGACTCATACACTCATAAAATAAACTAAATGGCGTAGAAAAATTATGTTTCATGTCACAAAAATATAATTTTAATATTCTTTCCGCTTCTTACATTCCATTTTGATTCAAAGAACGCACAAATATAGTAAGTTCGCATTCCGTTCACATCCGCACTATAAAAAAACTATTCCACATTAAAACAACTGATAAAATGTATTAAGAAGCCATTTTGATTTAAACATAAAATAAACACATCACATCGTATAATATTCAAGGAGATTCACGCTCGCTTGCGCCCAAATACACTTCCATTTTTCAAGTCGACGCACTCGTATCGAAACGGGGCGAGATTACACATTTTTTACCCGCTTTGCCAGGAAGAACCATATCATATTTCAAGAATAATAACCTCAATAAAATATTGTAACAACATCCTCTATGAATTACAAATTTCTATAAAACGGCGTGTTTGTATACACGCGCTTGCTCGTGATTCTTAGCGTTTCTGCGCTTCGTATTTCTTCAACGTGATAAAATTTATGTGTCGTTGCGAGAAAGGCACCCGGACGATTTTCACCCCTATTTAGCTGTGTGATAACGGCTAGTGGAGTGATTTTATTTAGTGGCGTGTTAGTTAAATGGTCTGGTGTTTCACCGGAACACGAATGTGAGATGTGAAATAATGCTGTTTGAGATTTTTCTCTTGATTGGGTTTTTTTGCTCAATAGCGATTTGATTTTAGATTTTGTTTTTGCTGTTTAATGATTTTTATCTTAATTTATTTCGGTTTAGTTTGGATTATAAACTTTTGGGTTCTATTATGCATTTTGATAGGCAAAAGAAAAAATATGCTTTTAAAAAATAAATAAATACCATTTTATCCATTTGATATTTTGCTATATATAAGATTAAAAATTAAGAATATATATTATTGTATGTACTGATTACAAGACAAAAATGATTTTTCCCAAATTCGCAAAAATAATTGCACACAAACATTTTTCTTCGTGCCACTAATCTGATACTTTACCGTAAAGAATAAAAATAATAAACATTAAACGTTACTTGTTATACATCATTGCAAAGAGAAATTGATTTAGAACAGGGTTGGCTTGAATTAAATCAGTGTAATTAAAAAAATAATTATTATTTAATTATTAATGAGGTAGGTGGCTCAGTGGTATCAAGTCGGCCTGTGGATCTTGAGAACCCTGGTTCAATCCTCACAGCCGACAAACAATTTTCACCAAATTTAAATTTGCCCCTGTGCCCCTCCACTAACATCATTGGGGGCCGTGATTTGACGGCTAGTAATCACACTTCACGGGAAGAAATATATTACTTACCGAGATCTGCTACAGCAGAGTGTCACACCCAGTAATGGGTAAAAGGCGTGATGATATATTTATTTATATAAATCATTTTTTGTATTTTGTATTAATTTAATTATATTTCGGGTAAAGAAAAAAAAACAAGTGTAAATTCAGTTGTTTAAAACACATTTTTAAGGTTTTTTGTAAAACAGACAAAATAATTTGTCTACTTCCGTTAGGAAATAGACGTTTTATTTCACTTATTTGAGTTAGGTAATGAACTGCATTATTTAACTAGTGAAATAATGAGGTAACATAGCAACATATATCTTGGTAGACGAATTCTGATGTGTTATTCTTTTATTTTTTGGATTTATAACTGTCATTAATATGTCAAAATTTCATCATTTCAAAAACGCTCTTTCGTATTTATTAGAACGGAAGTAGAAAAAATATTGTATGAAACTAGTAAGGAAATGAAGGTTATTACCTTACTTATGTGTTTACATAACTCGGCTACGCCTCGTTCTGCAAATTTCACATGCGTAGGGTAATAACCTTCATTTCCTTACTAGTTTCATAAATACCTATTACAATATTTATTTATTAAATGAAATAATATTAAAAAAATAATATAATATACATTCAATAAAAATATAAATATACATAAACTAAATCATACATTCTTATGAAAAAATGTCACTCTCATTTATCATTCTATTAATCGTTAGTTGTTTTACAGTTATAATATTTGAACAAAAATACCAATTTTTTATATAAATAGTTAAATACTAATAATTATTACTTCATTTAGTGATATAATTCAATAAAATATAACAAAAATTTAAAAATACAAAAATCTCAACTGAATTAATTCTTCTAGCGATACTTTGTATAAAGAAGCAATACGAGATTGGTGATTCATAACATAACAACTTTTTCATCGAACTCTATCCCTTCTGTTTCCACATGACCTTTGACATTTTCATCCCATAACTTCTTCACAGTTCATCCCATACATATGCTAAACCCACCCCGCAAACACACACACGTGCCATCAGTTCACGCGCATTAAACACTGAATATTCGAACCCAAACACTCCTCCTAGAACAATAGCACGCTGCTAGCAGCACGGCACGTGTTCGGGTAGTTCTGATGTAGCAGCATTCAGGAAGTGAGTTGGTTATGCGGTGTCGGGTTACGCTGAAAATCTTCTATGAATGTTGGGAATCCAACCGAGATGATGTTAGGGGTTGTGTTTTAGTTGTGAGTGGTGGGAGGTATTATGCATCATTAGATGAAATGAATGGGTTTTGAATTATTGATAGGATGAGATGGAGGAAATATGGATCAGTTGGTTAAGGGTGATATTATGGAAAGAATTATGACGATGTTTCAATCTTATAACAAAGTTTAACAAACAAAAAATAACATATCTAAATATGACAGTAAATGTAAGTTTTCTACGAGTGCTATGGAAAGTAGACAATTACGCTTTTATTTGTCATCGTAAAATTGACGTTTTCTGTGGAACAATCTCCAATGGCAACGCGGGAGAAAGATGTTAAATGAGCTTTTCCAATGGCAATGCGCGAAATAGTTATTTGTGTATTAAGAGCACAAAGTTATTCTTTGTTGCTCGAACACGGTAATTGCAGCGCGAGCCGAAGGCGAGAGCTGCAATAGTGTAAGAGGAACAAAGACACTTTACGGTCGTGATACACACATAATTTTTTCTACGATTGCATCTTAAAATTATTAAAAAACGTATACGTTCCGAAAATAAATTCGTTCTGTCAACTGTCAATATGACAAGTTTCTGTTTTGTTTGTATCCCTGGTAACGCGCATTTATAATCTTTTTCGCGCGTTGCCATTGGAAACGCGCGTATTTAACGTCTTTTTCGCGCGTTGTCAATGGAGACGTGCAAAAAAGATATTTTTCGATTGTTCCACAGAAAACGTCAACTTTACGTTGACAAATGAAAGCGTAATTGTTAACTTTTCATAGCAATCGTAGAAAAAATATATTAAATGTGCACTTATTTCAATTGTTACTAGAATACAAATAAAACAGAAACTTGTCATATTGACAGTTAATAGAACGAATTTATTTTCAGTACGTATACGTTTTTTAAATAATTTTAAAATGGAATCGTAGAAAAAAAGCAATAAATAATTTACAATAAATCTCAGACTGGACCCTTCATCATCTCGTAGGGAAATACACTGCTCAAACAGTTCAAGGATATTTTATAAATTACATATAAAATTAAAACTATAAATTATATTCAAATATTTGTAAGAATACCTTAAGGTATTCTTTTTGTTAGAAACATTTAAATATAATTTATATTAATTTTTATATTGGATTCTTCTTAAATACATATTTATAATATAATTCATAGTTTTAATTTTACGTTCAATTTTTAAAATATCCCTGTTTAATTTTGAGCAGTGTATCTTAGTCGTACCGTAAGAACTTATTTACCGGACTTATAACGTAAATAACTATTATTTAATGGACAATATTAGGGTCCCTTAAAATATTTATCCCTACTTTCTATACCCTCAATTAGTTGCAAAAACAAGCTATTACCATTCAATACATTGCATTGTCTTAAATATTACACCATCCTAATCCATTACAACCATCATGAGTGCATTTCCCCGCTTTTCTTCTTCCATGACGTCACTTCCTCCACCATGCATTTCCTCGTAGCCGATGCTCTATTGTTTAAAGAAGGAACAAGTGAATGTTCTCGATCCATTTATCGTGCACTTTACATGGTCAGTGTCGGTTAGTCGTGGCGTCGGTGGTGTGGGGGTGGCGGTTGGGGATGCCAGCCGGGGGCGGTTGAGTGATGGGGCGGCGCTCAGACGTCGGGGGCGTCGCGACACACGAGATCTGCTACTGGTAAATGTCCGGTGGAGTTGTTTGTTCTTATAGTAGAGATAAATGGTGGACAGAGCTGGATTGGGTTGGTTTGTTTTTGATGATTGAAATTTTATAAATTTTGCACCGACGATTAGTTCAAACACAAGTCTTTAATCTATAAGCAAGAACTTCAAGAATTGAAAACACGATATGATTATTTTGATATTTTACACAAGATTGGGAATGTGCGTATCTATGAGCCTTGAATTACATCATTTGGCCCGAATCTTATTTTTTTATTGATGTTTAATTTTGCAGTTTTAAACTGCAATTTTTTTGTTATTTTAATTTTTGATCGTAGAAATAGTATAGTATGTGACTCGTTTTATAAACTCTTTAGATACACGTTTTTTATACACTCGTAACTAAAGAGACGTTTATAAAACTTGTTACATAATATACTATTATATAGGCTCAAAAAGTTTTGTGTATCATACGTCCAGAAACTGTTTGGCTAGTACTCGCAATTTGCAAGCCTCGCATTCGTCTCGACCTACTAAAATACGCTCACACAATTGAAATTTATTCGTTTTATTCAAAAAGTATATTACGATAAAGTTTGTTTTAAATAATAATAAAGTTAAATAAGGGAGGACAACAGTTACTTTCCTGGGGGAGAATAATTAAATAACGACCCGCATATAAGAGAGGAAAAGCCTACTTACGGTTAAGGTGGTAGAAAAAATATTTTGTAGACCGTTGTCACTAGCAGTGGTCTATACTTATAGAGCTCCGTTTCTAATAACAATGGTCTACAAAGAACCCTGTTACTAATAGCAACGGTCAACAAAGAGCTTTTGGTCTGCAATTATTCTCTTTCTGTCATCAAATGATATTCAAAAAACGTACTTTTTTGTTACTGATCGTAGAAAACATATTAATTGATGTGATTTTGGGTTTGCATATGCACTTTTCTAATTTTAAAAGGCTTTTATGAGATAGCATGAATGTTAGAATCACCACCACGAATCTATATTTATTTTCCCCTTAATCCGCATCTTTTGTTCCTACCATCTTCACCTTAGTATTTCCACGTAGCCTTGTGTAAGTACATTAAATCACCAATCGCACTCATGTTAACCTGTATCCGGCTGCGCACGGTTGCCTGTCACTGACTGGGCACCGGTGACCGCGGTCCGGAAGTGCCCGGGCCGGACACCAGGAGAGCGATGGCCGTTTCCTTCCGCTCGCCGTCGTGATGCACGGCCCTGCTCCACGTGCTGGAGGCGAGGATGAAACGCACGGGATGCTGGAGTTATTTAAAATTTCGTTGTTTGTGTGAAATCACATTTTTTTATGGCCAGTTGTTTAAGTAAATAAAAGCAACAATATAACTTATTATTCTATGACATGTAACATTGTTTTATAATTAACATTTAACTATTTTTTTCTCTACTCCCGTTATTAAAATGTCATTTAACGTATTGGTTTCCATGGCGCTAAATAACATCTTAATCACATGTTGACAAACTGTAACTTCGAATGTTTTAGTTACGACGTGAATATAATAACTGACATTAAATATAGGGTGAAGTTATATTCCTGCATCTGTCATTGTAATTTCACCTTACTTTTTAAATCAATCATAAAACTTTACATATTTTGTTTTAATTTGCGATCGTAGAAAAAGTATAGTATGTTACTCGTTTTGTATAAATTCGTAATTAAAGAGACGTTTATTAAACTTGTTACTGGTTTGATTCCCACCGGCGACAAACCATTTTCACCAATTTAAATCTAACCCTGTGGCTCCCTCTCCACTAACATCTTTGCTTACCGCAGAGTGCCACACCCAGTGATGGGTAAAAGGCGTGATGATATATTAATTTTTATACATAATATACTATTTTCTACTCCCGTTATTAAAATGTCATTTAACGTACTGGTTTTGATATCGCTAAATAACATCTTAATCACATGTTGGCAAGCTATGGTTACGAACGTTTTACTTGTTAATAGTAATGCTGAAAATGGGAAGTTCGTTCTCCCTGAAACATCCAGTTTATTGAATAAAATAATACCTAAAGGATTCCTGAAGCCTGTATTGTAATATAAACCAAACGGTCATTAGTCATGATGGTACAAAATTCCGAAAGTTACAAAAACGTTAAATTAAAATGTGTTTATCTGAATTATTAATTTAGTTTGTTTTATAACGGTTGGTTCGATATTGTAGAGAGAAGAAAGATCTCTCTGGCATGTAATCTTGAAAAGTAAAAAATAGTGGTAATTTTGGCATTGTTTGAATCCGACCATTCCATTACCGCGTGGAAATCCACAAAATCAACTTGCGCGCTACGAGGACTATATATTTCCGTTATCCGACAACAAACTTATATATCCACCGCTACCGCGTTCCAGCGTACCGTTAATGTTATATCCCGCGAAACCGGTTCCAGTAATGAGAAATGACTCGATCTCTGATTGTGGATTACCGCTAACATCTTTCCAACCGGGTATTTCTACCGGATCAGCCCACGCCGTCGGATTATCACGAGAATACGTCAGACTCTGGACAAACACTAAATTGTCCACTCGCAGGACAAAATATTATCCAGACCAGTGATTCTTTATCGGGTGTCCGCGAAAATTAAAAGTTATCTCAAGTTTTAACTGTTACTCTGTTTTTTTATATATTTTTTATAATAAAAAATATAAAATAAACACTTGGCTAAGTTTCACAAAATTCAGCCTCCAAGTCACCTTATGAGGGCATCGTCAGAGGCTGGCCAGCACAGTTAGTAACCGTAGATACCATAGAATTTTGTGAGACTTAGCCAAGTGTTTATTTTATATTTTTTATTAAACCTAGTTTCACCAAGTGTATGGACGACAATTAAATTTGTCTTTGTTGTTATTTTTTTTTATATTTGATTTATAATTGCGTTCTCAATTGTCATCGTAAAGTTGACGTTTTCTGTGGAACAATCGAGAAATAACTTTGTCACGCGTCTCCAATAGCAACACGCAAAAAAGATGTTAAATGCACACGTTTCCAATGGCAACGCGCGAAAAAGATATTAAATGCGCGCTTGTTACAATAATTACCAGGGATACAAACAAAACAGAAACTTGTCATATTGACAATTGACAGAACGAATTTATTTTCAGTACGCATACGTTTTTTAATAATTTGATGTGCAATTATGTGTGTATCATAAGCGTAAAGTATCTTTGTTCCTCTTACACTATTGCAGCTCTCGCCTTCGACTCGCGTTGCAATTACTGTGTTCGAGTAACAAAGAATCACTTTACGCTACACAAATAACTATTTATGTCTTATTTAATTTTTCGTTCGAATTCGATTTAGTAGCAAATTGTATTATACACACATTACTAAGTCAAGAATAGCATCACGTGATAAGTATTTTACTGGGTAACTGCGGTCGCGCCAGACCCCATAAACTCTATCTGTATTTGAAAAGATTTCAAGCAATTTTCATCTTTTTTAGATATATTTTGTAATTTACGTAGAGCATACATTTGCCTGAAAACAAAAATTTTAACAGTAGCATCAATTTGTATGAAGGGAGGGATTAAGGCTGGACGTACTATACATCCGGTATATTATATATTCGTATAGTATATTTATTTTTGTAGAAGTCGATAAATACAGTCTTGGTTAATATGAATATATAATGTTTTTTTGAGAATGGACTCTAGTATTTATGAGTCAAGTATTATTGAACAAATATTAAGTATTTAAATGTTTTTATATTAGTTGGATTTCGGGCTTTAATTGGAATTAAAAAGATCAAATTAATTATTCATTTATTAAACCTTTTTTATGAACCTAAGAAGGCGACGTTTCGGCCAATATTTGGGCCATCATCAAGCAATTTTAGTATGAAATAACAATTAACAATTTAAATTTTACAATCAAGAGTAACATAATTGAAATCAATTGAAAAATTAAAAAACTTGTTGAGGTGTACACCTCAAGACTCACATAGTAAATATGAAGTGTAATTGTTGAAAAGGAATCAGACGGAGTGACACGTTCCCCTTTCCAATGGTGATAGTCTATTTTCGCACCGTGATTCCATTGTTCGCAGGCTTAACTCGCTCCCAGTGGCCCAGATGGCTCTGGCGGTGACGACGGCGGCACTAGCCACAGGCATTTGTCACTGTTATCGTTTGGAAAATCCGCAGCTTCTCTGCTTTATATCCCAGCGAATTTGATATTGTCCGAGAATTCCAAAGCTCCCAAGTTGTATGAGATCCGAGATTGAGGTGGCTGTTAGGTTTATTAGTTTTCTCATCGCTTTTCTTTTGTTTCGTTGCAGATTGTGAAGGATTTCTTCGGGAGGGTTATTACCAAACCTGCCAAGCCCAAATTCGGTGGTAAGTGACTTTTCAAATAAATGATTTCTTTGCTTTTATTCTCGCCGATTTATTGTTCTCTCACAATAATAAACACCTAGCCCAGAATCTTTTATCAATGTGAAAATTATAATTACACAGAATATTTCAAAATTTCACAATAGGGAAGATTAATTTTATATAACATGTTTTTTCTATTTTACGTTCATAAGGAAGTAAATTACAAAACCCAGTTGCGTATCGAAAGAGCATTCATTACGATACGCAACATTTTATTTTAGACGATTGGTAGTAGCGGATGACATACTGAAACTGTCAAACTGAAAACAACAAAATTTTAATATAACATCAAAATCCGAATAATTGCATAAATGAGAATAACAGTTATCAACCACAACATTTCGTATACAAATTTGATTCAGTTTAGAATATCTCAGATTTTTTTTAAAATTTTAATTTATAAAAGACGCAAAATAGAAAAAATAATATAAATAACTCATTTTATAAGACTTTTAAAACATATCTTATAAAACTATTATAAATAAATAAATAAATAAATATATCATCTCGCCTTTTACCCATTATTGGGTGTGGCACTCTGCCGTAGCAGATCTCGGTAGGTGGTATATTTCTTCACGTGAAGTGAGGTTACTAGCCGTCAAATCACGGCTCCCAAAGGTGTTAGTGGAGGAGGAGCCACAGGGGTAGATTTTAAATTGGCGAAAATAGTTTGTCGACTGTGGGGATCAAACCAGATTTCTCAAGAACCACAGGCCGACTCGATACCACTGAGCCACCTACCCCATATAAAACTATTATAAATGCTAATATAATTTTAATCACTTTACTGAGATTCCAATGATGACCTGGATAAACAAATTAATAATTCTGTTTTGGTTCAGGCTTATTAGAACATATATTATTACTGGGTGTGGCAATCTGCCGTAGTATATCTCAGTAAGTGATATATTTCTTCGCGTGAAATACGGTTAAACACCGTTAAATCACGACCCCCAAAAATGTTAGTGAAGGGGGAGCCACAGGTGAAGTTTTAACGTGGTAAAAATGGTTTGTCGGCTGTGGGAATCGAACCCGCGTTCTCAAATCTACAGGCCGACTCGATACCACTGAGCCACCTACCCAAATGAAGTAAACAAATAATTATAATTTCTAAATCAGCGGTAACCAAGTAAATTACATAGGTAGGTACCGTGGTTAAAGCATTTGACTAGAATTCAAAGGTGTCAGGTTAAAATCCTAATAGTATTCTAATCTTTCTATTTAATTTAAGATTACATTAGAATATATTTCAGTGAAAGGTAAAATAAAATTGTAAGAGTTTTGAAGTTTGACCTGACTTGTGTTATCGCCGCCATCTTAGAAAATGGCGGCCATCATTCAGTTTTTCCCTCATAGATTCTAACTTCTAAACCAGTGGTTCCCAACCTTTTTTTAATCGTGACCCTTTTTAGTTTTTTTTCGCATATTTGATCAATAAAACAAAAAATAAAAGGTTTGACAAAATATATTTTAGGACTTAGTGATTATATTTTTTCCCTTCAAAAAAGCCAAGGCGACCCCCCAAAAAAGCTAAGGCGACCCCCTTATGGGTCGCGACCCACCGGTTGGGAACCGCTGCTCTAAACAATCACTCGTGCGAAAATATTATAGTTTAACTTTAAAGCTTGACAATTAAATGCATCTTTGTTTTAATTTCAACAGAGAAATCTTTATTACCGCCCATTTAATTTGAAAATTATCTCAGTCATCAGTCAGCCAAGACAAAATCAATCTTCAGCAATGCTAATCCATTCCGTATCAAATTCCAATAATAAATTAACACATTTAATCAGAAACTCGCCGGCGCGGCGACACAAACTACAACTTCAATCTGTCTGTTAATAACCTCAAAATCTGCTGGCTCAGCCGGTATAATTGTCTCACTGTTTTACCGAGCGACCGAGAGGGAACGACAGCAGCAGCAGCACCAGCACCAGTGACAGCGTCTATTACCGCAGTGTTTGTTCTAACCGATTGCGATTATTAACCGTGTTTGCTGAGTGGTAACCGCCCGGGGTGAGTTATTCGAATGTGAATGACTACTGGATTGTCTAGCGCAGACTGTAATTATTTTCGCGGTAATAATGTTACGAGAGAGTGGATTGTGTTTCCAAGTTACGATGCGGGATTCACTTGCTTCACATTGGCTGTTGATTTTACTCTTGGCTTTTGTTAAATGTTATTTGCTTTGGCTCGCCGGGCGAATTGGATATTTTAATGGAGGAATTGTTATCAGGGTAATTCTCGATTGTTTTACACAGGAAACTGTTGGGTTTTACTGCAACTGATGAATTCCGAGTAAAATCATTTAATTTCAATATTCATTTATCTTTGATTTTAAATAGATAAAAGTAAATTGCAAAGTTGTATTGAATAAGAATCATATTGTTAAACAGACCGGGAAGATTTTAAGTACGATTCAGTAAACATTTATGTATATTTATTTGAAACTATTAAAACAAAATAAGTTTACGTTTAGTAGATAGATTGAAATTCCATGGAAATCAGTTTAGCAGTTATAAAGATAGCTCGCCGCCATTTTAATTCAAGATGACATCCTAAATTTGTAACCATTAGTTTAAATTTAAGAAGGTATTGAGTAGGTGGCTCAGTGGTATCAAGTCGGACTGTGTATTTGAGAAACTGGGTTTAATTTCCATAGCTGACCAACAATTTGCTCCCTCTGCACTAATATCTTTGAGGGCCGTAATTTGACAACTAGTAACCGCAATTCACACAAATAAATATATAATTTACAGAGATCTGCTGCGGCAAAGTGTAACGCTCAGTAATGGGTAAAAGGTCTGATGATATATTTATTTTTCATATATCGTATAAATTAATTGATTAAATCTGTTTTATAAATAAATAGCTCATCGCCATCTTGAATCAAAATGGCGGAGAAATAAATTTAGAAATTAATAGTTTTATGGAGTAGATAGCTTAGTGGAAACGCATTGGTCAGCGGATTTGAGAACTCTAGCAACCTACAAACTTAACTTAATTCAAATTTCCCCTTTGGCTTTCCCTCAACTAACATATTTGGAAGTAGGCGCGGTAGCCGAGCGTGTTAAGGCACATCTCTTAGCATACTGTGACGTCACCCGAAACAAGGTTCGTCGGTTCGAATCCGCTTGCCGACAATGTGTGATTTGTCGTAAAATATAAAAAATACAGTTTCATGTATTTATCACACTCGGGCGCTATAAGCTAATCACTTATACGCCTTAAATAATCTGACTAAAGAAACCGGCAGTACGGCAGTGTAAAAACTGCGGCTCGGTGTGCCCGGAAGCCAAAACCCAACTGGGGTTAGAGAGCTGAAGAAGAAGAAGAAGAAGAACATATTTGGAAGCCGTGATTTGACAACTGGTAACCACACTTAACACACATAAATATATCACTTACCGAGATCTGTTACGGCGGAGTGAAACACTTAGTTGGGGGTAAAAATATTGTTGATATATTTATTAATAATTTAAATTGACAAATAATATAGAATTACTCTTCAAATTTAATTTTTGTTGCATAGTTGCGAATTGACTTTTATGAAAATCGTACAATACTAATTAACAGCTAATAGAAACATTGTATTAAACATGGTTACCATGGTAATTTTTCATTATTTGACTTAACTAAAAACAAAATTTTAGTTTGACATTTTTACACAATTTTTTATTGTCAATTTTATTTACATGACAAAAATGTCTCTGATATATTATTCTAATATAACTTGATGTTTTAACTAAAATTTTATGTTAGTGTCGTTACGACTTTCTTACCGAATCTGCCCTCGAGCATTAATTCATATCCGAAATTTTTTTATCGTTTATTCCAACAACGTAATCTTCATTCGTATTCCACTCGTTCAGAATAATATGTAGTTGGAATAAACAAAATTCCGGAAAGAATCAATGTTGTAGGGAAATTATAACAGGAAACTTTGTAAATATCTGAAGTATTTTTTTTTGCAGAATCATCTGAGCAGTCGTGTGCTGGCGACATTTGGTTCCAGTTCAAGGAGGGCTACAGCAACGCCGTGAGGAGGAGGGTGAAAATGAGGAAGTTGTTACAAGATTAGATGTTACTTATATTTTATGAATTTATACAGTGCAGTGCCTTCACTCTAAATATTTAAAAGAGAATCATAGTTTTCTTTCATGTAAGTATGTAATAAATATTATTTATTAGAATCAAGTAGTTTGTGTGCCACCCCCTGTATCATATCCAAACAATTCCTTTCAGTAGAATGTAGTATTACCTGAATTATTTTCCTCTTGTTTGGATCTACCATTTGTGTTAACCCTACACATAGTCATTACCATTTTGTCCTTCTTTAAAATTAAGTTTTTTTTAAAGAATTGTGACAGTGACAGCTAAATATTTGCCTAATAAACATGGCGTACAATTTGGTTACGTTTTCTAAAAATGCTCTGTAGGTTAATTTTATGAAAGTCCACCAATATTTATAAAAATGTGAAGGATTATAATTAATACAGCGCTTCCACACGTAAATATGTCTTCATTTTGGTATTTCGATCAGCCAATCAAAATACTTTGCAACTACGCTGTAATATCTCACTGAACGAGCTATACTAGCTATACAAAATAACATCAGTTGGATCTTAACTCTCTTATAAACACAAATTTAAATAATAATCAAAGCGCAGTTATCTTAGATTTAATAAATTAAGATTGGTCAAACAGGTGTATGTTGGTGAAATTAAAGATGAAAGATTGTATGGACAACATGTGAATAAATGGATAAATATGATTGAAGGACTGTTGTGTAAAGAAATGAATCCGAGTATGAGAAACAAACGAGCTTGTATGAATGTGGTTGAAGCGAAAGTGGTGTGTCAAAATAGGTTTATTTAGAGAAGATTAATTGCAGCATGAATCTGATGAATTAGTATATGTACAGGATTATTAGTTTTTGATACATTGTTTAGTTATTTTGTTAGATTGGAATTGCGTGACATTTACTTTCAAAAACAAACACAGACCGACGCTCTCTTCTCTTATGCCTATGGCACACTGGTCGAAGAGCATCGATGAGCTCTTTGATGAAACAACAGAACGCACCCGTCATCGACGAAAATTAAAAGCTTCTAAAGTTGAGAAAGAAAAACTAAATTTCAAAAATATGCTAACGTGAAGTGAGACACAAAAGATACGATTGAAATGAGATACGTTCGTTTCATCGATGAGCTCTTCGATGGAAATAGAGGAGCCTCTATTTTTCAGCTCATCGATGTTCTTCGACCAGTGTGCCATAGGCATTAGATTCGTTGTTACAACAGTGGGCATGAGAAAGATGAGATGATTTGAGCATGTGGAATAATAGAAATATGAAGCAGGGGCATATGAACGAATGGATAGGTGTGATTGAAGGTTTTGTTACGTGATGAAAGATTCCGAGTTTAAGGAATAAATAAGCTTTAAATTTGCAATTTCAGTAGTATGTAATTTTTACTTTTTTATGATATCCTTGAGAAATGGGGGCGACATAAGTGAAATTTGTAGGAGGGGGCCAGAACTGATAGCGCTGCAACTGAGGGTGGGCCTGGGTTGGTTTAATCGTAGATGTAATGAATGTATTTTTTTCTGAAGATCGACAATAAGAAATAGGGGTTTCTATTTGAGACTTCTAAGTTTCCTCCAACCATTCAATGGATGGGTTCTTCCGGAATGAACAAACTTTTTTTGATCTGATTCGTAGTTTTCGAGATATTTCGATGTCTCAAAATTAAAAAAAGAAAAACTCACTCAATATGTTTTTATTCAATTCTTAAACATATAAAACGGGAAATAAAACTACATAAAAAATAAATATAATAGTTATTTGTGCATTAAGAGCGTAAAGTGATTCTTTGTTACTCGAACACGGTAATTGCAGCGCGAGCCGGAGGAGAGAGCTGCAATAGTGTAAGAGGAACAAAGACACTTTACGCTCGTGGTACACACATAATTTTTTCTACGATTGCATCTTAAAATTATTTAAAAACGTATTACGTACTAAAAACAAATTCGTTCTGATAACTGTCAATATGACAAGTTTCTGTTTTGTTTGTATCCCTGGTAACTATTTATAATCTTTTTCGCGCGTTGTCATTGGAAACGCGCGCATTTAACGTTTTTTTCGCGCGTTGCCATTGGAGACGCGCAAAAAAGTTATTTTTCGATTGTTCCACAGAAAACGTCAACTTTACGATGACAAATGAGAGCGTAATTGTCAACTTTTCATAGCAATCGTAGAAAAATATATTATCACGTCTTTTACTCATTACTGGGTGTGGCACTCATGTCAGAGTATAAAAATAAGATTTCGGCTAACTGCTGTAGGGGTCGCAATAAATATTTGAAACCCTGGTATACAAGCACTACCTTACATCTTACTTGTGGCGCCCATGTGCGTATGTATACCATATATTAACTCTAGCTACATAACTACAACACCTAAGTTTAAACCCAACATTTCAACTTATACTCGTGCAAGTGTCCTCGTTTGGCTAACAAACAACAGTTTACAATTTCTTAACACTTTATTCCCTAAACGATATTTCATTTCATTCTTACGAAGTTTGAGTCGTGGTGCAGCTGTGCCTGCTACGATTCCTGCTGCTGGTAGTTGCCATGTAAATTAAAGGTTTCCTGGCTAACTTTCCTCCGGTTCTCCAGTAATGAATGGAGTCTTAAATCTCGCCACTGGAGGAACCAGGTGTATGAGGAGGCAATTAGTGATTCAAGTTCTATTGTTTCCGGTTGCTCTGGTTTTCTTCATGTTTATTCGTTTGAAGGAGATCGTATTCTAATTGCTAAAAGTGTTTATCGTTGCTGCTTCTGTTTCAAATGCCTTGCAAAAATATTGTTTTAATAATAATAAATAAATAAAATAAATATATCATCACACCTTATATCCATTACTGGGTGTGGCACTCTGCTTAAGCAGATCTCGGTAAATGATATATTTATGAGCGTGAAGTGTAGTTACCAGCCGTCCTATCACGGCCACCAAAGATATTAGTGGAGGAGGAGCCACAGGTATAGATTTAAATTGGTGAAAATTGTTTGTCGGCTGTGGAGATCGAACCAGGGTTCTCAAGATCCACAGGCCGATTCGTTACTAATAATGGTCACAATTTAATTTTGAATAATATACAGAAAATTGATGTACTTACTCCATATCAATTTTATTGATAGTTATGTCTTTTTTCTATCCATAATAACTAATAGACAAATTAAATAAATTTTGATCGGTAGTATAAACAACTAATTAATATTTTAAATTGAATTATAGATAGAAAAATTGGCATACCGTCAGGATTTGAACCTCTTAACTAATTGAACTATGGCCCCCATATAATTGAAATAATATGATGTTATGTTATTATGGTGTAGTGTAGTGTTATCGAGTCGGTCTGTGGATCTTGAGAACCCTGGTTCAATCCCCACAGCCGACAAACAATTTTCACCACCTGTGGCTCCCATAACATCTTTGGGGCCGGGATTTGACGACTGGTAACTGCACTTCACGCGAAGAAATATATCACTTACCGAAATCTGTTTCGGCAGAGTGCCACACTCAGTAATAGCTACAAGGTGTGATATATTTATTTATATATTTAATATCGATTTCGTGTATTATCAGTTACGGTTTATTGAAAATATAAATATCGGTTTTTTTTATTATAAATTTCAGTTTCATTACGGTTACGGTTTTTAGCGGTTTTGGTTCAAAATAAACGGTTCAGTTACATTTTTAATTACAGAATCAATAAAATTTTCGTTTCAGGTTTTTGTTACAGTTTCATAAAAAGCTGAATATCGATGCGGTTTTTCGTTTCGGTTTGGTTCTCTGTTTGTAGATCACTAAATTTATAAGAATACTTATTTTATTATTATTATTATTAAATTAAATAATTTTTCATAATTTGCATTTAAATGTTTTCAAATTTATTACAATATTTTAATAACAACAAAGACAAAATTAATTGTCATCCATACACTTGGTGAAACTAGGTTTAATAAAAATATAAAATAAACACGTGGCTGAATTTTGTGAGACAGCCACGTGTTTATTTTATATTTCTTACAATATTTTAACTTTTAAAAATATTTATTTATTTATATTAACAATAATATCCTGTTTCGAGAATATCAATATTCGGGTGTTACCTACAGATCCAATTAAGCGTTTAATTAACTTTTATAAATAAATGTTGATAGTCGTATCGTCTAAACTTGACTTTATAAAAAATACAAGTATATCTATTTTTTTGTCATCAAATAGCACATTTAAAACAATTAAACTTTTATAGGAAGCAAAATTCTAAATGAATTTATCTTAAAAGTATATTATCCTGATTATTTCAAAACTGAATCGATTTCTGACAAAAGTTTGCATATAAAAATAATAAATATCAAGTAACTATACAATGAATAATCAGTAAACAGATTTAAAAATAAATTATAGTTTCGTTCGATATTAATTAACAACGTGTTTCTACAGAACCAAGTCTCTCGCCACGAACTGTATAAAATAAACCAAAATAAACACGTCTCTTAGTTTAGTGCGCGAATCTGAAGTATACGTACCGATAATTCTGGTGGATTCTTTCTAAAAACTTACATATGAAGTATAATAAACTATGATATATTTAATATAACATATTAGTGAATTAGTGTTAAACTGTGATTTTCAAGTGTCAATGAACATTCTTTCATCAACATATTCGCATGGAATTCCATCAGTTAATGTCGACATTTTTCCTGGATGATGGATTTTGCTGGAACGTGTTCGCTACAAAATGTAAGTACAATTTTGTATTTTTAAATTAATATTTATTTGTTTATATTTATTATAATGCAAATTCTATAAAAGATTTGATTGAATGAATGTATAATTATTGAATATACCAGTGGTGCTCAACTCTGTTGACTCACGGGTCAAACGTACCTATGATTTAATTATGTAAGGTCGGCTTTGAAGTACAAAAATATTCGGTAGGAGTTGATACACAATAAAGAGATAATCGTGGCTCATAATTTAGAAATGAATGCAAGCTCAAGTGAAAGTATGCATACTATATATTAATATTGGCATTGGAGACGCGCGACAATAATATTTTTCGATTGTTCTACAGAAAACGTCAATTTTACAAATAAATAAAATAAATATATCATCACGCTTTTTACCCATTACTGGGTGTGGCACTCTGCCTTAGCAGGTCTCTGTAAGTGATATATTTCTTCGCGTGAAGTGCAGTTACCAGCCGTCAAATCACGGCTCCCAAAGGTGTTTGTGGAGGGGAAGCCACAGGGGTAGATTTAATTTAGTGAAAATTGTTTGTCGGCTGTGGGAATCGAACCAGGGTTCTCAAAATCCACAGACCAACTCGATGCCACTGAGCCGTCTACAAGATGTGTTATAATACTTATTTGCGTAACACGATTTACATACACTATTTTTTTTTACCGATTGAGTTTAACTAATTATTAATATATATATTTAAAAAGGATTCAATAATATGATATATTAAATAAATAAAAGGCTTCAGAATCCAATGTTTTTTTTTATTAACCCATTAACCGCCAACGTCCCATTTTTGAGACGCTTAAATATTTGGCTGTAATCATTTTTTTGTACATTTAAAATGTATATATTTTTTAATGAATATATTAATTAGTTATGTTATGACAGCCAGTCACAGCCAATTTTCAAATATTTGCAAAACCAATAATTTTAAAAATATTCAAAGTTACTTAATTTCGGTGTTTTTAACAATTATATTTCAAGGTCAGATATATTTTAACACTTAAGTATGTATAACTTTTATTATCAAAAACTTGTTTTTTAGAACTCAAATAAAGATATTTTTACTGAAAAGGTATTCTTTTATTGATCATTGAATTGCGGCGGGTATTGGGTTAATAATATTTATTATTGGGACGTTTTGAGCATAAATATTTCCTCATCATCAGCTCCTTTAAAAAATATAAAACAATATTTGTAAAATGTTAATAATATCTTTTTTCTTTTTAATTATTATTGACATTTTACAAATATTGTTTTATATTTTTTAAAGGAGCTGATGATGAGCAAATAATTATTCTCGAAACGTCCTAATCAAAAATATTTTTAAAAAATAACATTGGATTCTGAAGCCTTTTATTTATTTAATTTAACTAATTATATTAATTTTATAAATCATTGTGGGGTAGGTGGCTCAGTGGTATCGAGTCGGCCTGTGGATCTTGAAAACCCTGGTTGGATCCCCACAGCCGACAAACAATTTTCACCAAATTAAATCTACCCCTGTTGCTCCCCCACCACTAACATCTTTGAGGGCCGTGATTTGACGGTTGGTACCCGCACTTCACGCGCATAAATATATCACTTTCCTAGATCGTCTTAAGCAGAGTGCCACACCCAGTAATGGGTAAAAGGCGTGATGATATATTTATTAATATTTATAAATCATATTTCAATTGTCAAAACCGTTCGGTATATAGTTCCAAACGTTTGATTTTGCTTTTGGCATGTGAATATTTATTTATTTATGTTACTCTGTACAACAGGAATTTAATCCCAATTACAGTACAGGCTCCGCACTCACCGAGCCGCAGTGTGGTAGTTCATATAATTTTTAGCTTGAGTGAGATTCGAACTCGGTATCTCCGGATTCGAATTCCATATTGCTATCCACACCACCGTACTGACGGATCAAGATAGGAATGTTTAACGAAAATTAATTGTAACCTGTAACTAATAAATAAATGTGCTGTTAATGCTCTATTTGATGGTATATACCGTGCTGTTATGAATGTATGTATATAGTTAAAAATGAACTAGCTGTTGAACTGATGACGTAACAGTCACAATAACAAAATTACTATGTAAAAAATAGGGGCTCTGGCAAATTTTTAATCAACACCCAGTTCCAATTTCACACAGCATCAAGTCCGCAACTAAATAGTCATGATTTCATTAGTGCGGCACCAGCACCATCTAGTGGCCATAACGTTAATTACAATTGCTTCGGTCACATTTGCGCGGGGTAGGTACACTCCAGTATAATTCACACATTGGATTTCGCGCAATTTGCTAGCGATAATAACTCATCGGCACGGTAATGGCGCTATCCGGGTGAGATATAACGCGCTAATTACCTTGGAAGTGATATAATTTATCGGCTCGGGATGTGACAGGAGCGCGCTAAGTGAAACTGATGGTCCCTGTGGGGTGCGGGGTGTGAGGTGCTGGGGGTGGAAGCATGCGCACTACAATCTCACTCTAGTGCATTTGCGTATATTGCGCGGGTATGAATGTAATTGTTATGTATATGCGTGGTGTGATGACAGCAATGTTTTGTGTACATGTGTGGATTGGGTTTAAAGCATAGACGGAGGTGAAAGGATTTTATTGTTAGGGGCAGTGGACAGACACTAGACCACTTCTTTTATTTTACTGGGTTTTGAAGGATGGGTCGCAAATATATTAATTGGGGAGGGGTTACTGTTGTTAAAAAAATCTGATGTGGACACCACATTACTTCCTTGTACGCCTATTATACTATACCTACATATATTTTTTTATTGCTCATATTTAACGTAATTTAAAATTGACATTGAATTTTCTATTTTTTTCTTATTTTTTGTTCTAATCCATAGCAAACTTAATTACAATATATATATATAAATAAATAAATATATCATCACGCCTTTTACCCATCACTGGGCGTGGCACTCTGCCTAAGCAGATCTCGGTAAGTGATATATTTTTTCGCGTGAAGAGCGGTTACCAGCCGTCAAATCACGGCCTCCAAAGATATTAGTGGTGGAGGAGCCACAGGGGTAGATTTTTTAAATTGGTGAAAATTGTTTGTCGGCTGTGGGAATCGAACCAGGGTTCTCAAGTTCCACAGGCCGACTCGATACCACTGAGCCACCTACCCCATACAATATATATATATATATATATATATATATATATATATATATATATAATTTTTAAATTTACATATCTCGCTTATACAAAAGGCTAATTTAATAATTCTTAATGTGCTAGACGCAAAATTAAATTTGCTAAAATTATTATTTGCAACATTTATTTCTAAAATCAAAATAATGCCATTTTTTCAAGAAAAACTTTTAGCAGCTTTATTTAATGTATCACTTCCGGTTAGCCCATTTTAACCAAAATCTATTATGTTATTTCCATTGATATAGTAGTCTTATATACCAAATTTGAAAAGTTACGACTTACCGTTTTTAAGTTATACGAGATACATACGTACAGACATCACGACGAAATTAGTCAAAATGAATTCAGGGATGGCTAAAATGCATATTTCCGCTGAAATCTGAAAACCGAAAATTTTACTTCGTACAAGGGAGTAAAAAATAAAAGACTAAAAATTGATTTTCGCGAGTAAAGTTTTGCAATTAAACACTTTTCTCACTAATATTACAATATACTATTTTGATTGTTCCACAGAAAATGTCAACTTTACGATAACAAATGAAAGTGTAATTGTCAACTTTTCATAGCAATCGTAGAAAATAATATGTTTGTACTGTGATTTATAAATTCAAAACTTCCAATTCTAGGAATAGTTTAAATGAGTATATTTATTTAAATTTAGTATAAATTCTTGTACGTCCATATGATTGTGAAGGTACGCCACTGCGCAGTTCCATTTAGCAACGTGTGCCGAAAGTAATTACCGCAAATGGGATGTACGTGGAACGTGCATGAGGCAGTAATAATATTTTTCAATTGTGCGCAGTATTTAATACAGTGGAGAATTTTAATTTCCGGTAAACGGTTTAAACCGCGGTGCGACAACGGGCGACACACCGGACAACAGGGCGCATGTGCCTAATGAGACAAAAAATTATTCATTTTTATGTAATAATGCTACAGCGCGCTCTACTGATGCTAACAGCTTTTAATTTCCCGCGCCGCCTACATCCAAACCAAAACGAGGAAATACTGTACACACACAACTAGCTTTATTCATTATTATTAATTATAAATTAAGTATCTATTTTATTTATTTATTTGCTACATATGGGAATTTGCGATCCCAGTTTTGCCTACAAATGATTCCTGTGGCTCCTTGGGGGCCGTGATTTGTCAACTGGTAACTGCACTTCACGCGTATAAATATATCACTTATTTAACTACGGCAGAATGCCATAACCCGTAATAGATAAATGGCGTGATGATATATTTATTTATTTTTTATAGATATAGGTAGTTTTCACTACCATTGCTTCAGAGATTATTTGAGAAGAAGGAGTTTAAATAAAAGTTATAGAGAATCTAAATCTATCTATACTTGTTTAATTACTTTTAAAATTAAGTTTGAAAGTTGTCAAAAATTAATATATGGAAATGGAATAAATGCAAGGAAATATACAGGGTGTGTTTCTATTTCCATGCACGAAACTATAATAGGTTATATAATTTGATATACTGATTATACAAAAAAAAAGTATCAAAAAAATTTTCACAATATTTCACTAATATCAATACGCGAAGTACTTGATTTTTACATCAATTACATTACCATGACAACGAGTATTTTATGCACTATTTCACATCCTAGTGCGCAAAATGAGTATTTCGCGCACGCTTCCAAATTTATTTATTTTTCGCGTTCCAAGTCTTATAACACATAATATGTAGTACCAAATTCATATTTTTATTTATTGTTTTCCTGCAATTTACTTGAATAAATCAATAATTATTGTATTATTATTCTTTTACAGTTGTAGAAAAAATCTGTTTGTTTTTCGCGGGCGCAAAATTGTTTATTGGCGCATTCGAATGACTTTTTTTGTCACGACTAAAAGTGACATTCTCACGACCAACAAAAAAAAAACACTATTTTTCACATATTAATTTAAATTGGTTCACATATTCAACCAAAGTTCAACGGTTCAATTTGTGCTCGCAGTTCAAGAAAAAAGATTGTTCGGCTTGGCTTCGCTTCAAGTTCCAGTTTGGTTATTATTATTACCCAATAATCCTCGCCTCTATTTAATAGTTATTTGTGTATCAAGAGAGTAAAGTGATTCTTTGTTACTCGAGCGCGATAATTGCAGCCCGTGCCGAAGGCAAAAGCTGCAATAGTGTAAGAAGAATAAAGACACTTCATAAATACATAATTTTTTCTACAATTACATCTTACATTATTAAAAAACTTATACATACGTACTGAAAATAAGCGGGCATTTAATATGTATACCTCGCGTTGCTATTAGAAAATACATATTTCGATTGTTCCACGGAAAACGTTAACTTTGAGATGACAAATGAGAGCGTAGTTATCAACTTTTCATAGAAATCGTAAAAAAAACTATAATATGTTATTGTGGAGAAATTAGATCGTATCAGAATCATAGTTTATAGTAAATAGGTAAATGATTTATTTATTTATTTATTTATTTATGTTACTCTGTACAACAGGAATTTAATCCCAATTACAGTACAGGGTCCGCATTCACCGAGCCGTAGTGTTGTAGTTAATATAATTTTTAGCTTGAGTGAGATTCGAACTCGGGATCTCCGGATTAGAATTCCATATTGCTATCCACACCACCGTACTGACGGACTAATGATACCAAGCTTATACATAATAATAAACCTAATTAATTATGTTTTTAAGTTTCATATTGCAACATAGCTCTCAAAAATAATTGTTTGTATATTTTTAATTTAAATTTTAATTGTTCACTTATCAAAATAGTTAATTCCAACGTGAAATTAGAACAATTAAATTTTATTATGATTACATACAACATCAAGTAAAAATTAAAATCTTGTTTTAATAATTCCAAGAATGGCTAAATTACTCATGCTATTTTATTTACTCTGGGTTAATTTCTTAATAGTCCGTAAGTAATTACAATTCTTTCGCTGTCGCTCGTGCACCAACTTTCATATTCGTTTTGCAATTAAAGCCTTTCCTCACTAGTATTACAATATATTATTTTTTCTACGATTGCTATGAAAAGTTAATAATTACGCTCTCATTTGTCATCGTGAAGTTGAGGTTTTCTGTGGAACAATCGAAAAATATCTTTGACGCGCGTCTTCAATGGCAACGCGCGAAAATAGTTATTTGTGTATTAAGAGCGTAAAGTGATTCTTTGTTACTCGAGCACGGTAATTGCAGCGCGAGCCGAAGGCGAGAGCTACAATAGTGCAAGAGGAACAAAGACACTTTACGCTCGTGATACACACACCATTTTTTCTACGGTTGCATCTTGAAATTATTCAAAAACGTATAGGTACTGAAAATAAATTCGTTCTGTCAGCTGTCAATATGACAAGTTTCTGTTTTGTTTGTATCCCTGGTAACTATTGAAATAAGCGCACATTTAATATCTTTTTCGCGGGTTGCCATTGGAGACGCGCAAAAAAGATATTTTTCGATTGTTCCACAGAAAACGTCAACTTTACGATGACAAATGCGAGCGTAATTGTCAACTTTTCATAGCAACCGTAGAAAAATATATGAAATGCACGCTTACTTCAATAGTTACCAGGGATACAAACAAAACAGAAACTTGTTATATTGACAGTTGACAGAACGAATTTATTTTCAGTACGTATACATTTTTAAATAATTTTAAGACTCAATCGTAGAAAAAATTATATGTGTATCACGAGCGTAAAGTGTCTTTGTTCCTCTTACACTATTACAGCGCGAGCCGAATTACCATGTTCGAGTAACAAAGAATCACTTTACGCTTTTAATACACAAATAACTATTTACTACCTTGGTAATTTTTTTCAGAAATAAATTAGAAATTTAGATATTATTAGTCTTACCAGATATTACTAATATTGAATCGTATCATTGTTTATTAGTTATCATGGATACGGCTTTCTTTTCCTTTTCTAGCGATAAAAAGTATCACTTTCTTCTCTCGATTAATAACTTCTGATAAAGATTGTTCATATTTAATATTATGTCTCTTATTTACGTTTAGTAAAAAGTTAGTAAAATATTTTTCAAAATTATAGGTACAAGTACTATTCCTCCAATTAATTTAAAAGAAGTAATTAATCCACAAAATATGAGCTTAATAAATAACTATGAATTTTTGAAAAACTACGTAAGTAGCATTTATAATCTAAAAAGTTGGATAAACGACAACAATATCAAGATACAAGAGATATTTCTAAGAATATTAATTGAAAATATAGCAACACGAAGAAATCGACTAAAACTATTAGGTATTGATAAAAGACCTATAGCACCTCCATTGCCGGAATATTTAATTAAAAAATTGGAAATTTTTAAATCACGACAAAAAATGGGGTTGGTTGGTAAAGGTGATATATTTAATATCTAAACAAAAGTATGTAAGAAAATTGATGTATTTTATTATGTATATAAATTTGCAATAAAGAAAATATAGATAATTACAAATATATGTAGCTTTATTTAGTTTATGGGGTAGGTGGCTCAGTGGTATCGAGTCGGCCTGTGGATCTTGAGAACCCTGATTCGATCCCCACAGCCGACAAACAATTTTCAATCTACCCTTGTAGCTCCCTCTTCACTAACATCTTTGAGGAGCGTGATTTGTCGGCTGGTAACCGCACTTCACTCTTCACTTACTGAGATCTGCTACGGGAAAGTGCCACACCCAGTAATGGGTAAAAGGTGTGATGATATATTTATGTATTTAGTTTATTTTTTAATAATCAAATAAATAAAAAAATAATCAGATGAATTGTCTGTCAGAACGGTGGTGTGGATAGCGATACGGAATTCTAATCTGGAGATCCCAAGTTCGAATCTCACTCAAGCTAAAAATTATATAAACTGCTACACTGCGGCTCGGTGAGTGCGGACTCTGTATTGTAATTGGGATTAAGTTCCTGTTGTACAGCGTAACATAAATAAAAAAAAAGTATTAAACTATAGATATTTTTTTAATTGCACATTTTTGACATAAAATCTATTATGTTATTTCCATTGATATAGTAGTCTTATATACCAAATTTGGAAAGATTTAAATTATATTTGAATATAGTTTTTCATGAAAATCTATTATAGGCTTTAAGTAAAGTTCCACTTCCGGAAGTTATATAATGACCAAAAAGGGAGGTGCACAACTAGATGTTATAACAGTCCTAAAAATAAAATTTAATTTTTCTACGGCTTACCGTTTTTGAGTTATGCGAGATACATACGTACGTACGTACAGACGTTACGACGAAATTAGTCAAAATGGACTCAGGGAGGGCCTAAATACCTATTTCCGTTGAAATCTGAGAACTGAAAATTTTCGCGATTACAATACTTCCTTTACTTCGTACAAGGAAGTAAAAATATGTAAATTGAATTTATACTTCGTATATTGTGCAAATAAATTTTCATATCTGGTTCGTATTTGCAGGAAAGTTAGTAATAATAACGTGCACCTGAGCAGACTTTATTATCTGTAATTAATTTCGCAGATTTTCAGTCAATGTTCGCAAAATGTTCAAATAACCTCTGATAAATTACTTGACAAATGGACTAATTTTATATAGGTAACTTTGCACTAGATCTCATAATATTTGCGTAAATATACGAGTATTACCTTTCACAAATATTAATTTACATATTTATATATGCTCCGAATGTTCAACAAAAAACTGAGCAATTTATGACTGCACTGGTATGCCAGTGTTTATCAAAATGTTTTACGTGTATTCCTCTGGGGGACATGAAATGTCTTCAAGGGGTACGTGGCAATTTTCGGCTACACGCGATTAACGCAATGGGCTAAGAGAAATTTAATAATGATTTTATATAAATTAAAGGAATTTTATTTGTAAATGTACATCACGTTCCTTTGGTCAAACAGTTCTTTCAATGTTTAATATTTACTAATTTTTATTCATTACGGTAATATATCATTCCAGTGGCACGAAAAATGTTGATTTCAAGTAATGTGCAATTATTTTTGCGAATTTCTGAAAAAATCTTTTTACGTTATAATCAGTACATACAATAATATATATATATATATCCTATTTTTTTTTGCAATAATTTTGAAACACTATAATTTTCATACAATATTTATTTTTGTCAAGTCATTGATTTATTCTAATTATTTTATTTGCAAGTTTAAATCAGAATACAACAAACTTATTCTTATTTGGCCAACAGGAATTTTTATCTTGTAGTTATGCAACATCTGTAAAGTTTTATTGCATTCGAACTCGACAATTTTGAAAAACATAATAAATTATGCATAAAAAACCTTCCACAGACGCACAAATAATATTTTTCTACAATTATCGAATTTTATGCTTGTTTCATCTTAATTTTAGTTATAAGTACATAGCTTATTTAATAAGAATGTAGTTATTTAAAATATATTATTCGAGTAGGTTGTCGATTTTAATTAACTACTTTAAAACAAAGTGAACAGATATTTTCTTAAATATTTCTTTAGTGTTTTTTACTGCCTTGTACGAAGTAAAGGAAGTATTGTAATCGCGAAAATTTTCGGTTCTCAGATTTCAACGGAAATAGGTATTTTGGTTCTCCCTGAATCCATTTTGACTAATTTCGTCGTGCCGTCTGTACGTACGTACGTACGTATCTCGCATAACTCAAAAACGGTAAGCCGTAGAAAATTGAAACTTTATATTTGGGACTGTTATAACATCTAGTTGTGCATCTCCTTTTTTGGTCATTATACAACTACCGGAAGTGGTACTTTACTTGAAGCCTATCATAGATTTTCATGAAAAACTATATTCAAATATAATTTAAAACTTTCCAAATTTGGTATATAAGACTACTATATCAATGGAAATAACATAATAGATTTTGGTTAAAATAGACTAACCGGAAGTGGCACATTACATGAAGCTGCTAACAGATTTCCTTGAAAAAAATTGTATTATTTTAATTTTAGAAATGAATGCTGTACATAAAAGTTTTAGAGAATTAAATTCTGCGTCTAGCACATTAAGAATTTTTAAATTAGCTTTTTGCATAAACGAGATATCTAAATTTAAATATTATATATTTTTTGATTTTTTTGTAAATTAAGTTTCCTATGGATTAGAACAAAAAATAAAAGATTTAATGTCAAATATGTGTAATTAAAAAATATCTATAGTTTAATACGTGTACAAGGAAGTCATGTGGTGTCCACATCAGATATTTTTTTTTTAAGTGGAAGAGGGTAGATTTCTAATTTAATTAAGTAATGCAAAAGAAATTGAACCACTTAGGAAGATTCGTAAATAAATTTCCCTTACTACACATTTATACAAGCGAATGAGGTTAAAAAGGGAAAAACCATAAAAGATAAAAACTGTAGCAGCGCCATCATTTTTATAAAACGAGAAAACTTAAAGGCAAGACGCACACAATTTCTCATGTGTGTTTATTTATACATATTACTCATTTCTACGGAAGTCTTCTCGTTTCTCGTTCTTTCCACCCTCGCTGGAGAGTGAGTGAGACACGCTGCTCCCCAGAAAGAGACAGACCCACATTTCTTGAAGAACATCTCTCATATCTTTAATACATAACAAGCATCAGACATGGAATAAGAGGGTACTTTGTAAAACGTTCATTCCATGTAATTCCATTTGATACAAATGGGTTTATATATCACGAAATAAGCGTCTGGAAAGCTCGGTGGAGAGGGATGAAGACCCCGCCTCTGGCACGAGCTTCGCCAATCACAAGGCGAGGATGGGAAGCATCGATCGGGGGCGGGACACCCCCAGCGAGAGGAGCCGCAATCTGCTTTACTTTGTTTGTGACAAGAATTAAAAGTTGCTTGGTCGGGTAATTGTTTCCTACCCCTTGTGTTGCACCATCCCTCACCACTGTTCCCCTTGAGTGCGATGAGATTTTCACTTGTTTTATTTGGTTTGGGGTATGGGCGTCTTTATTCTGAAATGGTTTTACAGATTTTTTAATTGCTTAATGTATTTTAAGAAATTATGATATTACATTATTTTTCCTACTTTTCACATAAATTTTTAATTTATTTAGTAGGTTCCTATTGTTATAATTTGAAATTATATTATGTGCTATACAAATTTTAGAATCCGTAAAAATGTATTTGAATATTAATTTTTAATGACGATTATAAACAGAGACCTACCAAGGCATATTTGAATATATATACCGGGTGTTTCAAAACACAGTCCCTCTTTACCTCTGGAAAAAGTGCATAAAAAAACAAATTTCACTCTTCTAAAGACAGTTAAATAATTTAGTTTCGTTTTGGTGAACATTTTGGAAATTTTTAAAGCTTGTATTCAATTGAATTCCATTTTTATTTTATATTTGTCAACTTAAACATTTGATTAAAATGTCTAATCAATTTAGTTTGTAATTTTTTTCGGCTGAATATATTAAATGCGCAACATCTATTTCGCGCACTTAATACAAAATAATTAATTTTTTCAAACCCAGTTTTATAATACATAATTTCTTTGATAGTTCCGGTCCTAGTACCCATTATTATTTAGAGTTCTAGCAATTCCTACATTTAGCAATTTGTGTTACTGAATTGATATCTCAATCTTTATAAATTAATTATTATTCCTAAGCAACACTTCTTTGTGCCACAATAATTTGACTAGTTAAATATGAAACTTCCAGAGTTAGTACAAACTATAAAATATCTATAAACGGTTGTATGGTGGTATGGATAGCGTTACGGAATTCGAATCTCAAGCTAAAAATTATATGAACTACCACACTGCGGCTCGGTGAGTCCGGACCTTGTACTGTAATTGGGATTCAGTTCCTGTTGTGCAGTGTAACATAAATAAATAATAATGAGGACTATTTAATTTATAAAATAATGTAAATTAAAATAGAAAATTGAAAAACATGCATAATTTTATTTGAAAAGCGTGAAGATAAGGGACAATAGGCTGTAATTCAATTGGAGTAGCGATTTCAAATTCTATTGTCGAATAAATTAGAAAACATTAGTAGTTTCGTTGATCGCGGTGTGGGCGTGAGTTATATGCGATATTTTGAGCATGTGAAACATACGTGGAATGTAAGATTAATGCATGACAGAAATTAAGAATGTTTAAGTGACACTACCCAACTGTCACTCACCGATTTAAATGAAACTTGGCACACTAAAAAAATTCTAAAAAATATTGGACCCCTATTTTTTCTTCCGGAAGTTGCTTTATAGGGGTACAAACCACCCCTGGAAGGTGGAAAAAGCAACAATCTCCAAAAATGAAATTAAATAATACCAAAATATTACGCGTTCAACATTGGTTACCCAGGAGTTTTTGAGATCACCAAAATATATTTTCGGGGTCATTTTGGTCAGATACACTTTTTTAAGGGGTTAAAAAGGTGATGGGGAGATGAAATTATGATATTCAACTGAAATAGAGTTTTAGGTTTAAAACTAGTTACTCGGGGGTTCTTGGGGTCGCTGTATCTATTTTCGAGGTTACCCCTGGGTAACCAATGTTGAACGCGTAATATTTTGCTATTATTTAATTTCATTTATGGCGATTCTTGTTGTTACCACCTTTCAGGGGTGGTTTGTATCCCTAGAAAGCAACTTCCAGAAGACAAAAAAGTTCTTTTAGTGTGCCAAGTTTCATTTAAATCGGTGAGTGACAGTTGGGTAGTGTTGCTGAAATATAGCATAAAATTATGTACTTACATATTCAGCTCTATTTTTTTTTTAATACAAGCGCAGAATATCTTTTACTTCCTTTCTTATCTTTTTAGATCCATTGTTAGAGGAGTAAGCGTATGTTATTTGCGATATTTTGAGCTTTTAAAACTTACAT
Organism: Pterostichus niger; assembly: GCA_947425015.1. Classification (NCBI taxonomy): domain Eukaryota; kingdom Metazoa; phylum Arthropoda; class Insecta; order Coleoptera; family Carabidae; genus Pterostichus; species Pterostichus niger. Next base: position 4,597,592 of record OX380338.1, on the reverse strand, counting down.
AGAATGAAAGATGAATGAAAAAGGTGTATAAAAGTGAATAAATGGATGTGATTGAGAGTTTGTTGCGAATGAGGTTGTAACTTAGTTTACATGAGAAGGGTTGTTGGGAATTTTAATTACGATTGCTAAATTTTGATAAATCTGATGATGGGTTCATGTTACCCCATTTCTATTAAGTACGATATAGCGTGATGTATTGATTAAAAGCACTTTTAAAGGACTGAGAAAATATTGAGGATGTTTTTATGAAGGATTAGGGTTAAATTAAAATAAATGACGTATGTATATGCATTGTTTTATTGTAGCTAATTTTATACATTTTGCAAGTAGGTACATCATAATATTTAATGAACACTATATATTTAGATATAATACGGTACATAAAATATAAGTTTTATAAACTAATTTACAACTAAAATCACATCACGATAATACTAACTGAATACGGGACTGTGTCTTTTGGAACATTGCACAGCAGCAACTTGCGACATTTATTTGGTTTCCATATTTGTTAAATTATTTACTTTAAAGTCTGAATAAATAAACAAATAAAATGACATTTTGTGATAACTGTTGATAATTTAACACAATAACTTATAATGTTATTTTATACAATATCCAATCAAAACATGTGTACGTTATTTATACAGGGTGTATCTGATCATCCGTCCCAGGCATTTTTTCTTGGAACTGCTACGTCCTAGAGATTCAGATAAAAAAACTAGCATAACATAAGCCTATCTGAAGAATTTAACGGTATTAGCCTCGACTTCCGGAAGTAGACTACACTATGTCATATGTGGTAACATTAGATAGGTATTTTAAAAACAAACAACTTTTGTTAGCAACATTTTTTTATAAAAGATTATTTACAAAACAAACATTAAAATCTGTTTTCCGTAACACATGCACAAGAAATACGTTCTTATTCCCTAATTTTAGAGAGAGAAACACTGCTTTTCTCCCCTAGGGAGAGAAACATTATGTTTACATATGTACCATGTTTCTCTCCCTAAAGCGATGTTTCTCTCCCTAGAGAGATTAGCTGTTTGCAGTGGTTCCTAGGTAACTAGTTACGTAACCCATATAAGAAGGTTATTTTTTGTGCCACTTGTTACGAAAAGTATAATATTCTTCACGGAAGGGCGCGATTATCCCTTGTGTTAAGTTGGCAAACCTCGACTTCCGCTCGAGTCTTCAGCCCTTGCTTACGTCTCGGTTTGTCAACTTCACACGCGGGAATAATCGCTTGTTTCCCTCCCTTGATGCATAACATACTATAAATGTTTGAAGTGCTTTCCATCTTGATCGGAGATCATAGTTAGCTTATTCTTGTTTTTCATATGTTTAAATTATGACATTTACTAATTTTAATCACTGTGTCACACTCCCTTATTTTTTAATGTGACAACATGATGTTTTCAAACAGCGAAGGATTCGATATGCTGCGTGTCGTCAAAATTATCGTGCGACTGAAAACACTATGCTGACACATTCAAAAGTAAGGGAGGGTGACATAGTGATTAAAAGTAATAAACGTCATAATTTAAACATATGAAAAACAAGAATAAGCTATCTATAATCACCGATCAAGGTTGGAGGTACTTTGAACATTTAAACAGATTTTAGTGTTTGTTTTGTAAATAATACCTTTTATAAAAAAAGTTGTTTATTTTTAAAATACCTATCTAATGTTACCACATATGACATAATATAGTTACGTTTAATTCCGGCAAATTCCGGAAGTCGAGACTAGTACCGTTAAATGATTCAAGTAGGCTTTTATTACGCTAGTTTTTTAACCTCTTGGATGTAACAGTTCCAAGAAAAAAGCCTGGGACGAGTGTTCAGATACACCCTGTATAACAAAATTGAAAAGAATTAGTGGAAATGTAAGAATCTACACGAATGAAAACATTGAAGAAACTTATTTGGTGTTTTATCGCTTACTTAAATCCTATACAATAACTATTGCACTATTACAGCGGATTTCAAACTTTAATTTTGCGGAATCCTCTGAAAGAATTAAATAGTGAATAACTACAGTTTGAATACCACTGCTCTTTGAACAACTACTGACTACTCGCTATCGTATGTTACATCATATATTATTCACGTTTTATTTATCTACATATTTATTTTGGTTACATATTTGGGGCTACTATTTTTTTGAATTTTATGTACATATATATAATTATAACTACTTATTTATATAATTGTTTGGCAACGAAAGTTTGCTTAATACTGGGTTCGATCATCGGTTAGCGTTATATTATAATTTTGCATATTTCTATATTTATCAGCATTTTAAAATAATGGAGTCATGTTATATTTTCATTTTTTCTAACAGTCGTCTTATATGTAAGTAAAGATTTTACGTTTTATATGTGTGTAGTTTTAAAAATATGATTTAAAAAAAAATAGGCTTCGTTAAGTACATCACTCATACAAATCTCACTTTAACAGACAAAAATTATACTATACTGTATTTACTTTATGCTTAACAATACGTGGTTCAAGATTAGAAATTCATATACTATGATTTTTATATTAGGTTCATCATATATTAGTTATATATTTTATAAAGTCGAAACAGATAATTAATAAAGATAAAATACATGTTTCAGGTGTACACCTCAAGGAGTGAAATATGTATTTATAATCAATAACTATTTTTTTGTACTTTTTTATTTGATAACGGCCGAAACGTCGCTGATTAAATTAAAATATCAAGTAATTGAAAGTTTTTCTGTTTATATAAGGCCTGAAATCCAATCAACAAAACTATTTAAATAAATAATGTTAGGTTAGATTATTACAGTTTGCACTGGAAGTTTGGTGTAAATAATTTGTAAATTGTTTGTGTAAGTAATGTCGTTGTGTGAGAATCGAATGAATGACGTCATAATCATAGAACCGAGAATTATATTTTAAGAAAATTGTGAATAAAGAGTATTATTTCTGCAAAAAAAAATTATTAGCTTTTTTATTTAGGTAAGACCCCATTATTAATTTGCATGACCAATAAGAGCTTTTAGTGCGACAACCGTGGCGCTAGTGTTCCAATAATTTTATTCTCTCCTTATTTTTATTTGAAATGATACAATACGCAAATGCAGAGGCAAATTAAAATCAACAACCTTCTTTGCATCGGTGTCTAGTCAATTTAAAAATATAATGAGTTGGAACATTGGCGCCATCTAGAAAATTTGTCGTGAATTCTCTCATTGTATTAGCAAATCTTTTACTGATACATCAATGTTGAATTATTTATCCAATAGTCAGCTGAATCACTAAAAGTAAAATATTAAACTTGGTTTAAATAAAAAAAAGAAAAGCAAAATTGTACTCATATAAATAATTGTTGTCAAACATTAGAATTAATTTTGTTTTTTAACCTTAAATTTTAACTTTTTGCTCTTCAGCTGACCGATCATAAATTTATTTTGATTTTGTTTATGTAAGTTAAATGGTAAACAATTGATAAAAAAAAATTTGCATCTTGTAAGAAAGCGATTAAAATTTGTTTTTTTTTTATATTTTCAAAAGTTTTATTGGTACCTATATCGTTACCACATTATATTTAAATATTAATCTGATGAAATTCAGAATATTATTACTAGTTAAGGGTTAAAGGCAATTTCGAATTTTATTCATAAATGTTGCGATTAATTTTAAAATTAATTAACGAGTGTATAACTACAATATTAATTAGTTGTATAAATTATCTGCCAAATTAATAACTAAAATCCGAATTGCCCTTAACGAATTCACCATCACCTTCCTACACCTGATCCTTGCTACTCGGCGACGTGTTCCCGTCCCCCAGGTGCTCATGCTTCCTCTGCAACGCCTGCAACGTGAGCGGCGGTAGAAGTGGGAAGCTCAGCGCCGCCTGCTGGAAGCTGGCGACGTGCTGCAGGGAATGTAGCAGCGCGGCGGAATGTTCTTGTGCTTTACGTCGCAGCTCCGCCACGGAGCTGGAGCGCTGGTCGGGCGCCACTAGTGGGCTGGTAATGGACGTGGAGGTGGTGGTGCTTGATCCAGGTGATGTGCTGATTGAGTCGCTTAGCGGGAGCAGGCTTGAACCGAGAGAGGACATGGGTTTGATTGGACAGCAGGAGCACAGACCTGGGAATGCTGTAACAAGAAAAATAATATATAGTTAGGTAGAATAGATACAATGATTTTGAAGAGAGAATCACAAGAATTTATTAATGATTAATTTTAAAATTAAATAAATATTAGATGAAATCTTATAACGCATCAGATATTTTTATCAATTAGACTTGAAAGTTTAATCTCGCAGGACAACATTCGTAACGAAATAAATTAACAAATATATAAAATGGCTTCTACCCCTGTATGAATTTGGGGTAGGTGGTTCAGTGGTATCGAGTCGGTCTGTGGATCTTGAGAACCTGGTTCTATTTCCACAGCCGACAAACAATTTTAACCATATTAAATCTACTAATGTGGTCTCCTCCACTAACATCTTTGGAGGCCGTGATTTGACGGCTGATAACCGCACTTCACGCGAATAAATATATCATTTACCGAAATCTGCTTCGGCAGAGTGCCACACCCAGTAATGGGTAAAAGGCGTGATGATATATTTATTTATTTATTTTATTTAAAATGGTTTCTTGTTTTGCCACCATTGTCATCTCAAGAAATATATTAACAAATATATAAAATGGTTTCTATCCCTGGGGCTTCCCCTCCTCTAACATCTTTGGGAGCCGTGATTTGACGGCTGGTAACCGCATTTCACGCGAAGAAATATATCATTTATCGAAATCTGCTTCGGCAGAGTGCCAAAACCAGTAATGGGTAAAAGGCGTGATGATATTTTTATTTATTTATTTAATTTTTGTTTTGGCCACTATTGTCATCTCAAGAAATATAAATTGTTAAATTACTAACGTCATTTTAGCTGGTGATTTTAGTAATGTGTTTGTAAATGGAACTAATATTTTAAAAGTTTGTTATATCTTTTCGAATGTCGTTTGATGACAGAAAGTAAACAATTGTAAATCAAGGGTCATCATTGGTATTGCTAAAAAGAATAAATTTATCTTGTATATTATATTTATTTATAATTTACGATTGCTATGAAAAGTTGAATTTACGCTCACATTTGTCATTGTAAAGTTGACGTTTTCTGTGAAACAATAAAAAACAACTTTATCGATATTAAATGCGCGCTTATTTCAATAGTTACCCAGGATACAAACAGAACAGAAACTTGTCATATTGACAGTTGACAGAACGAATTTATTTTCAATAAGTATATACGTTTTTTAATCATTTAAGATGCAATCGTAGAAAAAATTATGTGCGTATCACGAGCGTAAAGTGTCTTTGTTCCTCTTACACTATTGCAGCCCTTGATTTCGGCTCGCGTTGCAATTACCGTGTTCGAGTAACAAAGTATCTTTTTACGCTCTTAATACACAAATAACTATTTTCTATGATCGTTAAAAATAGGAGACTTTTAAAAAGATAATTACTCTATGGAAAACGTCAACTTTACGATGACAAATGAGAGCGCAATTACTTACTTTTCGTAAAAAAATATAATAAATTTCAGTAAAAGTAGCTATATATTTTCGTAGCAACAAACCAAAATATTTTCGAAAGATTAATTTTATTTGAAAATATGTTAATGTTAACCAAAGATTATATACAAAAGAATAAATAATTAAAATTACAATGAACCTACGGATATAAAAAAAAATATCATTTGTTATTGAGTAGCACCCAAGTTCGCATTACACCCCATTTAAACAATTACCCAAACATAATCCATTATACAACATCCACAATACAAGTACAATACCCCATTACAGCAAGACAAATGACACCAAATTACACCCAGCAGCACGAACACCAGCTCAGCTTTTACCGTGACTTCCACGTTCTACCGTAGAGAGCGCCACAGGAAACAAATTTGCTTAATCACTCACTTTACAATTACTTTAAACCATTCATCACAATCTGGCTGCGTTGCGGAGGCGGCGGCGACGGCGGTGGCAATGAAGTGGCGGCGGTAGCTTGCGCTTGTGTTTTGATCGAGTTAGCGAAGACGACACGCTACGAAGTGGTGTAATATGTAATGAAAATCAAGCGACATGGGACGTCATTTATATCTAGAGTTGAGGGTATAGCAGCAGGATTTGTTTAAATTTCTACTAGGCGTTTATTTCATTTAGGGCACTCAAAGTATTTACAAAATTATATGAATTATTAAAATAAATATATCATCACGCCTTTTACCCATTACTCAGCGTAGCACTCTGCTGAAGCAGATCTCGGTAAGTGATATATTTCCTTGCGAGAAGTGCAGGTACCAGCGTTAAATTACGGCCCCCAAAGATGTTAGTGGAGGAGAAGCCACAGGGGTAGATTTAATATGGTGAAAATTGTTTGTCGGCTGTGGGAATCGAACCAGGTTCTTAAGATCCACAGACCGACTCGATACCATTGAGCCACCTACCCCAAATTCATTCTTATATGTATTATAAACTGGGTTAAATAGACAATAGTTGTCATTAGTAGGAGGACATTATCTGAAAAACTACGAGAATAAAACTTATGGACTCGGAAATTGCACCATTGAATGCAGCGGGTTAAAATACATATGTACGTAAATTTTCGTTACAATATTTGTCCGAGAAAGAGTTTTAGAGTAAATTGTTTAAAAATCTTAAAAACACCAAGGGGTTGAACTAAAGAAGTAGAAGTAGAAATTACATCAACATAGTTTTACACAATTCTTCTTGAACAGCAATAATTAACCCATTAACCGCCAACGTCCCATTTTTGGGACGCTTAAATATTTGGCTGTAATAATTTTTTTTACATTTAAAATGTATATTTTTTTTAATGAATATATTAATTAGTTATGTTATGACAGCCAGTCACAGCCAATTTTCAAATATTTGCAAAACCAATAATTTTAAAAATATTTAAAGTTACTTAATTTCGGTGTTTTTAACAATTATATTTCAAGGTCAGATATATTTTAACACTTAAGTATGTATAACTTTTATTATCAAAAACTTGTTTTTTAGAACTCAAATAAAGATATTTTTACTGAAAAGGTATTCTTTTATTGATCATTGAATTGCGGCGGGTATAGGGTTAAAAAAAACAGGCGCGGTGGCCGAGCGTGTTAAGGCACATCTCTTTGCATACTGTGACGTCACCCGAACCAAGGTTAGTCAGTTCGAATCCGCCTGTCGACAATGTGTGATTTGTCGTAAAATATAAAATACAGTTACATGTATTTATCACACTCGGGCGCTATAGCTAGTCACTTTTACGTCTTAAATAATGTAGCATTCGACTTCGAAAATCGGCAGTACGGCAGTGTAAAAAACTGCTGCTCGGTGTGTCCGGTAGGCCCGGGCCCGATTTGGGCAGTAGCGCCACAGATGATAAATAATAATAATATATCATCACGCCTTTTACCCATTACTGGATGTTGCACTCTGCCAAAGCAGATCTCGATAAGTAATACATATGTATGTAAATTTTCGTTACAATATTTGCACGAGAAAGAGTTTTAGAGAAAATTGTTTGAAAATCATAAAAACACCAAGAAAAGTTTAAAAAAAATTAAATCGTTTTTAGTTTTTGAAATAATATTTTCCGGAAGGGTTGAACTAAAGCAGTATTGGTAATAAATGAGAAGTTACATCAACATAGTTTTACACAATTCTTCTTGAACAGCAATTATTAAAAAAAAAAACGACGAACAATTTTTTTGCATTAGGATGGTCTATGAGTTAATTAAAAAATCACCCATTCTCTGAATATCCTGTTTATTAATGAGTAGGTGGCTCAGTGGTATCGAGTCGGCCTGTGGATCTTGAGAACCCTGATTCAATTCCCACAGCCGACAAACAATTTTCACGAAATTAAATCTACCCACGTGGCTCCCCTTCCACTAATATCTTTGGAGGCCGTGATTTGACGACTGGTAACCGCATTTCATATCACTTACCGAGATCTGCTTAGGCAGAGTGCCACACCGAATAATAGGTAAAAGGCGTGATGATATATTTATTTATATTAAGTTTATAAGTTAAAAATTATATTACTTGTGAAACTGTCACACAAACCAATCAGTAATCAATCTCATCACCCCCTCCTTGCCCCAAATCTCCGTCCCTGCTACAGTTCACGGGGGATGACATCATGTAGCTTCAATCTATTTACCAACAACATTACCAATTTGCTAGCAGTTTGCACCTGCGATCACTACCCTGCACCTACACTTCCTCCCTGCGTCACAATCAACCCCCACCACGCACCCCGTCAACCTGGCAACATCGCAAACTTCTTAACCGGATTTCCGCGACCGCAAATGTTCTTAAATTTTACGAAATTTTGTTCTGGAAATTTTCTGCTCTTTTATGGATATTGATGGTAGTAAATTGTGGAGTTTTCAAGGCGGATGAATCTTGAGCTCGCAGGTGTTCGCGGGCTTTTATTACATAATTTGATGGTTGTTTATGGCTTTTAAGGTTGATTTATTTATTAACGCTGGGAGGTATGGTAATTGGGAAATTTAAGACGGCAAGGGGGATCATTAGGTAAGATTAGTGGTTTCAGATGATGTTTCATATGATTAAAAACATTTATTCACGTTTGAAAAATTTGTCTTGCTTGTTAGATATTCGTCCTACAAAATATGTCGTAAATTAATAATAATAATATATATATATATGAAAAATTTTATATTTCAATAACTTTTGGATGGGGAGGTATCGAGTTTTCATGCCTGTTAAAAGGAGGCATAGTAATGAAAAAGTTGAGAACTACTGTTCTATTAAATTAATATTGTTGTGTAGGAATAGTATGTTATGCATCAAGGGAGGGAAACAAGCGATTATTCCCGCGTGTGAAGTTGGCAAACCGAGACGTAAGCGAGGGCGAAGTCTCGGTTTGCCAATTTCACACAAGGGATAATCGCGCCCTCCCGTGAAGCAGTACGGTGGTGTGGATAGCGATACGGAATTCGAATCCGAAGATCCCGAGTTCGAATCTCACTCAAGCTAAAAATTATATAAACTACCACACTGCAGCTCGGTGAGTGCGGACCCTGTACTGTAATTGGGATTAAGTTCCTGTTGTACACCGTAACATAAATAAATAAATAAATAAATAAATATTATACTTTTCGTAACAAGTGCACAAAAATTACCGTCTTATCGGGACAAATGTCAAATATGGGTTGCGTAACTAGCTACCTAGGAAACGCCGCAAACAGCTAATAATCGTAGTCTCTAGGGAGAGAAACATGCTACCTAGAGAGAGAAACATCCTACCTAGGGAGAGAAACATAATGTTTCTCTCCCTAGGGGAGAAAAGCAGTGTTTCTCTCTCTAAAATTAGGGAATAAGAACGTGTTTCTTGTGCATGTGTTACGAAAACCATATAATAAAACCATAGTATAACTTAGTGAAAACTAATGATTCAAATCAAGTTTTGTAGCAATAAAAAAATTTAAATTCAGATGTGGATCGTATAGTAAAATATAGCGTGACTTATTATAATTCATATTTATACAAAAAAATTAAGCAAAAGAGAGACGTCATAAAAATTTGTAGTAGAATAATGACGTCAAAGACGGCTGTGTTTATAGGATATACAAAAAGTTAAATGCAATGATTATTGCAAAAATATATAATATATTTCCTAACATTTTAAATGCTGTAGGTATTATTTATCAAATATATAATCACGACAAAATTGAGAATCGACAACGGGAAACAAAATGGAGTGAGAGTCGGATACAAATGTAGACGTTTTAAAAACCAGTAGGTACCTTCGCATGGTAAAGAAATGACCTTCAATTATTTTAAATGAATTAAAATTTCTTTAAAAACATTGGCTGGTAGCACAAGCTCTGTTTTTGCTTGTTTTAAGAGCAGTGTATTTGGGTGTTTTAGCGATATCTAACATGCTAAAACCGTGCTATTAAAACACACAAAAACAAAGCTTGTGCTACCACTCAACATGTTGAATTATATTTTAATTTTAACTAATTGTAAATATCATTAATGTCTACTTTCCTTATTATATTTTTTCTTCTACAACTGTCAAAAAATGTTAATTTTTTTCACTAATATCAATACACGAAGTACGTGATTTTTTCATCATTTACATTACCATGACAACACGTATTTTGCGCAATATTTTGTACCCTAGTGCGCAAAATGAGTATTTTCTCGCACACGCTCCCAAATTATTTATTGTCAGGTTTCATTAGTTACAACACATCAATAGTTTTTTGACACGTTCGAATGACTTTTATTGTCTCGACTAAAAGTAACATTCTCACGCGCAACAAAAAATCACCCACATTCCGCAGTTAATACAAAAATAACTGTTAATATCAAAAGTATGAGCCGTTGGCACTTGGTGAAACATTATGAATAAGAATAAAGAACGTAGACACTTGATGTAGTTTCACAAAATTTTGTGAAACTACATCAAGTGTCTACGTTCTTTATTCTTAAAATAACTATTTTCACTTAATTACAAATATATTTAATACTGTATCAATTCGGTTGTAAGTAAGTTTTAATTTAGTCGAGTTTTATCCACGACTTATAATTTCTCGAACCAGCACTTGCACCCCGTCCAAAATTAAATTCTTTCCATGCCCATCCCCAGCGCTTTCATCTCTTGTCATAACTCTTCCTCGCCATCTCGTGGCAACAGCAGCCGACAGCCTCCGTCGCGGCGTTTTAAACACATCACGCGCCGCATCATTGTTTCATGATGTCACTGTCAGCGGCACCACGACGCGACGCTAGAGGTAACGTGAGCGCCACGGTAAAGTGCCTTCGAGCCTGGTTTACCACCGAGTGCGATTTTTATTGTTTTAGGTTAGGGGTTGTCGGTGTGTTTTTTGATGGGTGATGCCAGGTTTATGAAGGTTATAAGGTTTGAGGGAAACGTACGTAGAATATGTAAACGGGAACTTTTCTTTTTGTGAAAGGAATTAATGTAATGGAGGGGTTGTTATGTGTCGTCAGTTTTGGTAAATTTATTGCTTGTACTCGAAGTACAAGTCGTTTTATTCTATTAATGAATGGTAAGAAATAGTTGCGGCTAGACAACGCGTAAACTAAATAAAATAAATATATCATCACGCCTTTTACTCATTACTAGGTGTGGCACTCTGCCGAAGCAGATCTCGGTAAGTGATATATTCCTTCGTGTAAACCGTCAAATCACGGCCCCCGAAGAAGTTAGTAGAGGGGGAGTCACAGGGATAGATTTAATTTGGTGAAAATTGTTTGTCGGCTGTGAGGATCAAACCAGGGTTCTCAAGATTCATAGGCTGACTTGATAACACTGAGCCACCTACCCCATGAATTTAGCCAAGGCAGTAAATCACCTTTTTTTTGATATGTTGAACTAATATTTTTTTAACATAACATAATGCTATATCTCATAAATGTAGTAGCACGAACCTCTGAAACATTCAAAGAACATCCACTGACAGATTCATCAAAATATTAGACCGCGCTCAACATTCTCATCCTGACACACGATACTCGCTTCAACCCCACTAACGCGCCTTCCATACCAGCTCATTCATTCCTCACACCCGAAATCCACGATCACACAATAAATCTTTAATCACAACCATTAATTCGTAATATTTATTTTGTGATTATTATAAACATTTTGTTAAGCGGTGGCTATATAAAAACAAATTTGATGTTTATAAATGTTGTCAATCACTATATATATTTTAATTATATTTACAATATACATATAATGAAAAATGTCGAAGAAATGTTAAACCCCCACTAGAAGCGGTATACTATTTTCATTTTAAACTCAAGGGATCGGCATAAAACGATTAAATACACCGCAATTACGTTTACAAAGGAACTCAAAATATGACCCGTTATAACAGATTTCACAAGGTTCGCACAGGGTTGTACAGCCCCATTCGCCGGTATTTTTAAATGGTCAATCATAGGAAAAAACAAGAATAATTTTAGGCTGAATACAACCCTTAAAAAATTACTTGTTGTGATCATCGTTAAGCGATTTGTGGTAGCTGCACTAATAGATTTCATTGTAGTTATATGGGACAGGGACATTTAATCGTTTTATGCCGATCCCTCGAGTTTAAAATGAAAATAGTATATATGGTTGAAATTATATTTATTAAATTAAATCATGAACGTAGAATTTGTTGTTTTCCCATAGCATCACTTTTATAATCTAGGCTGTAAAGGTAGCACTTCACAGCCTGTTAGTTCTTAACAAAGTCCACTTTAATGTTAATTAGTAAAAAAGCTTGTATCACTAGAAATGCTTTTCGATAATTCATAAAAATAAGAAAATATACATTTTTATTTTCTGTTTGTAATATTAGTTGCACCGCTGCTCTTCAAATATGACGTGTACCTTACGTAAAACAATATTGAATAAATAAATTAATAAACAATGCTGTCAACAATTCGATTCGATATTTTTTTTTACTAAAGTGACACTTGATATTTAAGGAATGGTGCAAATTGGCAATAATTGTTTTAAAACTTTTCACTTGCAAATATTCAACTGCATTTAAAATGAAAGTATTTTAAGTAGTTTATTTTGAATTTCCAAGCTCTAGTTGTTCCTGTCAAAATTCTGTACAAATTTCTTGTGATTTTCTCTTTTATTGCCTAATGATGGTCAATGCAGATTGAACAATATTTGTGTAAAGGGGGGTGGCTTACCTTTGAGGGCAGGAAAGAGCGGCGGTGAGAACTGTGATGAAAGATGCGAAGCCAGGTGAGGCGGGAAGAACAAAGGCGGAGTGTTTCTCGGAGCACTTCCGGTGTCCAGCACCGGCCTGAAGCCCGTGCCACTGTAACACACAAATAACACAAACATATAAATAATACTACAACATTTTCAAGTAGATATAAAAATATTAACATTGACAGACAAAAAAAGGTAACATGAAATGCTACAGGGTGTTCAATTTCAGTGTGTCTCCATTGCTATCTCAAGATCTATAAGAGCTACCTTATTTAAATACATTTACAATGTAATTACAATGTATGTTGTTCTTTATAAAACCGGACATTAGAGTTATAATTATCAACATCGTACCTACATTTTATTCACCTTATATCACCCCTTATGAGGTAATTAGTGCTCAAAGTATTCGAATCGAATCGGCTTTTTTCTTGAACCGATAACCCGAATGAAACCGTTCCATGTAGAGTTGGTTAATTGAACCAAACCGAATATTTGGTCCGGTTCGAAATAAGTAATTAAATAACTATATAGCTATTTACAGAATGTCATTACTGTAAATTTAAATTAAATTAATTTACCGGTTTCAGGATATTAAACCTATGTTTACTTGCACATAAGTAGGCTGGTAAGTAAGTAATAACTGTATTCTGTACAGTAATATTACCATACTGACTTGTCAAAACAGTTAAGCAAATAAAAAGAAAACACAATGATAATAAAACACTATTAATACAAACGGAACTCAAAACAACAATAATACAAAGATTAATATATTAATTGTACAGTCTTTCAAATTAGAGATGACCACGTTATGGCGTTTAAATAAAAAATGTATTTTTCTACTTCCGTTAGGAAATAGACGTTTATTTCACTTATTTGAGTTAGATAATGAACTGCATTATTTAACTAGTGAAATAATGAGGTAACATAGCAATACAAAAATTGGTTGTCGAATTCTGATGTGTTATTCTTTTATTTTTTGAATTTATAACTGTCATTAATACGTCAAAATTTCATAATTTCAAATACGCTCTTTCGTATTTATTAGAACGGAAGTAGAAAAAATATTGTATGAAACTAGTAAGGATATGAAGATTATTACCTTACTTATGTGTTTACATGCGTAAGGTAATAACCTTCATTTCCTTACTAGTTTCATAAATAGCTATTATAAATATGATACAAAACAATTGTAACCATGGCGTTAAATAAAAACATACAGACCACAGACTTACTTGATCACCTTCTAAAATGATGACAATGACGTTATTCATAAAAGAATTTTAAAAAATAATATTTCTTAATGACGTTAACGTGTTTATATTCTGAAACCGGTAAACTATTGAACAAACCACGGATGTTATGAGTCATAACAGACCTTAGATGTCTTACTGACATCTGCGGCTGTAATGATACTCATAACATTCTTAGGTATGTTAATAGCTATAAAATAATTGAACCGAACCGTCGAAATGAAGCAATTTTATGAATTGGTTCTTGACCCGTTCCAAAATGTAATTATTTTAAATTGAAATCTAACCGATTTTTTAAGGTTATTTACTGCCCTGGTTTATACCCTACATATTGTTACAGTCATTATTTCATTAACAATTAAAAAAGTTTGATTAACTCGTTAAAATTGTTTGCAAGGAAACTTCCCCAAATTTGAAACTTGATAAAACTGCGAATGAAGCGACTTGTCCTCCATATTAGATAAGTCAGTAATTTCACAGCCGGCTTCTAATCACATCAATCACAGGGCTAAAATTAAACGTCTCGTCTCATCTCATCTCATCTGATCGCATCGCACGACACTCGGTAACCCCGGCGCGGCGTCCCGACGCTGGCGTGGCATAGTGACAGCTCGTAATTAGTTAATACACAGCGGGCTTCATTCATAAATGACGATCGAATCTTATCGCGTGTGCGTTTAGCGAATTAACTAATTAGCCAGGTGGGTCGGTGTCAAAGGAACGCCACGACGCTAGGCGTCTTGGGGTAGTGCTGTCCTTGTCGAGGATCTCAAGATGCCTTTGAGGTGTCTGAACGTGGCAGAGGCAGATTAATACGCAAGGACCGAGTGTTTCATTACCATATGGCATACCATAGCATGCTGCATATATTTGGCAGGGATGGAATTTATGCACATTTTTTTTAAGGTTAGGAAAATAAGAACAATCCTTAAATTGAAATTGAGTACAGAAGATAAAATTACGAAGATATAATTACTTTTAAACGTTATTTCTTTACTGTAGAATCGAAATTTTTTAATACATAAAGAGTTTAACTTTTTAGGGTGATTTTTTTTACATACATACATACATAACATCACGCTATATCCCTTTAAATGAGGTAACACGAACCCGTCAACATTCTCATCCTGACACACGATACTCGTTTTGACCACATTAACACTTCCTCCATACGAACTCTTTCTTTTCTCACAACCAAAATCCATCATCACGCAACAAACATTCATCCATTCGCTCCTGTACACATGTTTCGTAAATCTTCACTTACGCCCACTTCTCTAACAACGAATCTATAAGAAATGAAGGCAGAATCGCCTGCGCTTGTTTAAAAATACATTTAACACAATTTCAGTTACACACTGTATCTTATAAACTGAAAATGTAGTAAAAAAAAGATGAGGAAGGAAGGGAGTATCTTCCTGCGCTTGTTTTTGAAGGTGAACTCCACACAATTGTAGGTAAACACTCGAAAAATCTAACCAATGAATCTAAAATCAAGAATCATACGCTTGTGATTTTTTTGAGGTTAGGAAATGGTAATTTTTACATCACCTTATTATAACTTTTTTCCAAATTTTGACCGTCTTTGTGTTAAATGTATTTTTAAACAAGCGCAGATGATGCTGCCTTCATTTCTTATAGATTCGTTGTTAGAGAAGTGGGCGTAAGTGAAGATTTACGAAACAGATGTACAGGAGCGAATGGATGAATGTTTGTTGCGTGATGATGGATTTTGGTTGTGAGAAAAGAAAGAGTTCGTATGGAGGAAGTGTTAATGTGGTCAAAACGAGTATCGTGTGTCAGGATGAGAATGTTGACGGGTTCGTGCTACCCCATTTAATGGGATATAGCGTGATGTTATGTATGTATGTATGTAGTATTTAAGTATTGGAATTTTTTTTAGAGTGCTACAAATAATTATAAAATAGCTACAAGTATTAAATGATTATTGAATCCTTTTTTAAATATCTTATTAACATCTTAATGCAATTATTATCTCATTACACCAAATGAATGAAATCTGAATATCTGCACATAGCCAGTATCACAACCACGCGTGAATAATAAACTCCTCGCTCACACACACGACGAAGATGGCGTCGGTGGCGGAAGCGCGCGCACCGCCCCTGCCGCCCCCAGCCACCCCTATCTAAGTGGCTGCTCGGTTCTCGGCTCCCAGCGCCGCCACACGGCTCTATCCGCTGATATAGTTAGGTAAACGCTTCAGACAGCTTAATTTGCTACACTAACATACTAATTGGATTCGGCTACGTATAGCTTTACTTAGTATCATACTCGCGGCAATGTAGAGCGGCAAATCTACGCGTCTTATATTTTATTCTTTCTTATATTCACTGAGGTTTGGATGTTATTGGTTATTGATTCTATGGTTTATTAATGTAGATTCCTTTCTGTAATAGTTATTTGTATGAGTGTTTGGTATATTGAAATAGTTATTTACATTGCAAGACCGTTATACAGAAATTTACAGGCGAGCATAGAAAGCTACCTGTGTGTGAGCCTGTAAATTTCAGGTAACGGTCGAGCATTGTATAATGTTTTATGGGCATTTGAATCGCAATATATGTATATTTAATAAAATTAATTGCAATAGTATAACCAGGGGCGGATCCAGGGAGGGGTCATGACCCCCCCTAAGCATGGATTTTTTTTAAAATGTTGACCCTAATACATAATAATGATGTCATTATTTACGATAACTTAATTTGTTAAACAAATTAAATAGAAAATATTATCTAAGAACTTAGAATTCTAAGATAATTAAGAACTATTATTTGATTTATTATTCTAATAAATAGCCAAAAACCAATATTTTGTGGGGATATTATTTCGACCCGCAGATGGGAGAGGTATTCTATTTAAGACCTAGTCAAGTATGTGACTACCGACATTTGCACTTAGAAAATCAACTTCTAATTCAATAATTTTTGTATTCTATCGAAGAACCGTTTTTTATATTTAGAAGACGAGCAATACCCAAAACAACCCCCCACCCCCGACACAAAATCACTCCATGACCCCCCCCCCTAATTCGACTAGGTAGACTTTGAAAATCTGACAGATTTTGTTTAATAAAAAAATATTTAAGTGTCAAACGTTTCAAATAAGATATGTTGTGATGATAACCAATGTCAACAGCCCGTTATAATTTTTACACGGGCTAGCCCGTTAAAAGTCTGCTAACCCCTAGATACACAGCTAAATAAACAGTTCTTTACTATTCAATTGCCCATAAAATTATTTTTTGTTACTCGTTCACTAAAATAACCAGGGTTCTCAAGATCCACAGGCCAACTCGATACCACTGAGCCACCTACCTCATAAATCTATAAATACGATTTTGGTTAAAATGTTATTATAATAGAAAAGTAATGAAAATACGCAGGAATCCAGTCAGAAAATTATACAGTTTATTTACTGAGCCAACGTTTCGTTGCCAACCGCAACTTCTTCAGGGCATCTGGAAACAACAGGAAAAAAAAATTACAGGTGAAACACAATGCAAAATGCAGTTACAAACAGAAACTAAGAATACAATAACAAATTAAAATTACTTACAGCAAAATATGTGTGTAAATAGTTAACAACTCTAAGTTTTTTCCGTTACTTTCTGTGTGATTCCATCCCGAGCCCATTTGCTCGTTACCTAACTTGTTTATAGGACATATTTATTAGAACTTGTTCACCGTTTTTCAATTTTTCAACTGTTCAATGAGGCTTTTGGCGTTATTTTGTTTGTTTTTTACTTTTGACTACATCTTTTTGGATGTTCTGTTTTTTATTTTTTTTATCCTGTTAACTATTTACACACATATTTTGCTGTAAGTAATTTTAATTTGTTATTGTATTCTTAGTTTCTGTTTGTAACTGCATTTTGCATTGTGTTTCACCTGTAATTTTTTTTTCCTGTTGTTTCCAGATGCCCTGAAGAAGTTGCGGTTGGCAACGAAACGTTGGCTCAGTAAATAAACTGTATAATTTTCTGACTGGATTCCTGCGTATTTTCATTACTTTTCTATTCCTACCCACAGTCGCTTATTTACAAACCTTCCATGTTATTATAATGTCTAATATTTTAGCAGTTTTTTATATGAGATTATCACTAGTAGCAGCCACTAAAATCATGATAACGGTTGTCGCTAATAAATAAATTAATATCGTAGATACAATCGCATACGTAAATATTAACTTTTTAAATAGCAAATTCGTGTATTTTTGTCAAAAGAATAACAGTCCTCGGTACAAAAGGAAACGACTTAGACTTCCAAAATGTTCTAAATAATACAGAATATCCCACAACTTTCCTTGACTATAGAAAATAAGTTATTTTATTTTTAATAATTAATATTATGTATTATTTTTAATTTCAGATTGTACAAGCCTTATCAGCTACACACATCCAATGATATCACGCACTTTTGCCAAGGTATAGTGAACATATTTTAATATAGTAAAATAACACGGACATGGTTTCAGTATGAAATTCATTTTTTCTACGAATGCTATGAATTGTTGATAATTACGCTCTCATTTGTCATTGTAAAGTTAACGTTTTCTGTGGAACAATCGAAAAAGATATTAAATGCACGCTTACTTCAATAGTTACCAGGAATACAAACAAAACAGAAACTTGTCATATTAACAGTTGACAGAACGAATTTATTTTCAGTACGTATACGTTTTTTAATAATTTAAGATGCAATCCTAGAAAAAATTATATGTGTATCACGAGAGAAAAGTATCTTTGTTCTTCTAATACTATTGCAGCTCTCGCCTTCTACTCGCTCTGCAATTACTGTGTTCGAGTAACAAAGAATCACTTTACGCTCTTAATACACAAATAACTATAAAATAACTAGTTGTTCTTACTATACTTTATTTTATATAAAAAATAAGAAAATAAAAAACTTGGGACATCATCAACAATTACTATGAAAATGTAATAGGGTATGTGAACATACGTAAATTGAAAGAACCAGATTAAATTAATATTAAAAAAATACCTAACTATAATGTCTTTTTAAAATATTGATAAAACTACATAAATGACAATCAACTAAGGGATAATGTAATCACTCCTTTATTATTAATTAATTAATTGAAAAATGTAATTATAATTTGGATTATAAATAAGAGCGCTGGCATTAAAATGAATTTTTAATTAATTATCTACTCGTATATAAATAATACGGGTATTTAATTTTCTTGTCCAAAATCATATATAATAGAATCAAAATTTGGTCACATACCCCATTGTAGATATTTTATTCTGCTTGTAGACAAAAATAGGAACAGCATATCTACAAAAACCCAAAAGGCACTCTTATTATTCATGTAGAGGTCTGCATAAAATCATGTTTGGATCAACCAAAATTTACCAATTCTACGATTGCTATGAAAACTTGTAAATTACGTTCTCATTTGTCATTGTAAAGCTGACATTTTCAATGGAGCAATCGAAAAATAACTACAATTATTAGATGCGCGCTTACTTCAAGGGATACAAAAACTTGTCATATTGATAGAACAAATTTATTTTCAGTACGTATATTTTTTGTATAATTTAAGATGCATTCGTAGAAAAATTATGTGTGTATCATGAGTGTAAAGTGTCTTGTTTCCTCTTATACTATTGCAGCTCTTGTCTTAGACTCGCGCTGCAATTAGCGTGCTCGAGTAACAAAGAATCACTTTACGCTCTTAATACACTAATATCTATATTGTAGATTGTAATATTGTCATTAGTAACACAAACAACTTTACAAATTTAAGAATCAATTTAAAACAAAAGAAGGTTATCTAATAATTTGTATTTATTGATTTTCTTTTTTGTAATTAATTCATAGATAAAATATTGTGTGATACAAGTGTGTGAAAGGCTTTTTTTCACTACTAGCCTAGCAACATGCCATTATTGACTTCGTTTTGAGTCGTGAAATTGTTTTTCTCTACCACGTCCTTAACAACGGTGAGTAATAGATTATTATTGACTTATGTAAATAATGAGAACTGTCATTTTTCAAAGAAATTCAAGCTTCTGAACTTATTTAAATCGTTAAATGCAAGGAAAATATTAATTCTGAATTTAAAATTGGCGCCTAATTTCAAGTTTGCAATCCCAGTCAAATTTCAGTTTAAATAGTAAATATCTTTCAAACTGTCACATTTTACATGTGAGTGTGCTTACCACGGTTGAGAAGATTATTATTGACCATGCGCCTTGTACCCCTCGGTTGCACCTCGGGGTACAATCTTCTCAACCTTGGCTGATAATATACTATTATACACTCCTTGCGATTTAACTTCTCAAATCATGCACAAAAGCCTTACTTCACACACTTCTATCACAAATAACTATTTCATAAAATATAACATAAACACTTAGCTAAGTCTCACAAAATTCAGCCTCCTGAAAAGTTGACTTGGAGGCTGAATTTTGTGAGACTTAGCCAAGTGTTTATTTTATATTTTATTAAACCTAGTTTCACCAAGTGTATGGACGGCAATTAATTTTGTCTTTGTTGTTATTTAAATTGCTATTGCGTAGCTTTTCCTTTTTTCGGAGGATGGCATTGCCTGTTCCACAGAACTTCTCATGTCATTTTACCGTTTGTTAGAGATCTTATTCTCTGCTGGCACAGTTCTTGGTCACACAGCTTCTTCACGTGAACTTTGTTCTAGGTGAAGAAGTGGGTTATACCATACTGATGAGCTCTAATAAGAGCGAAACGCGTCTATGATTACTAACTGTGCTGGCCAGCCTCTGATGCCCTCATAAGGTGACTTGGAGACTGAATTTTGTGAGACTTAGCCAAGTGTTTATTTTATATTTTATTACACCTAGTTTCACCAAGTGTATGGACGACAATTAATTTTGGCTTTATTGGTTAAATAACTATTTCTCTTCCTGCCACCATATTGTCACTACCCCCATCCCTAGCAATATCCACAATCAGTCACATTGTCCGCTCGCTTCGCACTGTGATCAGCACGCAGTAATCAACAGATTTGCAATGCATTCAGTGGCTGGTCAAAGCAAAGGCTCGGACTGCCGTGTGCGCCCAAATTAAATTTAATATAGTTTGCATTAATTGGTTCCTGATGGTACCACCACCGCCACCGCCACCATGCCATATAATGTACAACGTACACTGCGCACTGTTGGCTACCCTAGCGTTATCAAACGATCGCTCTGATTAAATTTGTATTTCGCTTATAATTAGCGGCTAGCGAGAGCGGTGCGGCGGGGGTGGATCTCTGCACCAAACACGATGTTATGATTTGTACTTTGTGGGCTGTGTGTATGTTTGTATTTTTGAGTTGGTCTTTGATTTCATTTTAGTGATGTTTGTTTAGCAGTGTGTTTCATCAATTATTAGATTATGGATAGGTTGGACTCATTGTCAGTCTTGCTGGGATGCTTTTTTTAAGCTAGACTTAGTATTTGTTAGGAAAATTTAGAAATTATGAGACAAATTAAAAATAGTTTTTTATAGCCACTTCGAAAAAAATATTACATTTTGTCTATAACATATGTTAGTTGTATTTTTTATTAATTAAAATAAATAAATATATCATCGCTCCTTCTACCCATTACTGGGTTTGGCACTCTCCCGAAGCAGATCTCGGTAAGTGATATATTTCTTCGCGTGAAGTGCGGTTGCCAGTCGTCAAATCACGGCCCCCAAAGATATTAGTGGAAGGGGAGCCACAAGGGTAGATTTAAATTGGTGAAAAATTTTTATTCCCGTTATTTCCATACAATTAAATAATATCTTAATCACATTTCTACAAACAACGGTTTCGGCCGTTTTAGTCATGACAAGAAGTTAAGAACTGATGTATTAAGAACGGGCTGAAGTTAGCTTCTTGTATCTGTCATTGTACCTTAACCTTACTTTTCAAATGGGGTAGGTGGCTCAGTGGTATCGAGTCGGCCTGTGGATCTTGAGAACCCTGGTTCGGTGCCCACAGCCGACAAACAATTTTCACCAAATTAAATCTACTTCTGTGGCTCCCCCTCCACTAATATCTTTGGGAGCCTTGATTTGACGGCTGGTAACCGCACTTCACGCGAAGAAATATATCACTTACCGAGATCTGCTTAGGCAGAGTACCACACCCAGTAATGGGTAAAAGGCGTGATGATATATTTATTTATTCAAATAATAAAACTTTACATTTTTATGTTGTCTTAATTTACGATCGTAGAAAAAATATAGTATGGGGCTCACATAAAAATAACCCAATAATGGGTGTGATGATATATTTATTTATTTTTATTTACTAAATAATGCATTAAACGCCGATTTGGCCATTTCCCAAAAAAGTGATAATTGATAGAAAATTCTTCTTAATCATGTCATTTACTATATAATGCATCAATAAATGAACATTTTTTTTCTAATTCTATGTCAAAATTAATAAAAGTTTTAGATTTTGCGATCGAAATACAGAACTTACTATTTTAGACACTTTTATGTGTGTTTTCTAAATAATAATAAAATTACTATGAATACAAATTCAAAATTTACATATATTATTAATTTTTTTAAAATCAAGACCAAATGAACAAAAAGTGTATTTACATAACAGCCTAATTAAAAAATATGACAGGGTAAAAAATCACATATATCTCCAATTTAATTTGAAAAACAAAAAAGTAAAAAACACAATCACAAACACAACACCATCAAATCCCGTATATCACAGCACTCTTTGACAAATTAACTAACCCGATAAAGCAACGAACTCGTTATTTTAACATCGAGGGAGGCGGCGACGACGCCAGATTAAAAACAAACCTCGAGCGACAGACAGTGACAACACTATACACCTCATGCGCGTTAGAGTCAGACAGAAGAGGCGCAGAGAGCAAATATGATAATTAAAAGGTTCGGTAAACGTGCGCAGAACGCTGATTGCATTACGCGACGCGACGCGTCGTGACGTCACGAGAAGAGAGCTTTGCAACAAATCGTGTTTTAGTTCTTGGTAACAACGCTGCGCGGCGCTGGGAATTGTAAGTGTAGGTGAGGGGAAATGTGATGTACATTTGTTTTAGAATAAATAATATTTATTTATTTATATTAAGCTGTACAACAGGAATTTAATCCCAATTACAGTACAGGGTCCGCACTCACCGAGCCGCAGTGTAGTAGCTTGAGTGAGATTCGATCTCGGAATCTCCGGATTCTAATTCCGTATCGCTATCCACACCACCGTACTGACTAATAATATTTCATCTCCTGAACGCGCAAACAAAATATGTGAATGGAGGATGGCAGATAGAGAACAGAAGTTCTCAAATAATAATCATTTTATTAATTTGCATGTCTGTTGGCAAAAACAAACATTATAGCAAATAAATCTTTTGCTTTTGCTAGAAGAAAAGAAATATGTTGTTTTCTTCAGAAATATTGAAGCATGGTTATCATCAGTTGTTTGTTGGGTACATAATTCTACCGGTCAAGATTCATTTGTGTAGTTAGAGACATCTAGATTCTATAACAACACTAATTTAAATATAAAGAATACAGCGAACAATTGATGAAAGTGTGAATTTGTTTGAGAATTCACCACACATCACTGTCAACCAATAGGATCACGAATTTGTTTGAAAATGAACCAATGAAATGTACATTTCGTCGGAAATTCATCGCTGGTGCAATTGATAACGGAAATATCACTGTTAATAATATTCTTAGTTACGAATAAAATAAATGATATTTTCAATATTTTCATTAACGTCAATTGAAAAAATCTGTTAAAAAATGTAGAATTTTCATCACTGTAATAACTAATTAATTTTCATACTACTTGTTATATTATATATGACAATTCCACTTATATCTTTTTATAACTTTTCATCCAATCAAATGACAGTATTTTGTTGAATAGAACCAATCACAGTAGTATTACAGTGACAAATTCACTAGTGAAAATTGTCGCAAATCGTTGCTTAGATATAACGTTTGTTAACTATTTTGAGTAGATGAATATTGTCGAATTTTATTTGGCTTTGTTTACTTTGCTTAGTTATGTCAAAAAATGAAACAATGTAAATTGACCACCAAGGTAATAGTAGTTTAAAAATACTGCAGGTAACATTTTTTTGGAGTAAATAAAATATTTCGAGGAATTGTCAAGCCGAATACCATACGTGACTATGATTTTCCTTTGGTAATTTTTGCCTAGCAGATCTCGGTAAGCGATATATTTATGCGCGTAAAGTACAATTACCAGCCGTCAAATTACGACTCTCAAAGATGTTAGAAGGAGCCACAAGCTAATTTTAATATGCTGAAAATTAATTTGTCGGCTATAGGAATTGAACTCCACAATTCGACTATCTTTTCCATAAGATATGCAATTTTGATTTGCTTTTATTTATTTAAACCAAGGTTGATACAACTAGCTCTAAATACTTTATAAAGTAATAGAAACATTTTATTTAATTGTTATACATACATACATACATACATAACATCACGCTATATCCCATTAAATGGGGTAGCACGAACCCGTCAACATTCTCAACCTGACACACGATACTCGATTAGACCACATTAACACCTTCCTCCATACGAACTCTTTCTTTTCTCACAACCAAAATCCATCATCACGCAACAAACATCCATCCATTCGCTCCTGTACACCAGTTTCGTAAATCTTCACTTACGCCCACTTCTCTAACAACGAATCTATAAGAAATGAAGGTAGCATCACCTGCGCTTGTTTAAAAATACATTTAACACAATTGCAGTTACACACTGTATAGTAAAAACTGAAAATAAAGTAAAAAAGATGAGGAACTATAAAATATTTATTTTAAAATTCTATTGGATTTTCTTAAAAGGGGTTAGGTGGCTCAGTGGTATCGAGTCGGTATTGGTATTGAGAATCCCACAGCCGACAAACAATTTACACCAAATCAAATCTACCCCTGTAACTCCCCTCCAGTAATATCTTTGGGAGCCGTGGTTTGACGGCTGGTAACCGCACTTCACGCACTTACCGAGATCTGCTGCGACAGAGTGCCACACCCAGTAATAAGTAAAAGGCGTGATGATATATTTATTCTTGATTTTAGATTAATTGGTTAGATGTTTCGAGTGTTTACCTGCAATTGTGTGGAGACCATCTTCAGAAACAAGCGCAGTGTACACTAGCGAATGGATGAATGTTTGTTGTGTGTTGATGGATTTTGGTTGTGAGAAAAGAAAGAGTTCGTATGGAGGAAGTGTTAATATGGTCGAATCGAGTATCGTGTGTCAGGATGAGAATGTTGACGGGTTCGTGCTACCCCATTTAATGGGATATAGCGTGATGTTATGTATGTATGTATGTATGTATATATTTATATTTATTTATTTCAAGTTTTCTTATTTGAAGAGTTACAATTCTGTTGTTAAATAATATAGTTTTTATAAGAAGAAAGCATCACGTTGAGAATATCCTGATTTCATAGTAAACCCATTTAAACTTAGCCCATTTCATTTGATAACCCTGTCACACAGAAATCTCATTTTTCATCGGAAACTGTTTGAGTACCGCACCAACACACATAAACATCAAGTGAGCTGACGTAGGTAACAGAACAGAAAGAAATAGAGACGAAACGTTATCCAGTAAGTGAATATTCTCAAGGCGTATTTCCCAGTTATCAAAAGAAGAGCAGATCTCAAAAGAAATAAATAAATCAAGATGTCATATCTATATATCTTATATTACATTTCTCTTCCTCTCGACTCTGCGTGTATAATGCGAAGCGTGTGGAGAGAGGGAGAGAGGGAGGGGGGATATATAAAGCATTTCTTATGTTTGACGTATGTAATAATGTTTGTCGACATGTTTTTCCTCTACTACGTTTCTGTTTTAAATCCAGTACGGTGGTTATATGCTCGCAGTTAAAATGTTTAGACTTCAATTTACTTTATGCTCCTCCGGGAGACGGCTTTGGCTTATATTTACAAATCACAGTGCACGAGGGGCACGGGAAGAAGAAGAAACAACCGCGAGTCACGGATGCTAGAAGTACAGTTGTTGAGAAGGAATCGGCAGAATTTAGCAGTCGTTTGGGTAAACTTGCTGGCAGCGGACATAACCAAAATAAATTATAATGTAATTAAAACCGAATGGAAATGATTTCCAAGAAAAAAAATACATCTATATACTATTTTCATTTTAAACTGGAGGGATCGGCATAAAACGATTAAACGTCCCTGTCCAATATAACTACAATGAAATCTATTGCTGCGGCTACCACAAATCGCTTAACGATGGTCACAACAGGTAATTTTTAAGGGTCGTAAATTATTCTTGTTTTTTCCTATGATTGGCCATTTAAAAATACCGGCGAATGAGGCTGTACAACCCTGTGTGAACCTTGTGAAATCAGTTATAACGGGTCATATTTTGAGTTCCTTTGTAAACGTAATTGCGGTTCATTTAATCGTTTTATGCCGATCCCTCCAGTTTAAAATGAAAATAGTATACATAACATCTCAACTGGAAACATTCACAGAACATTGTGCCAACCCTGATTGCAAGAACAGGAAATCAAATAAAATATAAGAAAAGGAGGGAGTATAACCTGCACTTTAAAATTTATTTACCGGTCTCAGGATTCGAAACGTATGTTTACTTGCACAAAAGTAGTCTTGAAAGTAAGTAATAACTGTATTATGTACAGTAATATTACCATACTAACACCTTATATTATCCATTATGACGTAATTAGTGCTCAAAGTATTCGAATCGAACCGACTTTTTTCTTGAACTGATAACCCGAATGAAACCGTTCATGTAGAATTGGTTAATTGAACCAAACCGAATATTTGGTCCGGTTCGAAATAACTAACTAAATAACTATATAGCTATTTACAGAATGTCACCACCTGTAAATTTAAATTAAATTAATTTACCGGTTTCAGGATATTAAACCTATGTTTACATGTACAAAAGTAGACTGGTAAGTAAGTAATAACTGTATTCTGTACGGTAATATTACCATACTGACTTGTCAAAAAAGTAAAGAAAATGAAAATAAAACACAATGATAATATAACACTATTAATACAAACGGAACTCAAAACAACAATAATACAAAGATTACTTCTCCTGCTTATCATAATATATATTAATTGTACAGTTTTTCAAATTAGAAATGACCACGTTATGACGTTAAATAAAAAAAATATTTATAAATATGATACAAAACAATTGTAACCATGGCGTTAAATAAAAACATACAGACCACAGATTTACTTGATCACCTTCTAAAATGATGATAATGACGTTATTCATAAAATAATTACAATAAATAATATTTAGTAATGACGTTAACGTATTTATATTCTAAAACCGGTAAACTATTGAACAAAACACGGATATTATGAGTCATAACAAGCCTTAGATGTCTTAAAATCCGAGTTCGTAGCTGACATCTGCGGCTGTAATGATACTCATAACATTCCTAGGTATGTTAATAGCTATAACACAGTAAACAATAAAGTATCTTGTTTAAATTTTAATACGTTCCTAGCTGTTATTTAGCTTTTTTTAACGAACAAAAATAATACTTGAAATCTCATGAATAATATCTCTAAAAACGTCTGTAGGATATGAGGTAGCTAGAACAAGTATAAAATAATTAATATCTCAGGTAAAAGCAGCATAAAGTAATCAAGGTATCACATCTTCGCTTCCTTAAATAAAACAACAAATTAACCTTCATTACAACAGCCACTAAATAAATTAGGCATCGGAGCAACACGCTAACACGGCGTCGCGGCGCAGCTTAACAGCCGGGGACGGCGACCGAGGTAAACAGGATTACATGATGTGAGGTGAGTCTGTGACTGGCATACGGCACTCAACACCATCTTGTGGCGACGACGAGAATCAACACAACTTCCTACATTTATTAGTTTTACATGAGTTTTGCGAATAGATAGTATTAAATACTGGAGATATTTACTAAAGTGTAGTTTTTTGTGTACATGTCTTCAGCGAAGTTTAAATCATATAGTTTTTCTAGAAAAGGCTAAGAACTAACTAACAAAGAATTTAACCCCTAATGCCTATGGCACACTGGTCGATGAGCATCGATGAGCTCTTCGATGAAACAATAGAACGCACCCGTCATTGGCGAAAAATAAAAGCTTCTAAAGTTGAGAAAGAAAAACTAAATTTCAAAAATATGCTAACGTGAAATGAGACACAAAAGATACGAGTGAAATGAGATACGTTCGTTTCATCGATGAGCTCTTCGATGGAAATAGAGGAGCCTCTATTTTTCATCGATGACGGGTGCGTTCTGTTGTTTCATTGAAGAGCTCATCGATGCTTTTCGACCAGTGTGCCATAGACATAAGCCTTAATAAAAGAATCAAATCTAGATACGTATTTCGAGAACTAAGTTCTCATTCTCAGGGTAGGTAGCTCAGTGTTATCGAGTCGGCCTGTTGATCTTGAGAACCCTGGTTCTATCCCCACAGCAGACAAACAATTTTCAAAAAAATATTTCTAACCCCTGTGGCTCCCCCACCACTAACATCTTTGGGGATCGTGAGTTGACGGCTGGTAACTGTACTTTACGCGAAAACATATATCACTTACCAAGATCTGTTTAGGCAGAGTGCTACATCCAGTAATGGATAAAAGGCGTGATGATATAGTCTATTATTCAATGAGTAAGTAATAGCTATTACTTGCGAATAGAATACTATACTTTATCTACGACTATATGTTATTATGTAATAAGATTTTACAATTATTTTTGTTACATTATGAATAAGTCAGATTGCTTAAATTTTTTGTTTTTATTTTTATTTAATAAATATTAACACTACTTAACATGGAATAAGTAGCCCATAATGACGATGATTTATATTTATCAGAAAGTTCGCCAAAATATACTATAAGAACATTTTCCGAAAAGGAATTTACATTTTTGCGTATTCGCCAATCCATAAAAGCTTTATAAACTTATTCATTTTCGGCAGTAAATTTAAGAAACGTACGTGTGCGGCTTCTACAATATCTGGTGGAGTACAAATTTCACTTTGTTCGCTTTCAGAATCCATAACTCACATGTATAATCACACAAATTACAGTATTATTGTAAACAAAAACGTTTTAAACTAATTTTGACAGATAATTAACAATAGCGCGCTTCACTGTTTCATAGCATACTTAGCGCGTGGCAATTATCGTTATTTTTTGATTGGATATTAAAGTGTTAAGTAATGAAAATTCAGACGTGTGATTGGTCGTGAAGTGTTGAGTAATGAATTATTACTTAACACTGTCAATAATGAATAGTATTACTTATCATAAATTTCATAAGTAATGAATACATTATTTAATAAGAGTAGATAATATTTATTTATTTATTTAGTTCTCATCCTCAGTAGCAAATGGAAAAAATCAAGATTACACGACTTATGAACCAAATCAGTGGTCAAGATAGAATACGTATATAGATTTGATTCTTTTATTACGGCTTAGGAGTTAAATTCTCTGTTAGTTAGTAATTACACAGTTCGACATGTATCAGATTATACAAATTAGATAATTGAAGTGTTCATGGTCGTATGAAGGCAAGGAAATGATTTTCGCGATAAGTAAATTGCGTTTCGGGACGTGAGTGTCGCTAGTGGAAACGTTCGTTCCATTGAGGTCAACGCGATTAGACATCCGAGTGTCTAGTGTCGTATGTTGTGTAGTGGCTGCACTGTTTTACTGTCATTTCATGATTAGAGTTTGTTGTAAAGACTTTAGGGAAGCTAAGAGCATACTGAAACTGTCAGATTATCCCATTACAACTACGTTATTACACCGCCATTACTTTATATCTAATGTCACGTTATTTTCTAGTTTCAAGTTGTGTACCACGCATTTTCATATACTTTTATTGCACTTTGTCATTATTGAAGATTTTAAAGATACTCAAATTTGAAAGTTGTATTCTGATGTGCAACAGTCATTTGGTCTTCACGTCATTTTGCTGATTATTTTATTTATTTGATTTGGTGCAATCTGTAATTGTTATTCATTTTAATTGTTTTTCTTTCATTTTCAATCCCTTAGAGTAGAGATTTTCAACTGTTTTTTTGTTTCAAGGCACACATAAAGTAATTATTAAAAGACGACACACCAAAAATATATTTTCCTATAACACATATACAAAACCAATTTTGTGATACTGTTTTTGTCAAAAACAATGTCACAAAATTCGATTTTGTACAACTGTGTTTACGAACTTTTTACTTGTCAAGTAGTCGTACTGTGAAACAAACATATCATTTTACTTGTCATTGCTCATATAAGTATCATTAGAATTAACTTTTTTATGATAAAATAAGAACATCAAAGAATAAAACACATTTCTTTTTACTTAAATTTAAAGGTATTTAGTTTTAGAATGATATGAAACTCTAACCTAACTTATAAATATCAAAATAATTAAAATTTTAAGTGTTTTTTCATCTTTAAACATTTGTAGCATTATAGAAAAAATAGTATGAGAAACACGTATTACAATGTCCAATTGTAATACTCATTGGTAGTTTCTGTAACTCGCCTACGGCTCATATACTGTATTCATTTTACAATTACGGTCATTGTTATATTAGTTTTTCATTACACTATATTTTACGATTGCAATAAAAAGTTAAGAATTACGCTATAATTTAAAATAAAATAAATAAATATATCACCACGCCTTTTGCCTATTACTGGGTGTGGCACTCTGCCGTCACAAATTTCTATAAGTAATATATTTGTTTGTATGAAGTGCGGTTACCAATCGACAAATCACGGCCCCCAAAGACGTTAGTGAAGGGGTAGCCACAGGGGTAATTTGGTGAAAATTGTATGTCGTGTTCTCTCAAATCCACAACTCGATACCACTGAGCCACTGAAATCTATATAATATTTTCAAAAAACCGAACCGATAAACGAAACCAAAATAAAAACTGTTAACCGTAACCGAATTCCAAAATGTTTCTGTTCGAGTCGTTACAAACAGTCGTATATAAATGGAAATCAGCAAGATTTGAACTCGCGAACTATCATTTAACAAATGATGTCTGTTACGAAGAGTCCAAAATCCAAAACATTTGAAGGTTTCTTGCATAAGATTTGTTGCGAATCTGAATGGCGCATAATTGTATTTCGTCTATTACGTTAGTCGCCAATGATTACAACGCGACATTGCAGTGAAGATTGAGCACTGGGCACATGCAAGTCACAAGCAGCGACAGCCAGGCCACTTGACTCAATTTAAACTAATTAGCAACCAGCTTTTTATAACGTACAGCTGTGTGTCTAAGTCGGAAAATCGCGTTTACATGAAATTATGTGCGTGCGCTATCTGTGCGCTGTCATCGGCGAGGATGACGCCGAGACTGCTGCACTGGCTCACGCGTCATGCGGCGGTGTAATTGTAGGGCTGCGCCCTCAGCACACTACTAATTACATACTATTGATCGGATGTACTTGGAGCAGAAACACAGACAATAAATAAAATCAATTGTTATATGGAAAAATATTTTAGTACTTATAGTTTAAATTATACGAGGGTCGTTCAATAAGTCCTTAGAAAAAAGTAGAAAAAACACTTTTTTTGGGTAGATTTTTTTTTATTTTTCTACATAATCTCCTTTTAGCTCTATACACTTCTCTAATCGTTTTCCCAAATTTTTTAAGCCGTCCAAAAAGTAGGATTTCGGAAGCTCCTCAAAATAGGCTTCCGTTTGGGCGATAACCTCCTCATTGGACGTAAACCTTCGTCCGCCAAGCCATTTCTTTAAGTTTGGAAATAAGAAAAAGTCACTGGGGGCCAAATCTGGTGAATACGGTGGATGTTGCAATAATTGGAACTTTAATTCCATAATTTTGGCTATCGCAACTGCGCAGGTGTGCACACGTGCATTGTCTTGATGAAAAAGGACCTTTTTGCGTTTCAAATGAGGACGTTTTTCTTTTATTTCTTCGCTCAGCCGGTCCAATAACGACGCATAATACGCTCCTGTTATCGTTTTTCCCTTTTCCAAATAGTCGATGAAGATGATTCCGCGTGCATCCCAAAAGACCGTTGCCATAACCTTGCTAGCCGATTTCTTCGTCTTCGCCTTCTTCGGAGCCCGTTCGCCTTTAAAAATCCACTGTTTTGACTGTTCTTTTGTCTCTGGAGTGTAGTAATGTATCCAAGTCTCATCCACAGTTATGTATCGACGCAGAAAATCTTCAGGATTACGACGGAAAAGCGCCAAAACAGCCTCAGAGTCCACCACACGATTGCGTTTATTCTCCACTGTGAGCAACCGCGGCACCCATCTTGCCGAGATTTTTTTCACACCTAATTTTTCGTGCAAAATTAAAGCGACTGTGCCTTGTGATATGCCTGTAGCCTCAACTATTTCGCGCACTTTGATTCGTCGGTCACTTAAAACCATATCGTGGATTTGGTCAATCATTTCGGGGGTTGACACTTCTACAGGGCGTCCGGAACGATGTTCATCTTTTGTGGATGTACGGCCACGTTTAAACTCATTCACCCAATTGCAGGGATGTGCGTGTAGTCTACTGCAAGTAATCTACGCAATTCTCTACGTGTAAACAATCATGTAGTCTACGTCTTCATTTTTCATGTATACAATGTAGACTATGTAGACAATGAAAACACCTGTGTTCACTTAAGTCATATTAAAATTTTATCCCTAGAACTACGGAATTTTAAATGTTGGTAGAGATTTTTATTTTTATTTTTATTCTAGGGATTACATGAAAAAAATTAGTTGTGCTGAGCGAAACGTTCAAAATTTGTCAACTGGTTACTGTTAAAAATAGCGCCAAAGAAAACTCCGTCTGGTGAGATGGCGCGTTGATCGATTTTAAAAATATGACAGTTCGCCCAAGACCCATACAGACATTCGTCTAGTAATGTACGAGCACTTGCTTTATTAGTTTTATTATATAAAGACTGATAATGACCCGAGCTCACGAATACGAATACATGTAATAGTTACAAAGGAATAAATTTAGGTTATGTTGAATTTTACAACTGTCAGATGCATTATCAACATTGTTTACATTGTCTACGTCGCTAGAATTGTCGACGTATTGTCTACGTGTAGATGTAGACAATTAAAGATTACACGTAGATGCACATCTCTGCCCAATTGTAAACAGTTGCAAACACAGGAGCAGATGTGCCATGAACTTCATCCAACTCAGCTTTAATTTCTTTAGGCATTAAGCCTTTTAAATACAGATGTTTAATCACCGCTCGAAACTCACTTTTATCCATTATTATAAACAATCAAAAGTTTTTTACTACAACAACAATGAAACTACGTGACGGCTAAAGCTAAAACTCTAACAGTTGACTAGTTAGGAGTGCTGCTTACTGGAAAAAATTCATTTTCGATACTACGAGCACCATCTCTTGGATTTTCTAAGGACTTATTGAACGACCCTCGTATATTCCTTTGGTTCAAGATTTGTTTTATTTGAAATTAAATCAACTGTACGTACGAGTACAACACCTTCATCAAGATTAGGCAGCGGTTACATAAATTATGGAAGCGAATTATATCTCTACAATAAAAAGTGATAAATATGTTTTTCAATTGACACATCCAAACCAGTGTCTTAAGTCAGTAAAATATTGATCGATTGTAATCTACTGTTGATCGACGATAATTGATCGATTGTAATCTATTCAGTGTGACTGCTGCTTTACAAACATAAATAAGAAACTACAACAAATAACTAAAAAACATGTAACTAAGCTATTACAAGTTTAGCCAGCACGATTATTGAAATTATTTTTATGTTAAAACTACCTTTGTGCCTCCCCCTCCATTAACATTTTAGGAGGCCGTAATTTGACGGCCGGTAACCACATTTCACGCGAAGAAATATATGACTTACCAAGATCTGCCACATCCAGTAATGGCGTGATGCTATATTTTCTTTAAATTCTTTAAAAAAAAACATCTTTTAAGCAAGTGTTTAAATAAAAGCAAATAAATATACCATCATGCCTTTTACCCATTACTGGGTGTGGCACTCTGCCGTAGCAGATTTCGGTAAGTGATATATTTATGCGCGTGAAGTTTGGTTACCAGCCGTCAAAGCACGGCCTCCAAAAATGATGTTAATGGTAGAGGAACCACAGGAGTAGTTTTAACGTGATGAATATTGTTTGTCATCTATAGGAATCGAACCCGGGATCTAAAATCCACAGGCCAACTCGATTCCACTGAGACAAGGGTTTAAATCATGTTTAAAACAAAAGTATCTTAAATATAATTGTATCAATTATGTCAATCCTTCTTTTAATGTAAGTTACTTTAAAAAATAAGCTCGTGAGCGATTTATTTTTTAGTTTCAATTACTTATCTAATTTGTTTCTTCCGATTTTGAAAGGATTGCAAATTTTCTCTGGCTTAAATAGAATGTATTGGCGCCGGCACTGGCAACGTTGATACGTGTCACATATAATAAACGTAGTTAGAATCGTAAAGATAATGAAGCTATGTAACATGTATGTATGTGTGTATGTGTGCCATCATGGCTGTTGATGACTTGCAAGAATGTGTATGGAGGAGCCACACGTCCGCACGTACATGTCATTCCTTCAAATTAGCGCCAACGCATAAATGACTAAAAATTGCATTTGCACTGATTACACAAAAAAATCATTTCCAGCATAAAAAAAACGTACATTTAATCTTCGCTAAACATTCTTTTTCTACGATTGCTATGAAAAGTTGACAATTACGCTCTCATTTATCATCGTAAAGTTGACGTTTTCTGTGGAACAATCGAAACATATCGTTTTTGTGCGTCTCCAATGTCAACGCGCGAAAAAAATATTAAATGCGCGCTTATTTCAATAGTTACCAGGAATACAAACAAAACAGAAACATGTCATATTGACAGTTAACAGAACGAATTATTTTCAGTACGCATACGTTTTTTAATAATTTTAAGATGCAATCGTAGAAAAAATTATGTGTGTATCACGAGTGTAAAGTATCTTTGTTCCTCTTGTACTATTGCAGCTCTCGCCTTCGACTCGCGCTGCAATTACCGTGTTCGAGTAACAAAGAATCACTTTACGCTCTTAATACACAAATAACTATATCCTTTCACACAACTTTTTATCCATATTCATAATTGTCAGATATAAAAAAGTGTGTACAATATACTGCATTTCCGTAGTAACGATAAGTATAAATTGAGCAAAGATACAGAGTGTTTCAAAATAATTGCAAAGGAAATTTAGGATATGTATGTACTAATTATAACACAAAAATAATGTTTCCGAAATTAGCAAAAATAATTGCACCTTACACAAACTATTTCGTGCCACTGGTTTGATAGGTTACAGTAATGAATAAAAATGTTTACACGTTAAACATTGAAAGAACTGTTACACAATTTTTAAATAAAATAAATAAATATATCATCACGCCTTTTACCAATTACTGGGTGTGGCACTCTGCTGTAAGCAGATCTCGGTAAATGATATATTTTTACTCGTGAAGTGCGATAGCCAGTCATCAAATCACGGCCCTCAAAGATATTAGTGGAGGAGGAGCCACAGAGGTAGATTTAAATTGGTGAAAAATGCTTGTCGGCTGTGGGGATCGAACCAGGGTTCTCAAGATCCACAGGCCGACTCGATACCACTGAGCCACCTACCCCATTTACACAATTTTTAATAAATTAAATTAATTTTAATGTTTACTAATTTGTATTTATTACTGTAACCTATCAATCCAGTGGCCCGAAAAATGTTTACTTCAAGTAATGTGTAATTTTTGTATTCAGTTCATTCAATAATGTATACCCTTTTTTGCAATAATTTTGAAACACTCTATATATTAGTGATCGTACAGTTAAATTTAAATGTAAAATGGTAGATAAAATTTTTCATCTATTACAAAAGGAAACAAAATTATAATAAAAATAACAGTACCAATTGCGATATGTATTCATTCATAAAATTTCCATAAAAATACAATACTTATATCCATAATACCGTAATTGCTAATATGTCAATTTCTGATATATTCTTCTCTACAAATAAACACCAGTCCAACATATTGCAAACTCAATTCCCACAAATATATCACGCGTAAACAATCAACAATCATCAATCCCAACAAAATCACAATTTATTCCTTCTCCATTCATTCGCATTTTCCCATAAAACGTCACCGCCCTGAAATAAAGTTATCATCACGCACAATTACGCACGTGCGTCTTACTTGGACAATGATTCTGTCTCTACAGGGGTGCACAAACCCGTGTGATTTGCATGCGCGACCGCGTGTCACTCTACAGGAGACTGCGCATGCGCGCGACCTGTCAGTGGGAGATTCTTTTCATTATCTTGTTTGTGAGATTGTGTGCCCCTAATTATTACTGTTTTATTGTTATGGATATTGAAGGGGATGACATTTTTGACAGGGATAGTTTAGTATTAAGGGAGGAATTGTGTGAAATAAATTGAAGTGTGTGTAATAGTGTTTTTATAATAAAATCGATATTGACTGGATCAACGATCAACCTAACCTGTAAGTGTAATTCGTTTGAGTATTTTGTATTTGAAAATAGTACTTCAAGAATTCAAATTGTTTTTAATTACAATTAACTCGGAATTTTCAAAAATTGCTTTCAATAAATAACAAAATATTCAAGTTTAAATTGGATTCATGCTGTCATTTTCATTTACATTTAATTTTTATTTAATTGCTATATGTACGTAATCCAAAGTAGCATTGTATTCTCATTTAAGTTTTCATTTATCTTTAATTTTAATTTAATTTTTAACATAACTATTAATGGGGTAGATGGCTCAGTGGTATCGAGCTGGCCTGTGGATCTTGAGAACCCAGAGACAACAAACAATTTTCACCAAATTAAATCTACCTCTGTGATTCCTCCTCCACTAGCATCTTTAGAGGCCGTGATTTGACGGCTGGTTAGCACACTTCACGCGAAGAAATATATCGCTTACCGAGAGATCTGCCACGCCCAGTAATGGTTAAAAGGCGTGATGATATATTTATTTATAATCAATAATCTAAATGTAAATGAAAAAGTCACTGCAGTAATTTAAATGTGATATAATTAATACTAAACAAAATAAGTAAGATTAATAGCCGTTTATTAAACTGTTTTGTGAATAATTACTATGAATAACAAGTAAATAATGTATATAATATGCTGTGCATTTAAATTAAAATATTCATAGAAATGTCATGTTTGAAATTAATCATACAAATCGAAATGATTTGGGGTGAACTGAATGATTTCAAAGTGTCTAAATTCTACAATAACACCACTTAAAAATCACAAAAAAATCTCTATATATACACAACAATACTATTGTCACGGCATAATAAAGTGTTCATTTCTTTTCACATTTTCACAAGTATTGGCTTCGGCACACATGTGTAACAATAGTTAATAAAACAATTTTTTTCTCGAACAAACATCTGTCAATAATACCAGAATTAAACACCCCAAAACCACCATTAACAAAAAAATCACTTCACACAACAGAAAAAACTCCCCTCGAGTTGCTAGTTACACCCCTGTTTTGTAAGCGTAAAGCACTGAGTACACTCGACCATAAAAATATTGTTCGTAACTTCTTTAATGCTAGTATCTAATAAGACATACGCGGTTTAAAGGCACTTTTTTATTTATTTATTTATGCTACTTTGACAAAAATAGTTTGTCATGAAATTGGAACAAATACAAAGAAATGTATCATGTTTAATTTCACATACATATCGGGTGATTAAAAAAAATGCATTAAATCGTGGCATGAAAAAAAATGTATATCTGAAATTAATTAAGTAATTATTTGTCATAATTGACAACGAAAAGTGTCACCGATTGTTCAATTTAGAAGGACTTTTTTAATGAAATAAATGTAATTGATTCGTATATCATTATTAGGGTGATCGGTGAAAGCCATACCGTTTAAATGTTACAATAATCAATAAGATTCAATACAAATTTTTAGCTTATTTAAAGCAAATTTTCCAAGGGGTAAACACGGGGAATTCAACCTTTCAGACCGCATCTCAATATCTTGCTTAGTTTTTGAGTTATAGCCTCGGGAAAGTTGAAAATCTGATTTTGAAAATTGTTTGAAAACAGCAAATCTTCTAGGGGCTATAACTCAAGAACTAAGCAAGCTGTTGATATGAGGTTTGAACGAGTGAATTCCCCGTATCCGAATCTACTTGTATACACATTTTTAGCTCATTTAAAGCAAATTAACTTTTTTGTAATTTTTTAATTATTTTTAAACAAATTGCTCTAAAACTATTTGAAATTAATTAAGTATCACAATTGACAAATTATTTGATATGACAGACAACGAAAAATGTCACCGATTATAGTAAGCTCAGACATGTCCATTATATCTATCTTTGTTTTTCATGGCACAATTTAATGCCATTTTTTAAATCAACCCTTATTTGAAACTTATTTTAATTAGTACAGAATGAAGTAAAATATAATACCTAGACTAATTTAAAAACAGAATTTAATACTCCAAAAATTTATTTAAATATTGTTCCTATAAAGTCATTAGGGAAGTAATAGTAACAATATCCTGTATTATTCGCTTAAGGGACGGGGTTTCCATCTCCAAATAAAATTCCCGATAATTATTTGCAGGATAATTGAAAAAAGATCGTAACAAAAAATTGTATTTAGTATTTATTTATTTATGCTATATACTCTGTGCACCTAGAACAAAGTTCATGTGAAGAAGCTGGTGACGAAGAACTGTGCCCGCATAAGGTGACTCGGAGGCTGAATTTTGTGAGACTTTGCCTAGAGTTTTATTTAATATTTTTTATTATACCTAGTCTCACCAAGTGCATGAATGACAATTAATTTTGTCTTTGTTGTTATTTAAATTGCTATTGCATAGCTTTTCATTTTTTTCAGTAGATGGCATTAATGGTTCGACAGAACTTCTCATGTCATCTTACCGTTTGTTAGAAATCTTATTCTCTGCTGGCACAGTTCTTCGTCACCAGCTTCTTCACATGAACTTTGTTCTAGGTGAAGAAGTGAGTTATACCATGCTGATGAGCTCTAACAAGAGCGAAACGCGTCCATGGTTACTAACTGTGCTGGCCGGCCTCCGACGATGCCCTCATAAGGTGACTCGGAGGCTGAATTTTGTGAGACTTAGCCTAGAGTTTTATTTAATATTTTTTATCGTAACAAAAAATTGCATTTAGTATTTATTTATTTATGCTACTCTGTGCACCAGAAATTTAATCCCAGTTACAGTACAGAGTCAGGACTCACCGAGCTGCAATGTGGTAGTTGTATATATTTTTAACTTGAGTGAGATTCAAATTATGTATCGCTACCCACAGCACCGTACCGTATAAAGAACTTCTTGAAGTGTCCAAAATTATATTCTTGTTTAGTTTAGTAATATATTTTTTGCTAATACATAAACAAGGCTAATAGTTAAATATAACAGGAAGGTTATCCTCGGGCGCTTTAATCGAATGGAGATTACTTTATTTATTCGTACTTTATTTGCAAAATGAACAAATCTTAAGAAACTTCTGAAATATATTTAAAATTAAGAAACAATGTAAAATATAATTTAGTGGTTAACTATTTTTGTATTTATAAGTAATTTATGTTAAAAATTAGTTCGTGGAATGATTCCCTATAAATCAGAACTGTGTCGCTGTAGACGAAACACGTTGTCAATGCCTATCATAGATATAGGAGTTTTTGGGATCGATGCTACGTTAGACACTATGACAGGAGAATTCGGTTGATGCCATACGTCGGACACAGGTGACGTGGTGTAGCGGTTAGCATCTCTGCCCGGCAAGCGGAGGGTCCCTGGTTCGAATCCAGGCGTCATCCGAATTTTTCTGTCATAAATTTAACTTTAAAATTTATGTAGGTTGCTGCTAATTATAATAAAATCTGTTCAATAATATCATAACTTAATTTCGCGCTTAATTCGTTCCACCATTTACCCAAATTCAAGTAAAACCGAACCAAAATTTCCAAAACCATCATTATCATTACCATTAGCGAGATTCAATAACCCGGTTAGCAGAGCCTTAATTACACCCTTATAACATGAACAGGGCGCGCCGCCTCGCACATTAGTCACCACCCAGCACCCCGGGTGGGTGGTGAAATCATTTAGGCCGTTTAAACGTTGTAGCGAACTGGCGAATGGCAGAGTGGTCTGTGTCCGCCGGAAACGGCCCTCCGGAGCTGAGAGACATCGCAGTTTCCGGTTCCGGAGTCGTGGCGCGTGCCGGAGATTCCGGTGCCATTGACTTAACGGTAATAGTTGTGCGTGAATAGTGCGTAAGTTGGCCTTGGGATGGTATATTGGTAGGGGAAGTTTACACGGGGTAGTGGAGACTGTAAGTGTCAAAAGAATTGGATAGGTATTTATAAACATCGATTGTGTTGATAAATTCATGTTACTAGAAATAATTAAAGCATACAATACATACATCACAAGTCGTCTGTGGATTTGAAAACCCAGGTTCGATTCTTACAACTGATAAACAATTTTCACCACATTAAAACTATTCCTGTGTCCATTTTTTAAATCAACCCTTATTTGAAACTTATTTTAATTAGTACTGAATGAAGAAAAATATAAAACTTAGACTAATTTAAAAGCAGAATTTAATACTCCAAAGATTTATTTAAATATTGTTCCTATAAAGTAATTAGGGAAGTAATAGTAACAATATCCTATATTATTCGCTTAAGGGACGGGGTTTCCATCTGAAAATAAAGTTCCCGATAACTATTTGCAGGATAATTGAAAAAAGATCGTATCAAAAAATTGCATTTAATATTTATTTATTTATGCTACGGTTTGTGGATTTGAGAACTCAGATTCGATTCTTACAACTGATAAACAATTTTCACCACATTAAAACTATTCCTGTGACTCTCTCACCACTAACAT
Source organism: Pterostichus niger (assembly GCA_947425015.1). NCBI lineage: Eukaryota > Metazoa > Arthropoda > Insecta > Coleoptera > Carabidae > Pterostichus > Pterostichus niger. The sequence goes on along the minus strand of OX380338.1, from coordinate 4,556,501 downwards.
CTTTGAGGGCTGTGGTTTGTCCGCACTTCACGAGAAAAAATAGTTCACTTACCGAGATCTGCTACGGCAAAGTGCCACACCCAGTAAAGGACGTAATGATATTTTTATATCCTATCAATTGGGGTAGCACGAACTCTTATACATTCATCAAATTCATCAATCTTCGTCAAACATTCACATCCTAAATTCACCAACCTCGCTTTAATCACATTCATGTTTCTCTCCATAAAATTTCATTCATTCCTCACACTCAAAACCTATAAACCTTTAATCATATCCATTCATTCGCTTCTATACACCTATTTCATTAATCTTTTATTCAACATAATTATTTCTATTATTTTTAAGAATAATCACTTTATATGTTCGGGTCGTGGTATATTTATTCCCTTAGTATATATTATACTATTTTATTTTACTTACTAAATTTACTAATTCAACTTGAAGCTAACCATATTTTTAATTGAACTAGTTTTTAAAGTTTTAGTTGATTTATCTGAATTAATTTATGTGAACTTAGTGGAAAATGAAATACGATTTATATTTGATATTTTTTAACTTCTTTTGAATCTAATTTAGATTCAATTTTGGATGGCCATGCACAAGAACTAAATGATTATTAATTGAAACATAAATGAGTGTAGTCTTATAACCAACGATTTTTTATTTGTCTATTGGTTTTGGTTTGTAACTTTTAAACCATCTTCAGCACAAACTATAAGAAGGATACTGATTAATGGTGCTATTCTGTAATTTTCTATAACGCTACAGATCTGTAAATCTGAACAAAAGCGCATCATATTTGATTGTCAAATGGCATTAAATGTATTTGTCAATAAAAGCTATGCGCTTTTATTCAAATTTACAGAATTGTAGCGTTATAGAAAATTACAGAATAGCACCATAAAAGTAAGTACAAATAACCCTGAATTACAAGTAAATAATTACAATAACTTTTGTTTTTAGCTTAAACTGTAAAATACTTACATTCATAATACAAAAGTAGAAAACCTAGTACAACATATATTATACTACAATTTTTAATTTGTATCATTTTTGTAGTTTACCCTGAAGATGGTTAAAAAAATACAAATCGAAACCGGTCGACAAATAAAAAACGTTGGTTATAAGACTGCATTCATTTATTTTTTGTAAATTACCATCAACCAAGTGTGAGTTCCTCTACAGTATAAAACAAGTTTAAAACTACCATTAAATCGATCCAAAAACCCATAATTCATTTTCATCCATAACCTCACTTTAAATCCAAAACTAATCTATATTGAAACTTCCCTGTAATACTTTAAGCAGATCAGAAATTTAAAATTCATACGAACCCTCGACTCCAAATAGCCACCCTTGTAAACCGCAACTACAACCACTACAGTACACACACCCTTGATTCTTTTCACGACATTTTAAAACCTCCCGCCCCCCTTTTGATTCCCCGCGTCGCGCCTTAAACAGCCATTACCAGTGGCGGTATACCCCTCACGATTTAAATAAATAATAACCATATTTAGGATGTGGAGAGGGTTGTTAATAAATAAACAGAGGCATATGGTAATGCGCAGTAATACACGTCTTACGTTTACAATCTCCCAGCCTGTTTACGTGTTCTCCTCCGCGGAGGAAAGTAGTACTGTTCCACTGGGCGACTTTAGTTAATTTTCAAAGTATCTTGGGTTGGTGGAAAATGTCCCGTATTTTTTACGATGTTTATGATTCTATTAAAGGCGTGTAAGCACGTCTTAATAGGGAATTATAGTAATTTATGTACAAGGATGGTAATGAAGTTATGCTTGTAAGGTTCTTGTTTCCGCGGATGCGATGGTATGAGACTGGGTTTAGGGATGAGTTAGAACGTCGGGGAAAATGTTTATGTTTTCCTGGGATTTGAAATAAGATACGGAGAGTTTTCCGCCGGGTTTAAAGTATGCTGGGTTGTTGTTTATTATTGCTGAATTTGAGGGTGTAACTTAAGATTTAGAGAAGTAGAATTATTGTTATTGTAGTTTACATGATACAAGATTTTTGTTGCTTATAACTTAAAATAGAATGAATGTCTCGCTTGTATAACTAATTATTATCATATATAATATAACAAGTAGTATGAAAATTGCTGAAAATATTTTGACATAAATTATGAGTTGTGTTTCCTATTTCCGTAACAACGAATGTATATTTATGTCAAAATATTATCTGTCAATTTTCATACTACGAGTTGTATTCGGCTTGAGAATTTATCAAACAAGAGTTAATTAACAAGAATAGTTAGGTATTTATTTGCACATTATTAATTAGGTATTACAGTAATGAAAATTCTACATTTTGCCATTTTGACAGATTTTTTCAATTGACGTTTATAAAAATAAATAAAATAAATATATCATCACGCCTTTTACCCATTACTGGGTGTGGCACTCTGCCTAAGCAGATCTCGGTAAGTGATATATTTTTGTTTATGAAAATATTGAAAATATCATTTATTTTATTCGTAACCAAGGATATTATTAACAGTGGTATTTCCGTTATCAATTGCACCAGCGATGAATTTCCGACGAAATGTACATTTCATTGGTTCATTTTCAAACAAATTCGTGATCCTATTGGTTGACAGTGACGTGTGGTAAATTCTCTTTAAAATAAAAAATAAATAAATAAATATATCATCACGCCTTTTACCCATTACTGGGTGTGTCACTCTGCCTAAACAGATCTCGGTAAGTGATATATTTCTTCGCGTAAAGTGCGGTTACCAGTCGTCAAATCACGACTCCCAAAGATATTAGTGGAGGAGATCCACAGGGGTAGATTTAATTTGGTGAAAATTGTTTGTCGGCTGTAGGGATCGAACCAGGGTTCTCAAGATCCACAGACCGACACGATACCACTGAGCCACCTACCCCATTATCTTTAAAATAATAATATTAATATGGGGTAGGTGGCTCAGTGGTATCGAGTCGGCCTGTGGAACAATTTAAATCTACCCCTGTGGCTCTCCCTCCACTAATATCTTTGGGGAACATGATTTGATGGATGGTAACCACACTTCACGCGAAAAAATATATCACTTACCGAGATCTACTTAGGCAGAGTGCCACCTCAATAATGGGTAAAAGGCGTGATGATATATTAATTTTTTTTATTAAAAAACCAGTGCGTAATGAACTATAGAGGAAAATATTTTTTGATTTGTCTGAATTACAAAATTAGAATCAAAATTAATGTAATGTAATCAAGGATTAAATATATCATCATGGCTTTTACCCATTACTGGACGTGGAACTCTGCCGTAATAGATCTCGATAAGTGATATATTTCTTAGTATGAAGTCAAATCAAGGCTCCTAAAGATGTTAGTGGAAGGAGAGCCATAGGGGTATTTATGAAAATTGTTTGTTGACTGTGAGAATCGAACCCTAGTTCTCAAATCTGCAAGCCATCTCGATAGCACTGAGCCACCTACCCTATGTAATAAGGGATGTTAATAAAATTATTTAAAAATAAATATAATTCTTATATCATTCGAATCTTCATTGTTTGTGTTTTTGTATAATGCAAAGAATTGATTAAACTTTTATATAATATATTTTAATATGTTTCAGGAAGAGTTTCTAATCAGCCGTTACAAAATTTCTGAAATGGCATCTTGTGAAATGAGAACCTTTTATGGACTGACTATATGGTAAGTACCTATTTAAATCATATTTTTCTGGCAACATTATTATTATTTTTGTCGCGAGATTTTTTTATAAAAAGATCTCAAATCTATTTTACATACAACGAATAATAATTATTATAAAGATGTAAATAAATAAAAGTCTTCGTGAAAGTCCAAAAAAAGTTCTGGAAACACCTGACTTGAAATTCTTAAAAGTCCGTATATTTTTATAGAATACTAGGAAAATTATTTGTCAAAAAAAGACAATTGTTTAATTTAGTTTTTCCTTTTTTCGTATATAGATATGCAGGAAATTAATTTTTCACATCAGCAAAGCCTTTCAATTAACTAAAACAATAGCTATTTCTGACAATTTTTAATTCAGCTTTTATAGTAATTAACCAAATGAATTTAAAAATATAATAATTATGGGGTAGGTGACTCAGTGGTATCGAGTCAGCTTGTGGATCTTGAGAACCCTGGTTCGATCTCTACAGTCGGCAAACAATTTTCACCAATTTAAATCTACCCCTGTGGCTTCTCCTCCACTAACGTCTTTGGAGGCCGTGATTTGACGGCACTTCACGCGAAGAAATATATCACTTACCTAGATCTGCTATGGCAGAGCGCCACACGCAGTAATGAGTAAAAGGCGTGATGATATATTTATTTATTTTGGCGAATTTTGGGATACAAAGCCAAACATTGCCTGAATATTTTTCCACATAAACCTTGAAATTTAAAAATGTCATGTTAGTGTAAATAATAAATTAAACAAAAACTTGTTAGTGCTTCTGTACCCAGCAGTGGCAGAGTGGTATCGCATCAGCATCAATCATATTGATACACATTGCAAATTCTTGACAGCATTACGCGGGCAAAGGTCAATTTGCAATGCCTTATAGCGAACGTCACACACACATACACATATGTATGTGAGATGTAGCGACACAACATGCATACCACGACATGCATGTATGAACAAATAAAGCCGCATTTCTTACATTAACTCAAATAATATAATTAACCTCTTTGAATTAACAATTATTAAATATACTTGCTCGCGTTTGTGACCATCACAAACAATTTAAAGAAAACTTCGCAGAAAAACTATCACTGGAAATGTTACATATATTTTTTTTCCTCTCCTTTCCTAATTACAAATTATTCTTCTACTGGGATGTAAAAGTAGGTTTTGATGTCATCAAATTCGTGGCAGAATACATTTTAATCCACTATATCGTTGCTACGAACGACGAAACTAACTGTACTCTTTGCGCGTTGTTAATAACGCCAGGGGAAAATAGTTATTTGTGTATTAAGAGCGTAAAGTGATTCTTTGTTTCTCCAACACAGTAATTGTAGCGCGAGCCGAAGGCGAGAGCTGTAATAGTGTAAGAGGAACAAAGACACTTTACGCTCGTGATATACACATAATTTTTTCTACGACTGCATCTTAAAATTATTAAAAACGTATACGTACTGAAAATAAATTCGTTCTGTCAACTGTCAATATATCAAGTTTCTGTTTTGTTTATATCCTTGGTAACTATTGAAATAAGCGCGCATTTAACATATTTTTCACGCGTTGCCATTGTAGACGAACAACAAAGATATTTTTCGATTGTTCCACAGAAAACGTCAACTTTATGATGACAAATGAAAGCGTAATTGTCAACATTTCATAGCAATCGTAGAAAATTGTTATTTGTGTATTAAGAGCGTAATGTGTTATAGTGTAAATTGTTATTTTTCAAAAAAAATTAAATGCGCGCTTATTTCAATAGTTATCAGGGATACAAACAAACCAGAAACTTGTCATATTGACAGTTGATTGAACGAATTTATTTTTAGTACGTATACGTTTTTTAATAATTTTAAAATGCAATCGTAGAAAAAATGATGTTTGTACCACTATTGCAGCTCTTGCCTTCGGCTCGCGCTGCAATTACCGTGCTCGAATAACAAAGAATCACTCTACGCTCTTAATACATAAAGGCTATTTCCATTTTAGAAACACAAATTAAAAAGGGATCATTTCAGTACATGTGTGGCAAAATGTACTATTATGTATCACTGTTAAGCGTATATAAATTATTTTCAGAAAAAAAGCTGCAAACAAAAGTGGTATACAAATTGTGTCTAAAATAATCGCCAGCACGACCGTTCTTTTAATGTTTCCAAACCAGTAAGTTATGTTTATAAATTACTACCGATCGAGAAACAATAAGTATATAAAAATTAATCATTTCTTTGTGATCTATCAACAATCCAAACCATACTTTAAAAATGTCAACTAAAAATTACAGCCAATGAGTGTCGTCTCTACCTCCAAAATCATCTTCAACCCGTAGGAAATACTTACTATTTTTAATTTATTTATTTATTTATGTTACGCTGTACAACAGGAATTTAATCCCAATTACAGTACAGTGTCCGCACTCACCGAGCCGCAGCGTGATAGTTTATATAATTTTTAGCTTAAGTGAGATTCGAATTCCGTATCGCTATCCACACCACCATACTGACGGTTAATAATTAAATAACCACAATAAAAGCCTCTCAAATCGAACTATACAAAGTCAAATCTTCAAAACCTTTTAAAAATCTTATACTAGAAATTAATTTTGCAAAATAGTAGGTGATTAATTATTAGACAATTTGTCTGTTAGTACCTAAGTACCTATTAATAAAGTATTTTTGCTCGCAATCGTGTCGTTAATGTGTAGCCCACTCACTCATCAATCAGGAACAATTAACGGTAATGAAGTGCCGGCGCGGCATGATAGTAATGTTATGCATCGTACATATCAGATTGAAGTGATTATGTGACGCGCGATGGCGGCTGAACTGCGGTTGCCGCCGTCGCAGACGCTGCAGACATGGCTACTTCTTAATGCAGTGTGGTTAGGTATCATCTTACTGTGTGATCAACATTACTTCATTCAAATGTCTTTAGTTATACTTCATTTACCGCTTGACTCAGTTATATCAGTTTAGGACAGATGAATTCAGGAGCTTAATATAGTTAACTATGGAATATGTTGAGTGGATCAATATAGTAAATATATTCTGCATTCTGGTAATTTTGAACACTCGTGTTATATTCGTTATGATTATATAGCGAATAAAGAAATGAATAAAAATCGTTCCATCACGAAGCAACCTCAAAATTACAATTCTAATAAAAAATTTAACATTAAAAATCTGATGGGGACACCACAATACTTCCTTGTACGTGTATTATACTATATCTATAGTTTTTTATTGCACATATTTGACATTAAATTTTTAATTTGTTTCTTATTTTTTGTTTTAATCCATAGCAAACTTAATTAGAAAAAACAAAAGAAATATATTGGTAAATTTACATATCTTGCTTATACAAAAGACTAATTTAATAATTCTGAATGTGCTAGGCGCAGAATTTACTTCTCTAAAACTTTTATTTGCAGCATTTATTTCTAAAATCAAAATAATACCATTTTTTTCAAGAAAAACTGTTAACAGCTTCATGTAATGTATCATTTTAACCAAAACCTATTATGTTATTTCCATTGATATAGTAGTCTTATATACCAAACTTGGAAAGTTTAGGATTGTATTTTCATATAGTTTTTCATTAAAATCTATTATAGGCTTCAAGTAAAGTACCACTTCCGGAAGTTATATAATGACCAAAAAGGGAGGTGCACAATTAGATGTTATAACAGTCCTAAATACAACATTTCAACTTTCTACGGCTTGCCGTTTTTAAGTTATGCGAGATACATACGCACATATAGAAATTAGACACAATGGCTGGTAGCACAAGCTCTGTTTTTGCGTGTTTTAAGAACACGGTTTTAACATGTTAGACTTAGCTAGAACACCCAAAAATACTGCTCTTAAAACAAGCAAAAACAGAGCTTGTGCTACCAGCCAATGGATTTAGGGATGGTCAAAATGGATATTTCCGCTGAAAACCGAAAATTTTCGTGATTACAATACTTTACTTCGTACAAGGAAGTAACAATGACTTTAGTTTGTTGACCAACAAACGCAATTACGACTTTGTTACTATGACGACGATGCTTTTTGTGGTTACAAGATTTCATATTTTTGTGTTATTTCGTTTATTCCAAAAGTTAATTTTAAATATTTTGATCAGATGCATAAACGAAAATGATTATACCACGTTATCAAGAGTATATTAGATTTTAAATATGTAGTAATCAAGGAAAATTATTAAGTAAGATTAGTTGATTTAATAACTTGAATAATTATCTTATATTAAACATTATTATTAGTCGTCGTAAACTCAGTCCTTGTGTTATAAACATTTCCTTTAAATATAATTTGCTACAAATATTTAAAAAGTTTCAATCTCGTCTCACTGGTTTCTCAGTCAGTATCTGTTCACAATTCAATCAATTTGATTCCTTTCAACCAATCGCATCCATTTACAATAAAACCCACAATTTCCTTCGAATTCAAATCTTGAAAACAGTTTACCATTACAACACAAAAATTAAATCAACCAACAATTGAGCAATCCCTTTCAACATTCACTTGACCATCGAACATATTTAGTATATTTCATTTATCACACAATTCGTTTAAAGAAAACATAATAAAAACCATAAAGAAGGATATTTTGACAATAGGGACTGGCTATCATCCATCATTATGTCTCGGACGTATGTGTGCAGATATTATATAACAAACTCTACAATCAAGTCAATTCGATTCGATTTGTGCGGACGGTCAATTTATTACTATTATTTGATTAACCCGATTTCATGCGAACAAGCCAATAACTAGCATCGATAGATCGGCCTCCAGTCCGTATTACAATAGCGAATAGACGAATGCAAATGCAAATGCATCATGCTAAATTGATTTTATGAATTGTTCTATAACTGAAATTGGATGAGAGAATTCTCTAATTTTGTGAGTTGCTATATTAGAATATTCTGCTTGTTGCCAACATAGAATCTCGATAACTATAAGAGATATTTATGTATTTATTTATGTTACGCTGTACAACAGGAATTTAATCCCAATTACAGTATAGAGTCCGCACTCACCGAGCCGCAGTGTGGTAATTCATATAATTTTTAGCTTGAGTGAGATTCGAATTCCGTATTGCTATCCACACCACCGTACTGGCGGACAAAGGTATAAATAACTTTACTGCTCAAGTACCTTTGCTTGATTACTTTACAGGACTAGGTTTCAAATAAGAGTTATACAACTTTAATAACGGTCTCACATAAACTTCTAAATTGTCTTTGACATAGTTTTTAGGAGATTACACAAGGTAAAAAATAAAATAAATAAATATAAATATATCATCACGCCTTTTACCAATTACTGGGTGTGGCACTCTGGCGAAGCAGATCTCGATAAGTAATATATTTTTTCGCGTGAAGTGCGGTTACCAGCCGTCAAATCACGGCCTCCAAAGATATTAGTGGAGGGGGAGCCACAGGGGTAGATTTAAATTGGTGTTCCAAAAAAATTGTGATATAAAGTGATTAATATGGGAAATTAGGTTTTACATTACACAAAATGAGTTTTAAACAATTAAATTCTGCATCTAAATCTTACTTACTTATTTCATTACAACTAAAACTAATTAATTTTACCTGAAACTGGCAGGAAAAAAAAATTGCCTAACCTTTAAGACTCAGGAAAGCTTTGCTATCATGCCTAGTCAGGAAAATAACATATTGCTTGCCTAGGCAGGTAATGAAAGAAACGTGAGTGTCTAGTTACTTAGCAACATAAAATACTGACTGAATATGTAAGTCAAATATTTATTTTAATTTAAATTAATTTAAAATATGTATTATTTGTTTATAAGTTTCAGTGAAAATGTAATACGTAACACGTCAGTAAAGCGTCGTACAGGATTCGTAGGCTGTTTTCAGCTCGGCATGAAACTATCTACTCATCCTGTAATTGAACACTTTCCTGACTTTTTACGTAAATAACTATTACAAGTTGTCAAAAATTGTAGTGCGGTTACCAGCCACGCTCCTCATAAATGTTAGTAGAGGGAGAGCCACAGGAATAGTTTTTTAATGTGATGAAAATTGGTTGTCGACTGTGGAAATCGAACCCGGGTTTTCAAATCCACAAGCCGACTCGATACCACTGAACCACGTACTCCATATAGTTCTCCGTGTAGGTATGATTGTAAAATGTTAGTTTTGTGTTTATAAATTTCATAATTATGGCATGTCGTACTATTTCCTGCATTATAACATAATTATTTTTAGAGAAAATAGTGCTACGTAAAATTCCAGAAACTTCTAAAAACTGCATTTAACTGTCAGTTTCAATAAACAATACCAAGAACCATATCGTCTACATCACATTAAATTAGCGAGTTTATTAAATAAAACAAGTGAATGAAATTAAAGTGAGGAAGTACTTCATTCATATATGGGGTGTGTCATAAATAACAAAACCGCGAAACGCTAAACATTCACAATATACACATGTATAACATCATCCAATGCATGAATGACGTGTTTATGAATTAGCTTTCTAGGAATACTGAGCAGTTAGTGTTCTATTAATTGTTTCACTGTGAATGTGGTTTTAGTTGTGACCTTGCATTATGTCAACTAATACTTTATACTGTTAACAACAGTTAAACGCTTGAGTAAGTCATAATATTATATTAGGTTAAATATTTGTTTTATTTAATCGGAGAACTCGGACATGGCTTTAATAATCTAACACGAAATTGCTTATTATTCGCTCTTTTAATAAAATCGTTTTTACTGAATTATAGTAAACACATATAATGTAAAATTTTACAAAATTTACAGATTAAACAATATTTAATACAAAGAGACCTAATATTGCAAACAACAACAACATATGAACTAAAGTTACTACATGGCAAGACTACATCTTGTCAATCCAAAAGCTAAACCACCACTGACTATTTGTTGTTGTTTTCCATGGGACGTGCTGACCAGGGGTAAGAGGGTGGAATCGTTGACTTGGTTAGAGATAACTGTTCCCATGCACGAGTTTACATAAAAAACACCAGACGCTTGTAAGGGATGAAATACAAGGATCAAAAGGTATCTCAGACCAACGCACAGCTAATAATTTACCCAGATATGTCATCACATAATAGCTAACAAACGCGACAATTCAGAGAAGCCATAAGCTCGATAAATAATGATCGAAGAATACTGAAATTATTACAAACATATGCACTAATAAATTTGATAACCAAAACTCTGTCAAGTCAACTTTTAAAAAGATACTTAAAATAACATTTAATTTGTCTGTATCTTTCGAAGCTGAGTTGATAGTGAAAAATCCTAATTATAACAAAAACTAATTCTGAATTGTGTCACTTTGTTACAATAACAATCGTTGAAGATAACTAGTATCTATTTTATAATTCGCAACATTTATACTCTTGAAGAGACAAATGTAATGTATTTTTTTATAAAACTAATAAAAAAACGGTATGAATTAATCTTTACTGGACTCGCTGAGTTATGGATGTTCGCAGCTCGCCCGTAAAAATTAATTTACTACGCTGGCCACGTAAATAACTAGAATGGGATCGTGTCTGAAATACGTTGGTTTATGATGAACATGAGATTAAGAAGAATATTGTTAGAAGAGTGGGAATGTGTCAGTTTGATCACATGTAATGTTTTTTTTAATTAAAGATTGGTGAAACAGATATATGTTGGTAAAATTGAGATTGAAAGATTGTGTACACGATCTAGAAATAAATAGATGGATTTGATTGAAGGCGCGGTGGCCGAGCGTATTAAGGCACATCTCTTAACATACTGTGACGTCACCCGAATCAAGGTTCGTCAGTTCGAATCCGCCTGTCGACAATGTATGATTTGTCGTTAAATATAAAATACAGTTACATGTATTTATCACACTCAGGCGCTATAAACTAGTCACTAATACGCCTTAAATTTGACTACGAAAACCGGCAGTACGGCAGTGTAAAAACTGCAGCTCGGTGTGTCCGGTAGGCCCAGGCCCGATTTGGGCTGTAGCGCCACAGATGATGATGAATATTGTGTACAGGATCTAGAAATAAATAGATGGATTTGATTAAAGGTTTGTTGGAGGAATGAAAGATGAGTTATTCTTGTAATATCTTAAAGAGCAATAAAGTAGAGGCTTCGTGTTTATAAAATATAAATGAATAGATGTTCAGGCATCGTTGAAAATGTTAGAAATAAACGAGTCGACCCTAACAGCTCGAGTTAACAGTCCGCAGGCAGAATTCGACTGTTCGCATCATATTAATTATTCAGTGCATTCAGTGAATATTCTTTCAAAGTCGTAAAGTGAATTTCGCGTTCTGCAAATTCAAAAAAGAAGAGACACAAAGAAGCGCGAAGAAGAAAAGCGACGGGCGGCCGGGCGACGGCAGACGAACACAATTTCCATTACGCCGGGGAACATAAAAATGACAGTGATATTTTCATTACCGTAATTTTCGCGTAAATAAATTAGACGTCTTAAAAACCTCTCTCTCTGAATTAGAAAAGTTACCCCGCAGCAAAAAGGAATGGGATATTATAATTCTTTTTATTCTGAATCCGAAATGAACAGATTTTAATTTTGACCGCTGAAATTATCTTTAGGAAATAGAACCGGATCTGTTATCATAAATACTTTATAGATAATTATTATTACATTTTAGTTTATGATTTTGTAACTCCGTTTAAGGTCTAATTTTGTTTGATATTGCACCTGAACACTGATATTTACCTATATTCTTTAAGATATTGAATTTCCCTGAGCTTTAAGGCTCAGGAAAGCTTCGCTTTCCATGTCTAGTCAGGAAAATAACATATTGTCGGCCTAGGCAGGTAATGAAAGAAACGTAAATGTCTAGTTACTTAACAACAGAAATACTGACTGAATATGTAAGTCAAATATTTCTTTTAATTTAAATTAATTTCAAAATCTGAACAATGTCAATGTTAGTTACCAACCACAATATTTCATATACAAATTGCCCAAAATTGACTCAGTTTAAAATATCGCTCATTCTTTTCAGATTGTAATTTTAAAAAGACGCAAAATAGAAAAAAATATAGTATAAATAACTCATTTTATAAGACTTTTATTGCACACCTCCAAGTTTAGAAAACGAGCCACAGGCAGGAATTTTTATATATTTTTTTTTAAATCTGCGATATTTTAAACGAAATCAATTTAGGTCAGTTTGTATATGAAATATTGTGGTTGATAACTGCTACTGATATTTATGTAATTGTTCAGATTTTGAGGTTATATTGAAATTTTGATATTTTCAACTTTGATAGGTTCAGTATGTCATCTGCTACTACCAACCGTCTAAAACAAAATGTTGCGTATCGTAATGAACGCTCTTTCGATACACAACTGGATTTCGTAATGACTTCTTTATGAACACAAACTTCTATTCCATTTTAATTCCAAAATTAATATTAATAATTTTTATTATTAAATATTTCATAATGTTGGGGTAGTTGTAACCTAGTGCATCAATCAACTAAGAGTTAATAAGTTTAAACATCGCTTACTTGAAATCGTATTTGTCCCGCGTGACAGCCGCACGGGTGCGAGGGCTGACTCACGACCGTAAGATCGTGGGTTCGAGTCCTGCCCGTGACGGCATATATATAAATATATATATAAATTTAAAAAATCATATAAAAAATACAACTATATTTGAGTGTTTTAGATTCTATTATTAGCTACTGCAATTGGAATTAAGTTCCTGTTGTATACATATATACAAAACATCACGCTATATCCCATTAAATGGGGTAGCACGAACCCGTCAACATTCTCATCCTGACACACGATACTCGTTTCGACCACATTAACACTTCCTCCTTACAAACTCTTTCTTTTCTCACAACCAAAATCCATCATCACGCAACAAACATTCATCCATTCGCTCCTGTACACCTATTTCGTAAATCTTCACTTACGCCCACTTCTCTAACAACGAATCTATAAAGAAATGAAAGCAGCATCTTCTGCGCTTGTTTAAAAATAGAGTAACAAATAAATAAAATGTATGTCTCAGAAATAAACATCATATTTATTAGAAACAAGTGAAAAAATAATTAGTTTTACAACATGGAATACACGAGTTCACCAGCACAAAATTTTGTTAAATATTTGATAGTGAAAACATGATCATCTCCACCGACACCGAGTCTCACACAGTTTCACACACCGCTCAATACTTCGTTCCAGCGGGTACTTGATATACAGAAATTATATTGCAGCTTCAAAAGAAATTACAGCACTCATTCCTCTTTGGCGCTGTTATAAAAATTAAATCAAATTTTCCCCAATAAAGTTTCCCGGATACAAGTTAGCTCGGCGCCAGTCGCCCAGCGCACTAGTGCCTATGTTAGCGATGTTGCTGCTAGGACTACGTTTGTTCGTCAGCGTATCGCTGTGGCCATGCTTTCCGGCTCGAAGGGCCAATCAGCGAAGGTGTGAAGGATGAAACACTCTTTGATGGTTTTTTTGTTTTTACTCGTATTAGCATTAGCTTTTTATTTATTTAATTAAGATAATTGTTAGGTAGGTGGCTCAGTGGTATCGAGTCGGCTTGGGGATCTTGAGAACCCTGGTTCGATCCCCACAGCTGACAAACAATTTTCACCTCCACTAACATCTTTGGAGGCCGTGATTTGACGTCTGCTAACCGCACATTACGCGAAGAAATATATCACTTACCGAGATCTACTACGGGAGAGTGCTAAACCCAGTAATGGGTAAAAGACGTGATGATATATTTATTTTTATTTAATTCTCTAGAAATAAGTACTCAAATTTTATTTTATTATTTTTATATTTCATTACATTACATTATTACATTATTTATGAGGTAAGTGGCTCAGTGGTATCGAGTCGGCCTGTGAATCTTGAGAACCCTGGTTCGATCCCCACAGCCGACAAACAATTTTCACCAATTTAAATCTACCCCTGTGGCTCCCCCTCCACTAATAATCTTTGGGAGCCGTGATTTGACGACTGGTAACCGCACTTCACGCGAAAATATATATCACTTACCGAGATCTGCTTAGGCAGAGTGCCACACCCAGTAATGGGTAAAAGGCGTGATGATATATTTATTTTATTTATATTTATTACAAAATAAATAATTGACAACTATTAAACATCATACAATTATTTGTTTTTTATTTTAATTTCATGACTAATTCTATTAAATTACAATTTAGTAAATTTGAATTTGAAATTTTTGAATGTCTTCAATCGGCTTCTTTCGTTTATTGTCGGATAGACCCGATAACTGTAGGATTTGTACATTATATTTAGCAGGTAAGAGTAAAGATTTTTAATGATAAATTAAAATAACGTTGGCGAACAAGTTACAGCATATCTTTCCAATTAGTTTATGAAACGTAGGTTTATTCACGTTGAGTTAGTCGAACGCGAGTCGCTGTAGTGATCGAAGTGTTGTGAGTGTTTTTAGTAAATATTTACTGATATTTTAATGCGTAAATTGCCTCAAATTGTGCGTTATTGTACGTATTAGTGCGTGATGTATAAAAGAAACGTGAATATATGAGTGGTAGTGGTGTGGAATAGACTGGATGAACCTTATTTAATGGCGGCCCACGTGGGACGTGGCTGGTAGCTGATTCCTGCTCAAAGTAAGCAACAATGTTTTTTAAGTTCATAGAAATAAAATCTGTTGGCATTTAGCTGGACATATATTCTGTAAAATGTAGCCAAGAGCTAGTTCTATAATTATGACGTCAAACGACAGTAAGAGTTTCCATATTACAGAGTAACCAGTATTGCGTGATGATATATATACTTATTAATTTATTTGTTAGGTAATGGCTCAATGGTATCGAGTCGACTTGGGGATTTGAGAACCCGGGTTCGATTCCCACAGGCGACAAACAATTTTCACCATGTTAAAACTATCCCATTCACTAACATATTTGTTAGCCGTGACTTGATAACAGCACTTCACACGAAGTAATATAACACTTATCGAGATTTGCTAGGGCAGAGTGCCACACCCAGTAATTGATAAAAGGCGTAATAATATATTTATTTATTTAATTGCTAAATTATTATTTATTAGTAGTTTAAGGAATGTATAGAAAATTTGTTGTTTAAACAAAAGTATAATTATTATTATTTCTGCTCTAATTTCGATGCGATATTATTTCATTTATTCCGCTGATATTTATTAGGATGAAATGGATGCCGCCACCAACACACAATTTTCATAAAATACTTTTTTTACATAATTAATGTAATTGCTAGATAATTATTTATTAATTGTTTTAGGAATGAATGGATAGATATGATTAAAAGTTTGTTGGTTGAATGAAAGATGAAACGAGTAAATGAGTAATGAAAGAAAACAATTATGAATGTGGATGAGGATGAAACGAAAGTGGTGTATGAGCATATGAAGGTTTGGGGAATTACAGTATGAATATAATGAATAAATGTTCAATGAATGTTTTAAGGGTATGTGCTACCACATTTGATGGAACAAAGTATGATGTTATTATGTAGGTAATTTTAGAAATATAATTATTTATCATTAGCAATAGTTATTTGTGATAGTGAGACATTCCTTTCCGATGATACCGTTTCATTTCTCGAAACGAATACGAGGGATATAAAGTATCTAAGGAGAAAAATGACACTTTCTTCACGAGGTGTACATATAATATTTTTTATTGCCCGATTAGAAAGTAAAATATACAGAATTCATTAGAAATTTAGACTAAATTTATTATTCTCTAGACGTCTCTCTCTCTCTATCTTGACGGCTTCTTGCTTAAGGACGAAAAGTATGACTTTCGTCTATGAACTGAGGGAGGAACATTTTACTTTTTAGCAGATTTATGAAAAAAAAAACTATTTGTAATAATTTTCAAATTATTCAATGTTAAGTTGGCGTTTGTTTATCAAATATTATTTTGTTTAATAATTAGGCGATAATTTGAAACAATAATTTATGATATCTTTATTAATTATAATTGAAAATTAAAGGTTAATTGAAATATATTTGGTTTTTATATGAACTCTAAATATACGAGTATTGTAAGCTAGCAAAAGTAACAAGTGAAATAGGTTTTAAAACTCATACTTAATAATTAAAACTATTTTTTCACGATCCTGTCAGAAAGTCAAATTTTCTTTTTTCATTCGAGAGAAGAAAGTGATACCTTTCATCCTTTATGAAAGAAAGTAAAGCCATATCCATGGCAACTGATAAACAACGGTATTATTTGACATAAATTTAAATCTACCTCTGTGGCACTAATATCTTTGGAGGCCGTGATTTAACGGCTGGTAACCTCACTTCACGCGAAAAAATATATTACTTACCGAGATCTGTGTAGACAGAGTGCCATACCCAGTAATGGATAAAAGGCGTGATGATATATTTATTTATTTGACATTAGTGATATCCAGGTGACATCTGTCAAAAGAATAATAAATCTGACCTAAATTTCTAATTTATATCTGAAAATTTTACTTTAATATAGTGCAAAAATTATATGAATACCTCATGAAAAAATTGTCTTAAGTTTCTCTTGTCTTCGGATCAGGAAATTGAACGACACATTCTAGAAGATATGTCTCATTTTCTGCCCTTGATACGAGAATACAAATAACTATGTCAATTCAATACAATTTGTTTACCATTAATCAAGAAATTATAATTGCTTAATTACTTTGTTACTTATTTATTTCAAATTTGTTAAAATAGTTTATTATTTCAAAAGGAAAATGCTTCAAATTTATAGAACAAAATGTCCTACCGCAAGTACTTGAAGAATTTTCTCTGAAACTATGTAGAAATATTTTATATTTGACGCAGAATGTCCCGGAATATGTTTGTTTTTTAATTTATCGAAATTGAAGTTTTGTTTGTTCTGAATATATTAACAGCATCAATTTGAAAGTGAAAATAAATATTTTATCATAAACTGCAGTCTGTACGAAAACCTGGAATATTTATCCGGGCGACTAGAACCCAAACAGGGTTGGCTCATCAGAAATTCACCATGGTTCTACTGAAAGTATGAAAGTCTGAATATTTTTACCGGTTACTGTGAAAAAACGAACAAGATCACTCAGCTACGATAACTCGTTTACATTTCATTCTGTGTCTCCCTCACACACCAGGCCCTGCGCATGCGTTCGTTCCGTAACGCCCCGTATATGGACGCCAGAGTTTTATATTATAACAACGTATACGTTGCATCTGACGTGTATGAATTTATATTAGAGAATTTTTGTAGCGGTTCACTTATAAAACAATTGGTGTAATGGATGTAATATTTCGCTGCATCTAGACGCAAATTCTGTCATAATTTATATTCAGTGGGCTTGGAAAAAATGCTGAATACAAAATAGAGTTTGTATGCATATTTGTATTTTGTTTTTAGAGTTTATATACATATTCAGGTGTAAGTAATTAATCTATGGAATTAGTAAACATGTTGTTAGACCCGTAATTTTTAATTTTGAAATAGAACTAAATAATTGTAATGAAAATTACAAAAAGTAGAAAGGAAGTATTAAAGCTTTATACGCAAAATTGGAAACGCCAAGAACATATACCTCCCAGTCCCTTCTAATAATGCTACTTACAAAAATTAATACTATTTTTCTACACCCGTTATTAAAATGTCATTTTCCGTTGAACGTTCTTGAATAAGTTTCATTAAAATATTAAAAATCATAGTAATCATTTCATTTTTTTTTAAATAGTTCTTTTTAATAAACCGATTGATATATTTTTAACAATTTTTAGTTGGGTTCTAGGCTTTAATTATAGATAAAAAAGTAAATTTAAATATTCATTTTAATTTCTTTTTTTGTATACTCGATGGCGACGACGTTTCGGCACAATTATTTAGGCCATTTTCAAGCAAAATTAATAAAAATTAACATTGAACAAACAAATTTTATGGGATAGGTGGCTCAGTGGTACGAGTCGGCCTGTGGATCTTGAGAACCCTGGTTCAATCCCCACAGCCGACAAACAATTTTCATCAATTTAAATCACCCCTGTGGCTCCCCCTCCACTATAATCATTGGGGGCGCTCGTGATACACACATAATTTTTTCTACGATTACATCTTAAAATTATTTAAATACGTATACGTATTGAAAATAAACTTATTTTGTTAACTGTTAATATGACAAGTTTCTGTTTTGTTTGTATCCTTGGTAACTATCAGGGTTCGAAGATATATATCGATCGATATATATATCATGATATTTATTTTGATATATATCGTCATATTTTTGCAATGATATATATCCATTATATAAAAATATCAAATAGTTTTTGTGATATAGCCTCCGGAGAAGTGAAATTTTTCGTATTTTTCAGTTTTTCTACTTTTCCGAGGCTATATCTCGAAAACTAAATGTGATATGAAAACGCGCTCAACGGCATTAATTTTCTCGTGCTTCAGTTAACTTATAAACATAGTTTCAGCGATTTTTATTTTTTTTTTTAATTTTCCGACAAAAAAATCGCAAAAAGCGGTTTTTTAACATTTTCTCGAAAACCAGAAGTCATATGCATTTGAAGATTGCACCACTGGATTCAGTGGGTCAAAATACATATGTATGTAAATTTTCGTTTTAATAATCCTACGATTAAGGATTTTTGGTAAAATTGAATTAAAATCTGAAAAAACCAAAGGGGTACCCCTTAGGAAATAATTAAAAATATTAAATTGCTTAAAATTGTATGAAAATTTGCTTATAAGTCAATTCGGACACGAGGAATTCAACGCCGTTGAGCGCATTTCCATATCTTGTTTAGTTTTTGTGATATAGCCTCCGGAAAAGTGAAATTTTTCGAATTTTTCAGTTTTTCTACTTTTACGAGGCTATATCTCGAAAACTAAATGTGATATGAAAACGCGGTCAACGGCATTAATTTTCTCGTGCTTCAGTTAACTTATAAACATAGTTTCAGCGATTTTTATTTTTTTTCAATTTTCCGCCAAAAAAATCGCAAAAAGCGGTTTTTTAACATTTTCTCGAAAACCAGAAGTCATATGAATTTGAAGAATGCACCACTGGATTCAGTGGATCAAAATACATATGTATGTAAATTTTCGTTTTAATAATCCTACGATTAAGGATTTTTGGTAAAATTGAATTAAAATCTGAAAAAACCAAAGGGGTACCCCTTAGGAAATAATTAAAAATATTAAATTGCTTAAAATTGTATGAAAATTTGCTTATAAGTCAATTCGGACACGGGGAATTCAACGCCGTTGAGCGCATTTCCATATCTTGTTTAGTTTTTGAGATATAGCCTCCGGAAAAGTGAAACTTTTCGAATTTTTCAGTTTTTCTACTTTTCCGAGGCTATATCTCGAAAACTAAATGTGATATGAAAACGCGCTCAACGGCATTAATTTTCTCGTGCTTCAGTTAACTTATAAACAGGGTTCGAAGATATATATATCCATTATATAAAAATATCATATAGTCTATAATAAATACAGTATACCTCTCATTATTACTTTCATTAATTCTGTTAAAATTATATTCTAAAGATAATTCTTACTTTACTAGCTTTTGACTAACTTCACATCAACGATATAAATCCAAATTGTGTGTCATTTGTGATGTCATTAACAGCAAAGTCTGAACCATTTCCAAAATTTTTATTTGGTACTCATTTTAGAAATACAAATCCTTTAATATGGTGGAAAAGTGTAACTATCAATGAGTCAGAGTGGCCAAATAAAAGTACATTTATTGAACTATGTGAACAGTTACACACTGCTGTAACAGCAACAGCAGGGCTGGAACGATATTTCTCCACTTTTGGCATTGTCCAATCTCAATTACGTAATCGTCTCGGTATGTTTAAATATTTAAACCAAAAAGAAACTACAAAAAAAAAACTAATTTAGATTGGATTTGGCCAAGTGAGTCTCTATCTGCTACGCTATGTTCAGGAAGTTCATCAGTAGATGATGATTTGCTCTAGGATATAGGATTATTTAAATATTCTTACTATTCTTAGTACTATATAATATTGATGTATCCATTCAATGTATATTTACTATTTTTCATTACCTATGTTAATTTTTTATTTAGGAGTAATAATTTATTTTGTATTTTCTATTGTGATAATAAATGTGTACAAAAACTAAAATTAAAAAATAAATATCCAAAAAGTGATATTTATCTGATATATATCCTATATATCAGATATTTTGATATTTATTATAAATATCATGATATTTACGAACCCTGGTAACTATTGAAATAAGCGCGCATTTATTATCTTTTTCGCGCGTTGCCATTGGAGGCGCGCGCATTTAACGTCTTTTTCGCGCGTTGCCATTGGAGACGCGCAAAAAAAATATTTTTCGATTGTTCCACAGAAAACGTCAACTTTACGATGACAAATTATCAACTTTTCAAAGCGATCGTAGAAAAAAAAACATTTTTCGAAAGTCAGAAAAAATAATAAACCCTATTTGAGGCGTAAACCTCAAAAATCACATTGTAACTGTTACAATGTGACTGTTGAGGTTTACTTAACTTTACATTATTTTAATTGTTAATCAAATATTCTGTATTACAGTAGAGTAAATTTAAAAATTACTATAAAATAAATTAATCTTTAATCTAAATTAGTTATTTATTTGGAAAAACGAGTTACCTGGCTACTTGTTTGCATCTAAATATTAATAATATTTAGTATTTACCTTCGTGTAGAAAACAGACATATTTCATTTGATATTTACAGTGCCTATATGAAAGATGTCATATAAATTTACCTTATTTATATTAAATATGGAAAAATATTCCTGCGCAAACTTAATTATAATTCCTCTAATACGGAGTATCGCGCATACATAAAAAATTAAATTTAATGAAGATCCGCGACGCAGGATATAACATCAAAGAAGGTTGGGTTTTTACCTTCCCTGCGTCAGCGTCGTGTTCCGTGTTTCGTGTTTGCAGACGACGGGAGCAAATATTAACTTATTTTAATAAATTCAGTGTGTCCTTATGTAATTTGAATTTCGTTCGCATATCAACCTGAGTTGCTGCTGGCTGCTGGGCTCGTCACCCGGAAGTGGCCGGCCAACGAAATTGTGAATGTCTTTCTTTTGGATGCTGTCTTTCCATTTGGACTGACACTAATACTTCCTCTAACATTTTAGCCTAGATGTATAAAGCAATGTTAACTATGTTGTTAGCTAACAGCATGTTGGTGACATTACATTTTACATATTTTAAGATTTTTATATATGGGAACTCAGCAGTGGCCGCGAAAGTGGGGTTGCAATCGCAACCCCTGATCATTTTTGGGAGTTGCGCTGCAACCCCTGTTCAGGACACAAAAAATAAAATAAAATACCTAACTAAAATACGAGTACGAATTCAATTCCAGCTTCAGAATCGTCAGCCGAAAGGTCATTCAGCGGGGTTCGTCGAATTTTGACTTGGAACCGTACTTCAATGTTACAAAAACGAATGTTCATTTAGTTTTTTTTTTTTCATATACACAACATTAAAACATTGGACATTGATTTAAATAAGGTGATGAAAATATTCATCAATAAAACCGCAGAGCGAATGACAATTTTCGGAGTAATAGAGTAAAATTGTCTTTTTCAATTTATACAGATGTAAAAACTTTATAAAACTGTTACATTAATTGACAAAAACAAATTATATTATTAATATAATGTATTTCACCTAATTATTCATTTTAATTACCTAAATTTATCTGTGTTCTATTTTTACTCCGGTAAAAAAATTTTCGCAACCCCTTTCGAAAAAAGGTTCCGCGGTCCTTGGAACTCAGTGGTATCTAGTAGGCCTGTGGATCTTGAGAACCCTAGTTCGATCCCTACAGTCGACAAACTATTTTCACCTCTGTGGATCCTCCTCCACTAACATCTTTGAGGATCGTGATTTGACGGCTGGTAAGCGCAGGAAGATTCTCCCATCCTTCCTCATCTTTTTTTCTTCATTTTCAGTTTTTACTATACAGCGTCTAACTGCAATTGTGTTAAATGTATTTTTAAACAAGCGCAGGCGATGCTGCCTTCATTTCTTGATAGATTCGTTGTTAGAGAAGTGGGCGTAAGTGAAGATTTATGAAACTGGTGTACAGGAGCGAATATATTTAAGAAATCATAAAAATATCTAGAATGAAGAAAACAAGTCGAACAAATGTGTTTAGTGTCAAATTGGGATAGGAAGAAACGGGAAGATAGCATTCTCAACATAAGGAGAATTCAATGTGGTCCACTGCACAAGGCATGTGCTGTAATAGGGCATATATAAAATGCTAATATTTGCGAAACCAAAAATTATACTTTAAATTGAACTGTCCAATAGCGAGTCTGCTTCTGCTGCTGCTGTTTGCTTTTGATATAAAAATGATATTAAATTGTCAAAGGAACTTTATATTTGCTTTTAATGGAATATTAAAAATTGTTTATCTGTTTTTTATCACAGGATGATATAGGTTTGAATTTGATGCGCGCGTATTTGGTTGTGTATCGCTTCGTTGATTATTAATTTAGTTATTCTATTTTGAATATGTTTGCTGATTTTCAGAGGAAATTTTTAATTATGAGAGTGCACGATGGAAAATAATTAAATTTACATCGATCGCGGACGGTGGCCGGGTGCGTATGTAAATTTGGCCGGCATCTGTGACTCGGAAGAGTCCACGTGTGCCATGTTTTCTGTGTGAATTTTTAATTGCGAGCGTCTTGATTTTCATACCCGTGTCACTCACTGCTCCTCTATTATGCATAGTAATTGATAAATTGGATTAATACAGGAAAATTTGCTTTTCTCTTAACATAACTCTAATTTTATTTAATTTTTTTATGTACGCGATGTCAACTAGTTTAGTGGGTAATATCATTTTAAATACATAGTTACATATACAAAGTGTTTCAGAATTATTGCAAAATAATGAAAAAGAAATTTTTTTACGATTGCAATGGAAAGTTGACAATTACGTTCTCATTTGTCATCGTAAAGTTGATGTTTTCTGTGGAACAATCTAAAATTATCTTTGTCTTTGTCCAATGGCAAGGTGTGAAAAAGATATTAAATGCGCGCTTATTTCAATAGTTACCAGGAATACAAACAAAACAGAAACTTGTCATGTTGACAGTTGACAGAACGAATATTATAATCAGTACGTATACGTTTTTTAATAATTTTAAGATGCAATCGTAGACAAAATTATGTATGCATCACGAGCGTAAAGTGTCTTACACTATTGCAGCTCTCGCTGCAATTACCGTGTTCGAGTAACAAATAATCACTTTATGCTCTTAATACACAAATAACTAATACAGAAATTCAAAGGAATTGTATTTACAAATGCACATCACGTTTCTTTGGTCACCATGTCAAATGATATTTCCCTCACTCAATTTAGTTGTAATAGTAACAGTTTCCCTCACAAGTGAGGAAAGTTATTTGCTTTCATCATTAGTGAGGGAAACGGTTACTATCACAATTAAATTAAATGAGGGAAATGTTGAAACAAAAAATACGTGAAATACTTCCGCAATTTTATATTATCGCACTTAAAATAATTTGTAGAACTCGAACAAAATTCAAACTCGCGCGCACTTGTTACATAATAGTTTATTATTAATCGCACATATATAATGAATATATTACTTAATATTTGTAGAAAGCAGTATATTATGTAACAAGTTTTAAATAATCTATTTAGTTACATGTGTATAAAAACTAGTCATATACTGTACTCTTTCTACGATCGCAAAAAACAAAAACAATTTTTTTTATTAATTATTAAAAAAGTAAGGTTAAGTTACAATGACAAAAGCAGGAAATTAATTTCACCCCTTATTGAATATATCTGTTGTTATATTTAAGCCGTGACTAAAACGTTCGAAGCATCAGCTTATCAACACTCCAGTATTTTAAATAACATTTTAATAACGAGTGTAGAAAAATAACTATTATCGCTTACTGAAACATTATGCATTTCCAGAATTTATAAAGTTATTTATTACATAGGGGCATATTTATAACTTAATTCGGCGCTAATTTAATCCTAAAAATATAACTGAAGGAATGTTTCTTCAACAGAAATTTTAATAATACATTATTTTAAATTAAGCTAATTACAATCTAAGTATACGTACATTTCTAATTTAAGCATTCATTAATAAAGTCATAATTATCTAATTAGACACATGCTTCAGAGAAACAAAACAAAAAATCAGTTGCGCGCGCACACTTTCAATAAATAATTCCAAGAACGAATTAAGCATCAAAAATGTATAATTACATTTCTCACATGCGTTCATCAATTCAGCTAGATTCTAGATTAGGTATTATTTATAATATCATCAATTCTAATAGAACAAAACGACCTTAGAGCAAGGCATCAAATGCCCATACCCATAGTATCCGGGCAGCAAATAAATTACAAGCAGAAAGAGACACAGAGTGTTGTAGAGGGAGATGGCATGTTCGCTCCATAAATAAATACATTAATGAAGGCAGTATGTAAGCAACGGCTCGGCAATTAATGTAGTAATTAATTTAAACACTGCTTAATTGACAATATCACGCACATAATATTAACAGATGTACTGAGCGCTCTACTAGGGAAAAATGTGTGTAGAGCTGGTTGGAAATCTTTCATCTAAATAAAGAATGATGTCACTGAATTATAGAAGCACACTGCACTTAATTGCATTGTCGGCAGCCTCACTTTTCTTATGTACATTGCGTTCAGCACGACGGTGGATGACTACTGCTGAAGAACTTGAAACCGCGAAGAATTTTAAAGATATTATTTTTTTTTATTATTATTTTCTCTTCCTGTGGTTTTTAGTAATCAGTCTCCTTGGACTATAAACTAAACTTCTGAAGGTGTTGTCTTGAAGAATGGGTTGTCCATTGACGTTCCATTCATGTGTTATTTATGTTTTTCCATATTTTGACTGCTTTCTTGCTTTCATGTTCTATGTGGTAGATCTAATATGTTGTGCCTTTTTAGGCGATGCTCTGTCCTGGAGTTATCTAGTAAGTTTATAGCTAGCAAATTTGGGTGATAGTCCAGTCGTTTTTGGTAAGTTTGGCTGATTCTTCTTATCTCTTCTTTGATTGTTGGTATTTGTAGATCGTTATGTAGAGTTTTGTTGGTTACATACCACGGTGCATCTACCATCATCCTTAATGTTGTTGACTGAAACCTTTGTAGTATTTATATGTTGGAGTTGGATGCAGTTCCCCAGAGCTGGATACCATATGTCCAGACTGGTTTTAATATGGTCTTATATAGCAGCACTTTATTAGTTATTGATAACTGGGATTTTCGCCCGATGAGCCAGTACATTTTTTGTCTTTTTATGCCCAGTTGTTTACGTTTAGCCCAGATGTGCTTAGTCCAAGTCAGTCTTCTGTCTAGGTGTACTCCCAGGTACTTTGCCTCGTCTGCCTGGGGCAATTCTGAGTCGTTGAATGTTACACTTGGACATGTATCTTCATTTAGTGTGAATGTGACGTGGATTGACTTATTTTCGTTTATTTGAATTCTCCATTTTTGGCACCAGTCCTGGATTTGATTTAGATTGCTTTGCAGGAGATTAGATGCTTCTTCAGGGTAAAAGATATTATAAATGACACATACATAACATCTCTTACACATTTAGGGTCAATATTTCAATCTTCTAATAAACTTATTTTAGAACCTTTCACACGTTAGGTCCCTGCTCTACCACTTGAACTACAAATAATCACCGAAGTACTCATGATTTTTCGTGCAATGTTTATAAAGTGACATGGGTTGCGTCAATTCGTTATAACCAATAACTTCTCTAGTAAGCAGTCACCTAGCATATAAAAGATTCTGGGTTTAAATCCCAGCGAATGCTTTAAAGCCAATAACTTAATTCTTATAATAAAGTTCTTCATTAATTTGTCATTATTTTACATTCTTTTATAAATGTTGTTATTTGTAATGTTTTTGTGGGTTTTTCAGGGTTTCTTTGATTGATTGCTTCTTTGTGTGAAGTATTTTAAATAAATAAATAAATATATCATCACGCCTTTTACCCATTACTGGGTGTGGCACTCTGCCTAAGTAGACAGTTAATATACGTAATTTTCATAATTTGAACTATGATTTGATGATGCGATATTTCTTTTTGTTTAATTACTATGAATTTTGTTAAGAGATTAAACTATCGACCATTAAATCAGCAGATTCCTATATTGGCACACCTTTTTCGCTTCAGTCAAAATCATAATTCCTTTTGTTTATTCCTGTTATTAGGAATATTTCGGTCACACAAGATTTCCATTTATTATTTATAAATAGTATACTCGTAGTGGTCAGTATCCTCGCTTGTCACTTGGGAAACTGAGATTCGATTCTCCGTTCAGGAGATTTTTAAATTAACTTATATTTTTTTATAAATTTAAAGTAAAATTTGGAGATGCCGGGGATCGAACCCGGGGCCTTTCACATGCAAAGCGAACGCTCTACCACTGAGCTACATCCCCACTTGCTGTGTATGTTCTCATCAACATATTTATAAAATACTTTTACCAGAAACTGCCAGGAAAATAAACATTTGCCTGACCTTTAATACAGTAGTTGCTTTTTCATCACAACAATTTTCGTACACACATACATATTGAAAATGACTGGAAATACTCTCTGTCGCGAACAATTTCTGCAGAATTTTATTAATTTCAAGTTTTTCTACGTCATATTCGCAGGATAATTGAACCTTTTCATAAATCTGGAAGGGTGTGTAATGGCAAAAAACTGGGAGCCATAGTATTCTCACAAAAAGTTCCTTTAAATGATATACGGGATCGTTTAAAAACAAGTCCAAATAAATCATTACAATCAAAAACATCCCGAATAGATTCAAATTTAGCCCTTCTATAAATTCATTGCACACCGATGCAAACTGTCAATCGTAGTCCACTATCATAATGATGCGGCAAACAAAAAATCTAAACGACGCAGCAAGGTCAATCATTTTGGATCACTGTGTATTATCACTAGCTGAAAATGAGATGGAAATGACTGAGAAATTGATTAAGTACGATATTAAAAACAGATTAAAAACATTTATGGGGTAAGAGGCTCAGTGGTATCGAGTCGGCCTATGGATCTTGAGAACCCTGGTTTGATCCCACAGCCGACAAACAATTTTCACCAATTTAAAAGTAACCCTGTGGCTCCCCCTCCACTAACATCTTTTGTGGCCGTGATTTGACGACTGGTAACCGCACTTCACGCACATAAATATATCACTTACCGAAATCTACTTAGGCAGAGTGCCACACTCAGTAATGAGTAAAAGGCGTGATGATATATTTATTTATTTATATTAAAAACAGGAAGAAATTCATTCCGTTAAGAATAGCAGCATTCAATTTAGAATATAAATAAATAGTAAGTGAAATAGAAGAAATAGTTTTTTTCAATGATTAGATTATGAAACCTGTAGTCCAGTTAGTTCGTAAATCCTGCATTGGACTGTATCGGCGCTAGCCTCATCGCTAATTACGATCAATTACAATGTTAATGTAATTAGAGACGCTCACAAGTACAACCCGCTTCATTCTCTCCTCTCCATCTCTTCCTCTCCTCGACGCAGTTAATTAATTGATGACGTCACAGCGCGGCGTGTTAATTGGACGATGCGAGCGTGTCACGAGCAGTCGCGTGTAACGCGCGTGATACGGATTGGAACGTGAACGTGAATGTGACGGAGGTAAAGGCAATGCCAAGTGCTCTGATGTGTTGTGGAATTTGTAGATTTGGTCACGTAATTTTAGGGTTAATTATTTATTATGGGTGTTTGTGAGAGATATACACTGGCTAATGTGAGATGAAATGTCACTAGGATATGTTGGTTGATGGTTCTACTATCTCTATGCATTATTATGCGCATGTATCTTTGATCATTTTAATGTAATCATCTAATATCTGGTACTGGTGACATTTTCAATTACTCTATAATATTAACAAATAAAAATACTACTCATCTACAACATGTAAAGCCGATATTAATATTTTTTAACAAAATTACTAATAAATTTATCCGCCAACAAACAAAAAATACCACATCAAAAAATTACAGTTAATATCATGTCCATGCGATATTTTTTTATGTTTTACAAATGCATTTATTATGAATTTTGTAAGGCTCTTAGTTTAAATTCATAAAACCAAATCGAAAATACATATCATATGGAATAATTTATATTGCTGCCAAACATTCGATATTAGTATATATTATAAAAATAACGGCATATGAAATCGTAGCATGACAAACATAGATAAGCAAGTTTGAGCTTATCACAATCGGTGACATTTTTCGTTGTCATTTATTACAGATAATAATTTCAAATTTATGATTTAACCGGTATGGCTTTTATCAAATACCAAAAACGTTGTTAGAAATGTAAACGGTAAAAAAATTGATACATACATAACATCACGCTATATCCTATTAAATGGGGTAGCATGAACCCGTCAACATTATCATCCTGACACACGATACTCGATTCGACCACATTAACACTTCCTCCATACAAACTCTTTCTTTTCTCACAACCAAAATCCATCAACACACAACAAACATTCATCAATGATGATCCTTCTAAACTGAACTTTCGTGGACTTTTTTGTTGTCAATTATGACAGATAATTACCTAATTAATTTCAGATATATGTTTCTTTCTTTCATGCCACGATTTGATACTATTTTTAAAAATCACCCCTTAACTTAAATATACCGTGAATTTATTTTAATGTGAAACATGGAATTTTCCATATTCATGGTTACGAATGTGACGAGCGTTCATTTCAAAATGAATCTTAGGGCGCATAATTTTTGATTGAACTTATTATATTTAATATTATAAGAAGTCACTTGTAAAATGAAACAAGAAGACGCCGAAAATTTTAACAATTTTATTTTATTTTCCTCATTTCTTAAATTTTATTATTATCAAATATTCTCTTATCAAAATAATAATGCCAATAATCATTATTATAAAATTTGATTTATTTTTAATTGGTAATACTGGGTATATCACAAAAAGCGGGCCATATGCGTGTTGAACATGATAAAATAGTTTTTCCATGCGCGTTGCTTTCCAAATTATTTTAATGCTTCAAAAAAGGAGCTACAAATTCTGCACCTAAATCAATAAACTAATTTCATTTTCTAAGTTAAGTATAACGGCAAAAATTTAATATGAAAATTTACAAAATTACAATTTAATAGTGTTAATAATTACAAACAAATTCATCAAGTTTTCGTGTTAAATATTTTGACTTATTTCTAAACAATACAAAAGTTTCATGTGTCAAAATATTTTACAGAATTCAGTCGTGCATTTGTTTGTTAGTTTGTTGTAATTTCGTGGCTAACACTCAGAGGCGCCGAGAGGAAAAGCGGGCCCCGGGGAAAAAAATTCAGGCCCCCTTTAACTTTGAATATTTATTAATTAAATATAAGATACAAAAAAAAATATATTTATAAATATATGTATGGTTTTGCTTGGTTTTCTTCCCTTGCAGCTTTTTCTTTTCGTTTTAAAGCACCTGATTTATGGCGGTAACTCATTTTTAATGTTTAAAATGTATCTTTCGTTATCTGCTACAAATTTATGTCTGCATAACTATGTAAGGGCAGAATCTACAAAAAGAGTTAAAAAGTATTAATAGTGTTAGAAACAGATGTTTTATAAAACTTTATATTCATTTAAAAAGAATTATTAATTACCTTCATATATGTATGTTATAAATACTCCTTCGTAGTACTGAAGTCTTCAAATTTAAAATTTATTGTGCGCACTAAAATCGAGGCTAAAATATGGTAACAGTTCGGTAAGAGTTAATTGGTGCAGCGATGTGTATTGTATACTCACTGTATGACTATCTAATATCTAGTTGCAGATTCGATAAATGCAGGGGATACCAAAACAGCACTACGCACAAATGTATAGAGCCTTTGCCTATGTGTGTTGTATACAATGAATGTAGTAATATAAGAAACAAAAATGCAACAATGTAATCATGTACGTTTGAATAGTGTATAAATTTATTTAAAATTTGCAACTGGGGCCCTTGATCAAGCATTTCGTCATTTTTATACAATGTAATAAATTGTTGAAAACGTGTATCAGACATTTCGTTATACATGTTTTAGGGTAGGTGGCTCAGTGGTATCGAGTCGGCCTGTGGATCTTGAGAACCTTGGTTCGATCCCCACAGCCGACAAACAATTTTCACCAATTTTAAAAAATCTACCCCTGTGGCTCCTCCTCCACTAATATCTTTGGAGGCCGTGATTTGACGGCTGGTAACCGCACTTCACGCGAAAAAAATATATCACTTACCGAGATCTGCTTAGGCAGAGTGCCACACCCAGTGATGGGTAAAAGGCGTGATGATATATTTATTTATTTTATTTTATGTTTTAGTAAAGAATATAAAAAATTGGTGAAATAGTAGAAAATTAAAAGCAATTTATAAAATAGCATCACATCCGGGCCCTTTGAATTCCACGGGCCCTGGGTATTTTAGTTTAGTTAAATTGCATAAACGAAAATTGTAACATTCCCTCAGAGGTATCTGTACCACATTTTGAGGTACACTGGATTACACAATAAAAATAAAATGAGTGATGCAGTACTGACCTATCAGTGAAGGGAAAGACACTCTGCGCGAACGATACCGGCGGTGGCGGCGGCACCGACGACAAGGCAGGTCCAGACTGTCCGGGACTTGGCGTGCCTCTGGGGCTGGGGCTACGTCTTGACGTTGAAGGTGAAACGCTGGTAGCTGGGGGCGGTGGTGCGGGCCCCGGGCTAGGTGAAGCACCCGCCCCCGGCTCGGGACTGTCTCGCAGGCTGCAAGCAGGACTTGCGGAGCACTCGCGGGCGGAGCGGTCGCGGTCGGGGTCTCCGGACCCGGGGGATGAACTTGTTTGACCCACGTCGTCCACCTGTAAGAAAACAAATGATTGAACATTTCATTTAGGGGTTCTAAAACTCGACAAGTTAATTTTTAATTGTTTTTGTTCAACTATCAGTTATCACGATACAAATTTTCATTTCTTTACAGTAATTTTATTATTATAAAAAATATAAATTTTTAAAATTGGTAACACTGGCAGATGAAACAACAATTGAAATTTAACTTATTTTGACATTTATAAATTAGATTAGAGTTTTATAATATTATCAATATCATTCTAAAAATAAATACCTTTAAATTTAATTACAAAGAATAGTATATTATATATCAAGGGAGAGAAATGATTATCCAGAGATGCAATTTGAAGCCAGAGGGTGAAACCAGAGGGCTACAAAGCACAGAGGGAAAATTGTATTCTCTCACGAGGTATATATATACTATACGATCGAAGCAATTTTAAAATGAAAAATGTAGTTTTAAAACCTAATTTGACATTTATTAACTTTAAGATTTAGAAGTCTATGAGAAATAAAATTACTTGCCAACCGTAATGTTTTATTCATTAATTAAATGTCATTACTTGTCAAAATAATGAAAATTCCCCATGGGAAATAATGTTCGCATTTCATCCCTAGGGGCGAAATATGTTACTTCTGTCATGATTTCGCGGTTTCGGAGTTTCTCTCCCGGTCGTGTAAATAAATGTTTTATTATTTGATGTTCTAATTTTATCATAAAAAAAGTCAATTCTAATGATACTTATATGAAAAATGACAGCTAAAATGATGTGTCTGATTCAAAGTATGACAAATTTACAAATACATAAGTTCCTACAAAAAGATTTACAAAATAGAATTTTATGTCAGCGTTTTAAAATGTGCTTTGCATATGTGTTATAGGAAAAATCTTGTGTGTTTTTGGAGCGCAAATGAACATTGTCGATTTCGAGAGAATGTCGCACTCCTATATCATTTTGCGCTCCTAATACACAAATAACTATTAACAATATAAAATACCTTTAATAATTAATCAATCTAAATAACAACAAAGACAAAATTAATTGTCATCCATACACTTGGTGAAACTAGGTTTAATAAAAAATATTAAACAAACACTTGGCTAAGTCTCACAAAATTCAGCTTCCAAGTCACCTTATGAGGGCATTTTTTAATCAATCAATCAATCTACTAGTATAATTATAAAATTGTCACATTTATTATTTTATGGGCATTTGAATAGTAAAGAACTGTTTATTTAGCTCTAGGGGTTACGAGACTTTTAACGGGCTAGCCCGTGTACAAATTATAACGGGCTGTTGACATTGGTTATCATGGCAACATATCTTATTTGAAACATTTGACACTTAAATATCTTGTGATTAAACAAAATCTGTCAGATTTTCAAAGTCTACCTTGATTGAACATTTTAGTTATTGCGTTATACTATTGCAATTAATTTTATTAAATATACATATATTGCGATTCAAATGCCCATAAAACATTGTACAATGCTCGACCGTTACCTGAAATTTACAGGCTCACACACAGTTAGCTTTCTATGCTCGAATGTAAATTTCTGTATAACGGTCTTGCAATGTAAATATCTATGATAAATAATTAAATATTTACATTTAATATTGTTGTGATTCCTTATTGGAGACAGATAATCCGTCATAATTAATTTGTATCATCTCCGAGAATATTAGAACATGTTTTGAAATAATTTAAGTAAAAAAATTGAGAAACCTCATTTTCGTAAATTGTAAAACAATTCTATAAGCATGTAACACAAATAAAATTGTTCTCCTAGCCCTTGTTACGTTGGAAGGAAGTCCATAAATTCAATTCGCTCAATTCATTTTTCTCCGCATACAAATTACCTACTTGTGCACCGAGTAGCGAAATTTAAATTTAGATGATATTTGCAAATAACTTTACCGCGGGTATTTTAAATATTGCGATAGCAGCATGCAAGTTTTAAAGGATGCATCTCGTCCCAGGGGATGATGTTAGACTGTACCTATGTGTAACGAATATAGATGAAGCCCGTATGTCTGAAACTTTAAAAGATTACACCCCGTCACATTCTAGCCTGATTTATCGTCCTGGATAATCGTTACATTTTAATAACCTTGTTGAAATTATAAATATAGTTGGGAATTTATTCACGTAGAATATGTTTACGGCATTGATGTGGTAAATAAATTAAAATGAAGAAATATGTTACCTTTTCTTCTTTGGTATCTGGGTCACGTTTTGTGATGTCTTGTCCTTCACGTTTTCTTTGCTCTTCCTTCAGGCGCTCTGCTTTGCGCCATTTTGCTCGACGGTTTTGGAACCATACCTGGAAACAAAAATAATAATCTTTAATTTATTTTAATATAAAATACCATTAGTGACTATGATTTTGCCAGAAATTTTTGTCGTCTTTATTACGACTGCTTGTTGCGACAAAAATCTGCACGAGTGTGATAGCACGAGTGTAGTTTTTCTTAAAGCAACAAGCAGGAGTGATCTAGGCAAAAATTACCAAAGGAAAATCATAGTCACGTATGGTATTCGGCTTGACAATTCCTCGAAATATTTTATTTACTTAAAAAAATGTTACCTGCATTATTTTTAAACTACTATTACCTTGGTGGTCAATTTATTTTGTTTCATTTTTTGACATAACTAAGCAAAGTAAACAAAGTCAAATAAAATTCAACAATATTAATCTACTCAAAATAGTTAACAAACGTTATATCTAAGCAACAATTTGCGACAATTTTCATTAGTAAAATTGTCGCTGTAATACTACTGTGATTGGTTCAATTCTGCAAAATACTGTCATTTGATTGGATGAAAAGTTATGAGTGGAATTATCATAACTAATATAACAAGTGATATGATTATGTCCTGTAGTATTTTAACATGAATAATGAGCTGTTATGGAAATGGAAATATAGCAAGAATGCAGCATGAGCTGTATTTCTTATTTCCGTAACAACAAATTTAAATTCATGTCAAAATATTATCTGACAATTATCGTATTACGAGTAGGGTTGTGCCGTGGTCAATTGACTGGTCAATTGACCGTCAATTGCCCAAAAATATTTGACGGCCAAATAAAACGGTCAAATAATCTAAATGGAACCGCCACGACATCTGTTGTTCAATAGAAATAGCTACTTACTATTATTACATGAATATATCTAGTTTGGTATTCTGGGTTCTGGAGAATTTGCTTACTTTACTTTACAAATAAAATAAATACATATTATTTCATTTCATTACGTCTCTTACTTTATTTTCCCCTTTATTTTGAATTTGATGTGGTTTTGTTTATTAGTTGTTGTTGGTATTTCATTTTCAGTAATATTGGATGTAGTAAACAGTACTATATAAATAAATTACAATTTTAATTGTGATTTTTATTAAATGTTTCTTGGTCAATAGACTGGTCAATTGACCGGTCAAATAGTCGGTCAATTGACCGAAAAATATTTGACTGGTCAAATGCACAACCCTAATTACGAGTTATATTTTACTTGAGAATTTAACAAACAAAACTTGCTTCTGTAGAAACAGTTCCCCATCGAGAATTTTAGTTGTCAGAGATGTTATTACAAACTGCCTTCTATCGGAAAACATTTAAAAACAACTGCTCGTGCAACAATGGCTGGTACAACAAGCTTTGTTTTTGGGTGTATTAAGAGCACGGTTTTAACATACTAGAGATTGCTAAAACAACCAAATACACTGCTCTTAAAACAAATAAAAACAGAGCTTGTGCTACCAGCCATTATTTTTTAGGAAACTTTCAAATAAAGGTTATATTTGTGTACGCGATTAAATTAAAGAATACAAAAATTAAATTTCAAACTTTGTTTAAATTAATAAAAGCAAATCTATTTAAATTACATGGTGTATAGAATAATAGATAATTACTGTCAAACATTCGATCTTCTTTTTTTATTTAAAGTAAGTTACAAATGTAAGTTTTGTTTGTGCAACTGACCATTAGACTTATATATAAGTACATCAACTAGACAACATATTTTATATAATCTCCGTGTGTCGACTAGAGTCTGGTTTTGATTGTGAAGGGTGCTTGTGGAGGCGCTGGAACGGATAACGTGGCTATGTAGCCAGGTGACGAGTGTAATCGTGCATGTGAAGATCTCATTAGCCGACGCTAATTGCACACATGCACCCTTCTGGTCACCCATTAGCGCCCCCAGCACATGCACATGTGTGTTTTTACGTTTGTTCATACGTTCACTGCTGTACAATTGTACATGGTGGAAAAAATGCAAATCATCAAAATGATATAAATAAATATATCATAAAGCTATTTACCTATTCACACATTACGTGCGAGTGAAAAAGTTGGGCATGAGTCTTGGCGAGTGCAGTAATTTCACGAGCAATGTAATTGCGTTACAATTCGAATTGTGTATTATACTATATCTACGACCATAAATAATAATAAAATCAATTATAGAATATTTGTTATTTTATATATTACGTAACTAGTGCAGTAAACCCTTAGCACCCGTAAACAAGCATTTACTGTTCTTGCAAATTGTTTTTAATGGCCTACTTACATATATGGTCGTAGATAAACATATTTTATTTAACATAAGACAAACTGTGACTTTTAATTGAAATTGCTAATTATAATTACTTAATGAGAATAGCTGTGAAGGCAGTTTAACTCATGTCCTCGATAGTATAGTGGTCAGTATCCCCGCCTGTCACGCGGGAGACCGGGGTTCGATTCCCCGTCGGGGAGATTCTTTTAATTTAGAAAATTTATCTGTTTATATGAATTTAAAGTAAAATTTGGAGATGCCGGGGATCGAACCCGGGGCCTTTCACATGCAAAGCGAACGCTCTACCACTGAGCTACATCCCCACTTGTTATGCTCAGATTCATACACAAATCTAATAGTTTTATTTATTTAGAAAATATTAATCAACTCGAAATAAATAAAATACAAAATGAAGAAAATTAAATTTGTTAAGAAAAAACAATCAGGTTTATTATTGTTCATTTAACTAACAGTATTATAAATTATACATATTTCATTACACATACATATGTTTTTAACCCGCCTAAATCAAATAGTAAAATTAGCAGGTTCTTTGAATGCGGAATTAAAAAAAATTATAAAAATTATTGAAACTTTGTTTATACGTTAATTGGAGTACTAGAAACTCAACGCCGTTGAGCGCATCTTCATAGCTCATTTATTTTTTTGAAATATAGCTTCGGGAAAGTTCAAAACCTGAAATTTGAAACAAATTCTTAAATCTTAAAAACTAAACAAGATATGAAAATGTGCTCAACTGCATTGAATTCCTCGTGGCCAAATTGACTTATACGCAAATTTTTAACTGATTTGACACAATTAATTTTTTTAATTGGATTTTTTTTTAGATTATAGGCTAATTTTCTCTAAAATTCTTAACCGTAACGAAAATTTACATACATACATACATACATACATGCGTTAAGTAAACAATAAATATTACTTTGCATTACATCTAAATGAAAACTCCCATATCTCTGAAACGGTTAATTTTTGGTCACATTGTATAAAAACTTTTCTACTTATTTTCTCTTCTTCCCCATTTCCTACAAATTTGTAACACCCTGTCTTTAGCAGAAAGATAATTATAACAGTAATATAAGAGGAAGAAGAACAAATAGGCATTTAAACCAGGGTTCGTAAATATCATGATATTTATAATAAATATCAAAATATCTGATATATAGGATAAATATCACTTTTTGGATATTTATTTTTTAATTTTAGTTTTTGTACACATTTCTTATCACAATAGAAAATACAAAATAAATTATTACTCCTAAATAAAAAATTAACACAGGTAATGAAAAAAAGTAAATATACATTGAATGGATACACAAATATTATTAGTACTAAGAATAGTAAGAATATTTAAATAATCCTATATCCTAAATAGGGGCAAATCATCATCTTCTGATGAACTTCCTGAACATAGCGTTGCAGATAGAGACTCATTTGGCCAAATCCAATCTAAATTAGTTTTTTTTGTAGTTTCTTTTTGGTTTAAATATTTAAACATAAAAACTAATTTACCGGCAT
This sequence comes from Pterostichus niger, assembly GCA_947425015.1. Taxonomy (NCBI): domain Eukaryota; kingdom Metazoa; phylum Arthropoda; class Insecta; order Coleoptera; family Carabidae; genus Pterostichus; species Pterostichus niger. Next base: position 4,518,693 of record OX380338.1, on the reverse strand, counting down.
TGTCGTTACCGAGACGATTACGTAATTGAGATTGGACAATGCCAAAAATGGAGAAATATTGTTCCAGCCCTGCTGTGGCAGTTACAGCAGTGTGTAACTGTTCACATAGTTCAATAAATGTACTTTTATTTGGCCACTCGGACTCATTGATAGTTACACTTTTCCACCATATTAAAGGATTTGTATTTCTAAAATGAGTACCAAATAAAAATTTTGGAAATGGTTCAGACTTTGCCGTTAATGACATCACAAATGGCACACAATTTGGATTTATGTCGTTGATGTGAAGTTAGTCAAAAGCTAGTAAAGTAAGAATTATCTTTAGAATATAATTTTAACAGAATTAATGAAAGTAATAATGAGAGGTATACTGTATTTATTATAGACTATTTGATATTTTTATATAATGGATATATATCTTCGAACCCTGTTTATAAGTTAACTGAAGCACGAGAAAATTAATGCCGTTGACCGCGTTTTCATATCACATTTAGTTTTCGAGATATAGCCTCGGAAAAGTAGAAAAACTGAAAAATTCGAAAAATTTCACTTTTCCGGAGGCTATATCTCAAAAACTAAACAAGATATGGAAATGCGCTCAACGGCGTTGAATTCCCCGTGTCCGAATTGACTTGTAAGCAAATTTTCATACAATTTTATGCAATTTAATATTTTTAATTATTTCCTAAGGGGTACCCCTTTGGTTTTTTCAGATTTTAATTCAATTTTACCAAAAATCCTTAATCGTAGGATTATTAAAACGAAAATTTACATACATATGTATTTTGACCCACTGAATCCAGTGGTGCAATCTTCAAATGCATATGACTTCTGGTTTTCGAGAAAATGTTAAAAAACCGCTTTTTGCGATTTTTTTGGCGGAAAATTGAAAAAAAATAAAAATCGCTGAAACTATGTTTATAAGTTAACTGAAGCACGAGAAAATTAATGCCGTTGAGCGCGTTTTCATATCACATTTAGTTTTCGAGATATAGCCTCGGAAAAGTAGAAAAACTGAAAAATTCTAATAATTTCACTTTTCCGGAGGCTATATCACAAAAACTATTTGATATTTTTATATAATGGATATATATCATTGCAAAAATATGACGATATATATCAAAATAAATATCATGATATATATCGATCGATATATATCTTCGAACCCTGATTTAAACTATGATTGAAGATAAAACAATGGTATTTGGAATCTCAAGTCTATCAGAATTTTTGTAACAAAAACATAATAGCAGATGATATTTTGCAAACACAACCATCACAAACCAATCTTACCGCAAGCCGACCAAAACAAACACACATCACCACACGGGTTATCCAAGCATACAGGGCCGGACAAACACAGAATTAAAACATCAGGGCCGGCGTGTGTTTGCGCGGGGTAAATGTTGGCATAGAATTACACGCATTATGAGTTTAAATTGATACAGGACCGCTGTGGCGTACAATGTGCTCTGAACAAATATATTCATGACTTCGGGGTGTATGGCCCTGGTCCCACCCTGCCGGGGAACACAGGGATGATACTGATTTAGTGATATTAAAATTGGGATTTGTTGATTTTATTAATGTGATTTGAAAAACTGAAAGTAGAGGAAAGTATTTGGTTCGTTTTAGGAGAAAATTTAGTGCATGTTGAAAATCATGATTTTAAGTTGTAATAGGTGACTCAGTGGTATCGAGTCGGCCTATGGATTTGAAAACCCGGTTTCGTTTCCCACAGACGACAAACAATTTTCACCACATTAAAACTACTCCTGTCGCTCTCCCTCCACTAACATCTTTGGGGATGGTATTTCATGTAAAGAAATATAACTGCTACGGTTACTATCACAACTAAATTGAGTGAGGAAAATGTCGATTTCACAAGTAATTTTGTTTTTCATTTATTTGATACATTCTGATTACGCCATCTTGTATCAAACTTCAAATTAGTTTATTAATTAAAATGCAGAATTTTAAGCTCTACAACTTTTATTTGAAACATTTTGGTGTAAAATTATTTGGAAGCAATGCAGACGGAAAAACTGTTTTCTTACATTTAACGTCTTTGACCCGCTTTTCACGATACACCCGATACAGGCCTTGTTTAAAAATCAAAATATATCTCAATTTATCTAGATCTCAATCAACAATAAAATAATACAAATTATATAAGTGCGATAAAATAAATTTGCCCAAATATTGCACATATTTTTATTTAAACATTACTTGTTAAACTGACATTTCCCTCACTCAATTTAGTTGTGAGGATAACCGTTTTCTTCACTAGTAATGAAAGCAAATAACTTTCCTCATTAGTGAGGGAAACAGTTACTATTACAACTAAATTGAGTGAAGGAAATGTCATTTGACATGGTGACCAAGGAAACGTAATGTGTATTTGCAAATACAACTCCTTTGAATTTCTATAAAATAAATAAATATATCATCACGCCTTTACCCGTTACTGGGTGCGGCATTCAGCCGTAGTAGATCTTAGTACGTGATATATTTCTTCACGCGAATTGCGGTTACCAACAATCAATTCACGACCATTAAAGGTGTTAGTGTTGAGGAGCCATAGGGGTAGATTTAAAGTGGTGAAAATTCTACAACTTAATCGACCCATCAATATGATACAATGATACTTTTTAAAATTATTTTTCTATTAATAATATAAAAAATATATCATCAAGTATTTTACCCATTATTGCGTGTGCCACTCTCCCGTAGTAGATATCAACACGTGATATATTTCTTCACGCGAATTGCGGTTATCAGCCGTCAATTCACGACCCTTAAAGATGTTAATGTAGGAGGAGCTACAGGGGTAGTTTTAAAGTAGTGAAAATTGATTGTCGTTTGTAGGGATCGAACCCGGGTTCTCAAATCCGCAGGCCGACTCGATACCACTGAACCACCTACACCATAAACCTACAAATCTTACAGTAATATTTTGTAATTGCCACTCATATACTCCAGTTCATCCCATAAAGAAAACAAACAATCCACAGCCCTCTCTGTCATGTTTACACCCCTGTGCTCGATTAGCTCGACATGTAACAAGTGAAGCCGTGCACCCTTCCTCGCAATAGTAACAGATGCGCCAACAGATGTAGCAGTAAGCAAGCAGCAAGCTTGAGGCTTGAGGCTGACACAATGTAGCTTTTTACTTGGGGAGTAACAGCTCCAGCACCGGCAAATATTGCAAGTTGGTTTCTAATAATTCGTGGTTGGATAGTGGGTGATTTGTGATGGCAAGGGGTGGTTTTGTTTAGGGGTTGAGTAATAGAGTTGTGTTTGGTTTGAAGCGCGCTGGGAGTTAGAGTAATTAGTAAAGGATATGTTTTTGTAATAGCCAATTATTTTCAATAATGCAAATAGGAATTTGAAAATTACTTTTCACTTTATATTTATCAAGATGAGTTACAAAAATATAATAGGAACAAATAATTTCTTTATTATTATGAAGAAAACTGATATAAATAAAAAGCGAATATGTTTATGATACAAAAGATACTTTAATAATTTTATTTCTCAAAGATTAAGATTTATTTTCATTACAATTCAATTTTTTTTATGGGGTAGATGGCTCAGTGGTATCGAGTCGGCCTGTGGATCTTGAGAACCCTGGTTCGATCCCCACAGCCGACAAACAATTTTCACCAATTTAAAAATCTACCCCTGTGGCTCCATCTTCACTAATATCTTTGAGGGCCGTGATTTGACGACTGGTAACCGCACTTCACGCGACAAAATATATCACTTACCGAGATCTGCTTAGGCAGAGTGCCACACTCAGTAATGGGTAAAAGGCGTGATGATATATTTATTTATTTATTTTACAATTCAATTTTTATGGAGTAGGTGGCTCAGTGGTATCGAGCCGGCCTGTGGAACTTGAGAACCCTGGTTCGATCCCCACAGCCGGCAAACTATTTTCACCACGTTAAAACTATCCCTGTGGCTTCCCTTCCATTAACATCTTTGGGGGTCGTGATTTGACTGCATAAATATATCACTTACCGAGATCTGCTACGGTAGAGTGCCACACCTAGTAATGGGTAAAAGGCGTGATGATATATTTTTTTATTATTAATAGAAAAATAATTTTAAAAAGTATCATTTTATCATATTGATGGGTCGATTAAGTTCAGATCTGTAAGGTTTTCTCCCTGCGGGTGGAAATAATTTTTTTCTTCCTAGGAAGAAAAGTAACTGTTTTCCTCCGTAATAATAATTGTTAATTAATTGCAATAATTTTATATGAGATGAGCAATGACCGCTAAACTAAAAAAAAAATATGTGTCATAATTTGACAACTTCACACAAAAATATCTCCAAAAACAGATGTATAAAGGACTTTTGTAGCACTGTTTTCAACGAAAACTATTGCACAAAATTAACTTTGTAAATGCAATATAGGTAGAAAAAGTACTTCACAGCACACTTAGGTAACAAAGCAATGAATTTTACTACTGAATAAATGTTTTTTTTTTCAACATTTCTTGTGAAACTGACATTTCCCTCACTCAATTGAGTAATTATAACAATTACTCTCACTAGTGATGAAAGTAAATAATAGTGAGGGAAACGGTTATTACCACAGCTAAATTGAATGAAGGAAATGTCATTTGACATAGTGCATTTGCAAATACAACTCCTTTGATTTATATAAAATAATTATTAAATTTCTTATATCGCAAACGTAAAAATGTATATTTCACGTTTAATAGTATATAACACACGTGGAAATGGACTATTGCAAAACTTGTGCTCGTTTTGCAATTAAACCCTTTTCTCGCTAATATTACAATATAATATTTTTTCAACAAATTAAATCTCTATTTTTCAATGTTTGAGCTTTTCTTATGATGCAAGAATAGAAAATATTGTATGTAACACAAACGATTGCAGCCTGAGTGAACGTGAAGACTGTAACTTTTGGTTTAATTTGGCTAACATACACTTTTGTATTAATCAATCTTTCAAATTATCCTTTTTAAAATTTTCTACCGATTTTTGACAACACACATTAACCCGAGGCATCCATCCCCAACAAATACACATATACGCCTACCATTCCCTCGCCATTGCATTAATACAATTTCACATTTCTTCAAATTCCCTGAAAACCTGTCATATTATTGTACCCTGCAACTTGACACAGCGTCCCACACTCGAACCCGGATCCCGCAGTTCTCCGCCGCGATTATAAACCGCATGCGGGCAGCGCTGGATCCCGCGGGAACAAACAGGGACCTGGGACTCGCTGTGAAGAGTCCCGCACTCGCGTGTTGCGTGTCATATTACCATCACTTATCGGCCAATGTCTTCCCCGGCCCCGGCCGCCAGACCAGCCAGGCGATCGTGTGAGAAAATGACACAAAATGTTTTAAAGAACGGCACAGTGGAGTATTTGATGAATTTGTAAGTTGTGTCGATATAGACATTTATATTATACAGGGTGTTTCAAAATTCCGACTGGGAGAAATAAACTAAAAAAATAAAATAAATATCATGCCTTTTACCCATTACTGGGTGTGGCACTCTGCCTAAGCAGATCTCGGTAAGTGATATATTTTATCGCGTGAAATGCGGTTACCAGCCGTCAAATCACGGCCCTCAAAGATATTAGTGGTGAGGGAGCCACAGGGGTAGATTTAAATTGTTTGTCGGCTGTGGGGGTCGATCCAGGGTTCTCAAGATCCACAGGCAGACTCGATACCACTGAGCCATCTTTGGGGTAGATGGAGAAATAAACAAGCTGTATGAAAGGAATTATGCATGTGAATGTAACAAATATGCTGTGGCAGAATAGACATGTGTTAGGAACATTAATTGCAGAATGAATCTAATGTATAAATGGAATTTTTTATAAAACCAAAGGTTTTTAATTCTTTTTTAAGTCGAATGGTAAATTTTTAATTTTTTTATATTAGTTGGATTTCAAGCTTTAATTGAAATAAAAAAGGTAAAATTAATTATTTATTTTTTAAACCTTTCTTATTAACCTAAGAAGGTGACGTTCCGGCCAATATTTGGGCCATTATCAAGCAATATTAATATGAAATAACAATTAACAATTTAAATTTTACAATCAAGGGTAACATAATTAAAGTCAATTTAAATTAAAAAAACTCTTGGAGGTACACACCACAAGAGTCACATAGTAACTAATGGCCCAAATATTGCCCTTAGGTTAATAAAAAAAGTTTTAAAATAGTATGTTATGCATCAAGGGAGGGAAACAAGCGAACCTTCGGCCCTCGCTTACGTCTCGGTTTGACAACTTCACACAAGGGATAATCGCGCCCTCCCGTGAAGCATATTATACTTTTCTTCCCGTGAAGCATATTATACTTTTCGTAACAAGTGCACAAAAATTATCGTCTTATCGGGACAAATGTCAAATATGGGTTGCGTAACTAATTTCCTAGGAAACGCCGCAAACAGCTAATAATCGTAGTCTCTAGGGAGAGAAACATGCTACCTAGGGAGAGAAACATGATGTTTCTCTCCCTAGAGGAGAAAAGCAGTGTTTCTCTCTCTAAAATTAGGGAATAAGAACGTGTTTCTTGTGTATGTGTTACGAAAAATGAATAATAAATTTTATCTTTTTAATTCCAATTAAAGCATGAAATCCAACTAATATAAAAAAAATTACTAGTGTATAAATGTTCAGTAAATGTTACTACCTCATTTAATGAAACGTAGCATGCGGTTATAATATACAAGTTTATGTAATTTAGTTATAAGGAAATATGAAGCAAATATCAAGTAGCCACATTAATTAAAAAATGAAATAACAATGAATGAAATCCTTGCATGCTAGTAGCATCTGGTGATGTAGTACGCATGCGTCGAAACCAGTGCTGCATCTCAACAATCACACCGCGCAAACAAACGCGAAACGCAATTAATCGTCGCAGGCGGCTGTTGTTTCATCAGAACAAAGGAACAATATTTAGCTAAAATAATAAAACAAAGCAACAACGCGACACCACTTACGGCGCTCCAATTAGAGAAACAATGGGAGTAAAGTGCGCCGCTCACAAGGGCCTGTGATGTGTGTTGCGCACGCGCACAGCGCATCGTAGTGTGCCGTGGACACAGGCGACGCCAGCGTTTGTTTTGTTTTATGTAAACAAATGACAAATGACAGTTGCTTGAGAACACTTCATAATTTGAATGACAACACAATGAAACTCTTTTGTTTCTGTACCCTGCTTTGAACGAACAAATTTATTTTAGCATCATTTGTTTGTAATTAGAAGGGAGTTCATTTTTAATCATCTTCAATTATTTTTTTATAACATCCTTTACCGGTATTTTCTTCTGTGTCAAGAAGTAACTATCCATCCTTAACTTTAAAAATTACTATTTTTTATTTGTTGGACTAAATTAGGTTTCACAATTTTTTAATTTGCAAATAATTTGTTCATTATTTATGAAGAAAATTGGTTCAAATAAAAAGCGAATATGTTTATGGTACAAAACATACTTTAATAATTTTATTTCTTTTATTTACACATTCAATATTTCTCACAGAAACAACAAAAATATGTCATTTATTGTTACGTTGTTAAGGTGTCAAAAATGACATAATTTTCAAGTCATATGACATGTACTATACAAAATATACTCGTAATTATATTGAGCTCTAAATTATTTTGATCTATTAATTGAATTGAAAACATCTTTGGGGGGCGTGATTTGACGGCTGGTAACCGCATTTCACGCGAAGTAATATATCACTTACCGAGATCTGCTTCGGCAGCGTGATATATTTATTTATTTATTTATTTATTTACAATTCAATTTTCAAACACAGTAATTCTCTAGATATAAGAACGTTAATTTTATTTTATTATTTTTTTATTTAATTACAAAATAAATAATTGACAACTGTCAAACGGCACACAGTTATTTGTCTTTTGTTTTAATTTCATGACTAATTCTATTAAATTATAATTTATTAAATAAATAAAAGGCTTCAAAATCCAATATTTTCTTTTAAATATTTATTTTTAAAAAAAACATTGGAGATTCTGAAGTATTTTATTTATTTAATATATCATATAATTGAATCCTTTTTTAAATATATATTACAAATTATAATTTAGTAAATTTGAATTTGAAATCTTTGAAAGTCTTCAATCGGCTTCTTTCGTTTATTGTCGGAAAGATTCGACAACTGTAGGATCTGTACATTATATTTAGCAGGTAAGAGTAATGATTTTTAATGATAAATTAAAATAACGTTGGCGAACAAGTTACAGCATATCTTTCCAATTAGTTTATGAAACGTTGGTTTATTCACGTTGAGTTAGTCGAACGCGAGTCGCTGTAGTGATCGAAGTGTTGTGAGTGTTTTAGTGAATATTTACTGATATTTTAATGCATAAATTGCCTCAAATTGTGCGTTATTGTACGTATTAGTGCGTGATGTATAAAATAAACGTTAATATATGAGTGGTAGTGGTGTGGAATAGACTGGATGAACCTTATTTAATGGCGGCCGTGGCTGGTAGCTGATTCCTGCTCAAAGTAAGGAACAATATTTTTTGAGTTCATAGAAATAAAATCTGTTGGCATTTAGCAGGACATATATTCTGTAAAATGTAGCCAAGAGCTAGTTCTATAATTATGACGTCAAGCAACAGTACGAGTTTCTATATTACAGAATAACTAGTGTTTCTACCTCAGTGCAAACAAGTTTAAACATTGTAGATTGGCATCAATATTTGAAACCTTGAACACGTGTTTTTAAATGCTTGTTCATTTATTTTATTCAATAATTATATTTAATATTAATTTTGTTTTTCTTATATTAGTTTAGTTTTTATAGTCATAATTATGAATTTTAATTTAGTTTTTACATTTTTATTAATTTTAATTGTTGATATTCGTTTAGGTTTTGCATTAAAAACTACAAATTTAATCGCCTTAAATTAATTAAATTACCGATACTAAAAATAAAACTAAACAAATAATAGTAGAATTAAATTTAAGCGCGTAAAATGAATTAAATTACCAATATTAAAATAAAATTTAACAAATAAAACTAATTGTAGAATTAAATAATAATAAAATAATAATTAACAAAACATAATCTCCTATAATTAAAGAGACTATGCAAACGAAAAACGTACAATTAATAAATTACAATAACTTCATGAACTACAAATTGTAAATAAAATAGAAAAGAAAATTAATAAAATTGCAATAAAATATGAAAATAAAATCTGTCCAGAAATTCTATTACAAACTTCAAATAAGATCTAGCTCTATAATATAGAAACACATTCAGGGGTAACTATTTCCCTGAACAGATAAAAACTGAGATGACGTCATATACACTGTTTCCATTAGTCTCCGCTAGATGCCATCACTGAATATTGTGAAACATTGACGGCAAAGAGCTAGCTCAAAAAGTTACAGAATACGTGTCCTGTTTCCAATGTTATCTAGGTTACGCATTTTTATTGTTCAAATTTAACATATTTTATAGAAATTCAGACAAAATAAAACTTTGGTTCTCATATTTTTCGGACTTCAATTTAATTCATAATTTTAATTTGAAGTATAAATATATCCTCATGCTTTTTATCCTTTACTGGGTGTGGCATTGTATGCTGTAGCAGATCTCAGTAAGTGATACATTTAGAGTGTGAAGTGCGGTTAAAAGCCGTCAATTCACGTCCCTCAAAGATGTTAGTGAAGGGGAGGCTACACGGGTAGTTTTAACCAGGTGCAAATTGTTTATCGGCTGTGGGAATCGAACCTGGGTTCTCAAATCCACAGGCTGACTCGATACCACTGATCCACCTACCCCATAAAAATTATAAACATAAAATAAATATATCATCATGCCTTTTACCCATTGCTGAATGTAGCATTCTGCTGTAGCAGATCTCAGTAACTGATTTATATTTTACGTAAAGTGCGGTTAAATGCCGTCAATTCATGTCCCCTAAAGTAAGTAAAATAGTTATTTGTCTATTAAGAGCGTAAAGTGATTCTTTGTTACTCCAGCATGGTAATTGCAGTGCGAGCCGAAGAAGAGAACTGCAATAGTGCAAGAGGAACAAAGATACTTTACGCTCGTGATACACACATCATTTTTTTCTACGATTGCATCTTAAAATTATTAAAAAACGTATACGTACTGAAAATAAATTCGTTCTGTCAATTGTCAATATCACAAGTTTCTGTTTTGTTTGTATCTCTTTTATCTATTGAAGTAAGCGCGCATCTAATATCTTTTTCGCGCAAAAAATATATTTTTCGATTGTTCCACAGAAAACATCAATTTTACGATGACAAATGAGAATGTAATTGTCAACTTTTCATAGCAATCGTAGAAAAATGAATTTATGCGGAATCCGACAGTTATTTAAAAATTTGAAACACGTGAATTTCCTTTTGAGAAATTGAATCAATTTAGTAAGAAAAAGGTTCCGAGATAAAAATGTGCGGTTAAATTGATGTCGGAGAGAGGTCGTAACAGTGTATCATGTGTCTGTCTCTGCTGTTAAAGATTGGCCGTGTGACGGGTTCAGAATTTTTAAGACAGAAGCAAAAAGGGCAAATTTCATCTTTGAGATGTGATATTTTTGAACAGCGAACGAATTAAATTTGATAGCGATACATGACAGCCGGTGGTTAGAAATGAAAAGTCTAAAATGTTCAGTTTGATTACGTTGAGTTTGGTTCGCTGGAAATAGAAGCTCTGATGCTCGAACTCTGACAGAATAAGAATTAGAATCGCTGGATAATGCGTTCAAGTTTCTATGTCAGGTTAGTGACATGACACTTAGTCCGGACACACCCGGAAAATTGCACGTAATCTCCACATTGACATGACAGATGAATTGCAGTTTTATTTATTAAATTGTTCGCAATAAATTGCATGCCTTTTATATCTACTTTTTGAAACAAGAAAATAAAAAAAATCAACATAAATTATAAAAATAAAATAAATATATCATCACGCCTTTTACCCATTACTGGGTGTGGCACTTTGTCTAAGCAGATCTTGGTAAGTGATATATTTCTTCGCGTGAAGTGCGGTTACCAGCCTTCAAATCACGGCCCACAAAGATGTTAGTGGAGGGGGAGCCACAGAGGTAGATTTAAATTGGTGAAAATTGTTTGTCGGCTGTGGGGATCGAACCAGGGTTCTGAATAAACATATTTAACAAAAATGCTTGAACTTGAAATTTTAATTATTTTGTTTCTAACAACAAATATGACAACAATGGTTATTGTGTGAATTTGAAATTAAAATTTGATCCGGAAATACACAAATACACAGGTGACAACAATTTTTACCACGTTAAAACTACCCCTGTAGCTTCCCTAGCACTTACATCTTTGGGGGCCGTGATGATATATTTATTTATTTATTTATTTAATGTCAAATGCAAACAGCATTTAATTTAAGGTTGTTTTTGTTATGAACTCGAAAATAAAATTGAAAGGTATAAATAAATAAATATATCATAACGTCTTTTACCCATTACTGGGTGTGGTACTCTGCCTAAGCAGATCTCGGTAAGTGATATATTTTTTCGCGTGAAGTGCGGTTACCAGCCTTCAAATCACGGCCCACAAAGATATTAGTGGAGGGGGAGCCACAGGGGTAGATTTAAATTGGTGAAAATTGTTTGTCGGTTGTGGGGATCGAATCAGAGTTCTCAAGGTCCACTGGTTCGATCCCCACATCTAATATTGTTTAAATTATAAGCAACTTATTTACCAGCTCGATTCTCAAACTTTTTTTTACTAATTCTTGAATAACATTTAAATTAAGCTAAAACATATTTACAGAACTTATTTATTTTATTTGAAAAATGACTAAAAAATCGCCAAAAATACTTAAGTGAAACCTTTAAAAAAACTTATTAAATACGTGTATATTTGGTGAAATTGGGGGTGAGAAGCTAAGTGGATGTTTGTTGAGTGAAGATTGTATGCAAGAAAATTGAATATTGATAACCTGTTAAGTTAGGAATATTTGGCAAAGATTGATTTCAGGTTCAATCTAATAAATAAATGTTCAGTGAATGTTTCAAAGGTTCGTGCTACCCCATTTAACGGGACATATTTGGAGTGTGATGTTATATACAGGATTTAACAGCGAAACGAACCACTGCCTATATTTTCTTTATTGTTATAGTTACAAAAAAATATTATAAAGCAAAATTGTAAAATTGTAAAAAGTTGGAGAAGACCAAGGGGGACATCTGCTTAAAGAATAAAATAATTTTTTAAACCAGTGGTTCTCAAGGTACAACTAAATATGAAACACACAAAGAATAACAATTTGCAACAATTATTATTACTTGACAGCAGCTTAATTTTGTTCTTTTGTTTTTCATCCATAGCTTACTGCACATTAATATTAAAAATTATTTAAATTTCAAGTGAATTTTCTTCAATATTTTTGTTATGTAAGGATGTAGAATGGTCACATGGTTGAATTCAGAAAAAAATATTCTATCGAATAGGCCTAAAAAATATGTATAATCCCATTTGAAAAAATATAACTTTGTGTTGTAATTTGAGAACCGCTGGTTAAAAAAATTATTTTATTATTTAAGCAGATGTCCCCCTTGGTCTTCTACAACTTTGCGTTATAATATTTTTTTGTAACTATAATAATAAAGAAAATATAGGCGGTGGTTGGTTTCGCTGTTACACCCTGTATAACGTGGTTACTAAATACCAATATTTATTTGGTAATTTTGTAATTCAGTTACAAACTGAGGTACCATTAACTTGTCTTTTAAATTTGTAACTACAAGTACATTCACTAACAATAATCACAGTACAATACTGGCAGTAAATTTTCCCACTCGTAACCGAATTAACCTCTTCTAGGCAACTAACTGAATTTCCCAGACCTGAGGAACAAAAAGAAATTAAAACTCTCTAAGGAATATTGGCACTAACCGAACACCCTGTACACATATCCACGTGTCACTGATTACCTATACGCCGAAGTTTGGCATAATAAAATCCGATAATTCCATTTGTTCGCAACGGCCAATTGTATTAAAGTATCGAGTTTCGCGAAATCAAATAAACCGGCAACAAAAAAATGCCACTCGGACCGTTTCTCATGTCAATTGCGATGTTTCCGCGTCGCCCTGTATGCTGCCGTGTGCGCCCGCTTAGATAAGGGTGGGTTTAAGGGCTGGGAGAGTGATTGCTCGTGACCGACGCGTTGTTTGAAATTTGACACCGCGCCCCTGGATCGTGATATGCCGAAAGGAAGTGCATTGGCTGTCTAAATAGAGGCAGATGGATGGGGTTATACAGAATAAGATACAGAAGAAATACATTACGTATTAGGTGTAATATTAAGATGAAACATGCGTTTAATTGGGGCAAAAATTGACTCCTCCTCTTGTTGATAAAAATATTTTCCTAATTTTTTTAACTAGAAAATGTTGACCCGATTGTACAAAGAGATGTTAACTATGTTGTTAGCTAACAGCACGTTGCCAAAATGGCTGACACTACCTTTTATATATTTTCTAAATTTTATGTTATAATTAATTAATATCAGCATTATAATGTTTATTGTGAATTAAATAACTAATAATTATTAGTGTAATGCATACTATAAAAATTAAATCGTTTTTAAATATTGATTTGTCAAAGTCGAGTCGGCTTGTAGATTTGAGAACCCGAGTTCGATTCCCACAGCCGACAAACAATTTTCATCACATTAAAACTACCCCTGTGGATTCCTCTACACTAACATCTTTGGGGATCGTGATTTGATGGCTAGTAACCGCACTTTACGCGACAAGAAGAAATTTTGAGCAGGGTATTTAAATAATATTTTTTAAAGTAAATAGTTAATTAATGTAAATCAAATTAATATATAAAGACAAAAATTGGGATACCGTCAGGACTTGAACCTGAGACCTTATAAACTCCGCTCGTATTATTTAACCAACTAAGCCACGGTCACCTGTTATTTAAATCTGATTTTATTCCGTACGACAGAGTATCACACCCAGTAATGGGCAAAAGGCGTGATGCTATATTTATTTTTTATTTATATTATTTATAGAATAAATGGTTTTACGGAGAGATCGCCAAAATGGTGGTAATCTATAGAATAATCATGAAAAATTAGAATTGTTATTAATTGGATTTATTTATTGAATATAACAGGCAATCGCCCAAATACAAAATTTCTTATAAAAACAACTTAAATATAATAAGAAGAATAATTTCGTATTGTACATATTCTTATATTTAAGTTGAAAACGTTAAATTTATATACAAATAATAATGGAACATGATTTCAAAATTTAAATTACTAAAAATCGATTTGGAAGAAGGTAATAAAAAAAATCAATTTGTTTATAAATATAGTGAATTTCAGTAAATTTTTATTTCATTTGAACTATAAAATTTTAAGAAAAAAATTCAAATATAAAAAAAAACTTCGCCAAAATCGCACTTTGTATAAAGTGACATTGTAAAGAAGCGCAAATGTACGCAATTCAAATTTGTTGGTGTTATTGCAGAATGTGATAGGTGTGAAATGTTAATTGAATGTGTGGCCAATTATGATGTGTGCGCTCGTATTGATTGCTTTCGAAATTAATTAGGTCGATTATTAATGTAAAGTAATTAAATAATATCATTTCACGCGTTTATGGCATAGAATATATTTTAGTTTATAATAGTGAACATAAATGAATAAGCGTCAAAATAATTGGATACCATTTTGAATATTGCGTTGAATTACCTCTCTGTTCATAATGAAACAGTTCCCATTATTAAATTATATTATTTCAATAATAATAATAACAAAGTTTTTTTTTCAGATTATCCTGGTTCTAAATATACGAGTACAGTGCAACAGTCATGTAAGTCTTTTTTATTATTTCTTATTATACTAACAGATAACACAATTCCAGAATTTATATAAAATAATAATCATTGTCGAAATCAAAGCAAGCTTCAAGTTGTGATAAATACATTTTTATAAAAATATTATAAAGTGATTGTTAAGTCATCGCAAACCATCTTAGGTTTTGCGAACGTAAAAGCTACTTTAAATCTATCTACTCTGCTCTTTGAAATATTAAAAAATCGTATGTCACATAATTCTGAACTATTTATACTTATGTAGCTGAGTGTACATGTGTAGAACTCACTACAATTTGCGTCCCGTTACAATAAATTTTATGATAATTGTTAAAAGTTAGTAATTTTTTGGAAGGAAATTTATCACTATTCTGTTGTCTGTCAATTTTTTGTAAATTAAAACTTCTTTACGCATGCTGGAAAGTTAGTTAGTAAGCTGATGAATGCGTTACGAAATTTGTGACGCAGTGAGGCGAACGGAAGTAGAAAAGAGAAATGGAGATATACGAAGAGAGATTGAGTTGTAAGCCAGCGAGGCTGTTACACGAACGGTGACGGTCTTTTACTTTCGAAATACGCGCGTACCCTTCCTTTCTGTCATTCTATCTTTGTCCATTGAAATATAGTATAACTCTTATGAGAGGAGCGAGTTTTTCTGCGTTACACGTACGGAGATGTGCGATTTTATTATTCACTAATTTATGAAACCCTATACAACATACAATAGTTATTTGTGTATTGAGCGTAAAGTGATTCTTTGTTACTCGAACACGGTAATTGCAGCGCGAGCCGAAGGCGAGAGCTGCAATAGTGTAAGACAAAGACACTTTACGCTCGTGATACACACATAATTTTTTCTACTATTGCTTCTTCAAATGATTAAAAAACGTATACGTACTGAAAATAAATTTGTTCTGTTAACTGTCTATAAGACAAGTTTCTGTTTTGTTTATATCCCTGGTAACTATAAGCGCGCATTTAATGTCTTTTTCGCGCGTTGGCATTGGAAACACGCACATTTAACGTCTTTTTCGCGCGTTGCCATTGGAGACGCGCAAAAAAGATATTTTTCGATTGTTCCACAGAAAACGTCAACTTTACGATGACAAATGAGAGCGTAATTGTTAACTTTTCATAGCAATCGTAGAAAAAAGTTATTATACTTACATGTACATCGCGAAAGAAGTTTTACTTCCGGTATGAGCTCCGCTCCAAGCACACTAATTTTTAAAATAAAACTAGACTATTAATTAAATTCGCTCGATTATCAAGAATCAATCTATATGATAACAATATTTATTTCCTACAACTAGCAACTGTCAAACTACAATTGCACTAATTTCCATTTAGCACCACCACCCCAATTACCAAAGCTCTACAATTGCATTACATATCTTATTCCCATTGTCTGTAATCGCGTCGCATTCCCACTATTACTAATAGGATAATCTACGATCGAGCCAATCAGCACCACGGTGCAGTGGGGTGGAGTGACGGGGGTGGCTTGTTACACGCTCGTTAGACGGCTAATAGCCCCACCACTGCCACCCCCAGCAATAGGAGAATCAGGCGTCGAATAAGGACAATTCTGACAATTTACGAGATTAAGTACTGATGATGAATTTTTCTATTGTTGAGGATAGGAATTGGTTTGATGGAGTGGTTTGTGATTTGGGAATGATAATCTGGTTTTGAGATGTGATGGGGTGTGAATTGTTATAGGATTGAGTTGTTGTACAATGATTACTTACGCGTTTCCTACAATACATTGTAGCATTTATTAAATTCTGTGAGAACTATTATAATTACATTTGATCAATTTTATTTAAACCAAACTTAAAATATAAATTTAGAACCAGATACAAGAAGTTTTGCTAGAAGTATACTCGCAAATGCTTTTTGTAAAAAATCGAAAATTTAGAAAATATAGTTTTTTATCAATCAAACCACGACAAAAAGAATGCCATTCAGCCAGGGTTCGTAAATATCATGATATTTATAATAAATATCAAAATATCTGATATATACGATATATATCAGATAAATATCACTTTTTGGATATTTATTTTTTAATTTTAGTTTTTGTACACATTTAGAAAAACTGAAAAATTCAAAAAATTTCACTTTTCCGGAGGTTATATCTCAAAAACTAAACAAGATATGGAAATGCGCTCAACGGCGTTGAATTCCCCGTGTCCGAATTGACTTATAAGCAAATTTTCATACAATTTTATGCAATTTAATATTTTTAATTATTTCCTTTGGTTTTTTCAGATTTTAATTCAATTTTCCCAAAAATCCTTAATCGTAGGATTATTAAAACGAAAATTTACATACATATGTATTTTGACCCACTGAATCCAGTGGTGCAATCTTCAAATGCATATGACTTCTGGTTTTCGAGAAAATGTTAAAAAACCGCTTTTTGCGATTTTTTTGGCGGTAAATTGAAAAAAAATAAAAATCGCTGAAACTATGTTTATAAGTTAACTGAAGCACGAGAAAATTAATGCCGTTGACCGCGTTTTCATATCACATTTAGTTTTTGAGATATAGCCTCGGAAAAGTATAAAAACTGAAAAATTCGATAAATTTCACTTTTCCGGAGGCTATATCTCAAAAACTAAACAAGATATGGAAATGCGCTCAACGGCGTTGAAGTCCCCGTGTCCGAATTGACTTATAAGCAAATTTTCATACAATTTTATGCAATTTAATATTTTTAATTATTTCCTAAGGGGTACCCCTTTGTTTTTTTCAGATTTTAATTCAATTTTCCCAAAAATCCTTAATCGTAGGATTATTAAAACGAAAATTTACATACATATGTATTTTGACCCACTGAATCCAATGGAAAAATGTTCAAATGCATATGACTTCTGGTTTTCGAGAAAATGTTAAAAAACCGCTTTTTGCGATTTTTTTGGCGGAAAATTGAAAAAAAATAAAAATCGCTGAAACTATGTTTATAAGTTAACTGAAGCACGAGAAAATTAATGCCGTTGAGCGCGTTTTCATATCACATTTAGTTTTCGAGATATAGCCTCGGAATAGTAGAAAAACTGAAAAATTCGAAAAATTTCACTTTTCCGGAGGCTATATCTCAAAAACTATTTGATATTTTTATATAATGGATATATATCATTGCAAAAATATGATGATATATATCAAAATAAATATCATGATATATATATCGATCGATATATATCTTCGAACCCTGCATTCAGCTCATCTTTATATCAAGTTTAGTTTTTGAATTAAATAGATTTTTGTTACTTTTTTTAAATATCAAATTTGATTTATATCTCCAACACTAAAAGAGATATTGAACGGCAGTGCATTTCTCGTGTACTAATGAACTTTTACCTAAATTTTGAAAAATTTACTATATATTTTTTTAAATTTCTCGTATTAGTATTTAAAAAAGATAAGGCGATAATAAAAATGAGTAAACACCAGTGTATTCCTAGCGTAAAAATACATACGAGAAACTTTGCGAAAATATGCCAATTGCATCTATCTTTGTTTTCCATAGTACGATTTAATGTCAGTTTTCGAAGATTTTTTAAAGGCATTTACATTAATATTTTTACAGATGTAGGCTGTTTAAGTTTGGCCGTTTAACTCGAGAACACCCTGTACTTATATAAGTTATATCTTAAGAGGTGTCTATATATTTAAACAATAGTATATTGTAATACTAGTGAGGGAAGGGTTTAATTTCAAAGCGAGTACGATAATTGGAGCACGAGCGATAGCGAGTTTGAAATGGTCCTTTCCCACTTCATCATCATCTGTGGCGCTACAGCCCAAATCGGGCCTGGGCCTACCGGACACATCGAGCCGCAGTTTTTACACTGCCGTACTGCCGGTTTTCGTAGTCGAATGCTACATTATTTAAGGTGTATAAGTGACTAGCTTATAGCGCCCGAGTGTGATAAATACATGTAACTGTATTTTATATTTTACGACAAATCACACATTGTCGACAGGCGGATTCGAACTGACGAACCTTGGCTCGGGTGACGTCACAGTATGTTAAGAGATGTGCCTCGGCCACGCTCGGCCACCGCGCCTTTCCCACGTATGTTACATTAAATGTGAAAATTACATTTTTACGTTTGCGCTACAAGAAATTTAATAACTATTTTATATAAATCAAAGGAGTAGTATTTGCAAATGCACATCACGTTTTCTTGGTCACCATGTCAAATGACATTTCCTCACTCAATTTAGTTGTGATAGTAACTGTTTCCCTCACTAGTCACGAAAGTAGATAACTTTCCTATTATTTATTTACTTTTATCACTAGGTAAGGAAACGGTTACAATCGCAACTAAATTAAATGTGAGAAATTTTCACAAGTAATATTGACAAAAAAATATATTTTTTTATCTTTAAATGTTGTATATTATTAGTCCATCTATGAGAGTTAAATAGTACTAGTAGTAATTTTTTTATTTCTATGTAACATATTAGTTGAAAGAACAGGGGAGCCCTTTTGGGGCAAAAGTTAAAAATATGTAAAACCAGAAGTAGAAATTCAAAACGCTAATACTGAAAACAATTGATACTAATCCATTTCCAAATAAAAAAATCGGAATGTTTGAATCTTAATAACCCGCTCCATTTTCTGTGGAAATTCTCTTGGACCTATTCCCGCACATAAATCCCTCCACTGCACAGCCCTCTTGACTGATGCACTCCTGCATACACAAATCCGCGGCAGCGGCGGCGGCATTATCCACCACCGCACCGCCCCCGTGTTGCTGTGACTACATTACACCCCTTGCCATGACTGCGCGGTGACTGGTTGCTAAGCAACGCAAGGGGCCCCGAATGTGATGTCCGTCGGATCGCGTGGGTGCCACCATACTGAATAGCAGGACATTATACGCTATACAATTTAGTTGATGTGTTTGAAAGAATTAAATATAGCATCATTCAAATATCATATTATTTTTTGTATAATCTTTAAGATCTGATTGTGTTTGAAATAGTACATGAACACTGTTCTTTCTGAAACAAGATATTAAACTATATTCTTTAATTTGCCTAACCTTTAAGAATCAGAAAAGCTTTGCTTTGCGTGCCTAGGCAGGAAATAGCTATTTATGAAACTAGTAAGGATATTAAGGTTATTACCTTACGCATGTGAAATTTGCAAAACGAGGCGTAGC
This sequence comes from Pterostichus niger, assembly GCA_947425015.1. Taxonomy (NCBI): domain Eukaryota; kingdom Metazoa; phylum Arthropoda; class Insecta; order Coleoptera; family Carabidae; genus Pterostichus; species Pterostichus niger. Next base: position 4,498,612 of record OX380338.1, on the reverse strand, counting down.
CGAGTTATGTAAACACATAAGTAAGGTAATAACCTTATTTTCTGACTAGTTGCATACAATATTTTTTCTACTTCTGTTCTAATAAATTACGAAAGAGCGTTTTTGAAATTATGAAATTTTGACACATTAATGACAGTTATAAATTCAAAAAATAAAAGAATAACACATCAGAATTCGTCTACCAAGATATCTTAATTTGTTTGTGTTGCTATGTTACCTCATTATTTCACTAGGTAAATAATGCAGTTCATTACCTAACTCAAATAAGTGAAATAAAACGTCTATTTCCTAACGGAAGTAGAAAAATAACATATTGCCTGCCTAGGCAGGTAATGATAGAAACGTGAGTCTCTAGTTACTTAGCAACATAAAATACTGACTGAATATGTAAGTCAAATATTTAATTTCAAAATCTGAACAATTCTATAAATGTCAATATTAGTTACCAACTACAATATTTCATATACAAATTGCCCAAAATTGATTCGATTTAAAATATCGCTCATTCTTTTAAGATTGTAATTTTTGTAATAAAAAAAGACGCAAAATAGAACAAAATATAGTATAAATAACTAATTTTATAAGAATTTTATTGCACACGTCCAAGTTTAAAAAAAAATTAAATTAATCTAAAATATTTATATATTATAATCCCCTTTCTTTTATTAATTAAAATACGTACTAACTTTTAATTTGTTAAACTCGTACGTATATGTATTTGTGCAATGCTTCGCACAATTTATCACAAAAATAGCAAACCCACTTTCCTCGATCACATCATTTAGCTTCCACTTTTCCGCGCTTCGTAAAAATTCCTCCAAACCACATCTGAAACTTTTTATCACGTTAAGGGTACATAATCCTTTTGCGTCTTCGCCGTCAGCCGCCATAAAATTCAATAATACTTATCGGAGCGCTTCGCTTCTGCTTCCGATGACATGAACCGGTATTGGGACCGGTAACGGTAGCGGCGGTAGAAGCTGTCGAGTGTCAGAACCGCGTGATTGGTGATTGAAGGAAAACTGGAGTTGACACTTTGTGTAAACATTGAAGTAACAGCGGTGTCAAAATGTTGCAAGAGCAGCAGGAGTTAATCAAAGGGGCATATAGAGTGACAGGATTTTGGCATGTCGTTGACTTTTGATTCTTGGTTATAGCGCATTTTGTACTTTGATGAACATAATTATTTTATGGAATATATACATAAAGTAAACTGACACATTGATATTTACATACACATATTTATTAATTAGTTGTAACCTAAATTGTATTTGATAAGCAATTCTTAAAATTAAAATATGATTGACGGGTTGTTGTATGAACAAAAGTTTTCAAATCACAACTACCAAAAAAGAAAATTTTATTTAGTTTAAATAGGAATTTTAATCCAATAACTGTTCAAAATTACCCCCATTTACCTGTAAACAATAGCCTAAACGATTATAAAATGAATTTATAGCATTATTTATTTGCTCTGGAGAAATCTCATGCGATGCAACACTAATTCTACGTTTTAATTGTTCTACACTCATTCTACCACCATTATAAAATTTACTTTTTAAGTGGCCCCAAAGAAAAAAAATCTGGTGACCTTGCAGGCCACTCCACTTCTGCACCTCGTTCTAGCCATCGTTGGGGGAATATCCGGTGCAGATAATTTCGTATATTTTCCTCAATATTTACTCAATATTACTCTCTCTTGTAACAACTCTAAATAATTTTCCCCATTTAAATTTCCATTTATAAAAAAACGCCCCACTATTTGATCTCCTATTAACCCGGTCTGATTTTGAAAGAGGACAGCTTTATTACTTTGACAACTATAGATGACAGCAATGTTATTTTCCCTATGTTTACTTTTAAAATAAACGCTCTAATGTATTGCTGTCAAATTTTTTAACTGTAACTATGGTAATGATATATCCCTATGTTTACTGATAAGAAAAACTTCCGGTATTTATTAATTAGTTATAACCTAAATTGTATTTGATAAATAATTCTTTAAACTAAAATATGATTGACGGTTTTGCTGCATGAACAAAAGTTTCGGTTGTGAGAAACAAGTGAACTTATATGAAACGAATTATGAATGTGGTTGAAGTGAAAGTGGTATGTCATGCAAAGTTTAATTCATGATGAATCTGTTGAATAAGAACAAACGCAGTATTCTTGATTTTAGATTCGTTGTTTAGTTATTTCATTCGAGTGTTTAAATTGCAATTGTGTGAAATTCACTTTCAGAAATAAATGCTGGACGACATTTCCTTTCTTATCTTTTTAATTCATTTTTATATCTTTCTATAGAGTGTCTAACTGCAATTGAGTAGAATTTGCTTTCAAACAAAGCGCATAAACGATCCCTTCCTTTCTTATATTTTTAGATTCGTTGTTATTTAAGTGGGTGTAAGTTTATTAACGTGCAGGAGGAGTGAATGAATGGATGTGATTGAAGGTTGGTTGCGTGATTAAGGATTCAGAGTGTGAGGAATTAATGAGTTTGTTTAGAGGGAACGTGAGAGTGGTTGAAGCAAGGATGGTGTGTCAGGATGAGAATGTTGGATGAAGATAGATTCTTTGGTAAAACTGATGAGTGGATGTTCTGTGAATGTTTCAGAGATTCGTGTCACCCCCATTTAATGGGATATATGATTTTTTACAATTCTGACTTTATTAAAATTGTAATTTAACTATTTTATTTTACATGTCACTTGTCTACCACTTATAATTGCCCAATTTCTAGGAACAAAACGTCAGCCAAATAAAGTATTAACAAATTTAACACTTTTACAGTTTTATTTAATAATTTTCGGCTTATTCAGTTTTCCTATTTGAGCCATAATTATAGTTTTGACATTATAAACTGGCTGACTTTGACAATGCGTATAGAAAACTATTTGTTTTTTCACATATAAATTGTCAAATTGTCAAACGAGAAAAATTAATAGAGAGAGTTTAGATGGATGTAACTGGATGATGGGGTAGGTGGCTCTTGAGAACCCTGGTTCGATCCCACAACCGACAAACAATTTTCACCACATTAAATCTACCCCTGTGACTCCCCTTCCACTAACATTTTCAGGGGCCGTGGTTTGACGGCTGATAACCGCACTTCACGCGGATAAAATATATTACTTTCCGAGATCTGCCCCGGAGGAGTGCCACACCCAGTAATGGCTAAAAGACGTGATGATATATTCATTTATAAATATCGTGCTCATGATTTTAATTCACACAGAATTATTAAACTACAGTTGCTTTTGGAGAAAATTCTTTTTTGTTGTAAAATATTGAATTAAGCAACGACCGCTTACAAGCCGATTAAAAAGTACTCTTGAAACACTTGAAGCATTAAAGAAGATTATTTTTCCGACAACCGCCAATCTTCACAGTTCGCGTCGCGGCGCAATGCTTGTACTACTCCGGAGCGTTGATGAAACAAACTGCTAATGAAGCTGACAGTTTCTTCTAAACGACTTTCGCACGCTAACGGAAATATTATCTGAAAAGTAGTTCGGTAAAGCTTAAAACTTATTTAATACCGGCCTGGTCTCTGGGGGCAGGCGGTGCAAGATGCCTGCAGGCTCGAGGGCGACGTGGCTACATCGTGGATTACCCACCGACACGCGGTTAGGGTCGTTAGTACGTTTGACAGTCGATAGATGGCCGATGTCAGAAATGGAAGGAATCGTGACATTTTATAGGTTCAACGTGTCATTGATTGAAGAGGGGAAAGTTTCTTTATATTTTTTAATGGAGATATATTCATATTTATAAAACTGAATTATTTAATTATAGTTGCTGCAATAGTACCGATTTTTTAAAAATATATTTATTTTTTAGAATATTTGAGTATTTATGTATTTAACAACAAAGACAAAATTAATTGTCATCCAACACTTGGTGAAACTAGGTTTAATAAAAAGTATAAAATAAACACTTGGCTCAGTTTCACAAAATTCAGCCTCCAAGTCACCTTATGAGGGCATCGTCAGAGGCTGGCCAGCACAGTTCAGTTAGAAATCATAGACGCGTTTCGCTCTTATTGAAGCTCATCAGTATGGTATAACTCACTTCTTCACCTAGAACAAAGTTCATGTGAAGAAGCTGGTGACGAAGAACTGTGCCAGCAGAGAATAAGATCTCTAACAAACTAGTAAGATGACATGAGAAGTTTTGTGGAACTGGTCATGCCATCTACCGAGAAAAAGGGAAAGCTACGCAATAGCAATTTAAATAACAACAAAGACAAAATTAATTGTCATCCAACACTTGGTGAAACTAGGTTTAATAAAAAGTATAAAATAAACACTTGGCTCAGTTTCACAAAACGATGCCCTCATAAGGTGACTTGGAGGCTGAATTTTGTGAAACTGAGCCAAGTGTTTATTTTATACTTTTTATTTATGTATTTGCTTAATTAAATAAAATAAATAAATATATCATCACGCCTTTTATCCATTACTGGGTTGTGGCACTTTGCCGTAGCAAATCGCTTCAAGTGCTGTTACCAACCGTCAAATCACGGCTATCAAAGATGTTAGTAGAGGGAGAGCTACAGGGGTAATTTTATTGTGGTGAAAATTGATTGTCTGCTGTAGGAATCTAACCCGAGTTCTTAAATTCACATGCCGAGGCGATACCACTGGGCCACCTACCCCTTTCGTATTATGAATCATTTGTCATTGATGGTCGCATAAAAAAAATGTTTGTAACACACCCTGAAAATATATATTCTGGGCATTTTTCCCATTTATTAATTTTTAAAGTTTTAATAGCGTTTAACAAAAAATAAAATTCCTAGACAACAGCGAAAATTTATATAAACAAGTTTGTTTATGTCAAATTACATTATATTTCTAAATTGAAATAACAAGAATACAATGAAAAACTCTCGGAATAATTTTTATTTCAGATTCTGCAGCTGTTCTTAGGTGTTTATAGTTTTTGTATTTTACATATATTTAACAACCGAACTATCAAAATAATATAAACTCCCTAGAAGAATAATGTGCATATTATTGTCCTAAGGATAATAGTTATTTATGTAAAAGTCAGGAAAGTGTTTAATTACAGAATGAGTAGATAGTTTGAAACAGCTTACGAATCCTATACGACACGTTACTGACGTGTTACATATAAGATTTTACCTGACACGTATAAACAAATAATAAATATTTTAAATTAATTGTAAATTAAAACAAATATTTGACTTACATATTAAGTATTTTATGTTGTTAAGTAACTAGACACTCACGTTTCTTTCATTACTATTATGTTATTTTTCTGACTAGACATGCAAAGCTAAGCTTTCCGGAGTCTTAAAGATCAGACAAATGTTTATTTTCCTGTCAGATTCAGGTAAAATATCGTTCTTCTTTGTCAATCACAGAAACGGTCAAATAATCCCGGCCGTGAAAAAAATAGCTATAAAACTTTGTATTTTTCTTACATGTTCAATTTTCTAATTTCGTTGCTAAACATTACTGGTCGATAAGAAATGATACTATCCATTTATTGTTTTATACATATAATGTCCGTCGGTACGGCGGTGTGGATAGCATTACGGAATTCGAATCTGGAGATCCTGAGTTCGAATCTCACTGAAGCTAAAAATTATATAAAACTACTACACTGCCGCTCGGTGAGTGCGGACCCTGTACTGTAATTGGGATTAAGTTCCTGTTGTACAGCGTAACATAAATAAATAAATATGAAATAAAAAATTAATAAAAGTAGTTATTTTGCTTTTTTGATAACAGTATAAATCTCTAATTAAATATAACCAAACAGCTAAACCTAATTACAAATTTAAACATTTGAAGACAGTTCTATATGAAAGAAAAACGACTCATTTTAAATTACAGCCCTTCCAGTTTTAAAGGCTCAAACTCCTGCAGTAAAATAATAGATCGAGCTCAATTGGGTTTATTGTTAAGAGCGGTGAAGAATCTATTTGGAGTCGGAGGTTTACCGGCAAATCGAAGTATATATCCGCTGCGAATGTGAACCGAGATCGCTGGAAACGACGGGGACGGCGGAAACGAAAGAACCGAAGAAATGGATAAAGACTAACACAGAATGATGGGCTTGTTAACTGCCTTGCAGCACGTAGAGCCGTGTGCTGCTGCTGGTGTCGAGCCGGCTTTCCTGCCTTCACCAAGTCTGAAGGGTGAAAACGAGAAACTTTGTGGATTCAATACACTCGTGTCCGTACACAAACAGCCATGAAAATGTTGGAAGGACTGGATTTACTACGTTGTAACTTGCAATAAGTTAACCAAGTAGCAAATGGAATATTTATTAAAAAGTAAATGTGTGACTGACCTGCACCCTCGCTTCCGTCAAGTTGATCTTCATAGCCAGATCTTCTCTTGTGAACACATCTGGGTAGTGCGTTTGAGCGAAAGCACTCTCCAGTTCCTCTAACTGCAATAACAAATATTTTCAAATTAATTAAAGTAGTTGTTTTAAACTTTTTCTGAATAAACCATGTAAACAAAATTAGCAGATTTACTGCCAGGACTATGAATCGAGCCAAGCTAGTAAATCTACTTTTTTGCTGTGTTGAACACATAATTTTTTGCCGATTATTTAAAACTAATATTAATTATTTTCAATTGTTTTAATGTTATCGGTATCGTTATAGCCATCATGAAAATAATGAAAAAAATCACGTATTATTATTAGTAAAAAAGAGCGAACATTTTTTGACAGTTGACAAGAATTTCTTTTTATTGCTCTTGTATGTTTTTTTAATCAACAATCTTTATGCAGGAACGGCAATAGAGTACTTTCTGCTCTAAGTACACAATTAACTATTGAAATAGTTTCTTCCGGTGTTCTATTCCTATGTAGAAATAGTTATTTGTGTATTAAGAGTGTAAAGTGATTGTTTGTTATTCGAGCACGGTAATTGCAGCGCATTGCCATTGGAGACGCGCAAAAAAGATATTTTTCGATTGTTCCACAGAAAACGTTAACTTTACAATGACAAATAAGAGCGTAATTGTCAACTTCTCATAGCAATCGTAGAAAAATATGTTTTGTCTTACCTGCTGAAGAGTAAACGTTGTCCTATTTCTTCGTTGTTTTCTTCGAACAAACGTATCATCATGGATAGCTGGATGATATGAGTAACTTGTGTCTGTAACAAAAAATATTACATTGCAATTATCAATTATGTTTTAAACTTAATTTTAACAATAATTAAAATACGGAAAATGGAAATTTTCATAGAGGCTTTATTTGTATACAACTTTTATTACAAAACTTTGTGATCTGCTATTAATTATTATAAATAAATAAATAAATATATCATCACGCCTTTTACCCATTACTGGGTGTGGCACTCTGCCTAAGCAGATCTCTGTAAGTGATATATTTTTTTCGCCTGAAGTGCGGTTACCCGCCGTAAAATCACGGCCCCCAAAGATATTAGTGGAGGGGTAGATATAAATTGATGAAAATTGTTTGTCGGCTGTGGGGATCGAACCAGGGTTCTCAAGATCCACAGGCCGACTCGATACCACTGAGCCACCTACCCCATTAATTATTATAAAGTTTGAATAAAAAAAAAATGTTATCACGCCTATTACCCATTACTGGGTGTAGCAAGGGTATGTTTGTATATCTACTCGTATATGTGGTAACCTAGAAAACTTCTTAAGCATGATTAGTTGATTTTCTTATGCGTTACATAATCATTAGAAGCCGATGCATCGTTCGTATTGTAATTAGATGGATGACGTGCATAGCGTGGGTGGTGGATAGAGAGGGTGGTTGACTTGACACACCTGATTCGATCAGTGCTGCACCGCGGGTCAAAGTTGACCGAGCGCCGACAACTTCTAAAGTGAATTCCACGAGAAACGAGCTAACTCTATACAACTCAAACTGTATTATCTTGTTATCTGATTTGTGCCAGTGTCTGATGTCACCGGCGCCGGCGTCGTGTGTTCTGTGTCCTGCTCAAGACACTCACTCCACCAGGATACACACACACCAACATGCTTTTGTTACTCGCTGTACGGGTTCTTGTTAATATGCATATGCATAATCCTGACTACAACTACCTACGAATTAACAACTTATAATATTGTATTATTATATTTTATAACTAAATTAATCACAAGTGCAATTCTGATGTGAACTACATTTAAAGTTTGGTACTCGAATATCTCTCTATAAATTATGTCAGTTTGAATATTGTACTAACGTTAACTCTGTAATTACGAGATCATTATAGATATGAGAATTCAAGTTTGCAAAATAAACCCCTGTACTTCCTCTTTTACTAGCATCGTTGTGAGCTATGTTTTGCCGGCTGGTAATCGCATTTCATACACATAAATTTATCACTAATCGTGATCTGTTATAGCTTAGAACAAGGCATTAATAAAATGGCATAATCAATATGTTATTTTAATTATAACCAAAAAATAAGTTAGTACTATAGTATATTACAGGCGCGGTGGCCGAGCGTGTTAAGGCACATCTCTTAACATACTGTGCCGTCACCCGAACCAAGGTGCGTCAGTTCGAATCCGCCTGTCGACAATGTGTGATTTGTCGTGAAATATAAAATACAGTTACATGTATTTATCACACTCGGGCGTTATAAGCTAGTCACTTATACGCCTTAAATAATGTAGCATTTGACTACGAAAACCGGCAGTACGGCAGTGTAAAAACTGCGGCTCGGTTTGTCCGATAGTATATTAAAGAACGAGTTTAATGAGACACTTTTCGCACAAGTCCAAGTTTAGAAAACTCATCTACGGCTCGTTTTCTAAAGGACAAGTGCGATAAAATAATAATTATTTTTTTTAATCTGTAATATTTTAAACCGATTCAATTTAGGGCAATTTGTATATGAAATGTTGTGGTTGGTAACTGTTATTAACATTCATGCAGTTTAAAATTTAAATTTTGATGATCTCAGCTTGATAGATTCAGTATGTCATCCACTACTACCAACCGTCTAAATCAAAAAGTTGCGTATCGTAATGAACGCTTTTTCGAGACGCAACTGGGTTTCATAATGACTTCCTTATGAACGCAAAATACAAAAAAATATTAAATCTAAAAAAGTAATATTTTTTTCCTCATAGCTGACAACTTTCTCTCAGCAGGAGGAAATAAAAATTTCCTTTCTAGGTGAGGAAACATTTCTTAGATGAAAATAAAGTAAATTTTACGATGTTCCATGTTTATAAATTAGTTTTTAATGGGGTAGGTGGCTCACTGGTATCGCGTCGGCCTGTGGATCTTAAGAACCCTGGTTCGACCCCCACAGCCGACAAACAATTTTCACCAATTTAAAATCTACCCCTGTGGCTCCCCCTTCACTAATATCTTTGGAGGCCGTGATTTGACGACTGGTAATCGCACTTCACGCGAAAAAATATATCACTTACCGAAATCTGCTTACGGCAGAGTGCAACACCCTGTAATGGGTAAAAAGCGTGATGATATATTTATTTATATTTATTTATATAAATTAGTTTTTAATTTATATTTTTTATATGTATATTCTACACAGTGAGATAAAAGATAATGCATAATTTTCTATAAAATCTATTACAATTTTAGACATTATTAATTCCGAAATTAATTAACGAGATCGTATAATTACTAATGAATAACTATTTCCATTAGGATATGAACAGCTAATCTCTTTAATTCTAGTAATAAAATTAATTTGTATTATCCAAAATTACCATGCCTTCATATCTTGTTCCAGCTATGCAATATCATTATTGTTATTAGCCATTGCTATTATTATTATTAATCCAGAGTAATACTAATGCAATAATATATTAATACACACGTAAATATGAATTTGTTAAATTAAGTCTATATACAAGCTGTTTCAGAATTATTGCAAAAAGAAATATATTATTGTATGTACTGATTGCAACGCAAAAAGATTTTTTCCGAAATTTGCAATAGTTATTTACGTATCAAGTGCAGAAAGATGGGTTTTTTTGAATGAGTGGTCCGTTGCTGCATGAGCGAAGCGAATGCTGCAAGACCGCGAGTTAAAAAAAAACCCTTTCTGCACGAGTTGCGTACACTATTTTTTCTACAACCATAAACAAAATTTTGATAAAAATAATAAAATAAATTTCAGTAATTGTAACATCTCTGAAATTTTTTATTAATTTAGAAACTTTAGAAAGATACCTGGTTTAATGTATCCATGACAAACAAACTCAATTATTTTGTTGATAATGAGGAAAAATTTCTCCGTGCTTTCAATTTTAAAAATGTTTGAATCGAGTGGCGAACACGTATTAGATTCTATAGATATTATAGAAGAAGCAAATGCTGCAACATTAAATTTGCTTCCAAATAAATCGAGAAAAAGATATGAAAAAGAACATGATTTGTTTATATTAAATTACTTTTCTGCACTAGTGCAGAAATAATTCACATTTTTTTGACTAGTATTTAAGACTTTTTTTCATATTTCCTAACACTGTAAAATGTAGAATCACTTTTATAGCAAATGTCAATAAATGAAACAATTTGTCCAGTTACCTGTCGTCAAATTCAGACACCCATTAAATTCATACTAAATGTTTTACGAATACTGTGACTTAGGTCAATAATTTAGGATATAGTTTATCAGTTATTATTGCATTTCTACTGTATAGTAGAATAAACAATGCATCTAAATTTTCTATTTTGCAAGTTGTAAATAAATATAAATATATCATCACGCCTTTTAACCATTACTGGGTGTGACAATCTGCTGTAGCAGATCTCGGTGAGTGATATATTTCTTCACGGGAAGTGCGGTTATCGGCCGTCAAATCACGCCCCCAAAGATATTAGTGGAGAAAAATCAGGGTTTCAAAGATCGAGATTGAGATCCGCTGATTCGGGACAGTCAAAAGACTGACTTAAATGTGGAATTAAATACTCTATTAATTTAATTTAAAACGTTGGGCACAATAAATTTCAACAAACGTGAATTTCTTTCATTTTTATTTTGATTCGTTGTTAAAAATAAAATGTATGAAAGTCAGTTAAAAAAGCCATCAAGCAACTTGGACTGATTGTGTAATGGACATCAACAAAATCGGATTTCAATATAAAATTGATGTACTGTGTACACATAGAATAGAATCACGCGCAAGCGAATATAGAATTCGTCACATCACAACCAATGTTTTAATTCGCGGCGCCGAAGATTATCAGATTAAATGTACAATTCGCTGAATGAAACATGAGATTTTAATTAATATATCCACACAGTATAAACTGTAATGTAATTACCGGTGGACTCATAGCCACAGCCACATCCACAGCCACTGCTACTGGAACGGAATTCTATTCTGCTCGGGAACGAATCGAAGGTGCAGGATCAAAATACGTACTTGGAATAAACTATTAATATTTGTTTTTAGCCTAACAAAGAATTTAACCCCTAAGCCTTAATAAATGAATCAAATTAGATACGTATTTCGAGAACTAAGTTCTCATGCTCAGTAGAAAAGGGAAAAAATCAAGATTACACGACTTGTGAACCAAATCAGTGGTCAAAATAGAATCCAATTTGCCTAAAAGGGTTTTTTGACGTTTCTGTTATTCACATTTTAATTGTTCTATAATAGCTATTTATGTGACAAGTACATAATGTTGGACTTTATTGGACAAGCAGCGAACGAGGTTGATAAAAAAAGACGATTTCTTTAAAGCAGTTATTCTCAACCCTTTTTTGTCGCGGTACACTTTTAACAATTTCAAAATTTGGCGGTACACTAACAATAAGATAAGTTTAAAACAATTTTACTTATAATACACTATGTGAAATAGTTTATAATAATAATTTTTAACTATACTATAAAATTAGATAATATGTTCTACAAAGACAACAGAATGTGAATAATTACAAATTAATTATAAGAATACATTTAATGCGAAATTTGAGTTTTTTGATAATTTCGTTTATATTTGGTCGTAAAAATGATAATGCCACTCTAATTTCGTCATCTACATTTAAAAATTTCGATCTTTTTTCGTTTATATATTGGTTAATGCCAAAAATCCGAGTTCGCATAAATAAGGTGTAGAAAATTGTATTCATATTTTTTATTGTATAAAATTTGGCGGCACAAGAATGGTTGAGATTCACTGCTATAAAGTTTCTTAAAATATATTAATGTGAAAAACTTAGTTGTGTGATTTGGTGTTGTTTGTAGTTTTGTGTAATTTTGCAGTAGTGTTAAAACTCATGTTGTGAATGTCATACGTTTAATTATTTTATTAAATTAAAATTATATTTCATGAATATTTGATAATTATTGATTAAAATATCTTTAAATTAATAGATGCAAATTTTATTAAAGCGTTCAAAAATGTATATAAATATTTATTAATTAAATTGATAATTATTTTATTTCCAACAAAAAATATTGTTTGTTTTTGAGATAAAATATTCTATGATGCAAAAAATTAATTAAAATGCAATACAGCTTGTTAAATATTTCATCAAGCAATCAAAAATTATTTATTGAATGCGCTAATAATTTTTACATTTCATCCTTTTTGTTTTTATATATTGCGCAAAAATCCTAAATACATTTTTAATTAAAAATCATATGTAATTAAATAAATTATCGTGATAAAATATTTTTCATAGAGAGAATTTTTAACAAACAATAATAAATATTAATAAAAAGTTTTTTCCTTTCGCTCCATCAAATCACTAATCCAAAAGCATATTGACATAATTAAAAAAAACGAATCCATTCGCGAAAACAGAGTTGTTTAATATTTCGACTGTCAGAGCCTATTTCACGATTCAAAACATCAGCACATCAAGTGAGCTGTGCTTTGATTCAGCTGACAATCGCCAACAAACAAACAAAACACTACAAAAACAGCGAAAAATTGCACATCACCGTTATGTCACTAAGAGTCGCTAATCTACGCTTTTAACAATCGCGCATCGGGCTTTCATTAAATCTATCTCTCTCGCCTCACCCGCGCTATCAATACAAGATCATAGTGTGCTCGTTGCGCTGCGCTTTTGTCTGCGATGACATGTAAATGGCGTGGGTCGCAGAGGGCGCTTCGATGTTCTGTCATTTGCGTTTATGTCTGTAATGCAGTAATGCTGGGGTTCGCGAACAGCGAATGTCTTTGGCGGTGAGAGAAACAGATTGTTGGCTTGGGTAATGATGTGTTTAATCGTAGAATTATCGTGGTTTTCATTTGAGATTTCTTTCAAAGGATTGTATAAGGCATGGATTGTGAATTTAGTTCGTACCGCCAAAGATGAAAACTTCCGGCATACCTTTTATATGATATTTGCATGATTATTTGCAAATGCTGATTCGTAAATATTTTAATAATACCGTACGAGCATTAACAGTTTTAAGTTTAGGAAATGTTTATAATCCAAAGCACGATGGAATCATTTTGAACATTTTGCAGCTTATATTTTCTGCTTTCAACATTTCTAAATGATTTTTCGTAACACATGCACAAGAAATACGTTCTTATTCCCTAATTTTAGAGAGAGAAATACTGCTTTTCTCCCCTAGGGAGAGAAACATTATATTTCTCTCCTAGTTAGGATGTTTCTCTCCCTAGAGACTACGATTATTAACTGTTTGTGGCGTTTCCTAGGTAACTAGTTACGCAACCCATATTTGACATTTATCCCGATAAGACAGTAATTTTTGTGCACTTGTTACGAAAAGTATAATATGCTTCACGGGAGAGCGCGATTATCCCTTGTGTGAACTACACACGCGGAATAATCGCTTGTTTCCCTCCCTTGATGCATGACATACTATTTTAAAAAATGCTTCAATTAAAAGTTACGGAAAACTGATATTTTCAACCAGAATAATTTCAAGCAGTTTTTAACATATCGTATAGTTATCACTCGACTGAAGAAACATCAACCACTGATTTTTAAAATGAGCCTTACGACCTCTAGAGGGGCGTTAAACGCTACTTATAAATTAATAATAAAAATTGGCATTTTGATACAACATTCTAGAATGTATAAGGATGCAAAAAATGCAAAATTTGTCAAATTTTTGAAATCCTCAGACAGGTATCCCCCCCTTAAATGTGAATGAAGTTCGATACATGTCAACAAATGTTAAGAAAATGAAATTTCTTGAATGATGAAGAAACTTTGATATGTTATAGTATAAAAGCATAGGAGTACACACAAATAATATGAGGTTTGTGTGTGTATGTTGATGTGGTGTCGGTGTTGACGTGGACAGCCGGTGCGGCTAATCCCTTTAGCGGCGCCGGGACGTGCAGACGCCACCATGTGCCGTCACCTCCATCACATACACATACTTGCACATGTACATACACAACTTTATTTATGCATGCTCGCTGGACATCATTATATCTTACATCATTCACGAAAAATTATTGTTGTTTGACGAATATACATATATTTAATAATTAAACTAATTGACAGTGCTACTATCAATACCTAATATCGAGGTTTTAATAAAAATTCAGTACAAAACTAACAAAGTCTCATAACTAAAACAAGAATATCACGTTTAGAATTATAGTGTCATATAAATTTTTTTCTATTCTCATAATTTGCACTTATTATATATTTTACCAATTTAAATCTACCCCTGTGGCTCCCCCTCCACTAATATCTTTGAACGCCGTGATTTGACGGCTGCTAATCGCACTTTACACGAAGAAATATATCACATACCGAGATCTGCTTAGACAGAGTGCCACACACAGTAATGGGTAAAAGGCGTGATGATATATTTATTTATTTATTAAATATGTATTACGAGTATCAATTGTCCGGCAGGAAGGTAGTGATCTGGAGATCATGAGTTCGAATCCCACTCAAGCTCAATATATATAAACTACCACATTATGACGCGATGAGTCCGGACCCCGTACTATAATTGAGATTAAGTTCCTGTTGTTCAGAGTAACATAAATAAATAAATATATAAATAAATAAATAAAGACTTTCACAATACTCATTATGGCACAGATTTTAATTATGATACATATTATTCACTAATTACTGCAAATCATTGTACTGTTCCATATTTTCCACGATATGTTAATTAAATTAGTATTTTTTAAATATTTATTTTAATAATTTTGTATTTTGAATTTGGACGTAGAAAAATAGGGTAGGTGGCTCAGTGGTATCGAGTCGGATCCGGGTTCGATTTCCACAGGTGACAAACAATTTTCACCACATTAACACTACTTCTGTGGCTCCCTCTCCACTAACATTTTTGATTGATTTGACAATTGTAACCACATTTCACGCGAAGAAATATATCACTTACCGAGATCTGCTAAAGCAAAACGCCACAACCAGTAATAGATAAATGGCGTGATGATATATATTTTAAATAGTGTATGCATCTGTATAATGGCTATTAACATACTCATACGAATTACGATACTAGTCTATGCCTCAGGTACTACTATTATAAACTTATTGCATAATATACTATTTTCTACTGTCATGATTTAATTTACTTATTATTAAATATGTAGTATATGTGTTGTTATAACTCTATAAGAGACACATATTTTCATTATGATACAAATTATTGACCAATAACCGCACAGTATTTACTGTAACCATTTGTATTGAAATTTAAAATTGTAAAATAAACACTTGGCTATGTTTCACAAATTTCAGCCTCCAAGTCACCTTATGAGGGCATTGTGAAACATAGCCAAGTGTTTACTTTACATTTTTATTAAACCTTGTTTCACCAAGTGTTGGATGACAATTAATTTTGTCTTTGTTGTTATTTAAATTGCTATTGCATAGCTTTCCCTTTTTTTCGGTAGATGGCATGACCAGTTCCACAAAACTTCTCATGTCATCTTACTAGTTTGTTAGAGATCTTATTCTCTGCTGGCACAGTTCTTCGTCACCAGCTTCTTCACATGAACTTTGTTCTAGGTGAAGAAGTGAGTTATACCATACTGATGAGCTCTAATAAGAGCGAAATGCGTCTATGGTTACTAACTGAACTGTGCTGGCCAGCCTCTGACGATGCCCTCATAAGGTGACTTGGAGGCTGAAATTTGTGAAACATAGCCAAGTGTTTACTTTACATTTTTATTAAACCTTGTTTCACCAAGTGTTGGATGACAATTAATTTTGTCTTTGTTGTTATTTAAATTGCTATTGCATAGCTTTCCCTTTTTTTCGGTAGATGGCATGACCAGTTCCACAAAACTTCTCATGTCATCTTACTAGTTTGTTAGAGATCTTATTCTCTGCTGGCACAGTTCTTCGTCACCAGCTTCTTCACATGAACTTTGTTCTAGGTGAAGAAGTGAGTTATACCATACTGATGAGCTCTAATAAGAGCGAAACGCGTCTATGGTTACTAACTGAACTGTGCTGGCCAGCCTCTGACGATGCCCTCATAAGGTGACTTGGAGGCTGAAATTTGTGAAACATAGCCAAGTGTTTACTTTACATTTTTATTAAACCTTGTTTCACCAAGTGTTGGATGACAATTAATTTTGTCTTTGTTGTTATTTAAAATTGTACAACTTATTCAGTACATATGTGTAATTTTACCGGACCACGTGTTCAGTTTGGTTCAATTTACCCTGAATTCTATAATAAACTAAAGGTTCCCTGTTCTGTAATTGTGATTAAATTCTTGTTTTTCAACGTAGTAAATAAATACCCATCATTTTTGACAAAGCTTTCAAATTGTAATATGCAAAAAAAATACTTGGACACATCAAGTTCCTGAGTCTAATAAAAAATAATTGTTAGCAATGAAGTTGAAATAAAAAATCAGTTAATGCAAAATTGAAACACTCATCTAAAAATAGAGTAAAAATCTCTGCAAAAATATTTGAAATTGTATGGGCGCTTCGCAATCCGCCTTACTGCGCTGGTATGCAGGCGGGTGGAGCGTTGTTTTTCCGTGTTTATTCCGTTATTAAATGGAATAATTAATAATTGAATGGCCGGTTATAAACAACGTCCATTTTGGTTCGTAAAGCTCCAGTTATTTCAGGATTTAAAATAGCAAATTACGAAATTTACATTAAAATTGCTTCTAATCCCAACATTTCATTGCAAAAATCATATTGTACGCCGGAAAGGGGATTACACGTAAAAACCGAAAATTAATTTCCTAGTCATAAAAATTCAATGCGTTGTTGGCGCCGCCGCCGGCCAGCGGCCGCTTCTCGAACAAATCACCAGCCGCTCACTGGTCCCGATGCAGCTGCTGTAATTAAAATCCTGAAGTACTACGGCGGATGCTTCAGCCAAACTTTCAGCCGCTCAATTTTCTTCTTCAAGTTTTAGATCTGATTTTGTATTCATAGAAATAAGATTTTTTCTAAGATTGCTATGAAAAGTTGAAAATTATACTCTCATTTGTCGTTGTAAAGTTGACGTTGGAACAATCGAAAAATATCTTTGTCACACGTCTCCAATGGTAACGCGCGAAAAAGATATGAAATGCGCGCTTATTTCAATAGTTACCACGGATACAAACAAAACAGAAACTTGTCATATTGACAGTTGGCAGAACAAATTTTTTTTCAGTACCTTTTAGAAAAAATTATGTGTGTATCACGAGCTTAAAGTGTCTTTGTTCCTCTTACACTATTACCGGTCTTGCCTTCGGTTCGCGTTGCAATTACCGTGCGCGAGTAACAAAGAGTCACTTTACGCTCTTATACACAAATAACTATTATGTAGTTATGAAAATGGAATAAAAAACAAGATTCCTGATTTATTTATTGAATAATTAGGAACCTACAATCTAGAGTGTATTCAAATTCTAATGTCTTCAGAAACGAAATACATATCAAAATATAATAAAATAAATAACGTCTTTTACTCATTACTGGGTGGGGCACTTTGCCGTAGCAAATTTCGGTAAGTAATATATTTCTTCGCGTAAAATGCTGTTGCCAGCTGTCAAATCACGACCCTTAAAATGTTAGTAAAAAGAGAGCCATAAGGATAGTTTTAACGTGGTGAAAATTGTTTATCGGCAGTGGGAATCGAATCCTTGTTGTCAAATCCACAAACCAATTAGATATCACTGAGCCACCTATCACATAAAAAATATCAAATGAGTATATTAGCAGTCGAGTCTGAAATATAGCATTGCACAAAATTCCAAATACAACAAATGTAGTTTTTTTGCTAAGCTCGCTTCGTTCGTATTTAAAAAATCAAATCCTAATCCTGTAGAACTCATGTTTTTCGCACATAAACCCTTATCCTCGTTTTTGTCAAAATTTTTATGAATTAATACCACTGTTCAGTGTTCATATTGATAACTGTTTTTTAGCTATAATCTTTATTACAATTTGTACTTCACAAAAATATAAAAAGCAGAAAGTAACAATTCTAATTTAGTTATTTTACTTGTATAGAAATACCACGAGTCCTTAAAACAAAATTTAATTAAAACAGTAAGTTCATAAAATATGAACTACAATTTAAAGTTGAAAACATAATCCCTTTAAAGTAAACTATTGTTCTTGTAGTACATCTTGTTTAAATAAACATTTCACATAAATAAATGAGAAGTAAATCGTGAATACAGTAAACGGTGGCAGTGGATTACATTCTCCGTTCCCTGCCCGGCTTCATGTCTGCGTGTAGAGCTAATTACTGGGATTAAATGATTAAAAGTAATGCTGCAGCCACAGGCCAAGCAGCCATCAGCACATCTGAATCATCCCTTCACCAACTCACCCTACAGCATAGCTAAATTCAACAACTGTATTTACAATTTCTCCTATGCATAGAATGTATGCCTTAAAATTTCAAATAAAAATAAAAAATTTGTTATTTACAAATAATTATAGAACAACTGCAAATTACAGTATTCGATTTGTCCATACACTTTATTTTATAAATAAAATAAATATATCATCACGCCTTTTACCCATAACTGGAGATGGCACTTTGCTAGAGCAAATTTTGGTTTGTGATACATTTCTTCGCGTGAAGTGCGGTTACCAGCTGTCAAATTACGGCCCATAAAGATATTAGTGGGGGTATGTTTAACGTAGTAAAAATTGTCGGCTGTGGGAATGAAGCTCAGGTTCTCACATCCACAGGCCGATTCGATACCACTGAGCCACTTACTCCATAAATATATTACTACGAATTATACAAAATTCTTTAAAATAGTTCGAGACAATCGCTTACTAATTATGATTCGGAAACAACAGCTGTCATTGTTATAAATATTAAATATTAATGGGGTAGGTGGCTCAGTGGTATCGAGTCAGCCTGGGAATTTTGAGAACCCCACAGCCGACAAAAAATTTTCACCAAATTAAATCTACCCCTATGGCTCCCCCACTCCTAAAATCTTTGGGGTCCGTGATTTGACGGCTGATAACCGCACTTCACGCGAAGAAATATATTATTTGCCGAGATCTGCTTCGGCAGTGTGCCACATTCAGTAATAGGTAAAAGGCTTGATGATATATTTTATATTTATAGATATTAATACGCATTTTTATCGTTAAACGTATTACGTTTGTCAGTTAGTTCAGATCTTAAATTTAAGATGCATTCATAACTATTCAATTATTAATTGTGATTTGTAATTGTAATTATCAATTAATGAAGGAGTCTTATAATTTGCAGTCTAAATTATAATTAATAAGATTATAAGTGAAGGTATATAAATAAACAAAAAAAATCAAAAAAATGCGCAATGCTGGTCTGCGTCTTTTTATTCTATTATATTTGTAATTATTGTAACCTCCATATTCCCTAAATATTAAAGTTTTATAAAATTCTAATCGTCATGTAAATAGTTACAATAAAAAGAAAAAAATCCTACGTAACGATAGAAAATAGAAACAAAAGGTAGTATAGTAGTATGGGTAGCGATACGGCATTCGAATTCGGAGATCCCGAGTTGGAATCTCAATCAATTTAGAAATATATGAACTACCACACTGCGGTTCGGTTAGCCCAGATCTCGTACTCTAATTAGGAATAAGCTCCTATTGTCCAGAGTAACATAAATAAATATATTGAAATGTTTGGCGATTGCAAATATTTCACTTAGCACTTGCAATTAATGTCTTCATGTTGTCAATATTTGACATAAAACAAACAAATTGTATTTGTTTATTGTAATCACCTACTAATTAAGAAACTGTGAACGCAACTTTACTGAAACAGGTCACTTATTTATCTTTTTATTTGATTGATTTACTAAGCTCATTGTGTATTTATTTTTCTGTTATTATTTTGTGGTCTGGAATCATCCATCTTTCTATAGGAATTAATTTGTACAGTTCAATTAGTGGTGTGAGGTATGCCTATTACTTCTCTCATTATTGATTAATTTTGAAGCACTTTAATAGTTGAATTAGGATATTGGTAATGAGAAATAGATTATCTTATTATATTTGCTATACTACAGTAAAGATAGAGTACAGATCAAATTAATACAATACAGAATATCAAATCATAAGTCCTCAAAATTCAATCAAAAAATCCTTTCTTTGTATGACCCCACTGGTCAACTGCACATCAAGCATGCTTAGGGGATTTTCCTATCTATCTTGTCGGTGTTAAGGAGATGATTACAGGGTAGCCACCCCCTGGGACTTCACTTCCCCTTCCCTTCTCCCGTGGGATTTATTATTGGCCATGTATGGAATTAGCGCACTGCTTATTTTACATGCTAAGTGCAGGTTCGCTTATTGAATTACATCCTGCCACTGTGATGTTCATGTTCTGATGTTGGTACTCGTGACGTGATGCTGTTTTGTCGTCAGTGAACGATGAGCCAGGCAGGGGGAGGAGGGTGTAATGATAGACTGTGTGTTGGTGATCAAGATCTGATGTGATCTAACGCGATATTACTTACAAATTAGTATTAGTGGGATGTGAATGGGAATTAGAATATTGTAAAGGGGATGCTAGAGCTGTTTGATTTAATGATTTTATGTTGGACTGATCTGATAATGTTATATAGATGTCATTTGAAATGTAATTAAATTATCTTTTTAAGAATATTATCGATATTAGAATAATTAATTGCGATGTGATAAATTATTTTATGTTCGACTGCATCATATTACCTTGTTTTACGACACTGTTTACTGTCCATAATCGGGTACTTTATTGGACTAGTACGATAAAAATGCAAAATTGGACTGCTGTCAATGTCACATTAAAACAAAATTCAAAAGAAATATTTAAACACCATTTTCTGTATGTATTATATGTGTCTCCATACAATTGTTAGATATTCTCTTGCATTATATGCAAGATCTTTTATTTCTTTTGGAACGTCTTCAATGTCTTCATCCATCTCAACACTTTTTTCACTTTGACAATTTGATAAATAAAGCAACAAATGCATAACAACGAAGCACACTTTGAGATGCAATTAAATGTTTTAAATATAGGTATTGACATAATCATATTTTAAAAGAAAATATTCTTCATACAG
The DNA here is from genome assembly GCA_947425015.1 of Pterostichus niger. NCBI lineage: Eukaryota > Metazoa > Arthropoda > Insecta > Coleoptera > Carabidae > Pterostichus > Pterostichus niger. Next base: position 4,477,139 of record OX380338.1, on the reverse strand, counting down.
TCGAACATAAAACGTTGTATGCAACTCGTACATAATCGGACTTTATAGACTCGCCTTATTTATTAGCCTCGCTCGCTGCGCTCGCTCTGCCATAAAATTCAGCTCGTCCAATAAAGACCTAAATTATGTACTTGTTACATAAACTACTATTATGTATTAGTGATTCTTTTCATCTATATCAAACTAAGTTTCGCGGAACATTGGTGTTTAATAAAAGGTCTAATAAGCGTGCCGTGAAAAGAAACTAGCAAGCTATCCTGGAGAACTGAATATGTTTCCATATTTCGTTCCTGTTTAATTTCGCGCGTGGTACTAGTGAACATTCATCGATGACAAATTATACGTAGGGAAACTTCCGTCTTCTATGCACCAGCCTGTACTAAATTATGTTTTGAACTTGTGAATTATATTACTATATTTTTATTAAAAAAACCAAAGTGTTCTGTTAATATTTTAGGATTTATAAAGTCTTCCACGATGGCATAAGTTTAAAAAATGGTTATTTGTGTATCTATACCGCGGAATGATTGAGTGTTTTGAGGCTGAAAGCCGAAGCAGACAATATTCTAAGCGCACCAATTAATTTCGTGCCCGAGGTGCACACAAAAATTAAAATTAAAGAGACTTGAAAATTTATTGCAAATTTGATTTTGATATAACGGTTATTATAAATATGTATGTGTTTTATTTGTGTGGCGTATGAACATTCTAAGAATTACTATTTGTATAGAGGAATAAAATTGTGTGTGATACTTACAGGGATGCGTGGGAGTGAAGGGGTAGTCCAGCTGTGGTAGACGAGGCTGCGCAGCGCCGGGGTGCAACGCCGGCGGGCAGTGATAGCAGAACATACCGCGGGCCCCGTGCCCCGCTATCTGCAACAGAACAACATAATGTAAGTCAACAAAAATCTTTCTAAATACAATCTACCTACAGCCTTTAAACATAAACATTGAAATAATGGCAGGTAGCACACGCTCTCTTTTTGCCTGTTTTAAAGCTGTGTATTTGGGTATTTTAGCTATCTCTAACATGTTAAAACTGTGCTTTTTGAACACTCTAAAACAAAGCTTGTGCTACCAGCCAATATATTCAAAAAAATTGTAGCAATAAAACAAAAAATATAGCTCTTAAAATAGTATTGTTATCTTCAATTAAGGAGCATAACATACATATCATTTTTTGAAACGATATTTATCTTGACCGATTCTAAATAATACAAATACTAGGGTGCTTTTATACAATTTTTAAATTTATTAAGAAAGAAGATAACTGGTAAAAATGAATGTAACATCAGGACACAAAGAGTTGCTCAATGCACATTTGTCCTACGAGACAGAACTGTTGAAGTCAATGAAATTAACATAATTTTTCCAACTTAATGAATTACTTCCCACATCTTACTAAATATCAATCTGCATAATCATTACTAGCAATTTAAGTGACGCTGGCGCTTGTCCTGTAGTTCACTATAGTACAATAATAAAATTATCAGACTTATTTTATAAATATTAATATTATACGAAAATAATCGAAAACACTACCAACTGGTCGTATTGCCATAGAAGCACACCCAAAACCAATAGATAATCAAAATTGCGGTTTCTTAAATGCAACACAATTAGAATGCTGAATTTTCATTTTTAATAAACTTAATATATTTTTTCTACAATTGCTATGAAAAGTTGACAATTACGCTCTCATTTGACATCGTAAAGTTGACGTTTTCAGTGAATCAATCGAAAAATATCTTTGTTTCGCGTCTCCAATGGCAAACAAATATGCGATTGTTTTTAGCAGGGATATAAACAAAACAGAAACTTGTCATATTGACAGTTGACAGAACGAATTTATTTTCAGTACGTATACGTTTTTTAATAATTATAAGATGCAATCGTAGAAAAAATAATGTGTGTGTCACGAACGTAAAGTGTCTTTGTTCCTCTTACACTATTGCAGCTCTCGTCTTCGGCTCGCGCTGCAATTACCAGTAGGACTGATCTAGGCAAAAATTACCAAAGGAAAATCATAGTCACGTATAGTATTTGGCTTGACAATTCCTGGAAATATTTTATTTACTCCAAAAAATGTTACCTGCAGTATTTTTAAACTACTATTACCTTGGTGATCAATTTACATTGTTTCATTTTTTGATATAACTAAGCAAAGTAAACAAAGTCAAATAAAATTCAACAATATTTATCTACTCAAAATAGTTAACAAACGTTATATCTAAGCAACGATTTGCGACAATTTTCTCTAGTAAAATTGTCGCTGTAATACTACTGTAATTGGTTCAATTCAGCAAAATACTGTCATTTGATTGGATGAAAAGTTATGAGTGGAATTGTCACGTATTAATTTCACTAGTGGAAAACTATCAAAATAAGTTTCATTTCTTTTGTTATTTTTTAAACAATTTTGTGATTCTATTGTATGCCACATATACGTGGTAAGTTCTCGTTGTTATACTTGCATTAAGCATTTGATATGACGGCTGGTAACCACACTTCACGTGAAGAAATATATCATTTACCGAGATCTGCTTACGGCAGAGTGGCCATACTCAGTAATGAGTAAAAGGCGTGATGATATATTTATTTTAATTTTATTTATAACATGACAATGGAAACAGTCAGATATACCACGCAGATTTCACAAATAAAAAACAAATCACAACAAAGACAAAATTAATTGTCATCCAACACTTGGTGAAACAAGGTTTAATAAAAGTATAAAGTAAACACTTGGCTATGTTTCACAAAATTCAGCCTCTAAGTCACCTTATGAGGGCATCGTCAGAGGCTGGCCAGCACAGTTAGTAACCATAGACGCGTTTCGCTCTTATTAGAGCTCATCAGTATGGTACTCGTATCATCCGCGATCATGGCATACATTCCGTACATCTGTGTATTACGGAATAGCTATTTAATTTAATTATCTCTAACTAGCGTAAATAATTTTGTTGGACGATGAAATATTATTTTATGTTGAGTATTGTTTGATGTGATAAATATTTATTTAACGTTTTAAAAGTAAATGGTAAATTATAATAAACGTTATTATTTACACGTTTAATTAGAAATTTATTCAGAAACAAATAATACATATATTACAATAATTTTTCATGTTTATAAATAAAAATATAACAATAATAATAATAATTATTTATAATAATATTAACTTTTTGGACGGCTTAAAAAATTTGGGAAAACGATTAGAGAAGTGTATAGAGCTAAAAGGAGATTATGTAGAAAAATTAAAAAAAATCTACCCAAAAAAAGTGTTTTTTCTACTTTTTTCTAAGGACTTATTGAACGACCCTCGTATAACTCACTTCTTCACCTAGAACAAAGTTCATGTGAAGAAGCTGGTGACGAAGAACTGTGCCAGCAGAGAATAAGATCTCTAACAAACTAGTAAGATGACATGAGAAACATAGCCAAGTGTTTACTTTATACTTTTAAAAAACAAATCAGTAATTTCATCCACAATTAGCACCAAATGACACATCCCACTCATATCACACACAGTCTATCTCACATGCACGAGATGAGTTTCCTCTCTTGAAGTAGTTTTCCTTTTTGTATTCAACGGTGGCCCAGACACAATGACACTCATTCAATTGTAATGTATGCGCGCGTACACGTGGAGTGTGTGTGGCGTGTAGACATGGCTACTCTCACTCTGATGTCACGTACTTAATGTAATTAGCTTAATTAATCAGAATGAACTCTCGCTGTTAATTTAAGCGGGGCCGATGTTGCGATGCTGCTGGCGACATGACAGCCTGTTCGTTCACATCACACGAATATGTTCTACTGCACCCGGACTCTACAAAATGACTGAGTTCACTGATTTATGAGCAAATTGCACTTTTATTCTAAATGAACGAGAATTGTAACAAGCACATTATGTGCGAGTGAAAAAGTTGAGCACGAGCAGTAATTTTACGAGTAATGTAATTGCGTTACAATTCGACTAGTGTATTATACTTTATCTACGACCATAAATAATAATAAAAACAATTACAGAATATTTGTTAGGTTATATCCGTAACATTCAAACAACAAAAATAGCTATTTAAATAAAAAACAATAAAGACAAAATTAATTGTCTTTAAATGCTCTCTTGGTGAAACTAGGTTTAATAATAAAATATCAAAATAAACACTTGTCTAAGTCTCACAAAATTCAGCCTCCAAGTTACCTTATGAGGGCATCGTCAGAGGCTGGCCAGCACAGTTCAGTTAGTAACCATAGACGCGTTTCGCTCTTATTAGAGCTCATCAGTATGGTATAACCTACTTCTTCACCTAGAACAAAGTTCACGTGAAGAAGCTGGTGACGAAGGACTAGAACTTTGTTCTAGGTGAAGAAGTAGGTTATACCATACTGATGAGCTCTAATAAGAGCGAAACGCGTCTATGGTTTCCAACTGTGCTGGCCAGCCTCTGACGATGCCCTTATAAGGTGACTTGGAGGCTGAATTTTGTGAGACTTAGACAAGTGTTTATTTTGATATTTTATTACAAAAATAGCTATTTATGAAACTAGTAAGGAAATGAAGGTTATTACCTTACGCATGTGAAATTTGCAGAACGAGGCGTAGCCGAGTTATGTAAACACATAAGTAAGGTAATAACCTATTTCCTTACTAGTTTCATACAATATTTTTTGTACTTCCGTTCTAATAAATATGAAAGAGCGTTTTTGAAACTATGACATATTAATGATAGTTATCAATTCAAAAAATAAAAGAATAACACATCAAAATTCGTCTACCAAGATATCTTTTGCTGATACCTCATTATGTCACTAGTTAAATAATGCAGTTCATTATCTAACTCAAATAAGTTAAATAAAACGTCTATTTCCTAACGGAAGCAGAAGAAATATATTATGTAACTAGTGCAGTAAACCTTTAGCAACCGTAAACAAGCATTTACTGTTCTTGCAAATTGTTTGTAATGGCCTACTTACATATATGGTCGTAGATAAAGATAGTTAAATATTAGCACATTGCTAGGAAGGTCCAGTTACAAAAAGCGATGTTATTTATATAAATTATTAGCTAACAGAATGAAAAATTTTAACAATTGTCAAGATGGCTGACACCCATATTACAAATTTGCAGATTTTTTATTGTAATTAATTAATATTTTCATCACATTAAAATTACTCCCATGGCTCCACCTCCACTAACATTTTTGAGGGCTGTCATTTGACGACATGTAACCACATTTCACGTACAAAAATGTATCACTTACCAAGATCTGTTACGGTAAAATTAAACTTTTTGACAATATGTTTGAACTTGACTAATTCAAAATTTAAAACTCTTTTGTGAACTGGCCTATATAAGTTTTACTGAAATAAAATAAGTAAATATATCATCACGCCTTTTACCCATTACTGGGTGTGGCACTCTGCCTAAGCAGATCTCGGTAAGAGATCTATTTTTTCGCGTGAAGTGCGGTTACCAGCCGTTTTACTTCGAACCTATTATTATGAAGTGTCAATCAGTTTTCGTGTAACATTATATTTCATATGTCAATGAAAAATAATTTAAACAGTTTAATTTAAAAAGTATTTCATCATGTAATAATTTAATTATCACTGGTATCACGAATTAAATTAAAATGACATTGGTAGTGCTGGTAGCAAAATGTAATAAAAATAGTTCTACAAGAGACTATGAAATATCAAGCAATTGAAATCACCACCAGCCGACAAAGTGACAGCACCAAATGAACAGTTAATCATTTCATGGTGCACACATATACGGGTAGAGATAAAATTAAGAAACAGAAAATAAAACAAGTGAAAGGCGATATGTCTCTATAATATGAACAAGTAACAAGCCCGGGTCCCAGTCCCCTGACAACCTAATTAAACTGTTGTTTTTATCAATCTCATAATCGAATTTAACTACAACTGATACTTCTTTACGCTCTCGATGAGTTAATACTGAATTATGTCCTTCTTTGATTTAGAAACGATTTAAAAAACAACTGCACGACATCGATGTAATCAGTACCGGACTGAATTAGATTCTATAGTTTGTCCGATAAGATATTTACAACGTGCTTATACCGGGTGTCTACTTTTTTCTACTCTGATAATTACTTTAAAGCAGGGTTCGAAGATATATATCGATCGATATATATCATGATATTTATTTTGATATATATCGTCATATTTTTGCAATAATATATATCCATTATATAAAAATATCAAATAGTTTTTGAGATATAGCCTCCGGAGAAGTGAAATTTTTCGAATTTTTTAGTTTTTCTACTTTTCCGAGGCTATATCTCGAAAACTAAATGTGATATGAAAACGCGCTCAACGGCATTAATTTTCTCGTGCTTCAGTTAACTTATAAACATAGTTTCAGCGATTTTTATTTTTTTTCAATTTTCCGCCGAAAAAAATGCAAAAAGCGGTTTTTTAACATTTTCTTGAAAACCAGAAGTCATATGCATTTGAAGATTGCACCACTGGATTCAGTGGGTCAAAATACATATGTATGTAAATTTTCGTTTTAATAATCCTACGATTAAGGATTTTTGGTAAAATTGAATTAAAATCTGAAAAAACCAAAGGGGTACCCCTTAGGAAATAATTAAAAATATTAAATTGCATAAAATTGTTTGAAAATTTGCTTATAAGTCAATTCGGACACGGGGAATTCAACGCCGTTGAGCGCATTTCCATATCTTGTTTAGTTTTTGAGATATAACCTCCGGAAAAGTGAAATTTTTCGAATTTTTCAGTTTTTCTACTTTTCCGACGCTATATCTCAAAAACTAAATGTGATATAAAACGCGCTCAACGGTATTAATTTTCTCGTGCTTCAGTTAACTTATAAACATAGTTTCAGCGATTTTTATTTTTTTCAATTTTCCGCCAAAAAAATCGCAAAAAGCGGTTTTTTAACATTTTCTCGAAAACCAGAAGTCATATGCATTTGAAGATTGCACCACTGGATTCAGTGGGTCAAAATACATATGTATGTAAATTTTCGTTTTAATAATCCTATGATTAAGGATTTTTGGTAAAATTGAATTAAAATCTGAAAAAACCAAAGGGGTACCCCTTAGGAAATAATTAAAAATATTAAATTGCATAAAATTGTATGAAAATTTGCTTACAAGTCAATTCGGACACGGGGAATTCAACGCCGTTGAGCGCATTTCCATATCTTGTTTAGTTTTTGAGATATAACCTCCGGAAAAGTGAAATTTGTAGAATTTTCAGTTTTTCTAAATGTGTACAAAAACTAAAATTAAAAAATAAATATCCAAAAAGTGATATTTATCTGATATATATCCTATATATCAGATATTTTGATATTTATTATAAATATCATGATATTTACGAACCCTGCTTTAAAGCATGTATTTTCTTTTGTTTTTAATTCGGACATAAGAAACAATTGAACAACAAACTTATACTCTACGGATGCAGTTTTTCATTCTGAACATTTTTCTTCAGTACACTTTTGTTTTAAAATTAATAGGTAAAGAGATATCGCTAAATCAAAAATTTAACATTGAATTTGATCTTGATTCCTATTTGTTGGCTAAAACTAAAAAAATATATATTTATTTATTTGTTACACTGTACAACAGGAACTTAATCCCAATTTTAGTGCAGGGTCTGGACTCATCGAACCGCAATGTGGTATTTCATATAATTTTTAGCTTGAGTGCAATTCGAACTCAGTATTTCAGGATTCGAATTCGGTAACGCTATTCATACCACGAACAAATTTATATAGTTAAAAGACTTACATTAATTATCTTACAAAGAAAAATGGCGTGCTTTAATTTTTCTTTCAAGGTTTGCTATTAAAAGTAGACAATTACGCTCTCATTTGTCATCGTAAAGTTTACGTTTTCTGTGGAACAATCAAAAACTAGATATTAAATGCGCGTGTTTCCAGTGGCTACCCGAGAAATAGTATATTATGTAACAAGTTTTATAAACGTCTCTTTATGTGTATAAAAAAATGAGTATCTAAAGAGTTTATAAAACGAGTCACATACTATACTTTTTCTACGTTTTCAACAATAAAATGTAAAGTAATACGAATTATTTAGAAAGTAGGGTTAAGTTACAATGACCGGTGCCTAAAGCTAACTTCACCCCGTGCTTAATATCTGAAGCCGTGACTAAAACGTTCGAAGCCACGGCTTGTCAACATGTGATTTACATTTTGTTTAGCACCATAGAAACCAGTACGTTATTATAACGGAAGTAGAAAAAAAGATATTAAATGCGCCTTTGCTTCAATAGTTACCAGGGATACAAACAAAACAGAGATCTATACGTTTTTTTAATCAAATGCAATCGTAGAAAATAAAAAATGTGTGTATCACGAGCGTAAAATATTTGTGCCTCTTGCTTACACTATTGTTCGAGTAGCATAGAATCATTTTATACTTTTAATACACAAATAACTATTTAACTATTTGTAGCAAAAATTGTGCAAAATAAAAATTGCTATTATATACTTATGTCCTAATTGAAAAACAGTTGATAGCGCCAGTCCATTACTGGTCCTGATACGAAGTCTGAGTGACGCTTTAGTAATATGTGAACACATGTAAACATCATAATCCTAATCAGTTTTAATGAATTGTTAATTTACAGTAACTCTATTAATTTTAATAATGACTTGATTAATATTTGATAAATAGAATTATTTACATTGGCATATTTGTAGCATTATCAATACATGAACGAATGGTTGTATGTTTGTCGCCCAATACATCGCTGGTAAATTGTTTTTAGCGAAATGTTTTTACCAAATGATGGATTTGCATTTTAAATTAAAATATTTTTACTCATATTTTGAAAATTAAAATTAATTAAATGTAAGTTTATCCCTACTATTCATAATGTTTTAAATGAATTTATTGATTTCAATAACATGCAAGCATTATTTTTGTTGTTTTATTATACAAGTAGATTGCAGCTTTTCAATTATTAATTCATAATGCTTTTCAATTTTATACCAATTACATTTAATACAAATATGTACAAAAGAAGGATGATTAAATGACTAACTTTATTATTCATTACTACTATATAAAAAAATAGTTGACATATTTATTTTTGTGTGTCTTTTGTTGGGTTGCGAAATAGTATATTAAAGAAAGAGTTTTATAAGATATGTTTTTTCGCATTCGTCCAAGTTTAGAAAACGATCCAAATGCAATAAAAGTCTTATAAAAATGAGCATTTTAAATTATAATACCCAACTTTTTACCGTTCGGTTGTCAAAAAAGTGTTAACTAATCCTGAATTTTGGATTAGCTAATTTTATTCTAGTCCAATATTAAAAAGTTAATCCAAATGACTTTCCAAAACCAAATGGTAACAAGATAATATTAGAGTTTATATAAACCTTTTTGAGAATATGTTTAGCTTAATTTGACTCATCTAAAATTCAAGATTAGCTAAAAGTCACTTGATAATTGGACTGTAAAACTTTACATTTACGCCAAATAAACTCAAACCGTTATACTAGATTTGAACAGAAAATGTTAATCTCGATGTTTCTAATTATTTGTACTAGTTTTTCTATTTTGCATCTTTAATATATTAGAATTCGATGTTTTAAACCCAGTCAATTTAGGGCAATTTGTATATGAAATGTTGTGGTTGGTAACTGTTATTGACATTCATGCAATTGTTCAGATTTTGAGGTTATATTGACATTTTGATGTTCTCAGTTTGATAGGTTCAGTATGTCATCCGCTACTACCAACCGTCTAAAACAAAATGTTGCGTATCATAATGAACGCTCTTTCAACACGCATCTGGGTTTCGTAATGACTTCCTTATGAACGCAAAATACAAAACATATTAATTTCCTCAGCGGGAGGAAATAAAAATTTTCTTATGGATGCAAAATAAAAAAAAACATAAACCGCCCCCCCCCCCCTTCTTCTCCTGGGTAGGTCTTTTCTTTTTTCTTTTTCTGGTAATTCTGCTTGAATAGTAATAATTTTCAAGTTTCTATTTTTCTTTTTGGTATCGGGTCGACCTGTGCATTTGAGAACCCGGATTCGATTCCCACATCCGACAAACAATTTACACCGCATTAAAATAACCCCTATGACTCCTCCTCCACTAATATCTTTGAGGGCTATAATTTGACGACAGGTAACCGCATTTAACGTGCAAAAATATATCACTTACCGAGATTTGCTACGGTAAAATGTCACATCTTGTAGGGTAAAAGACACGATGATATATTTATTTATTTTATTTACAAATAAGATCGAGATTCGCGAATTAAACAAATATTTTTTTATCAAGATCCGCGGGAAAGTAAAGTCGTGGCTGTCTAACCCAATGAAGCAATAACAATAGCTGAAAGGACATTAATTCAATAAAATTGTTCGTAACAACATTATTTCTCGGTTTATAGGACGAAAATCAAATCAAAGAACAACTGTCACATTTTGACATATAACCTCAAAATATAAAAACAATAAATTTTCATTTTCAAATCTTATTGTTAATGTTGAGAAATGATCATTTCTTTACCTAAACTTTTTTTCTGTGTTCATGTTTGTAGCATTTTAAAATAAAGACCACTATTTTTTTTAAAAGTTTTATGTAACTGTAAAACCAAACTACATTTTCAAAATCAATTGGTAACAGGTTTGAATTAAGGTTTATTTAAACTATTTTGCGAATATAGTTAAACTTAATTTAATTCAATTAAATTTAAAGATTAGCTAATTTTTAGCTCGTCGCCTCTCTAAAAGACTAGCTGAAATTATCAATACGGTGTCTGTATTTTCAAAATTAAAAAATACATACTTAATATCACGCTATACCCCATCAATTTGGATAGCACGAAACCCTGAAATATTCACAGAACATCCACTCATCATATTTATTAAAGAATCAGTCATTCTCATCCTGATGAACCTTATTTCAACCACACTCACGTTCCCTTCATACAAGTTTATAAATTCCTCACACTCTGAATTTTTAATCACTCAATTAACCTTCAGTCACATCCAATCATTCGCTGCAATAACACCTATTCATTAATCTTTAATTTAAAAGAAAATCATATAGAAATCTTGCATAGAGTCTGTGAAAAACGAATTTTGTTATACTTATAATTTTTTGTCTTCTTTCTGCAATTTTCAACCTATTTCAACCAAATTTTTTTGGAGGTCAAATTCATCCTCGAAATTAATATTTTAAAAGGAATATTGTCAACCCGCGAAAGAGCTCATTTCTTCAATTCCTATAATTATGTATTACTCAGTTTGGTGACGAATTCGATTAATTTCAATCGGTTATATTTATTTTTCAAACTAGTGAGAAAAACGCTTTTTTCTCGTTTTTAAATTTATTTTAGAAAGTACTGGAAAAATTTAGTAGATACAATGACGATAATATTTTATTTATTTTAATCAAAATTGCAAGATAATATAAATATTTAAAGTATATTACTATTAAATAAGAATTTTCAATTAAACTATGAAATTTTGTAAGTACTTTTCAATCTAATTTGCCTTAATATTCACAAAATCTAATATTGATATGCTCGAAAAAGTTCAAAAGAAATTGTTAAGATACGTATATTACGAAGAATTCAAAACTTTGCCTGCATTAATTTCATATGTTCACCAAGTCAAAGTATTTGGATTGTGTATTTTACTAAAGAGGCGTGAATTCATTTGTGTATGTTTTTTAAGTGATTTAATTAAAGCAAAAATCTATGTACCAGAATTGTTACAGTTAGTATTATTTTACATACCACATAGACATTTAAGACCGAGACAACAGATTTTTCATTGCAAGGACAGCTGTTCACCTTTAAATAATATTTTAAAGATAATCAATGAAATAAAGAGTGATAATTTTGATATTTATTATATGTCTAAGATACAAATCAAACATTTTATTTTCTCTGATATGTAAATTGAAAACACTTGTTTCATTACTGTGAATATGTAATTGGAAATACTATTTTTCTGTATGTTTGCAGTATAAATAAATATTATTATTATTATTATTAATATTTCACAAGAAGAAATTTGAGTTCTCAGCGCAAGTTGCAAATATAAGATTCGTCGTATAATTGCGGAAATATATACTAACTTTTCTATCGAGGACCCGTGTGTAATGTGCTCGTATTTTATATCGTTTACAATAACAAATGATAATTCGCCAAATCTAATAAAACAATAATAGCTTAAGAGAATTGAATAAATAAGACACGAAGCACAAAAGCGATGATATTTATTACATTTGCCTTCATAAACAAGCAACAACATAATTCGAGCGATTCATTTAGAGTATATTTGGTTAGAATTCCTGTCAATGACAGTGCGTCGTGCAGTCCGTGTGGAACACGCGCATACACACACGGCATGTCGGTGTGTTCGTGCACAGGAGATGCCCGTCACTAATGGATGGCTTCCTGATGACAGCCGCAGAGCTGGCTCCCCCTGACGAGATGGTGATCAGTTTATCACACCGCGACCGGCACCGGCACCGGACCTGATTATATTACACTCACTGCGAATTATTATTACTCTGTGTGTCAGCACAAAAGTTGGCCCTGAATGGACTGTATTACGATTCTAGAATGGATTCTGTGATTTATTGTTTCAGTGGTATGCGTTTTATATAGAGATGGGCGAATATCATCCGCGAATAGTCGAATGCCGCGAATATTGACATTATTCGATATTCGAGATTTTCGAATATTAACGTCAGTATAGCGAACATTCGAATACCTCGAATATCGCGCTATATGTTGACCTCAATTTTTGTCTATGTTTTTCTTTATCATTTGTACATAAACTTAAAGATATTACAATACTTTGAAGTTATTAATAACAAAGATATTTTGTTTCAAAACCATGAAGACGTACCATATTTCAAATTTGTTTTTCGCCAACATCAGCCCGTACGTTTCACCTTAAATTTGAAGTTTTCGTCTTTTTCTTTTTCGTTTGTACTTTTTGTTTTAATTTTATTTTATCTTAACAATTTCATTCATATAATGAAAAGGACATAATTAAATAATAATTAATCATAAATAAATTAACTTTTAGGAGTATTCGAATATTCGAGTATCTCGAATATTTGAGATCTGATTAATATTCGTATTCGATATTCGAATTCGAGAAATTTGATATTCGCCCATCTCTAGTTTTATACCTACTTTGATTCTATGTCTTCTTCGGGTGGTGATTTAACTGCATTTCAAAATTTATATAATTACAATTTAAAAATTTAGTGTAATCATAAATATATACATAACATCACGCTATATCCCATTAAATGAGGTAGCACGAACCCCTGAAACATTCATAGAGCATCCACTAAAAGATTCATTACAAAAAAAATCAGTTCACGTCAACATTCTCATCGAATACTCGTTTCGACCACATTAACACTTCCTCCATACGAACTCTTTCCTTCCTCACAACCAAAATCCATCATCACACAACAAACCTTCATTCACATCCATCCATTCGCTCCTGTACACCTGTTTCGTAAATCTTCACTTACGCCCACTTCTCTAACCATGCATGAATTTATCATGAAATGATGGCAGCATCCCCTGCGCTTGTTTAAAAATACATTTAACACAATTGTAGTTAGACACTGTATAGTAAAAACTTTTTATTGCATCAGACTTGGGTAAATTGCTAATTTAATATATGAGTCGTAATTCCCAAATAAGATAAATAAATATAAATAATAATAATATAAATGGATCAAATAAAACATAATGGCTGGTAGCACAAGCTCTGTATTTGCCTGTTTTAAGAGCAGTGTATTTGGGTGTTTCAGCTATCTCTAACATGTTAAAACACTACTCTAAAAACACCCAAAAACAGAGCTTGTGCTACCAATCAATATGTAGGTATAACAAAAATTCCTGTGATCGTAGGACTCAGCTAATCCCTCACTAATCAATTGTTACCATCGTCCGAAAATATATCACTTTTCCTACTAGTTACATAATATAGTATTTTTTGTATACTCAACAAGTGCTTTCACATACCACCAGTAAGTTTACGCTGGGTATTTTCTAGTAGATCACTTCTGCACCCTTGTGTGTGTACATTCTCCCTACTGATACTACACACTCAGTTCAAGCACCCTTATGCTATTGTCGTGCGGAGACCGTCATAATCACACCCTTCATATATGAGAATCCATACTTAACCTTAATGCACTCGCATACCTTATAAGCTATACTCTTAATTTCATATATATTTTTAAAAAAATAACATCACGCCTTTTACCTATTACTGAATGTGGCATTCTGCTATAGCAGATATTGGTAACTGATATATTTATGCAGTTACCAGTCATCAAATCTCGACGAACAGAAATATTAATGGAAGTCATAGGGGTAATTTAAATGAGATAAAAATTGAAATCGAATTTGGATTCTCAAATCCATAGTTCGACACGATACCTCTATAACATCTACCCCATATTTTATAATGTTTTGATTCAAGTAATTCCTAACCTGACAAACCACTTTCGCTTTGTCCACATTCATAATTCATTTCATACAAGCTCGTTTATTCCGTCCTCTTCGAATATTTCGTTCACGCAACAAATCTACAATCATATCCATCCATTTATTCCTATCTCGTCCACTCTATCTCTCACTCCAACACATACCTCTTTCATTCGACATACGTTCTACAAGTCCAAACTATCCCTCTTTACAATTTCCACACACATCATCATCACGATCAGATTAAGGTAATCGGGAACCTGGAGCCAAATTAATCATTGGGTCTCCCTCCATCATACTTTTTAAACTTAACTTTGTTTTTTTTTAAGTTACCTATTATGGAATATAACATCTTAATTCAATGGAAAAGTAAGATTATAAACAACATAAAATTCTTAAATTAATTAATCTATTTTAGGTTAGGTTTGATATTTGAACTAAAAAACTATATTTTTAGATTGGGAAGAGCCACAATTGTTACAAGTGTTATTATAAACATTTATAGTAAAATGTTGACAATTAGAAATCGAAGTTACTGGAGCAGCTTGGTTTGCAATTGATAAAGATTGTGTATAATTTGCAGATTCTAGTGTACTCGCGCAAGTTGAAATTAAAGATGTATTATTTATAATTAGTATAATGAATTTTAAAAATAGTGATGTAAATTTGATAAATAGATATCTGCTGGACGGGGCCCCTAAACGTCGGGGGCCCTGATCATCATAACACCACTGTTATATTATTTGTTGGCAAGAGACCCTTAATTTAATTCCTTCAAAATTATTGAATAGCATTTAATTAATTGTAATTGTAAAAATATGTACCTAAGATATTATCTACAGTCAATAAAATATTTATTTAAAGTATTTAATAACAAGCAATTTTCACCACATTAAAAATACCTTCATTATCATCCTTTCGGGTAGTAATTTGACGGCTAATAACTGCACTTCACACGCATAAATATATTATTTACCCAGATCTGCTACGGCACAGTACCACATCCAGTAATAAGTAACAGGCATGATAACATATTTATTTTATTTGAATTTTAAAATTATTTTCAATGAAAATATATCATATTACACTCGTGTATATTAAGACATATCATAACTTACATATAATAGAGAACAAGTAGTGGAAATACATGACAAGGGCCAATTTAAATGTCATTGGTGTTAATAACGACAAGAGAAGCAAGGGTGCCGCTCTGCCACTAATGCAAGCGTCTGTACTTGTATGTGTGTGTATGTGCATCAGTTTCCCCTATCGCACTGGGTGTTGTATTCATGTGCACAACACTTTACACTTGTTTTAGCATTTGTCATTCAGTGATGTGCAACTGTTCACCCGGAAAATGACGTTTCATACGTGTTTACCCCTTGAATGAATCATTTTGCGTGTCATTAGCTCAACGAAACAATAACAATGACTTGACAATTGGGATTAACTTTTTAAACATGAAATAAAATTTCCTAATGATCCAAAAATTTGGTGTGTTTTACACAAAACTTCATAAAAATTGAATTAGTTTGAATGATTTTATATTTCTAAATAAATCTAACAATATTTAATACCGAATTTGATTGACAGCGAGATAAATTTATATTAAATATTGAAAATAAAACAACATGCGAAGTGAGGTTATATTAAAAAAATACAGGGTGTTAAAAAAGGGTAAAACAAACGTTGAGGATATATACAGGGTGTAGAACTGAAATATGTAATATAGGAAATACAATGGTATTTTTGTTGTAATATATTGATTCTTGCTTTCCTAATTAAATTAGACCAAAAATGTAAATACAAATAATGTTAAATATTAAAAACTGCTTCTAATATATACATCTATTTGTTACTCAATTGTTTTTTATGCAAGAGTAACAAGAAAACGAATAACGGTTTTCATAAAAAAGAATTGGGATTGAGATTACTGTAGAAAACAACGAAACAAAATAATTTTTATTATAAACTTTGACAGTTACCAAAATATCAAGTTTTTGTTATTATTATTATCATTTTCATACATAACATCACGATATATCCCATTAAATGGGTTAGCACGAACCCCTGAAACATTCAATATTCTCATCCTGACACACGATACTCGTTTCGACCACATTAACACTTTCTCCATACGAACTCTTTCCTTCCTCACAACCAAAATCCATCATCACGCAACAAACCTTCATTCCCATCCATCCATTCACTCCTGTACACCTATTTCATAAATCTTCACTTACGCCCACTTCTCTAACAACGAATCTATAAAGAAATTAAAGCAGCATCATTTTCATTATTATTATTATTTTGAATAAAATTTGACAATACACGCTCAAGTATAATTTATTATTAATTTCAGTTAAGTAATTTAATTAATTTATTTAATCCACTTATTTGACCACTATGAGCAACCTATTATTCTTGTTACAAATCTCAATTAGTATGGAAAAATATTGCAATTATCAAGTAATGTATTTATTTTTAAATAAATTTTCTCAACAAGCTGTTATTTAATACAAACAAACTTAACAGGGGTTAACTATTTTAATCTCTCAACCAATGAAAAAACAATTATGCCTCTTATACGTAAGATCGAATAAAAAGCTTAATAGGATGTTTGCGTACAAACATGATTATTTCATCTGGTCTCCTGCATCACCGCGTGGAAACTACTTGTCAATCAAAATCTTGTCGCTGTCCGTGTTCCTTGTTGCCATAGATACATCATCAATTGAAGTATTTAATGTTGCGAGTTGAAGAGTAACACGTGTTAAATGGTTTCACCTTGACCACAACCTCCGAATTCTTCGCTAATCATTGATAACATTACGGCTAACTGCTTGTAGGTATTGGCCGATTACTCTCACAAACTTTACTTTTTATTTATTTATTTTATTTATTGAATTTAGCATACAAGTATACAAGTATACAGGGTGAGTCTGGGAAGACGCCCCCCCCTTTAACTTTTTTATTATGAGTAATAGAAAAAAATGGTTCATATGAAAGTGTAATTATTTTAAATATACTATTTGATGGCAGATGTAGATATTTTTTTATAAAGTCAGGTTTACAAGATACGACTATCAACTTTTATTTTTTAAATAGCAACCTATAATTATTTTACTAAAATAAAAACCGCCATTTTTTTCTCTTTTCAACGGTGTATTAGTTTTTATTAATGTATCTGAAAAAATTCGAGAAAAATAAGAAAATTGAGAAATACTAGAAATAATTTTTATACAAATATTATAGGTGGCTATGTGAAAATAAACAAAATGTAACAGTTTAAAGTTGTTTTTGTTACTGAATTTGTTGCTTTAGTTTGTTAAGTTGTATAACACTGTTACATTTTGTTTATTTTCACATAGCCACCTATAATATTTGTATAAAAATTATTTCTAGTATTTCTCAATTTTCTTATTTTTCTCGAATTTTTTCAGATACATTAATAAAAACTAATACACCGTTGAAAAGAGAAAAAAATGGCGGTTTTTATTTTAGTAAAATAATTATAGGTTGCTATTTAAAAAATAAAAGTTGATAGTCGTATCTTGTAAACCTGACTTTATAAAAAAATATCTACATCTGCCATCAAATAGTATATTTAAAATAATTACACTTTCATATGAACCATTTTTTTCTATTACTCATAATAAAAAAGTTAAAGGGGGGGGCGTCTTCCCAGACTCACCCTGTATACATAAGTTTAACCGTGTCATATTACATATTTGAAATTTGTTTTTTTTTAATAAGGAGAGGCCTTATTTATTTAATACAAAAATTTATATTAATAAAATTATGATTCTTGCACAGATAAAAATTACATTAAAAAAATAAGTTAAACACAGACACTTTTATAAAAATAAAATCAAAATCTAAAACATGCGAAAACAAAAAACAAAAATATACATTATTACAAAAAATTAGAATCGGTTAGATCACAATCAAGAAATTCTTGTACAGTGTAGAAGCTACGACATATTAGAAACTTCTTTATAACTTCTTTATATTTAACAAATGATAGATTTTGAACAGCATTAGGTACTTTATTATACAAAATAACACAATTATATAACGCACCAGATTTAAATTTTTCGAGCTTATGCTGAGGTATAACACACATATTACAGTTTCTTGTATTGTATGAATGATAATCATGAGAATAAACAAAACAATTTGAATTTTTTTTTATGTACAATAGGCAAGACATTATATAAACACATGGTAAAGTTAACACCTTAAATTTAGTGAATAATTCTGCACAATGATCTCTATAACCAACGCAACCAATTATTCTTATTACCTTTTTTTGGAGAAGAAAGATTTTTTGAGAATTTATATTCCAAAACCATGACATAATTCCATAAGACATTAATGAATGAAATAAACCAAAATAAACTATCAACAAAGGTTGAACAGATAAGGAATTGGATAAAGATTTAATTTGCGCAACTATTGTAATCGTTATTGTAAAGTAGATATTTCAATGTTTGTTGAAGCTGAAAATTGTACTTTTGTTGATAATTGACAGGCTGTAAGTTTACAACAAATTTTACATTTATGATTTAATTTTTTTTAATGGGGTAGATGGCTCAGTGGTATCGAGTCGGCCTGTGGATCTTGAGAACCCTGGTTCGATCCCCACAGCCGACAAACAATTTTCACCTATTTAAATCTATCCCTGTGGCTCCCTCTCCACTAATATCTTTGAAGGCCGTGATTTGACGGCCGGTAACCGCATTTTACGCGACAAAATATCACTTACCGAGATCTGCTTAGGCAGAGTGCCACACCCAGTGATGAGTAAAAGGCGTGATGATATATTTATTTATTTATATTTAATTTTAAAATATTTTCAACCGCATGCCGCTTTTTTAATTGTGAGTAGGGTTAACATACAGGCGCGGTGACCGAGCGTGTTAAAGCACATCTCTTAACATACTGTGACGTCACCCGAACGAAGGTTCGTCAGTTCGAATCCGCCTGTAGACAATGTGTGATTTGTCGTTAAATATAAAAAATACAGTTACATGTATTTATCACACTCGGGCGCTATAAGCTAGTCACTTATACGTCTTAAATAATGTAGCATTTGACTACGAAAACCGGCAGTACGGCAGTGTAAAATCTGCGGCTCGGTGTGTCCGGTAGGTCCAGGCCCGATTTGGGCTGTTGTGCCATCAGAAGAAGAAGAGTTAATTTAAAAATATTCTTGAATATCGAGTAGGGTTAATATTCCTTCGTTATTTCCATTATATATTGTAAATTTGATTAATATATAGTGATTGACAAAATTCACAAAAAGCCGAATGACATTTATGAATTATAAATGTCAAATATATTTTTAATAATCGCTTAATAAATGCGTAATAACATTGATGACTACGATGATGTCAATAACATTAACGACATTAAAAATTAATATTAATTTGAAATAATCTGCCAAAAAATATATATGTTGAACATGACCAAAAAAAAATATATATTCTATGTTTTGGCTTTGAAACTCTAGTCGAGGTAGTATATCTGCAATTTCTTGCCTAATTAAACAAATAACTATTTTGCTAAGCACAAATATGACAATATTTACTATTAAATCACTAGGAGTGCAATATGTAGAAATGAAAGAGAGGGAATATAACACAACCTAAATTACAAGAAGTGAGTGTTTCAAATATTTTGACACAAATAATATTAAAAACGAATCTATTATGAACGGTTAACAAATCATAGTAACTCCGTTTATATACTTTTTTCTACGAATGCTATGAAAAGTTGAAAATTACGCTCTTATTTGTCATCGTAAAGTTTTGATGTATTCTGTGGAACAATCGAAGAATAACTTTGTATCAAAAACACCCGAAAACTATATTAGATGCGCGCTTACTTCAATAGTTACCTTGGATACAAACTAAACAGAAACTTGTCATATTGATAGGTGACAGAATGAATTTATTTTCAGTACGTATACGTTTTTTAATAATTTTAGATGCAATCTTAGAAAAAAATTATGTGTGTATCACGAGCGTAAAGTGTCTTTGTTCCTCTTATAACAATGAATCTCTTTATGCTCTTAATACACAAATAACTATTTTGTTAAGTTTACTTCGCTCGCTGTTTTACTTTCAATATTTTATATTATATATGTCCGGCTGTACGATGGCGTGGATACCATTACGGAATTCGAATCCGGGAATCTTGAGTTCAAATCGCACTTAAACTAAAAATTATGTGAACTATCACACTGCGGCTCGGTGAGTGCGGACCATGTACTGTAATTGGGATTAAGTTCCTGTTGTACAACGTAACATAAATAAATAAACAAATATAAATTATTATAAAAGGATATACATTTTTTAATTTCGACTGTTTTTAATTATGAAATGATAGACTTTTTTGGAATTCAGTCAATTTTTTTATTTTTTACTTCCTTGTACGAAGTAAAGGAAGTATTGTAATCGCGAAAATTTTCGGTTCTCAGATTTCAACGGAAATAGGTGTTTTGGCCCTCCCTGAATCCATTTTGACTAATTTCGTCATGCCGTCTGTACGTACGTATCTCGCATAACTCAAAAACGGTGAACCGTAGAAAATTGAAACTTTATATTTAGGACTGTTATAACATCTAGTTGTGCACCTCCCTTTTTGGTCATTATACAACTACCGGAAGTGGTACTTTACTTGAAGCCTATAATAGATTTTCATGAAAAACTATATTCAAATATAATTTAAAACTTTCCAAATTTGGTATATAAGACTACTATATCAATGGAAATAACATAATAGATTTTGGTTAAAATAGACTAACCGGAAGTGGCACATTACATGAAGCTGCTAACAGTTTTCCTTGAAAAAAATGGTATTATTTTAATTTTAGAAATGAATGCTGCAAATAAAAGTTTTAGAGAATTAAATTCTGCGTCTAGCACATTAAGAATTTTTAAATTAGCTTTTTGCATAAACGAGATATCTAAATTTAAATATTATATATTTTTAGATTTTTTTGTAAATTAAGTTTGCTATGGATTAGAACAAAAAATAAAATATTTAATGTCAAATATGTGTAATTAAAAAAATATCTATAGTTTAATACGTGTACAAGGAAGTCATGTGGTGTCCACATCAGATATTTATTATTAAGTCGACGTTATTATTGTAAGTATTTTATATTTTATATTAATTATTTTATTATTGGTAATTAATTTATAATAGAGTCCTGAAGAAGGCTAAAGAGTTGGTCGAAACGTCGACTTAATAATAAAAAAATTGACTGAATTTCAAAAAGTCTATCATTTCATAAATTATTATGTTAACTTTGTTTGCCAAACAAATTCTCAATGGAATAAATTTTTCAAAGCTCGCTTCCTTCTCCAACAAAGTACACGTGACACGTCCAACAAACTAAAATTAAAAGTTTTTTTTCAAAACATCTCAGCATCAGTGCTCGTTATGACTAAAACAACCACAACCGACAAGCACTTGTCATTCACGCAAGAGACATCTGTAGACATTTGCGTGCAAATGACGAGAACGCAATTGTGTAGTGGATGCGGGGGTGGCGGACATCGCCTCCAGCCACCATCACCGCCACTGCTGCTAGAGTGTTGCGGAACACGAAAACTGATCATAGGGGCTCAGTAATTACGTTAGGATGGGACCCAGGACGGGTTCCCTACACATTATATACCCATGATGCAGAGACGGATTTCGTACTGGTAAATTTGCGTCAAGAAATCAGTCATTGTTGCTTTACTAAATTATGTTTAATTCCTTGAGAAATGGGGTAGGTGGCTCAGTAATCTTGAGAACCCTGGTTCGATCCTCACAGCCGAAAAACAATTTTCACCAAATTAAATCTACCCCTGTGGTTCCCCTTCCACTAACATCTTTGGGAGCCGTGATTTGGCGGCTGGTAACCGCACTTCACGCGTATAAATATATCACTTATTGAGATCTGCTACGGGGGAGTGCCACATCCAATAATGGGTAAAAGGCCTGATGATATATTTATGTATTTATTTCCTTGAGAAATATACCGAGTGTCCCAAAACACAGTCGACCTGTGGATTTGAGATCTCGGGCTCGACTCCCACAGCCGACAAACAATATTCATTACATTAAAACTAAATCTATTTCTTTCTCTTCCCTAACATCTTTGGGAACCGTGATTTGACGGTTGCTAACCGCACTTCACGCGAAGTAATATATCTCTTACCGAGATCTGCTACAGCAACGTGCCACACTCAGTAATGGGTAAAATGCGTGACCGTTTTATTTTTATTTGTGTAACACTTTTTTCAATAGTTAATATTTACTAATTTCTATTCATTTCTGTATTCATTAGTACATTGGTATGAAAAATGTTTGCTTTAAATAAAGTGCAATTAACTTAGAATTTTTCAACGATTGCTATGAAAAGTTGACAATTACGCTCTAATTTGTCACCGCAAAGTTGACGTTTTCTGTGGAACAATCTAAAAATATCTTCTAAGATGTTAAATGCGCGTTTATTTCAATAGTTACCAGGATTACATACAAAACAGAAACTTGTCATGTTGACAGTTGACAGAATGAATTTATTTTCAGTACGTATACGTTTTTTAATAATTTTAAAATGCAATCGTAGAAAAAATGATGCGTGTATCCCGAGCGTAAAGTGTCTGTTCCTCTTTCACTATTACAGCTCTTGTCTTCGGCTCGCGCTGCAATTACCGTGTTCGAGTAACAAAGAATCACTTTACGCTCTTAATACACAAATAACTATTTTGTTTCGTACGTTGAGAACTATAAAATAAATAAAATAAATATATCATCACGCCTTTTACCCATTACTGGATGTGGCACTCTGCCGTAAGTAAATCTTGGTAAATGATATATTTCTTCGCGTGAAGTACGATTACCAGCCGTCAAATCACGGCCCCCAAAGATATTAGTGGAAGGGGAGCCACAGGAATAGATTTAATTTGATGAAAATAGATTGTCGGCTGTGGGGATCGAACCAGAGTTCTCTAGATCTACAGGCCAACTCAATACCACTGAGCCACCTACTAATTATAACTATATGAGGTTAAACTAGGTGCGAGAAGTTGTGAAACACCTTGAATAGTTTGTTTGAAACCAAAATTCTAGTACAAATTGAATAGATAATTTTGTGGTGGCAGCAGCTGATTGTCGGAACTCCGCCTCTGTGTGCATCCGCAAAGAGAGGGCTGTGTGTGTGCGTGTACAGCTACCGGCGGATCGCTCGTCGGCTCGTCGGCTCGTCGCTCGTTAGTGAATTAGGCTCCTAATCATACGTATGCAATGCAATTTGTATGTACCTCGGCTCAGTTGTGCTGTGCAGCGTCAGGGCTGGACCGATATCATATGCTAATCATACTTAATTCAGAATAGCGCGTATGAAATTTTGCAATTGATATTAATGATTTGCGCGCTGCCGGCGGTGAAGCTGCCGCCCTCAGCTCGGGGGTGGCGCAGATGACGAGATGCAATTACTTTGGCCCTTGTCTCAAGATACGCATACTTGACGCACAGATCTACATGCGAATCAATCATTAATTAGTTTATAAATGAGCATATATACTCAAAGAAATTATAGTATTGCCATGTATCATTCAAACAACATTTTATAATGTAGTAAAATTGATTCTTGTTTGTTTGTACAACCAAGGAAATAGATAAATAAAATAAATATATCATCACGCCTTTTACCCATTATGGGTGTGGCACTCTGCCGTAAGCAGATCTCGGTAAGTGACATATATATTTCTCGCGTGAAGTGCGGTTACCAGCCGTCAAATCACGGCCCTCAAAGATATTAGTAGAGGGGAACCACAGAGGTAGATTTAAATTGGTGAAAATTGTTTATCGGCTGTGGGGATCGAACCAAGAAAATATAAATATATAAATTAATATTTTTGAAAGCTATAGGGGATGCAGTTCTGTACTAAATTTATTTATGAGTTGGTATACAGGATGTTGCATGAAAACATGGCAAATATGTATTTCATTACGAGTATTCATAACTTCATAGGAAAAATATTCAAATAGCTGGACGTCAATACAGTGGTGTGGATAGCGATACGGAATTCGAATCTCACTCAAGCTAAAAATTATATAAACTACTACATTGCGGCTCGGTGAGTGCGAACCCTGTACTGTAATTGGGATTAAATTCCTGTTGTACAGCGTAACATAAATAAATAAATATCGGTTTATATTAAAATCAATTTAAAATATGTGTATACATTTGTTTGCGTTTGTTCCAAATTCATTTTATTATTTTTTTTAGTAGTAACGAAATATATCAATATAAAATAAATATATCATCACGCCTTTTATCTATTGTGTAGCAATTTACCGTAGAAGATCTCGGTAAATGATATATTTATACACGTGAAGTACAGTTACCAGTCGTCAAATCACGGCCACCAAAGATGTTAGCGGATGTGGGAACTGAACCTAGGTTCTCAAATCCACAGGCAGACTCGATACCACTGAGCCACCTACCTAACTAAATAAATATGGAAAATTAAATGGATTAATTGATTGTAGATTCAGAATTTAATTCTCTACAAGTTAATTTGAAACATTTTCCTATAATCAAGGAAGTAAATGTATTGGAAAACAGTTTTGCTATTTTAAAATATATTTATTTCAAGCTTGTTAGTACAACAACAATGAATTAAACTAACATCATTCATATATAAATTATTCAGAATAATAAAATGAACATATGATTTTAAATGTTTCTAAATTCTAACGCTGAGTAAGCCTCTTCTACCGGATTACGAAATATTTACGCACACTGCATCATTTGCAAATATGTAAATAAATTTATAATTTATAACAATACATGAAAACCATTTACGTTAATAATAAATTTACTGTCCTAGTGCAATTTTGCAATGCGATGAAATTCATTTAAGAAATTACGTTACTACAAATTAAACTTGTAAATATCTCTGTACACAAATTAATTAATTTTTGTTGGATTTTAACAGTAAATGAAAATATTTACAAAACTGATTGATTCGTCAAAATCTTCTGAAAGCTGCAAATTGGATTTTATTTTATAAATATTTGCACAGAAAGAACGGCAATAAATTTAATCTTTTTATATCTTTTCTTTATTTAATTATACGCTAAACAAAATGCCAGTAAATAGTTTGATAAAAACTTGGTGTTCATAAAAATAGTTATGTTTATTTTAACTGCTTTTTGTTTGTAATATTTATCTAAATTTTAAAACAATTAAAATACCTATTGTACCTACAATATAAAATTATATTAGATCTACGTCAAATGTTTTGACAATTACGTCATTTTTTAAACAACAACAAAAAAGATACGTTGTTGTATTCGTGAGAAATATTGCAAATCTTAATGACAATATGACAGAAATGAAATTAGTAACATATGTAAATATTAATAGAAGGAATAATTTCAATTAAATATCGGTTGTGAGAATCAAATTCGGGTTCTCAATTTCACTGTGCAGTACACCCAAACGTATGTCGTGTACCACAAGCAAATTTAGTGACGTAATTGTCATGCCTTTCGGTGTGGTTTATTGCTTATTGATATGGCCAATTTATAAAATTAATAACAAATAAATTTTTATCTGATAACAATTAAAAAATCTTTTATTTCTATGACTAAAGTACAATTCAAAATTTACGAATGAATAGTACATTTAACTTAATGTGAATTTACGATATTTAAAAAGATTACTTCATTATAAATTACGTGATACATTTGTTTTTGAACAAAAATCAGAGGAAAATTTGATGAAAACAAAACTCTTTTATAGAAGTATTAAACCTCCACATCCATTTAACTGAAAGTAGTGTATTTTTCAATAGAAATACGACCGAATAATTGATTTAATTTGTTTATTAGTTGATTCTTTTCGGTAGTTTATGAACTGTGACATCAAAAATTTAAGTTTGTTTCGAATGCACAACTGGTTCACTACTTCTTTCATTGCTACTCAAAACATTTGTTTGTTTTTTTTTGTTCAATTTAAATTACAAAATAATTATTTAATATTTGGTATTTGGCCTATTCAGAAATTAATTACAAACAAAGCTGAATAAACTACAATCTGTTCAGGCTAGCTGTTCTTATCCTTTTCGTCATCGCGGACCCCTAAATTTTCTATAGTTTCTTGTAAAAATACAAATATTATATTTATTTTTAAATATAAATAAATATATCATCACGCCTTTTACCAATTACTGGGTGTAGCACTCTGCCTAAACAGATCTCGGTAAGTAATATATATTTTTGCGTTACCAGCCGTCAAATCACGGCCCACAAAGATATTAGTGGAGGGGAAGCCACAGGGGTAGATTTAAATTGGTGAAAATTGTTTATATTTTATTTCTTATTTAATTTCTCGTTCGTATCCGATTTAGAAGCAGGTAATTGTATTTTAAAATTTGATATTGAAATATTATTTTAATTTTTGAAGTCTCTATTTTATGGCATTATTTAAACATTAATGGGGTAGGTGGCTCAGGGGTATCGAGTCGGCCTGTGGATCTTAAGAACCCTGGTTCGATCCGCACAGCCGACAAATAATTTTCACCAATTTAAATCTACCCCAGTGCCTTCCCCTCAACTAACATCTTTGGGGACCGTGATTAACAGCTGGTAACCGCACTACACGCAAAGACAAATATCACTTACCGAAATCTGCTTTCGGCAGAGTGCCACACACATTATTGGATAAAAGATGTAATGATATATTTTATTTTCTGTATTACAATATCCAATTGTATTACTTTGTAGTCTCGCCTACGATTCGTATACGCATCTATATTTGTATTACAATTCGAGTCATTGTAATTCTAGTTTTTCAATATGCTATTACATTTTAGTATCTGTTATACTAGATACAACATTTATTCTATTGCCTTTGAATCTTAATTAGAGAATCTAATATAAATATTACATGAATTCACATATTCACATACATCAAATTATTTGCTCAAAAATAAAAGAAATATACCTTCTGTGTAAAATGAACTAAATCGTAATCCAAATGACATGACATTCATGTACTGCTAACCAATATTTAATAACTGCATTATTAAATTTATTTAAATAGTATCAATATTAGATTTTGAAATGTTCAAATGGGACTTCAAATACTTGATAGCCTAACATATAGATTGCAAAAATACAGTAAAGCAAGACTAAAGCTTCAGTTTGACAGAACACCCTTGTTTTTCAATTTATTTATTTATTTCTTTGCCACTGCACACAACAGGAACATAATTCTAAGTACGGTCCATCATATTTTCGAACCCTGGTTCGATCCCCACAGCCGACAAACAATTTTCACCAATTTAAATCTACCCCTGTGGCTTCCCCTTCACTGACATCTTTGAGGGCCGTGATTTGACCGCTGGTAACCGCACTTCACGCAAAAAAATATATCACTTACCGAGATCTGCTTAGGCAGAGTGCCACACCCAGTAATGGGTAAAAGGCGTGATGATATATTTATATTTATTTTTTTTTATATTTTCGTATATAAACTGAAATCAGTGAAATATTATTATCAGCATTTTTATTAAGAACTCATCAAATATTTCAGCTGTATTTGAAAGTGTGTATATGCTGAAATTTGTTTTTAAGAATTAACTTAAAACGTTTGAAGGGTTTTTTAACATGTTTATATTCACGAAATAATAAAGCACAGCTTACAAATTTAACTTTGATATAAATAAATATGATGCGACATATATAAGCACTTTTAATTTTAAGAACTAGCCTAGCAACTGAAATTTCAACTTAAGAATTTTGAGTTTAATTCCAATAATTGAGTAGATGTATAAAAGTCAGTGTTAAGATTTACAATAAAGGAAAAAACAGACAGTAAAGATTGAAAGGTTATATTTCGGCATTATTTAATGCTATCTATACATTAGGTATTGATGAAAAGTGAACAATAAATCTATTGTAATCCATTCTTAACAATGACTTTTAAATTACTAACAGCTGATAGTTACACATGTTTTCAGTTTAGTTCTTAATAAACAAATATGAAGTTAATTTACTACATTTTATTTCGGGTTAAAATAATTGGCAGCAGTGCTATTTATAAAACAGAATTAGGTTCTTCCCAAATTTAGCGTTATACACTGTCGCAACTTATGCTGCGTTTTTTCATTCAACTGTTAGTATTTTTATTATTATTTATGTCATTCTGTACAACAGGAACTAAATCAAAATTACAGTACAGGGTCTGGACTCACTGAGCCGCAGTGTGGTAGTTTATATAATTTTTAGCTTGAGTGCGATTCGAACTCGGGATCTTCGGATTCGAATTCCATTTCTGTTATTACTATAGGAAAATACATCCAATTTATATTACTTACCAATTGATTGATAAATCGGTCATCAGTTTTTTTGCAAAATAGAAACGGAATTAAAGTTAGAATAAAAAAAATAAACTGTTTTATGAATTTTGTCTGTTAATCTAGATATAAACATATATCTTTTTAAAATGTTTATTCTAAATTATGTATAAAACTAGCAGAACAATTCTATTTTGAAGTCTTGGGAATTGTTGATGGTAGTTAATGAAATGTATGAAAAAAAAATTACCTTGTGGCCGTCTCCAAATATCGTGATGGTCGGTGGCGGGGTATCCCCACCAATGGTTCCCCGAAGTCCGGTTGACGGGAACACTGTCACCGCCGTTGTATCCCTTCAGAACACCGGATTCCTCCGGATTTGACCCGTAAATCGTACACTTAATTCAATAGATAACAGTCACTTGGTACAACTCGCACTCACAACACAAAACAAACTAACACAACATAACCTAAAAATCAACAAAAACAAGTAAAACAAGTAAAGTAGTTGAGAAAATCTCGTTGAGTTCAATCACAATATCGCGGTGTTGTCGCGATCGCGGCTGACGGATAACAAACGACGCGACGGGTCCGCGAGATGGTTGCTAGGGGAGGATCGGATGTCGAAAGCTGTAGTGAAGCTACACGCTCGGCGGCAGCGTGTTGTCGGCGGCGGCAGGCGACGCATGCGCTCATCACGCCGGGGAATGTCATTACGGAGGCGGAGCTTAGCAAGTGAGATGTGTGCGTCTTTGTTCCTGCTAAGTCCTGCCGCCGGTACCCATGCTACTGATGCTGATGCTGATGCGTTCTTTATTTGGTTAGTGGCAATATCAAGCGCGTTATGCATTTTTTTTTTAATTTGTGAAATTATGAATTGAAAAAGTGATATAGTCAAACAATTTTATGGGATAGATACTTATTTTATTTACCAATTGTGGTTGTGAATAAAAATTGGAAACATGTATATTCGTAACTACATTTGAAAAACTAATTTGGAGCTTAATTTAATATATTAAACGTTGCAATCAATATTTTATTCAATGCATAAATAATATAACATACTTATAATATCGCTTAGACATGAAAAATAACATTCCCTCTCAAGGTGTATATGTTATTTTTTTCACGACCTAAGTATGATTAAAAAGGTAAAAAGTAATTTTAAAATACAATTCATATTTTAGTAACATTTATTAATTTTGAAATGAAAAACGAAAATTTATGTCAAATTACATGATATTTCTAAATTGAAATACAAAAAATACAGCAAAGAACTCTCAGAAAATCCCAAGAAATTTTGATGCT
This sequence comes from Pterostichus niger, assembly GCA_947425015.1. Lineage (NCBI taxonomy): Eukaryota > Metazoa > Arthropoda > Insecta > Coleoptera > Carabidae > Pterostichus > Pterostichus niger. The sequence continues at coordinate 4,446,927 of OX380338.1, read as the reverse complement.
GTTTCTGCAGCTGTTCTTAGGTTTTTATTTGTTTTATTACACTCTATTGTATTTTACATATATTTGACAGCTGTACTATCAAAATAATATAAACTCCCTAAGGAAATAATGTGCAAATACTCAAATATTAAAAAATATATATATTTTTTCATGACTCCGTCAGAAAGTAAAATGTTCTTACTGCAATTGAGGGTAGAAAGTGATACTTTTAATTCCTAGTGAAACGAGTAAATTTTTCTTCCCTAAACAAGAAAAATAAAGCCATATTCAAGAGAACTAGAAATCAGTGCAAATAGTATGATTTGATATTAGAAATATCCATGTGACATCTGTCAAGACAATAATAAATTTTATCTAATTTCTAATTTATATCCGAAAAATTTATTTTCCGGTAGGACAGTGAAAAAAACTATACCTTGTGAAGTGTCAGTTTTCCCTCAGGTGCTTTATATTCCTCGCGTTCGCCTCAAAAAATAAAATGGTAGCAATATCTAAGTAGTTTTAATTACATAAGACCTTTTAAATTAAAGTTGAAAATCAAATTATTGTTAATTAAATTATAACCTTGTTATAATTTTAATACATTATGCAAAATTTTACGAATGTTAATAAAACATATAAATTTCGTTTTAAATCATTTCTTATTAAGAAATCAGATAAATAAATGTATTATCACGCCTCTTACTATTACTGGGTGTGGCACTCTGCCGTAAGTAGATCTCGGTAAGTGATATATTTCTTCGCGTGAAGTGTGGTTACCAGCCGTCAAATCATGGCCTCTAAAGATGTTAATGATGGGGGAGCCACAGGAGTAGATTTAAATTGGCAAAAATTATTTGTCGCCTGTGGAAATCGAACAAGGGTTCTCAAGAATACCAATAAGTACAAAATTATATATTATAGCGTTCTCTGTAATAATACTCGTACAAAACAGAATATTACTGAAAGCTTACAATTAAATTAATAAATCACTAGGTACATATTTTTAAATTATTTAATTTGTAAAGAACTTAAGCAGTAAAGCTATTAAGAATATTACATATGAAATATAAGATCACATCAAAATAGTTACTATAATAAAGTGACTTAATTATCAATAAAAACACCATTAAATCCAAAAAACAATTAACAATAAAACAGCAGAATTCCTCCATCAGATTATTCATAAGTTCACCCGCATCACAACACATGTTATTCCATCTCTCCCTCCTCCTCAGAAAAAACTTCCTTGCCCTCTCCACGCGGCTTGCAGGCACGCCACTGGCAGTGGGTGTCGCCCAAAGCGTCGCATAGAGTGGGGGATAATCTCGTAACCACGTGGTTTTATTAGCACCAAATATAATATACTTAATAAAGTAGATCGTTGCGGATTCCATCTCATCTCATCTCATTAGAGTGCGAGACGAGACGAGACGAGATTCTGAGCCGCATCTAGGGGTGTAAAAGTCCACCCTAAATTTTACGTAGGACATTTTTCTTAACCTTTGTTTAGTGGTAACTTATATAACGTGGGAATTAATTCCCACAGTTACGTTTTTAGAAATTATTATTAAAAAAATATAATTACGTCTTTGCCCATTACTGGGTGTGGCACTCGGCCGAAGCAGATCTCAGTAAATGATATATTTCTTCGTATGAAATGCGAGTTACCAGCCATCAAATCACGGCCCCTGAAGGTGTTAGTGGAGGAGGAGCATTTAACTAAAAAAAATAAGCATCACGCATTAATTATTTTAAAACTAAAAATATTCTTACTTATTTTATATTAATTATGGGGTAGGTGGTCTGTGGATTTGAGAATCCGGGTTCGATTCACAAAGTTGACAAACAATTTTCACCACATTAAAACTACCCCTGTGGCTCCTCCTCCATTAACATCCTTGGGGGCCGTGATTTGACGGCTGGTAAACACACTTCACGCGCATAAATATATGACTTAGCGAGATCTGCTACGGCAGAAAATTGCCACATCCAGTAATGACTAAATGCGTAATGATATAAGAAACACGTTCTTATCCCCTAATTTTAGAGAAGGAAACACTGCTTTTCTCCCTAGGATGTTTCTGTCCCTTGTGAGAATGTTTCTCTCCCTAGAGACTACGATTATTCTCTGTTTCCGGCGTGAAACGCGCTATCTAGCTGAGCGGACAATGAACTAGTTACGCAACCCATATTTGATATTTGTCCCGATAAGACGGTAATATGCTTCACGGGAGGGCGCGATTATCCCTTGTGTAAAATTGGTAAACCTCGACTTCACACGCGGGAATAATCGCTTGTTTCCCTCCCTTGATGCATAACATACTATTTTATGCTCTACAAAACATTTTGTTATAGTTTCAAAATGGAGCAATTAATATTTTATTTGTTCTACTGACTCAGATGTACGAGATGTCCCTCGCCAGGGATGCGCTCTGCCAGTAACATATAAAAATAAGATTGTGTCTGTGTGGTCCGGAGTTCACAATAAGCTACTGTAATTGGGATTAAGTTCATGCTGTATAAATAAATCTATTGTGTGAGAAAAAGTTTTCACATTCGTGTTTCATGCGGCCCTGTGCAGATCTCTCACTTCCTGGCGCCAATGTAACTTTGCAACAATTCATTTATTATTATATCGGATCGGAAATAACTTTGTTCAAGTGTCTGCGGTGATGGTAATGAATTTAATAATTTTGTTAATTAATTAGAGCGCTGAAGATGTCTCATTGTAGCAGCGCGAGAGATCCGAGTCTAGTTGGAGGCTCGGTATTGAATTAATGTTTAATTAAGACGAAGATACGGTTTTCTGAATTAATTTTGCAATTTTGGTGGTTGCTTTGCGTGCGTAAGATGTATGTATGTCTGTGAGTGGGTTTGTGAGCGGAAGTAACATTGTGAGGAAGAATATACATATAACATGATTATATTTAATGAAATGAATATGAATAAATTGTTGTGCCTTTGCTATAATTTTGACTGCGGTATACATTTGTTTCATGGTTTCTGTTTATACAATTCTATAGTCTGTAATAGTTATTTTTCTACTTCCGTTAGGAAATAGACGTTTTATTTCACTTATTTGAGTTAGGTAATGAACTGCATTATTTAACTAGTGAAATAATGAGGTAACATAGCAACAGATATCTTGGTAGACGAATTCTGATGTGTTATTCTTTTATTTTTTTAATTAATAACTGTCATTAATATGTCAAAATTTCATAATTTCAAAAACGCTCTTTCGTATTTATTAGAACGGAAGTAGAAAAAATATTGTATGAAACTAGTAAGGAAATGAAGGTTATTACCTTACTTATGTGTTTACATAACTCGGCTACGCCTCGTTCTGCAAATTTCACATGCGTAAGGTAATAACCTTCATTTCCTTACTAGTTTCAAAAATAGCTATTATCTAACAAGTGTGGAAAGTGATTCTTTTTTGAATGAGTTGAATGATTTCAGCACGAGCCTCAGGCGATTGTATTTTTTATATAAAATTTCTTCGAAACGAATTTTAAAATAATTTTTGATAATTGTATTAATTAGATATTCGCTTGAAACTGTTGACAGTTATGGTGTTTGGTATGATGTACTTTTCCAAGCTTTAATGTGTAAAAATTATTTTTATGAACGCCTCTATGAAAAATAACTTTACTAACTGTAAATAGTATGTAAAATATGTACTTTATATACTGTCGTATAAAATTATATTTCCGTGTAATTATATTCAAAATAATTTTTTCACGACCAAATGTAAAAGTCAATTTTTATGGTATTAAATTCGTGACAAAAATGATACTTTTACCGCGCTGTACTATTAAACCAGTGATACTAAAAATGTTCGCTAAGAATGAAATACTTTAATTTTTGCGAATTTCAAAAAAATTCTTTTTGTTCTGTAATCAATATATCAAATTATATATGTCATTAAAGTTTTGTGTAGAGGTATAGAAGCACACTGTATATTCTTAACGACAAACGGGTACAATTATTTTTTATTATTATTTTATATTATTAGTTAACAAAATGCGAACGATTTTGTCCACGAAATTCACTTTTTTGTATAATACTATTTGTAATATTTGCTAAAATTGATAAAATACCAATTATTTATTGAAAATATGTGTTAAACAAAGTTACCGTTTCCTTGGTTATAGAATCTTATGATTGTAAATTAAACAAAGTTGTAATTTGAAAATGTAAAAAATATCATAAAAAATGATTCTTGTATATGAAATACGTACCGCTATACAGAACAGTTTGGTTGGTTGCACTTACGACTGCCGCAGGTTCTTTAGAAATTCTGTAGTTTTATTATAATATTTAAGTAATTTCATATTATATAGTGCAATTTATATGTTATGAGTATCATTGCAGCCGCAGATGTTAGTTTGAAATTTGAGCTCATACAGCCAGGATTTTAAGACATCTAAGGCCTGTTATGACTCGTAACATCCGTGGTTTGTTCAATAGTTTACCAGTTTCAGAATATAAACACGTTAACGTCATTAATAAATATTATTTTTTGAAATTCTTTTATGAATAACGCCATTGTCATCATTTTAGAAGAGGACCGAGTAAGCCTGTGGTCTGTATGTTTTTATTTAACGCCATGGTTACAATTGTTTTGTATCATATTTATAAATACATTTTTTATTTAAACGTCATAACGTGGTCATCTCTAATTTGAAAGACTGTACAATTAATACATATTATGATAAGCAGGAGAAGTAATCTTTGTATTATTGTTGTTTTGAGTTCCGTTTGTATTAATAGTGTTATATTATCATTGTGTTTTATTTTCATTTTCTTGACTGTTTTGACAAGTCAGTATGGTAATATTACCGTACATAATACAGTTTTTACTTACTTACCAGCCTACTTTTGTGCATGTAAACATAGGTTTAATATTCTGAAACCGGTAAATAGAATATACTTACAAATTTAAATTTGAAAACATTAGTTTATGATTTATAAATTGCTAGGATATATTATTAGAATGATAAAATCTAATTTTGTATTTGTTAGGAAACATCAAGAACAAGATAAAGTTCTTAATACATAAATTCATAAAATATGAATAGAACTCTAATACCAAAATGAAAAGATAAATGAATTAGGTTTTTATTACGTCTGAATTAAACAAAACGAAACGAGAGTAACATTATAAATGACTTATCTTAATTAGCAGCTCTAGAAGCGAGCGGCCGTCGCCATCGCCGTCGCCGTCGCCGTCGCCGTCGCGTTCTGAGAAGTAACAAATGTATTTCTGTGTAAAATAATTTTCAAGTTACATTTCAGTTTTAAATTCTATTACCGTCGTAATAAAAAGTTACCGTACTTACCTCATATAAATTAATGTTGTTATTAACTTTCGCAAACTTTTAAAAGAGATATTCTTATATTGTTTTGCTGGAAAATTGCCTGCAGAAAAATGAAGGCGGATTAAATGTCCGTCTCGCTTGCTCTAATTTCTTTTTCGATTTACGTTCTTCCTCGTATCTTTCATTTATTAATAGTGCTGCTCATTTTGATATCGTTTTCTTTTTAGTTAATATCATGTCTGTTGCTTGTCGCATTATAAACATTAGAATAGAATGGTTATTTTTAAATTATTCTTGTTTCTCGAAATATTTACAACCAAATTTATAACATAAAATCGCTTTGAAATAATAATATTATCGTCTGTTTTCGTATTTACATTTTACATCTTATTTAATTTTTTGTCAAATGTAAAGTAATAAAAAGTAAAATTATCATTTTCAAAGAAAATTATTTCAAATGCCTACTCATATTTTCGAATTTATTAGAATAATTTTAAATTTGTCTTGCTTATAAATTTAATATATTTTGCTGATCATATGCAATAGAATTGTCAATATAAATGTAGCTAACTTTTTTTTTTACATTAGTTCGTATTGTATATTAAACATATTATTTAACTGCTATTTTAAATAAATACTTTACCGGTTTCAGAATATAAAACATATGTTTACATGCACAAAAGTAGGCTGGCAAGTAAGTAATAACTGTATTCTGTACGGTAATATTACCATACTGACTTGTCAAAACAGTCAAGAAAATTAAAATAAATAATAAATATGGGGCAGGTGGCTCAGTGGTATCTTGAGAACCCTGGTTCGATCTCCAAAGCCAACAAACAATTTTCACCAAATTAAAATCTACCCCTGTGACTCCCCCTCCAGTAACATCTTGGGGGGGGGGGTGATTTGACGGCTGGTAAACGCATTTCACGTGAAGAAATATATCACTTATCGAGATCAGCTACGGCAGGGTGCCATACCCTGGAATGGATAAAAGGCGTGAATAAAACAAATTAGATAACTTAATAGGTATTTATTTGTCTAGATTATGTAGAAAAATGAAAATTATATGCTATAATAAATTTTATTATTAAATTAAATGCTCGAATAAATAAATAAATAAATTATAGTTAGCTTCCAATTCTGGTCCAATATGTCAAATAATGTCAGACACAACAAACAAATTATTGTTTTATTTCTCATGGCACTCTGATAATTGCTTTAAAGCGTGTATTTTCTTTTGTTCCTAACTCGGACGTACGAAACAATTGAACAACAAACTTATACTCTATGAATGCAGTTTTTCATTCTGAACAATTTTCTTCAGTACAATTTTGTTCTAAAATTAATAGGTAAAGAGATATCGCTAAATCAAAATTTTAATATTAAATTTCCTATGTTCGGAAAAAAAGTAGACACCCGGTATATATCATTTCATTCATAACGCACTGTCACATAGCAACTAATAAATCTAAAATTGTCCCGCGTGGAGGCCGCGCGGGTTGAGGGCCTGACTGGCGACCATAAGGTCGTGGGTTCGGGTTCCGCCCGTGGCGGCCATGCAAAAGACATATCGGCATATGACCTGAGTAGTTGGTCCGATATATGGATTAAAAAAAAAAAATCTAAAATCGAATTAAGCATAGATATCTCATTTATAAAACAGCATAAATATGTTCATGGACTCTTGTCTGACTTGTACAAGTAGGCCGTGTACATCTCCGTGTACATACGATGTTGATATGGATGGTCCGGTGTAATTGTATTAGATTGTAATTCGACGGCGTAACGCAGTTAGCTAACTCGAGCTGTCTTCAGTCGGTTCTGGAATCGAGGATCGAGGCTCTCGCCACAACTCGGCGGCTCACTGTGGCTTGGATAGTGTTGCTTGACGGACTACCCTGAATCACGAACCATGTTTCGGCTCCGGGAAATGTGCTGCTATACCGGACTCTGGAGTTTGGATGCCGGTACTTGGAAAATAAATATGTCATCACGCCTTTTACCTATTACTGGGTGTGGCAGTCTGCCTCAGCAGATCTCGGTAAGTGATATATTTTTTTACGTGAAGTGTGGTCACCAGCCGTCAAATCACGGTTCCCAAGGATGTTAGTGGAGGAGGAGCTACAGGGGTAGATTTATATTGGTGAAAATTGTTTGTTGACTGTAGGGATCGAACCAGGGTTCTCTAGATCCACAGGCTGACTCGATACACATCTTAAAATAATTTTAAATAAATGTATGGGGTAGGTGGCTCAGTGGTATCGAGACGGCCTGTGGATCTGGAGAACCCTGGTTCGATCCCCACAGCCGACAAACAATTTTCACCAATTTAAAAAATCTGCCCCTGTGGCTCCTCCACCACTAATATCTTTGGAGGCCGTGATTTGACGGCTGGTAACCGCACTTCACGCGAAAAAATATATCACTTACCGAGATCTGCTGAGGCAGACTGCCACACCCAGTAATAGTTAAAAGGCGTGATGACATATTTATATTTATTTTATTTTATAAATAAATGTCAAAAACTGCTTGTTACCTAACAGTACCGTAATATTTATTATACAGTGCTAGTACTGTAAAGTCTCACTTTCTGAACTGAAATCACTAATGTAAACATGGAAATACGATACAGTATAAAATAAATGTATTATTATTGTTATTAAGTTATGGTTATAAATACTAAATTGAACTATAATATTAGATCATTTTTGGAAATGAAATAATTATTTTACATCTAAAAAAAATAGTTTCTTGAAGAACTATCCATTGTAGTAAAGACAACCACAAAATAATTATATAATTAGCTCACATTGCATCACTCAGTAATTTGTAAAATGTAATAATAATAATGATTATATATTAATTTATTATTTTATTTGTAACATCATTTTAACAAAAAGGGCCTTGTCCAGTGCAAAGTCCAGTCTCACTTCTCACAGCTCACAGTATTTTTATTTCCGGTCCAGCACCTCTTGCTGCAGGTGGGGTGGACACGGGGGCGCTCTGCCGCCTCTAACTCGATTATCCGCCGCCGGCTGTGGTCACGTGCCCCGACCTCGTGTCCGAACCGCGCCGTGCCGTGCTCGCATGCCACTAATTCCTGCCAGCTTGTTTTTATTTTTGCCCCAAACTCGATTACCAACCTGTAATTATAAGGGTTGCTTCGATAAACGTATAAAAAAGTTAAGCGACTGTTTACGGAGGTTCAACACGAAACTCGCTACTGTTGCTGGTATTCGCAAATACTTCTTTTATAATACTGAATACAAATTAAATATAAATTTAGTCAAAACGGAATAAAATATTAGTTACTTATTTTATTTCTTATCAATAATAAATATGGGGTAGGTGGCTCAGTGGTATCGAGTCGGCCTGTGGATCTTGAGAACCCTGGTTCGATCCCCACAGCCGACAAACAATTTTCACCAATTTAAAAAATCTACCCCTGTGGCTCCTCCACCACTAATATCTTTGGAGGCCGTGATTTGACGGCTGGTAACCGCACTTCACGCGAAAAAATATATCACTTACCGAGATCTGCTTAGGCAGAGTGCCACACCCAGTGATGGGTAAAAGGCGTTATGTATATATATATATATATATATATATATATATATATATATATATATATATATATATATATATAATAATAAATATCTCGAACATATATCAGAGTATTAGCCCCTATTCCAACTTTGTTTTAACAATTAATAGTTGTATTTCATTTGTCACTCGACTGATATAAGTCCAAATAAAACCACGTGATTAATTGAATTTAAAAATACTGATTGATTAAGGAAGGTGGATTATTTCAAGTAAATTTACTTGTGGCAGTAAGCAAAGTAAACCAGTCAAATATAATAATAAATAAGTTATGTGTTTCAGTAAGTGTAAATTAAATCTAATCCAATGGCAAATTTAAATTGAATCAATAATTGATTTGATATTCTTTTTATCTTTGAATTATTGTCTTAATTTTGCGCTAAAAACTTGAAATAAATAGTCTGGCTGTATCGTGGTATGTTTGGCATTAAGGTATTCGAAGATATCGAGTTCGAACCCCAATTAAACTAAAAATAATTATCGTACTCTGGCTCGGTAAGTTCGGATTCTATTCTGTAAATATTGATAAAAAAAATTACAACAGCAGTAAGGTAACTAGTTTATTTGTCATGTTAAACTAAAAATAAATTTCTGAATGTAATTAAAGATTTGTTACGCGAATGAAACATTTTGAGTGAAAGGAACTTGTTTGAAACCAATTACAGTTGTGACTGAAATGAAACTATTGTTCGTAGATAAGAGAGTTTGATGTAGGTTCATTATAGGAATTCTGATAAATATATATTGTAGGAAAAATGTAAAAATTGCAATAGTTTGGTGGTAACTGTTTTTATTTACACAAATTTACAAAAATAAAGTGAATTAGAAAACAAAGGTTGGAATGTTGGCAATCATTAGAATATGGTTGTGGTTCTAATGATGGAAGTGAACACCATGAGCGGCGTTGATTTCCTTTTCTTGTTTGTGGAAGATGACAACATCCTCAACGAAAGAGTTGGACACGTAGAAGGTGTGCTCATCATGGATCTGGCGGTCGAAAGGATATCCGAAAGGCAGATCGTCGGTGTAGCGATCACCAGAGCCAACACCAGCGGAGATAGTGTTGTCGTAGGTGTGTTCCTTCTTGTGCTGAGTGTAGGGGCTGACGTATACGTAGAATTGGTAGACCTGGCCACCAACCTTGCCCTTGGGGAGCATGAAGCGGTTGGGGTAACCATTGTGAGCCTCGGACATGTCCAAGTGGAATTCTTGCTTGCCTTCCAAAGCAGACATAACTTCCTGGTAGAGAGCACGATATGTGGTGCGGTCATGGACAAAGTCTCCTTGTTGGCAGTTGCGCTCGATGACGTGCTTGCCGGCCTGGAGAGTGTGCACGAATTTTTCCAATTCGAAGAAGTTGACGCGGTTCTCGTTGAGAGGGATCTCGTGTCCTTGTTCATCATACTTGGGTCCCAAGAAGACGCGGACAACAACATCCTGAGCCTTGTCGCTCTGTACGTTGATCTTGTAGGTGAAGGGCTTGTGGTTGAGGCGGTACTGGCGGGCCCACACCTGGAAGTTGTCGTGCTCATACTCCTGCTCGTTAACGTACAGGGCGTTGGTGATTTCAAAGTCGAACTTGTCGAAATAGGTGACGAGTTTGTCTACATGCACGCTCTCAACCTTGACTGCGTCGTAGTGGAGCTGAGTGTAGGTGTAATGCGGCAGATGGCTCTTGTACTGCAAGAAGTAGTACGTGATGCGCTTGTAGAACTGGTAGAAGATGGGGTCACGCAGAGCGGTCTCGAAGTGTTCCAGAGCGCTAGCGTGCACCTTGTACTGGTGGACGGGGTGGGCAGAGTAGCCGAGCACCTGGTGGGCAATCACCTGCAGGTAGCCGTAGAAGCGGTTGTTGGGAGAGTCAGGGTTGGACTCGATGATTTTGCCGAGGTAGTCAAAGCCGTGTTCTTCGTACAAGTTGATCTTCTTGCCGTCTTCAGTGAAGATGAAGCCAAAGTCGATGGCGTCACGGATTCTACGTTCGTAGTCTTCGATCTGCTGCACCAGGAATTGGTTATCTTCGCCGTTGAAAGTGAAAGCCTGGTTGTGTGGGTTGTAGCCGAGGTGGGCATAAGCGGGCCTGGCGGGGAACTCGAGGCCGTTGGGGTAACGCATGGATGGCATGTAGCCGGTCTTGATGGGCTCTTCCCAGTCGAACACGTGCACGCTGCCGTAGTCGTTGGACAGTCTCTCCATGTAGTAGCGGGCTAAGAGTTGCTGGTGCACGAAGTAGTAGAGTTCTCCGCGTCTGTCCTTGTTCAGGCCGTACTCTTCACCTCCCATCCAGAAGGGGTAGTCCAAGTGGAAGTAGTAGTAGTAGGCGTTCATGCCAACATCCTCGGTGTAGTAGGACATATCGTAGTGTTCGGGGTTAGCGTTCAAGTACCAGCCAGAGTAGTTGGCGTAGACGTAGTATTTGTCTTGTTTGTCTTCGGTCTGGTGTTTGTAGTTGCCACCATATTTCATCTTGTACTCGTAGGCCTTGTCGATGACTTCGCTGTTGACGAAGAAATATGGGTAGATTTCGTAGATGGGGGGCAGGACCATTCCCTGGGTGTCGTTACGGTGGAGGACGGCGACGTGCACGGCGTACACGAACATGCCCTCGTTGACGTATTCGCGGGCCCAGCAGGCGGTCTTGTAGAAAGTCTCCCAGTCCTTGGCATAGTAGAACACGTTGAAGAGAGCCACAGCTTGCTGACGATGCTCCTCGTAGAAGATGGAGAACACCTCACCGCGGGGCAGGAGTCCTTCCTTCTCGTAGTGGATGAACTCCTTCACGTACTGCTGGTGGCTGTAGTTGTCTAAGTGTTGTTCGATCTTGTAGGTGTGAGCGATCTCAGCCTGGTCCTTGTAGTAGTTGGATTGGAACACATGTTTGAAGAGACGAAGCATATCCTTCTGTTTCTGAAGGAATGCCTTGTCAGCTACAAATACACATACACACACAAGTTAGCATCACACATACAGCTACAACATGTACATGTCCAGTTTTACACTTACCAACTTTGTATTGGGTTCCATACTGGTTGACCTGCGGAGTCGGAGTGGCGATGGCCAAGGCGCAGAGCCCTACCACGAACAGTGCGATTGTTGTCCTCATGGTTATGTTTTCTCTAAGACACAAAACCCTGAGTGTACTTCTACTGAAAATCCGCAGAGTTTATATACTAAAAAATCTCCTATCCCCCACGATATTCCGCTGGGTCAGCGTTTTGACCTTTCAGTATCATATTTGGTTACCATAATATTAAAACATGATAAAATTAACCAGTGCAGAGTGCACTTCATAATTGTTAATATAATTCATTCACATTTTCTTCTAACTTTGAATATTGAATTTATATTAATTATTTAACTTTCATCATATTGTTTTTATTAATATATTTAGAGACCTATTATCATTAGGTAATTTTGAATTAGAGATATTATCTTATATTCACATAAATATTAATTATTAGTGTATAAATTATTAAATATATTATTTTATGTAGACTTATATACAAGTCAGTTCAAAAGTAGCTTCATTTAATCTAGAATCCAAAATTGATATATGTTCTTTTGCAAATGACACAATCACACGATGTTGCTTCCATTTTGTCCAGGTTGTATATATGACATATGTACAAGAACTTAGAAGCAGACCGATGATCTACCATCAACCTCACATAATATTAATATTACTTCAATAACATATTGGGTGTATAATTTCATGTAAAATATTTAATAATACACATTTGATAAAACATTGAAACAAATAATCACTGTAGCTATTTATGTAATAAGTACATAATGTAGGAATTTATTAGCCGAGCGCAGCAAGCGAGGCTGATAAATAAGGCAAGTTCTATAATGTACAAGTTGCATACAAATCTTTATGTTCGACAATGTTGGATACGATTTGTTTTCTTAAATTATGTTAATATGAAAAACTTGATTATATCTTAAAGTAAGCTTTGTTGTTATTTTGTTGAATTATTTTGTTTAAAATTATCAAACTGTCAAATGTGTCAAAACAAAATATAGAAAAGGTGTACAGAAATCCCAAAAAAAAAATAATAAAAGAAGCATTAAGTGGAATGTAATTCATTAATTAATTATTTATAATATTTATTTTGACTAATATTATTAAGTTGTGTGATTATTAAAGGTAATCATACCTGTAGTTTTTGACTAAAGTTAATTTATATTATGACAAAAAAATTAACTTTAGTCAATTTATTTTGACATTGACAAGAGTCTAATTTTGCTATTTTATCGTACTAGTTCAATAAATTGCCATTTTTACTTTCTTGTACGAAGTAAAGGAAGTATTGTAATCGCGAAAATTTTCGGTTTTTAACGGAAATACGCATTTTGGCCATCTGTACGTACATACGTATGTATCTCGCATAACTCAAAAACGGCAAACCGTAGAAAGTAAATATTTTGTATTTACTACTGTTATAACATCTAGTTGTGCACCTCCCTTTTTGGTCATTATATAACTTCCGGAAGTGGTACTTTACTTGAAGCCTATAATATATTTTAATGAAAAATTATATTCAAATATAATCCATAACTTTTCAAATTTGGTATATAAGACTACTATATCAATGGAAATAAAATAATAGATTTTGGTTAAAATGGACTAACCGGAAGTGATACATTACATGAAGCTGCTAACAGTTTTTCTTTAAAAAAATTGAATTATTTTGATTTAAAAAATAAAAAAAAATAAAAGTTTTAGAGAATTAAATTCTGCGTCTAGCACATTAAGAATTATTAAATTAGCCTTTTGTATAAGCGAGATATGTAAATTTAAAAAATATATATTTTTGTTGTTTTTAATTTAGTTTGCCATGGATTAAAACAAAAAATAAGAAAAAAAAAATTAAATGTCAAATATGTGCAATAAAAATATCTATAGTTTAATACGCATACAAGGAAGTCATGTGGTGTCCACATCAGATTTTTTAACAATATCATAAATGAAGTAATTATTATACATATTATTATTATTATTATTCAAATTTCAAATATCATTAAAATCGTAAGACTAAACCGGACTTTATATTTTAGGACAAAATATTTTCCAAATAATACTGATTAACAATTTTAATAACAAAATAAAACAATAAAAGAGGTATTAAATTCTAGTAACATCTAAAATTAAATTGTTCCAGAATATATTTTGCTATATTTTGAGAGAAAAACATGTAAATAAAACAAATAATAATAATGACATTGAAAATTATTCAGATAATAGACCCAATTATAATTGTTAGGTCATCAAGGTCAAGTAATAGAAACACAGTTTTTTCATCTTTTCACTGTGTAATTATAAAAATAATTCGTACTATTATCGCAAGATGTTACGAAATCCATATACATATGTTTACACAGTTACCACGATGATAACAATAGGATTTAGATGCTACATTTGAAGATATTTATTAATTTGTTTAAATTTCTAATTTTTAAAATGACCTACGAGAGGAAATATAACTTTGATTCTGATCCATTTATATTTATAGTAAGCTTCATATTATTGAAATCTCACAAAAATGGTTGCATGTCAATTGAGATAGTATGATAAAATATTAGTAGGTGAAAGTTATTGCGTAAACAAATTAAGAATTGAACTATTTATTTCGAGGAGATGATATATTATATAACTATTAATAGTATATTATACAACGACGCTATAATGGATGCTCTTATTCCCGAGGATGAAGTTTGTAATCATCCGAGGTAATAATAGCCATTATAGCGAATTGTATACTATACTTTATATACGACTAACTTAATAAAAATTAGTCAATTTTTATATTATTTATTATCTATTAATTTTACATCTATTTACCTAATAAATTTACATCTAATTGAAATGAGTAAATGGAGTAAAAAGACCATAATGAAGATGATTTGTATTTTTCACCTAATTCAGTAAAATATGCCAACAATACATTTTCTGAATACGAATTTGTTATCATTTTAATACGTCAGTCCATAAAACTTTGATATGCTTTGTCATAGAGATTTTTAGACTTTTGCGGTAATAAACCATATGTAGTAGCATCAGCGATTTTCGTTATTTCTGGTGGTGTAGAAGATATACTGTCTTCTGTAATACTGTCCATTTTTTCAATTACAGTTAAACACAATAATTTAATATAATTTGCAAGACCGTTTTTGACAACTTCTCAACGATGATTTCGTTTTATTTGTTTTCGATTCGTTAACAACAGTGAACTTAGCAACGAGCATGTTTAATTTAAATATGAGTCGCTATGGCAACACTGTTCCGATGGCACAATAAAACAGAGATCCATGTTTTAAGCATTTTGATTGGTTCACGAGCGGGAATAATGAACATTATTCCCGACTCATTATTCCCGGCGGGATTAATATATAGCATTATATAGCAAAAAAACGCATATACCTATATAATGATAATATTATTAGTTAGTCGTATATAAAGTATTTTATTATTGTAAAATAACATCTATTTTACACTGTAATTTTTGTCTGTCGAAAGCGAATAGTATATAGTAGAGATGGGCGAATATCAAATGTCTCGAATTCGAATATCGAATACGAATATTAATCAGATCTCGAATAATCGAGGTACTCGAATATTCGAATACTCCTAAAATTATTAATAATTATTTAATTATGTCCTTTTCATTATATGAATGAAATTGTTAAGATAAAATAAAATTAAAACAAAAAGTACAAACAAAAAAGAAAAAGACGAAAACGTGAAACGTACGGGCTGATGTTGGCGAAAAACAAATTTGAAATATGGTACGTCTTCACGGTTTTGAAACAAAATATCTTTGTTATTAATAACTTCAAAGTATTGTAATAACTTTAAGTTTATGTACAAATGATAAAGAAAAACATAGTCAAAAATTGAGGTCCACATATGGCGCGATATTCAAGGTATTCGAATGTTCGCTATACTGACGTTAATATTCGAAAATCTCGAATATCGAATAATGTCAATATTCGCGGCATTCGACTATTCGCGGATGATATTCGCCCATCTCTAGTATATTGTAATACTAGTGAGTAAATAAATAAATATATCATCACGCCTTTTACTCATTACTGGGTGTGGCACTCAGCCGAAGCAGATCTCGGTAAATGATATATTTCTTCGCGTGAAGTGCGGTTACCAGATGTCAAATCACGGCTCACAAAGATATTAGTAGAGGGGAAGCTACAGGGATAGATTTAATTTGGTGACAATTGTTTGTCGGCTGTGGGGATCGAACCAGGGTACTCAAGATTCACAGGCCGGTTCGATACCACTGAGCCACCTACCCCATTACTAGTTAGTTGAAGCAAGCGACAGCGAGTATTCCAATAGTACGAGTTTTGCAGTGGCCCTTTCCCACATGCATTACATACTATATTTTTCAACATTAAACGTGAACATTACATTTTTCTACGATTGCAATGAAAAGTTGACAATTACGCTCTCATTTGCCATCGTAAAGTTGACGTTTTCTGTGGAACAATCGAAAAATATATTTTTTGCGCGAGTTTCCAATGGCAACGCACGAAATAGATTATAAATGCGCGTTTATTTCAATAATATGCCAGGGATACAACCAAAACAGAAACTTGTCAAATTGACAGTTGCCAAAATGAATTTATTTTCAGTACGTATATGTTTTTAAATAATTTTAAGATGCAATCGTCGAAAAAATTATGTGTGCATCACGAGCGTAAAGTGTCTTTGTTCCTCTTACACTATTGCAGCTCTCGCCTTTGGCTCGCGCTGCAATTACCGTGCTCGAGTTATAAAGAATCACTTTACGCTCTTAATACACAAATAACTATTTTACGTTTCCGATACAAGATATTTAATAATTAGTTTATATAAATCAATGTAGTTGTATTTGCAAATGCACATCACGCTTCCTTGGTCACCATGTCAAATGACATTTCCCTGACTCAATTTAGTTGTGATAATAACCGTTTTCCTCACTAGTGAAGAAAGATGTTTACTTTCATCACTAGTGAGAAAATCAGTTATATTATTAACTAAATTGAGTGATGAAAATATGATTTTCACAAGTAATATTGAAAAACACTTGACATTCTGTGTATTATTTATTTATTTATGCCACTCTATACAACAGGAACTTAATCCCAATTACAGTACAGGGTCCGGTCTCACCGAGCCGCAGTGTGGTAGTTCATATATTTTTACCTTGAGTGAGATTTAAATTCGGGATACTAATTTTCCTCACTATTTCGTGAGAAGTTTCTGTGCATATCGTAAAAATAATAATAATAATAGGTAATTGCAAAAAAAAGTTGCCAGCCCGTCACTGTAATAAACAAACATTTTAAAAATTTGTTATGGATTATACCATAATATTTGACCCATTCCTTTCATTAAAGTCTAACAAAATCTAGCAGAAAAAATAACCATCAATTTAACACCCCCCAAATTTAAACAGAATATTAAACAAAAATGAAGTAATCTCAACCAGTGTGTTAAAAATTCCATCAGTGGCAAAGCAACGCTGCCTCTATTCCCACCCCAGCCCGAACCCCAATGATGGCGTTTTATTGCGTTAAGTTGAAGTGTGCTTTGATTTAAAATGCAAGTGCAGCGCGACGCGCGGCGGCGGCCGTCGCGGAATTTAAAAATGGATTCCGTGGCTCGGCGGATGAAACGCGATACCGACGCTGAAGCGTGAAGCTCCGGAGTCGAGGCGCTCCGGTGTGATTCCGGGCAGAGTGGAGATGTCGCCGGTGCTAATGGTCCGGTAAATAATGCACAAGGAAACTTAGTTTGCTGTGCATAATTTATTGCACTTTTTTATTTGATTTGTTTTGAAATTTGTATAATCATTTCATGTCAATTTTTCAAATGTGACCTCTGCAGGGCGATTTGCCACCGTTATATATATATATATATATATATATATATATATATATATATATATATATATATATATATATAAATGTGAGGAGCCCCTACGGATTAGGGGTTTGTTTGTTTAAAAGGCGAGCTTAGCGAACTTTATCAAAAACATGTTCTCCCTCCACTAATATCTTTGGGGGCTGTGATTTGACGGATGGTAACCGCACTTCACGGAAAAAATATATCATTTACCGAGATTTGCTACGGCAGAGGGCCATACCCAGTAATGTGTAAAAGGCGTGATAATATATTTATTTATTATTTACTTTCAATATTTAAGTAAATGTACAAGATTTAAAAAAACTTAAACTACTCGTAAAATGAGATGTAGCGGGTAGCGTGTGTGGAACATGTTCTACGCGTTAAGAATTTGTTAGAAGTATGAGCGAAGCGAACCGTATCAAGAATGCCTTCAAATATAAAAAATATATGATAAATAAAACAATTTTTAATCGACCTGCGCAGCTAGTGGTATGATTGCCGCCTGTCGTGCTAACGGCTCTGGGTTCAATTCTATGGTAAGGTTTGGCAGTTTGTATGTATTCTTTCATGTTTCACCCCCATCACCCGGAATGAAATTAACAGACAAGTTATAAAAATGGCAATAGGTACTTCACCCTAACATACTTGCACTGCTTATAACCGTAAGGTTGAAAAAAGCGCATAATTAAACAAAAATAATACAATTTTCTACGGCCGGAAGTATTTCACCGTTTCTATGATACACTAGTACGTTGAGTACTATATGGAATTAAAGTAAGTGCTATAACTTGTGAAACTCCCTGTATTTATAATGTGTATAAATTGTAATATTATTTTCGATTGTAATGAGTATTTTTTTAAGTAAATACTTAAATAATGTTTAAATTAAATTATAAAGAGAAAAATTAGAATACTACCAGGATTTGAACCCCTTTGTAGTTTATAATTTTTTTAATTTAAAATAGAAATGAGAGTAGCGTTACAGATTTCAGTATGCACAACAATAAAAATGCACACATTAAATTTTCTGATTATTTGATTGTTGAAATCACAATATTTCTTTGTTGAATTTTTTCATTGTTGTGATATTTCATTTGTCTAATTTCTTATTGTTCTGATATTTCATTGGTCTAATTTTTCTTTGTTGTAATTTTTCATTGTTGTGATATGTCATTGGTCTAATTTTTCTTTGTTGTAATTTTTCATTATTGTGATATTTCATTGGTTGAATTTTTAATTGTTGTAATCTTTCATTGTTTGAAATTTTCATTGTTTTATTGTATTAGTATGTCTTGTTAAATATATTTTTTTTATAAATTAAGGACTTCTGCTAGCAAATAACGTGATGCTTATGTATGTTTGAAATATTGAAACAAGAAAACATTTGTAGCACATGCAATGAAAGAATGGCATATCTTGATTATCCACTTCATTGATTTGTTACGCTTACGACTGATGGTTTCATTTCCAATCACCTGTACATCTCAATCTTTCCCTGATCACATGATGTCAATACGTGTGCACATTATTTGAGATCGTATGTTACGCGTACACATACGAGGAATCACATCTCCAGCTTCTTCAGCTGATGCTGCGTAAAGTAAATTTAAAGATCGCGAGACATGTTTGCGAGATCCCGGCAACCGGCGAGTATTTTAGATATTTTGTCAACGCCCCCTGAAATTGAAATGTATTTTCTGATGTTGAGCTAGGATTCGCGGCATTTCTTCTGCTTTCCATGCGCTGAAACAGAATAACGTATCAAGAAATATTATATTCTGTATATCAAAACTGTTGCCAAGAACTATTCCGTTCTTATCACAGGGGTGAAATTTGGCTGCATGGTTTCATTTGTCAGGACAACAATAGTTAGTACGGTGGTGTGGATAGCGATAAGGAATACTAATCCGGAGGTTCCTAGTTCGAATCTCACTTAAGCTAAAAATTATATAAACTACTATATTGCGGCTCGGTGAGTGCGGACCCTGTACTGTAATTGGGATTAAGTTCCTGTTGTACACCGTAACATAAATAAATACATAAATAATGTTGTATTTAATGTTTTCAGTTGTTGTTTAAATTGTTCCAGTTTGACACCAAAACTATAATTAAATCTTAGATGAGCGCTAAATCAATAAAGTTCATCAAATACCGTTATTAATCGCATCAATCAGAAAATTAGCAAAAAATAAACATCATTATTTCGCCAAATTAACTAACTGTATTTTCTGATTTGTTGCAGTTGACGCAAATTCACTAAATTCGGCATTCCATTCCGGGAATCAAGCCGACTTTTTAAATCCATGTCAACTGTCTGGACCGGCCTTCGCTATCACCATCTCTTTGTTGCTTCTCAAGTACGCTGTCCACCGCTTCCTTGTTGCACAAATACACAGTTCAGGAAAAAAAGATAAGTGATAGTTTCATTTAGTTATATTGTAATTAGTCTAAATAATATGTTGTCTATGCAAATAAATCAGATGCATATAAACTCTCAAATTTGCACGAAGTTAGGGCTTGCACAAATTTGTTAAAAATAAGTAATACACGTATTGCAATTATCTTATATCGGACATATCGTATATACAAATGAGAAAAGAAATTATGAATTATTTGTTTACAATTGGTTTCAATATATCGTGTACGTTTATTTTTTTCATACGCGATCATGGCATACTTTCCGTACATCTGTGTATTACGGAATAGCTATTTAATTTAATTATCTCTAACTAGCCTAAATAATTTTGTTGGACGATGAAATATTCTTTTATTTTGAGTATTGTTTGATGTGAAAAATATTTATTTAACGTTTTAAAAGTAAGTGGTAAATTATAGTAAACGTTATTATTTACACGTTTAATTAGAAATTTATTCAGAAACAAATAATACATATATTACAATAATTTTTCATGTTTATAAATAAAAATATAACAATAATAATTATTATTATTTATAATAATATTAAAAGTTAAATGATAAATTTTGTATTTGATTTGTGTAGATCTTTCGTATACTCGTATAGTAGTTATGACTTGTCTAAGCCAATTAGTGGCTAATTAAACATAAAATTAAACATTATGAAGTGTGTGTTTGTTCGCTATAATACAAGTTGTCTGTCTCTTTCTAGTACATTGTAATTATCGGAGTGGTTTTTGAACGTAAGTTGTGTCGGTACTAGACTAGACAATCATGCAACGAGCACGGAGTCATTCACTTGCCAAACAAACATTGAAGTGTAAAGATGCTATGTACGTGGGCACGGAATTTGCTCAACGTTATTATTAATTAGCTATTCTTTGACAAAAACTTAGGTAAAGAGTGGGCAAGAAAGAAGCGAAGATAGAACAAAGAAATTTGTTTCATATATATATATATCAATCATCAAAATATCTTTATGTATGTTTTTATCTAATTATTTTAGCTATTCTATGTTATTAATACATTTTTTTTTTGTTTATAGGGACATCAAGCAACCTGCAAGCCTTTCCGTGGAGCAGCTGGTGTTCATACAGTCATCGAAGCTGTTATCATTGTGGATATCATCATCTGAGTAAACATCTTCTATCGCAACAACGTCAGTGATCCGAGATCGAATATTAAGTCCGCTGCTCGCAACATTCATGTAAGAAAATTGTATGTTTTTAATTATTTGGATAAAAGTCCGTTAAAAACAATAATAATTATAGTATTTTAAATTGATTATTTGCAATAATTACTGTTACAATATATTTATTATTTGTTTAATATCTAGTTCAGATTTTATAAAATAAATTCATTTTCACTTTAAAATAATTATAGTAACTAACAATCTGCTAGATATTTTTTAATGATAACTCTAGTAAATTATTAGCTAGTGGCAAATTGTCTGTTAGTATTAAGGGTAATTAACTACATTATTAATGTTTGAAGTAAAAGTTGAATATAAAGAAATTGTTTCCAATATTTAACAAATGAGTTCTAAAAAGATTTCTTTACAATATTTAAATTTGAAACGTTGAGAAAACTGACAGAATTAATATTTAATCATTTAAAATAATTATTTATTTATATTAAAAGAGAATTAACATATAAGCAGGTAATAGGTTTTCAAAACTAGTTTTTGCAGTTATATAAAGCATGCGAAATTAATATTGTTTATTGATTTAAATACAGATTTGTATGCTCTACAACATTTACTTGAAACAATATCCTCTAATATAATTTGGGGAGTAATACGCATTGTTTTTCTATGTTCACCGGCTATGTGTACTTTATTATTCGGTATCAAACTACCCCTTGAGGTTACTAAAAACATGAGCTCGTAAATCGAGGAAATCAATTTCAATTACTATTTTCAAAATATTAATAGTAATTGTTTCTAATTATTTGTTGTTGTGTTTGTTAATTGTGGCATCGAAGAAAACCAAGGTCTTCTGCAGCTGGTGTTCTGTATCATCGTGAACATCATCATCTTCTCTTCAAAGTTAACGCAGAATGTCGTCAAGTCCGCTGCTCGCAACTACAATGTAAGAAAATTATTATTTTTAAATTGGTTGTATTTAATCGAGCACCAAAATTTCAACCCTAAATTATTCATAATTGGTTCACCCAAATAACTAGTCTGCTAATCTCTTTCTCAATTTCAACACCAAATATTTATTTTTGCTATTGCCATTTCATTTAATCCGGGAAGCTTATTTACTATTCGTAGATATTAAAAATTATATTTTAAGATCCTTTATTATTTTTAGTATTCATTGATTTATTTCTGGTCAGAGCAACACAAATTTTATTGATAAAATGATTTTGGTGCTCATTTAAATGATTCCCTTTTGAAATGATTTGGGTAAAAGTCTGTTATAAACAGTAATAAATATGTTGTTTTAAATTGACCAGGTGTTTACGTGATGAATAAATGTGTAAGGAACGAGAAAGTAAGGCGCATTTTGATGATTTGATGAGTGAAATATGGAATGTTTTGGTTGAGTTGAGTGTGAAAAGATGGTGAGAATCAGATGTTAGGAATAGATTGTGTAAATGGACGGAATGGTTGTAATGAAAATATTAGAGATGATGAATGGAATATAGATGAGAGAGTTTGGATGGTGTATTGAATGAGATGTTGAAGTGTAGAAGTGAGAGGTTAGTTTGTTTGTTTGGTAGCGAGGCTGCGGTGAGAATTGATGGTAGATTGAGAATGTGGTTGAAGCAAGGATGGTGTGGCAGGATGACTGAATGTTACCCCATTTCATAAAATATAATAATTATCTTTACAATATATTTATTATTTGTTTAAATTATATAATAATGAATGATTCACTTTCAAATTATAATGATGAATCGTTCTCATCTGTAACACAATACTTTGCTAGCTGACAGGTTATTAGCAGATTATCAGCTACTGAAACATTGTGATACAATGACAGTTAGTATAAAAAACAAACAAATTACGGATGATTAACTAGATGTTTCATTGTTAAACGTTCCGGCATTATTCTATACAAATATATTTCAACTAAATGATTGATATAAATAAATTTAATTAACTCATCCTTCAACGATTATTTATACTAGCGGTCATTGTATTTTATAAATAAAGTTCACAAATACTTTTATCCTTCTGGGTAATTGTTTCACATATTTCAAATATATGAGTTTTAAAAGTTTTCTTTACAATATTTTAATGGAGTGTATCTTTTAAATTTGAACTGCCTATAGATTTTGTTTGTAAATCTGGCTAATTTTATTAATTTTTTTGAGAGAAAATATGAATGACAGTTTTCCGTAACTTTTCGTACACATATAAACAATTACATGTACTACAATAAGTAATGAACAAAAAAGTGAAATTTTAGTTAAATGAGGTGTTATGGATACATTTATACCTAGCAATAGATTTCGTTCAAACCACCCCTATTTAATTCTCAGCTATGAAACTTCTTACACATATAAACAATTACGTTTACTTCAATAAACTATCAACAAACATGTGAAAAGTTAGTTGAAATGAGGCGTTATGGACATACTTATACCTAGCAATAGATCCCGATAAAACCATCCCTATTAAATTTATTATTTTGATTTTTTTTTATTAAAGTACGATAGAAATTCAAGAATTGTTTCCCTATTTCTATATGTTGTAAATTTAATCATATTTTAAGTACTAGTTTTTTTTTTAAATTAAATGTTTACATACTTATTTCTGTATTTAAATATTTTAATTACTGATGAAATTCATAAACACTAATTAAAAAAACAATTTTTGAATTAACGTTATTAAATATATGTCATTTTCAATCAATTAAAATTTTTATACATAAAATACACTCCAAGACATTTTGATGTGCACTGGTTTGCTCGGAAGTTCGCAGGCGCTGCGTCAACTACACAGTTCATAACTTGCAAGCGTGGTAGCTAGATTTGCTGCTAGAAAATTAGTGGTTTTAAGTAAAAATATCAATAAATATTAATAAAATATAGTGCCTTTCGTAAGTATAGATGTTATTCTGACGATTTTGATACAAATTTCACCTGGAAATATAGTTTTTGATAATTAAAAATGTATCAACATTTTATTACATAAATTGCTTTGTACGTAACACATATATAGGATGCGATAACATAGGAATATTATACATGAAAATGTGTAAAAGTTCTGAATTTGAAAGTATTTTCTTTATTTTATATAAATTTATAAAAGTATTTGATTTGTTCAAACGATAAATTTACCGAAGTGAACCTGTTTATTCCATAAATTTAGTCTTGTATGACGCTGTGTTGTTGAATGTTGCTGGATAAATAATTGTACGTTATAACAAAATACTGGTAAATAGTTAACGAGAACATTATTCTAATATTTTCGATAGATATTTGTACTTAAAAATAGTGTAAAATGTACTTTGTAATACATAACAGTTACAAGTGTTACGACATCTTAATAATGTATTTAACTAGTTGGTTTTGCCAATTGTTATTATTATTTCAAAACAATATTCTATTCATTTTGAGTATCTTTCTCAATTTTCATTTATAAAAATTTAATTCAAATATTGTTAATGGCTAAATACGTATTCATGTTATTTGTTAAGTTGGCTATAAATAAATGTTATAATAAGTATTTCTGTAGTAAAATAATGAAAATGAATATCCCTGAATAGTCTAGCGGTCATTGTATTGAAGTGAGTGCTGGTGAATGAGGGGAATGAGGGGGAGGCACCTGGGAGGAAGAAAGCCATGTTTATTATCGATTAGCTAAACAAAAACTAGCTTTAATTAGCAATTACAATTAATAGTAACTGTTAATTGTTTGTTTCAGGCGTAATCGGAGAGAAATGCGAGCACTGGATAATCATCCACAACGACATGAAACCATCCGTGGAGAGAAGAGATTGGAACCTGCAGAACCGGAGTCGAGGAATTTAAACAGAATGAGCTTCGCCAGAGAGCAGCTGTCCTGCTCTTGTTGCATTCCTGCGCTAATTGGGAATTGGTACCGATCGATATTTTAAACAAATCATTAGAAATACTTGGAGAGCTGGTGTTTACTCAGACAGCAAACACCGTGGTGATGGTGTCGACGGCGATCGCTCTTCAGAAACCTACTCTTCATGTCGGCAGCAAGAGAAGAGAATGGAATCAGACGGAAATGTTCTGGCATTGGTGAGAAACTTATTTATAAATCAAATCATGCCTTTTAGTCAAGATAATTGAAATTGGTTTTTAATTTTGAATTCTCCATGTTTTGAACTATATTTAATCCTGTTTTTATTATGAAAATGATTCTTTGATGAATCTGATGAGTGAATTGGATTCAGTATAAACCTACGTTCCGCGTACATCTGTGAAAAAGCCATTTAATTGAGCCCTTGCCCTAAATAATTTAGTTGAACGATTACATATTCTTCTAGAAGTATTTGTGTTTTGGTAAATTACGTAAAACATTAATTGTCTCGTGCTTCAATTAACTTGTAAACATATTTTCAGTCATTAACCAAACACTTATATATTTGTTAATTAAAATACTAATATGATGGATTGTAATCGCCCAAAATCTGCAATTGCAGATTAGGCATGTGCATACTGAACCCCCTTTAGAGTTTGTTTCATTCATGAATTTGGAATAATTATAATATTCTTTACAAAATCTCATGAATTTTATATGAAAAACTTTTCATTCCGCTGCTAAAATCCACGTTTAATTAAATTAATTGAAGCATTTTATTTTAATTATTTTACGTTTAAATTATATACATATCTGTTTTAAAATAAGTGAATAGGTGGCAGTAGTATGTTAGTTGTCAGAAACTGATATTTGACAAGTAAACTACATTTGTAAAATGACTTGATTTTAAACTAAAATATTGTTAATTACCAACAAAATGTAGTAGAATGAGTGAGTTTGAATTTAAATTAATTAATAATGCGCCAATGTCGTTTTTAGGTATGGATTTCATTCACAAACTATAGACAGATGTCAGGGACTGAAATCAACATTTGTCGATTTTAAAACCAATTATTATGAAAGACAATGTTTACAATCACCACAAATCAGCGACAAAACCAACTTGTGAACCTGGTGCACCAGGTTGTAGATGCACAGTGAAAGCGCCAAACAGGTGAGATGATTTTTTATTTATATTTTTGGGGCTTTATTTTTTGTTTCTTTGTACTTTTAAAATATCTTGATTAGTACAAGACTTACGCGCTGCTAAATAAATCAAATTATTTTTTAATTTAATTACTTTTTAAACAATGCGTGTATCTTTTAAATGACTAAATGTGGGTTTCCTTTTACTATTTCTAGTATACTCACTCTCAAAAGTTATTATGATTATGAAACTTAAAATAAATATGATGAAGGGTGCTATGCTATGTTACTAATACATTGTTCTTATGTTTATAGGGACATCATCAAGATGTTGAAGCAGCTGGTGTCATTGGAGCTGCCGCCATCCAGAGCTTGGAGCAGCTGGAGCTGGTGTCACCGTGGACATTATCATCAATGTAAAAGTACATTGTTATTTTTTTTAATTATTTGGATAAAAACAATAATAATAATGATGGTGAATAATTAGTAACTGACAATCTACTAAATATTCATTAATGATAACGGTAGTACATTATTAGCTAGTCAGTTAATATTAAGGGTCATTAATTATAAAGCTTGTCCCAGAAAAAATTGTCGGCTATAATTTTTAACTATAAACCATATAATTAAATGAATTTTTTTAAAACTATTGAAGACTTTATTGATCAACAACTAAGTAGTACATAATAGCAAATATTTACATTTTATTTATGATTCATCCAAAAGTTGCGCAATTTCCTTTTCACCCCATTCATTAAAATTTGTACAGCATAATCAGATATCATTTTTCTAATTTGTTTCCACTTATATTTGAAATTATCGACAGAATTGGTTTGTTTATTATATTTTAATAACTTCTGCTTCATGTGGGGCCAATATTTTTTGATTGGGCGCAATTTAGGACAATTTATAGGATTTTCAGATTTATGTACAAATTCTATATGTGGGGTTTCTTTTATACCAATCAATGACATTGTTTGTGTAATGACATGTTGCCTTATAAAGGGCAATAATCATCTTTAAAAACACTCGCTTAAATATCTTTCGCCGTTGATTGTCGATGTCGAAAAATAAGGCATACTGCGTTTGCCACAGGAACAAATGGCCTGCCATACAAGCATATTTTTTGAGAATTTTTCTATTTTAATTACCTTCAATTAGCGACTAACAGATTTTCTGAACTTTCCAGAATAATAATAATGACTTGGTCGAGATTTTAATTCAAGTTAACAATACGTTTCGACATCCATGATAACACATAATTTTTTTTTGATATCACTTTAAAGTAAAGTTTTCTTGATCTTCATTTTGTGTTAGTTACTTGCTTAGTATTCCTGTTAGGCACTTTTGTTTTTTTTAAATACTTTATAGAATTCTTTAGCTTAAATTTCTGGACTGTTGATTGAGTAGTTTCAAATTTCTTAACCAAATTTCACACAAAGCGTTCAAGACATTTTCTCAATATTTTAATCTACAAATCCAGATTTGCATCCACTTCCACATTTTTTTTGTGTATTACCCGTTTCATTATATCTTCACCCTTTGAACAGTCTTTGTTGTAGATTTTAACTCTAAAGCTACTTTTCTTGTGGATATATGCCTATTTTGAACACATTTGTACAAAATATTTGCGCGTAATTCTTCGTATTTCGATGGCATCTTTGTATACTAAATTGTAGGAAAGTTGTCAACTAATTGTTTTTGTATAATGCATAGCAAACTAATAAGAACGCATCACATACAAATTTATATATCTATAAAAGCAGTATACGAAAAGGCCCAAATCTAAGCGACAATTTTTTCTGGGGCAAGCTTTATTTTACTTTTACAATTATTTTTCTCCTAAAATAATTGATGTCCGATTCAAAGCAGAAAATTAAAATTAATCTCGTTTAATAATTTGATTTTACTAGCGGTGACTTTTACCCAATATTTAAAATATGAGTTCTAAATAATTTGTTTACAACATTTAACTTTGAAGAGGTTTGAAAATGTGGACTGCCTATAGTTTTGTTTGTAAATCTGGCGAATTTTATTAATTTTCTGATAGAAAATATGAACGACAGTTTTTCCGTAAATTTAGATAAACATGTTTTAAAAACTGCTGTAATTTAGTAACCAGTCAACCGGGTTTCAACATTCAATTCCTCATCTATTGACTATAGTTTCATCCCTTAATATCAACCCTCCAGAAAATAATTAAAAAATAAACGTTATTGAAGCGAGGATGGTTGGGTTGGGTTGAGAATGTTCTGTGAATGTCACAGTGGACAATTATTCACAATTGATTTAAATATATAATTTTATTTTGATAATTTACTATTCTTTAATATTAAAAATTACTTTTAAAGATTGTTTAGTATTTTTAATGATAGATGCTCATTTTAAATTCTGTTTTTCAGTTTACGCAAATTATCTGAATGCGGCATTCAGTCCCAGGAGTCTAGCGCTATGTCCAAGTTGTTCACGCTGTCCACCGGTTGCTTCAACACACTTCAGGAATAAAAGATGAGTAAAAATTTATATTTTAATTAATCTAAAAAATGAGCAAAGAAATTATTAATAATTTATTTAGAATTTTATTGAGACACAGCCTTAACATACATCTGCTGTCTTTTAATTTCATTTATTGTTAGATGTGAGAAATATTTGTTTAAAGTGTTTTAATAGTATATTATTCAATGAGTAAGTAATATAAGCTATTACTCAAGAGAATGAAGTTTGCAACACGAGCCGAAGGTGAGTGTTGTAAATCATTCGAGTGAGTAATAGCTATTACTTGCGAATAGAATACTATACTTTATCTACGACTATATGTTATTATGTAATAAGATCTGCTGTCTTTTAATTTCATTTATTGTTTGATGTGATAAATATTTGTTTAAAGTGTTTTAAAAGTAAATTGCTAAATTCAAAAAAACGTTATTTTACTTTTGTTTATACTAAATAATAATATATTAATAATATTAATAATTTTTAATAATAATAACAGTAAACTGAGTAATATTGTATTTGAAGTGTATGTTAGATGTGTATATGTTGTGTATGTTTCAAATTCTCTTTAATTTTAAGTAGGTCGCTGCGAGTCTGCAACAAGAAGTTCACTTGCCAAACAAACGTCGTCGTCGTGTAATTTAACTTTTGTCTGCCTTATTTAAAGGCCTTCATAACTTCATAACCGATATCGTATCGTGGGCTTGATTTATAGTTATACTATAAGATCAACTTCTCGAGTCGATATCGTGTTTGTTTTTATTGTTCACTCACTACGTACATTTTAATTTAGTTAGTTAGTTGCTGCCTTAATAGGAGGCCATCCTAACTGTGTGTAGTTCTTTTCGTGGGGTTGATTTATTACTATAAATCAATTTTACGAATCGAAATTGTGTAGATCGATATCTATCGTGGGTTTGATTTGAAATCAACCTCACGAGTCAATATCGTGTATTTTGTATTATCCACCAAAAAACGCAGGTCCCACGTGGGGCCCCAACATACATCCCATCACCAGGAGGCAAGTTTGAAGCGTTTCGTGATGCGGGTGGGGCGAGTCCCTCGCGAGCGTGCTGCTGTGTGTAGCTAGAAGGTGTAAGCCGATGCCTTGGGTGGTCGAGTTATCGAATCACAGGAACCATATTGTCCAATGAGTCATTGGGAGATCTAGACATAATTCGACTGTTCGAGCACTGCGAAATCTTCCCAGCAGTCGGGTAGGTTGGTAGGCGGTGAACCGAGAGGTCGTGGGCACGGAATATGCTCAACGTTTTTGCTAACTTGACAAGCACGCTTCGGTTGCTTTGTCGTAGATTCGTAGCTAGTCGTTGGCAAAAACTTAGGTAAGATAGGGTAGGTAGGGAGAAGAAGATGGCACCTTTACTGAAGACTACGTAAAATGTGAGTCTCTTTCAGGTTCTTCCTAACACTTGACCGATATCTTATCGTGGATATGATTTATAGTTATACTATAAGATCATATTCACGAGTCAATATCGTGTTTTTTATCTACGTACATTTAAATTTAGTTAGTTTAGTTTCTGCCTTATTAGAAGGCCTTCCTAACAACTGTGTAGTTCTTTTCGTGGGGTTGATTTATTACTATAAATCAATTTTACGAATCGAAATTGGTTAGAACAATATCTATCGTGGGGTTGATTTATTTCCATAAATCAATTTTACGAATTGATATTGTGATATCTATCGTGGGTTTGATGTGTAATCAACCTCACGAGTCGATATCGGATGTTTTGTATTGTCCACCATAAAACGCTGGCCCCACGTGGGGCCCCATCATAGCGTTTCGCGGTTGCTTTGTTGTAGATTCGTAGCTAGTCTTTGACAAAAACTTAGGTAAGATAGGGTAGGTAAGGAGAAGAAGGACACCATCATTGAAAACTTACTGTTTTTCAAGGAGTATTTGTACTTGTTTTTAATAATATTTTGTTGCTAGGTGCGGTGGTGAATGAAGAAACCAACGTGATTACATCAAAATGCTGGGAAGATTCATCAGCAACAGAATCAACAGCTTCTCTTCAAACATATCAGAAGATGACTGCAAAGTCAACGCAAAATGTCGTCAAGACCGCTGCCTCCAACATCAATATAAGATAATTATTAGTTTTAAGTGGGTTGTATTTAATCGAGCACCAAAATATCAGCTTTAAATAATTCATATTCAATATCCAAAATACTAGACTTTGCTAATCTGTTTATCAATTTAAATATCAAATATTTGTATTTGCTATTTGCCATATTAGCATTTAATTTTCCGTGAAGCTTATTTACTATTATATTTAAAGATCAGTTAGTAATTTTTTTATTATTATTTTTAGTATTAATTTAATTATTTCAGACTATCAAAATATAATTTAACTAGGGTTAAAAATATATATTTTTGGTGTTTAATAAATATATTTCTGGCAAGAGCAACACAGTTCTTATTGATTATTGATGATACAATGATTTCGGTGCTCATTTAAATTATTCCCTTTTTAAATTATTTGGGTAAAAGTCGGTTAAAAACAGTAATAAATATGTTGTTTTAAATTAATATAAAATAGCGCAATTGTGTACAAGGGAGAATGTGAGTGAAAATGGATTGATTTTATTCTGTGTGATGAATGATTGATGCGCGGTTTTTCAGTTCATTCTGACATTTATATGACATAATTATTTGTCGCAATTTTGTTGAGCGACTTGGTCGTGTTAGAAGACCTAAAATAATTAGAAATATAGTAAAACCGTCAGAAGGGTATCATTAGAAATATATTACAATATACACTTTTCTATTTACTATTTCATATACAATTTAATTCTTTTTTTATTGAGTTAATTTGTAATTTTACGTATTTATCTTTTTTCTGCCAATTTGCACAAATTTTTAATTGTCTGCCCCCATTATTTTTCTCTTTTTAAAATTATTTAAACTTTTGCTAGAATTTTAATGAACGCGTACCTGACATAGAACTTAAATTTAATCTTGTACATTATTAATATTTGTATCTTTGGACTAAAGAACTTTTAAAATTTTGGCCCTACAGTATTAAATGAGGCAGAAATTTCCTCCCAACACTTTTCTTCTCCTTAACACAATACTTTATCAGTTTTTTTTTTTCATTCTATACATGTTTTTAACTCTCACTAAATCTATTAATAATTCAACTTCATTGGTGGAAAAATTTGCAGCTCTTTTAATATTTTCCATCATGTGTATATAAATATATTTCTTATTTTACCTGTGACAGAATATAAACTGAGGCAATGATTATCATTTTCTTAGAATCCCAAATTACACAACACCATAAAATTATGTTTACATTCAGTTTAGGTTCAGCTGAACTAGATTAATTTGACAAGTTATAAACAAAAAAATGTTGAGGCTCAAGTTCAAGGTTCAACTGAAAAACCGAGCATGAGAAGTGTATTTGATGATGTCGCGTATACGTCTGGATAAAAGTTGGTGAATGAGGGTGTTAGAGATATGTCTGTTGAGTAAATAAATGAATGAAGGAATGGTACGAATGATGAATTATATTGTGGAATGAATCAGATGTTAGGAATAGATGGTGTGAGTATTTTAGGGGTTGTATGGTAGCGTAAATGGACTGAATGGTTGTAGTGAAATTGCAAGAGAAAATGTTAGAGGTGAGAATGATGTCGGCTTGAATGAGATGTTGATGTATGGAGGTGAGAGGTTATTTGACTCCTGATGATTGGAGATGCGCGCACGCAGTTAGTGTTTGAAGGTAGCGAGGCTGCGGTAGTGTCTGCGTTACCTGGTGCGGATGATGTTGTTGTAAATGATTTCAATAAATGAAGCAGAAAACGATTTAAATAATGTTAATTAATGATAATGTGTTAGTAGAATTAATCAATAAAACCACTTAGTAGTTAGTTTTATAAATTTGGCAATAACATTTATTGGTAGATGTGGTTTACAAAACAAATTTACAAACACTTATATATTGTACAAATACAAACACATTGTTAATAGATAGAGGGACTGTTTAGGGAATGTCCTTTAATGACAAGGGCTATGAACATCTAAATATTCATTCATTAGTTTCTGGTCGGCCCTAACGGCTTTCTTAATTTTAAAAGCTTCAAGGAAAGTGAATCGATATCCTTTCCTTTTATATGTAGAACTGACAAATTACATATAGAACTTTTATGATAAAAATCTATCAAGTGTTTAGCTAGATTAGACTGGGTACTTTTGATCATATAATTATAACAATACTCTTTAAATCTAGTCTGGAAACTTGGTCCTGTTTGCTCTATATAAACATATTCACAATCTTTACATTTAATTTAACAAAGGGTCTTTATTCATTAGTTTATTATTATTAGTATATAATGTCAAATTTCCTCCAATTCTTGGCCATACTACGATTCATGTCATTAACATAATTTATTTTTTATAAATTGATTTAAATCTAGTTTCAAAGTGTAACGGGATAAAATTAATTTCTTGTAATTGATCTAATTTTCTTATTTATTAGCTTCACTTTGTTTGCTGCAATATTTAAAATGATTATAATTCAGATCATCAGATAAATTATAAAACGTTGCTAGCTTTATATTACATGGGTGATACAAATTAGTGGGTTTCCTGTAAATATTAAAATTAAATGTATTGTTAATGTGTTGGATAGTAATGGCCAAGATATTTATGCTTTTATGAACTTTCACTTCAGTGGTGAATTATGTATTTTAATCAAATGAATTAAGGACATTTAGTAGTTGTTGCTCCTGGTGTAAAGGGATTAAAACATCGTCGATATATCTATACCAAAAATGTAAATATTTTAGGAGGTATTTATTGGAATTGAGGTATATATATTCTCAAAATTGTTTATGAATATTTCGGATAATAAAGACCCTCATTTTGTTAATTACAAATGTCACCAAAGAGCAAAAATAATTTGTTTGTAGACAAACTTCCAGCAAGTTTAAAGTTACATGGTTAACTTCAAGCTGTTTTTAATGATGTTGAGAAATTTTAAAATTGAAATGGAAGTAAATTCCCAAAACCTCCCTCTCTCTATTAACCATATTGATCTAATTTTCTTATTTATTAGCTTCACTTTGTTTGCTGCAATATTTAAAATGATTATAATTCAGATCATCAGATAAATTATAAAACGTTGCTAGCTTTATATTACATGGGTGATACAAATTAGTGGGTTTCCTGTAAATATTAAAATTAAATGTATTGTTAATGTGTTGGATAGTAATGGCCAAGATATTTATGCTTTTATGAACTTTCACTTCAGTGGTGAATTATGTATTTTAATCAAATGAATTAAGGACATTTAGTTGTTGTTGCTCCTGGTGTAAAGGGATTAAAACATCGTCGATATATCTATACCAAAAATGTAAATATTTTAGGAGGTATTTATTGGAATTGAGGTATATATATTCTCAAAATTGTTTATGAATATTTCGGATAATAAAGACCCTCATTTTGTTAATTACAAATGTCACCAAAGAGCAAAAATAATTTGTTTGTAGACAAACTTCCAGCAAGTTTAAAGTTACATGGTTAACTTCAAGCTGTTTTTAATGATGTTTAGAAATTTGAAAATTGAAATGGAAGTAAATTCCCAAAACCTCCCTCTCTCTATTAACAGAGTTGGTTTGTATTTTAACTACATATAAGTGTTTGCAAAACCAAGTGTTTTTATTTATTAATTTTAAATCACGTTTCGCCGAATGCAAACAGCTTCATTAATTGAAATGATGAATGTGTTAGTGTTTGAGAAGAGCGATTGCAATGTTTCGGTAATGGATGATGTGAGATTGGAGATGATATGAATGTGTTTGTATATTAGGGTAGTATGTGATCGAGGTATGGACGTATTAATTCAGAATACATTGGTGTATGTTGTATGATGACTCTGAGATTGACATGAATGTTGTTGAAAGAGTGAATATAAGGCAGATGAGATAGTTTAGGAATGTGGAACGTGTGTGGAATGGAAGATATGAATGAACTTTTATGAATGTATATGTATGTATTTATGTATGAAGAGTTGATGGTAGATTGAGCATGTGGTTGAAGCAAGGATAACTGAATGTTTCTGGGGTTCGTGTTACCCCATTTAATAAGATATAGCGTGATGCTCTGTATAATAATTATCTTTACAACATATATATTATTTGTTTAAACTATATAATAATGAATGATTCACTTTAAAATTATAATGATGAATCGTTCTCATCTGTAACATAATACTTTGCTAGCTGACAATTTATTATACATACATATATATTTTTTTATTGTAACATTAGCAGATTGTCAGCTACTGAAACATTGTGATACAGTGACAGTTAGTATAAAAAACAAACAAATTACGAATGATTAACTAGATTTTTCATTGTTAAACGTTCCGGCATTATTTTATACAAATATATTTCAAGTAAATGATTGATATAAATAAATTTGAATCAGTTTTATTTTAAATATTATTCTCTAAACAACGTATGACCGATTTAAATAAAGTTAATCAAATCATTCTCCATCGATTATTTATACTAACAGTCAACATATTTTTTAAATAAAGATAATGAAATACTTTTACCCAAAATAATTGTATCAAAGTATTAATTCTAAAAGTTTCCTTTATAATAATTAAATGGATTTCTTTTTAAAAGTTGGGAAAACTGACAGAATTGATATTTACTAATGATAATAAATAAATATGTTTTAAGTAGATAGTTGACAATAACTTTGTTTAACACATATTTATTCTTTAAGAATAAGAAATATATACCTATTGTAATAAGTTATACATACATCTTATTACAATATTCTTTATTCTTAAAAAATAAATATGTGTTGAAGAGATTTATTCTGAATTATTTAATTTAAAATATAGTTTTTATTATTTAAGATAAATAAGTAAATAATATTATTGTAATTAAATATGTAAAAATAATAACAAATATGTTTTAAATAGGTAGTTTACAATAACTTTGTTTAACACATATTTATTGTTTAAGAATAAGAAATAGGGTACCCAATGTAATAAGTTAACATATATCTTATTACAATATTCCTTATTCTTAAAGAATAAATGTTTGTTGAAGAGATTTATTGTGAATTATTTAATTTAAAATATAGTTGTTATTGTTTAATATAAATAAGTAAATAATATTATTGTAAATTAAATATGTAAAAACAATAATATATGTTTTAAATAGATAAGTTTACAATAACTCTATTTAAAACATAATTATTCTTTAAGAATAAGAAATATTGTAATAAGAAAACATACATCTTATTGCAATACGTCTTATACTTCAAGAATACATATGTTTTAAAGAGACTTATTCTAAATTAATTTAGATAGGTATTCTCATTAAATCCCTCAAATCATTTATAAAATTGTCATCTTTCTGAATACTCCCTCAAATCTTTTGTAATGTTATCATTTTCCCAAAAGTCCTTAAATTCATTTGTAAGATAGTAATCCTCCTAAAAAGTCCTCCAATTCATTTTTAATTCCTTCCATGAAGTCCCTCAAATCATTTATAAAATTGTCTTCCTCCCAAAAATTCCTCCAATTCATTTTCAAGATATAATCCTCTCGAAAAGTCCTCCAATACATTTATATTTCCTCCCATGAAGTCCCTCAAATCAATTATAAAATTGTTCTTCCTCCAATTCATTTATAAGATATCATCCTCCCAAAAACTCCCTCAAATTATTTATAAAATAGCCATCTTACTAAATGTCCCTCAAATCCATTATAAAATAATCACCCTCTTAAAAAGTTCCTCAAATAACTTATAAAGCAATCCTACATTCTAAAAGACACCCCAGAAATTAAATAATATTTCAATAATATATTATATATTTAATAAAAATTGTAATAATTATGTTTTACATTTATTTATAATATAAATTTGTAATAAATAAATTGTAATGAATGCTTTAAATATTGTATTTATAATAAATATTGTAATACATATGTTAGTTTCTATTGTATACTGATTTAAAACGTCAATAAAAGTGTTTAAAATGGCTGCCATTCTTTCATTTATTTCCTTCTGTAAATATAAATATTTTATTCAAATTCAATTAACTTGTCTTCCATTTTGTACCTCCCATATATTAAATGATATTCAATTAAATATCTATTAAGAGGAGGAGCCACGAAAGATTTAATGGGAGTCAACACAACCAATTAAGAAACAGGGTTGCCAATTCACTATAACCAAAATCCAGTAAAGTTACCTCCTCATCGTTCTGCGCCCCGGATACAAATCGACGAATTTGGAGCAATTCCTGACCAAAACTCGAAGTTTTTTTTTCTAGTTCAAAAACTGAACAATAGATAGCACCACCATGCATACATGATTGATGCTGCCCCCTGGTGGCCAATTTTAGAACTAAGAAAAAAACTTTGAAATTTTGTCAGGATCTGCTCCAATTTGGTCGGTTTGTATCCGGGGCGCAGAACGGCGAGGAGGTATCTTTACTGTATTTTGGTTATAGTGAATTGGCATCACTGCTTTCTTAATTGGTTGTGTTACCGCCCTCATTTCTTCTATTGCTCCTCCTCATAATTAAACTTAATTGAATTTAATTTTATATTGATTAATAGAAATTTAAATGGAAGTATTTAAATGTAAATAATTAAATAGACGCCATTTTAAATTCAACCATTGACATTTAAAGTAAAAGAAACCAACATTAAAATAATTAATTAAATTAACTTAGTTCGCAAATTCACCAACAGATGGCAGCACTAGTCCTAAAAAACCCGTGAGAAAAAAAATTAAAAACAACAAGGTATGTATAAATATAAACAATATTTATTATCATTGCAAAGTTGTGTACAAGTTTTACT
Organism: Pterostichus niger; assembly: GCA_947425015.1. NCBI lineage: Eukaryota > Metazoa > Arthropoda > Insecta > Coleoptera > Carabidae > Pterostichus > Pterostichus niger. The sequence continues at coordinate 4,409,187 of OX380338.1, read as the reverse complement.
AACATTTTATTTTAGAATTGTTAACTACAAGTACATTTTATTTATAATACAAACAATATTTTAAATAAATTAATTTAGAATAAGTCTCTTTAAAATATATTTATTCTTGAAGTATAAAACGTATTGCAATAAGATGTATGTTTTCTTATTACAATATTTCTTATTCTTAAAGAATAGATATGTTTTAAATAGAGTTATTGTAAACTTATCTATTTAAAACATTTATTATTGTTTTTACATATTTAATTACAATAATATTATTAACTTATTTATCTTAAACAATAAAAACTATATTTGAAATTAAATAATTCACAATAAATCTCTTCAACACACATTTATTCTTTAAGAATAAGAAATATTGTAATAAGATATATGTTAACTTATTACAATGGGTACCCTATTTCTTATTCTTAAACAATAAATATGTGTTAAACAAAGTTATTGTAAACTATCTATTTAAAACATATTTGTTATTATTTTTACATATTTAATTACAATAATATTATTTACTTATTTATCTTAAATAATAAAAACTATATTTTAAATTAAATAATTCAGAATAAATCTCTTCAACACATATTTATTTTTTAAGAATAAAGAATATTGTAATAAGATGTATGTATAACTTATTACAATAGGTATCTATTTCTTATTCTTAAAGAATAAATATGTGTTAAACAAAGTTATTGTCAACTATCTACTTAAAACATATTTATTTATTATCATTAGTAAATATCAATTCTGTCAGTTTTCCCAACTTTTAAAAAGAAATCCATTTAATTATTATAAAGGAAACTTTTAGAATTAATACTTTGATACAATTATTTTGGGTAAAAGTATTTCATTATCTTTATTTAAAAAATATGTTGACTGTTAGTATAAATAATCGATGGAGAATGATTTGATTAACTTTATTTAAATCGGTCATAAGTTGTTTAGAGAATAATATTTAAAATAAAACTGATTCAAATTTATTTATATCAATCATTTACTTGAAATATATTTGTATAAAATAATGCCGGAATGTTTAACAATGAAAAATCTAGTTAATCATTCGTAATTTGTTTGTTTTTTATACTAACTGTCACTGTATCACAATGTTTCAGTAGCTGACAATGTGCTAATGTTACAATAAAAAAATATATATGTATGTATAATAAATTGTCAGCTAGCAAAGTATTGTGTTACAGATGAGAACGATTCATCATTATAATTTTAAAGTGAATCATTCATTATTATATAGTTTAAACAAATAATATATATGTTGTAAAGATAATTATTATACAGAGCATCACGCTATATCTTATTAAATGGGGTAACACGAACCCCAGAAACATTCAGTTATCCTTGCTTCAACCACATGCTCAATCTACCATCAACTCTTCATACATAAATACATACATATACATTCATAAAAGTTCATTCATATCTTCCATTCCACACACGTTCCACATTCCTAAACTATCTCATCTGACTTATATTCACTCTTTCAACAACATTCATGTCAATCTCAGAGTCATCATACAACATACACCAATGTATTCTGAATTAATACGTCCATACCTCGATCACATACTACCCTAATATACAAACACATTCATATCATCTCCAATCTCACATCATCCATCACCGAAACATTGCAATCGCTCTTCTCAAACACTAACACATTCATCATTTCAATTAATGAAGCTGTTTGCATTCGGCGAAACGTGATTTAAAATTAATAAATAAAAACACTTGGTTTTGCAAACACTTATATGTAGTTAAAATACAAACCAACTCTGTTAATAGAGAGAGGGAGGTTTTGGGAATTTACTTCCATTTCAATTTTCAAATTTCTAAACATCATTAAAAACAGCTTGAAGTTAACCATGTAACTTTAAACTTGCTGGAAGTTTGTCTACAAACAAATTATTTTTGCTCTTTGGTGACATTTGTAATTAACAAAATGAGGGTCTTTATTATCCGAAATATTCATAAACAATTTTGAGAATATATATACCTCAATTCCAATAAATACCTCCTAAAATATTTACATTTTTGGTATAGATATATCGACGATGTTTTAATCCCTTTACACCAGGAGCAACAACAACTAAATGTCCTTAATTCATTTGATTAAAATACATAATTCACCACTGCAGTGAAAGTTCATAAAAGCATAAATATCTTGGCCATTACTATCCAACACATTAACAATACATTTAATTTTAATATTTACAGGAAACCCACTAATTTGTATCACCCATGTAATATAAAGCTAGCAACGTTTTATAATTTATCTGATGATCTGAATTATAATCATTTTAAATATTGCAGCAAACAAAGTGAAGCTAATAAATAAGAAAATTAGATCAATATGGTTAATAGAGAGAGGGAGGTTTTGGGAATTTACTTCCATTTCAATTTTAAAATTTCTCAACATCATTAAAAACAGCTTGAAGTTAACCATGTAACTTTAAACTTGCTGGAAGTTTGTCTACAAACAAATTATTTTTGCTCTTTGGTGACATTTGTAATTAACAAAATGAGGGTCTTTATTATCCGAAATATTCATAAACAATTTTGAGAATATATATACCTCAATTCCAATAAATACCTCCTAAAATATTTACATTTTTGGTATAGATATATCGACGATGTTTTAATCCCTTTACACCAGGAGCAACAATTACTAAATGTCCTTAATTCATTTGATTAAAATACATAATTCACCACTGAAGTGAAAGTTCATAAAAGCATAAATATCTTGGCCATTACTATCCAACACATTAACAATACATTTAATTTTAATATTTACAGGAAACCCACTAATTTGTATCACCCATGTAATATAAAGCTAGCAACGTTTTATAATTTATCTGATGATCTGAATTATAATCATTTTAAATATTGCAGCAAACAAAGTGAAGCTAATAAATAAGAAAATTAGATCAATTACAAGAAATTAATTTTATCCCGTTACACTTTGAAACTAGATTTAAATCAATTTATAAAAAATAAATTATGTTAATGACATGAATCGTAGTATGGCCAAGACGTATACGCGACACCATCAAATACACTTCTCATGCTCGGTTTTTCAGTTGAACCTTGAACTTGAGCCTCAACATTTTTTTGTTTATAACTTGTCAAATTAATCTAGTTCAGCTGAACTTAAACTGAATGTAAACATAATTTTATGGTGTTGTGTAATTTGGGATTCTAAGAAAATGATAATCATTGCCTCAGTTTATATTCTGTCACAGGTAAAATAAGAAATATATTTATATACACATGATGGAAAATATTAAAAGAGCTGCAAATTTTTCCACCAATGAAGTTGAATTATTAATAGATTTAGTGAGAGTTAAAAACATGTATAGAATGAAAAAAAAAACTGATAAAGTATTGTGTTAAGGAGAAGAAAAGTGTTGGGAGGAAATTTCTGCCTCATTTAATACTGTAGGGCCAAAATTTTAAAAGTTCTTTAGTCCAAAGATACAAATATTAATAATGTACAAGATTAAATTTAAGTTCTATGTCAGGTACGCGTTCATTAAAATTCTAGCAAAAGTTTAAATAATTTTAAAAAGAGAAAAATAATGGGGGCAGACAATTAAAAATTTGTGCAAATTGGCAGAAAAAAGATAAATACGTAAAATTACAAATTAACTCAATAAAAAAAGAATTAAATTGTATATGAAATAGTAAATAGAAAAGTGTATATTGTAATATATTTCTAATGATACCCTTCTGACGGTTTTACTATATTTCTAATTATTTTAGGTCTTCTAACACGACCAAGTCGCTCAACAAAATTGCGACAAATAATTATGTCATATAAATGTCAGAATGAACTGAAAAACCGCGCATCAATCATTCATCACACAGAATAAAATCAATCCATTTTCACTCACATTCTCCCTTGTACACAATTGCGCTATTTTATATTAATTTAAAACAACATATTTATTACTGTTTTTAACCGACTTTTACCCAAATAATTTAAAAGGGAATAATTTAAATGAGCACCGAAATCATTGTATCATCAATAATCAATAAGAACTGTGTTGCTCTTGCCAGAAATATATTTATTAAACACCAAAAATATATATTTTTAACCCCTAGTTAAATTATATTTTGATAGTCTGAAATAATTAAATTAATACTAAAAAAATAATAAAAAAAATTACTAACTGATCTTTAAATATAATAGTAAATAAGCTTCACGGAAAATTAAATGCTAATATGGCAAATAGCAAATACAAATATTTGATATTTAAATTGATAAACAGATTAGCAAAGTCTAGTATTTTGGATATTGAATATGAATTATTTAAAGCTGATATTTTGGTGCTCGATTAAATACAACCCACTTAAAACTAATAATTATCTTATATTGATGTTGGAGGCAGCGGTCTTGACGACATTTTGCGTTGACTTTGCAGTCATCTTCTGATATGTTTGAAGAGAAGCTGTTGATTCTGTTGCTGATGAATCTTCCCAGCATTTTGATGTAATCACGTTGGTTTCTTCATTCACCACCGCACCTAGCAACAAAATATTATTAAAAACAAGTACAAATACTCCTTGAAAAACAGTAAGTTTTTCAATGATGGTGTCCTTCTTCTCCTTACCTACCCTATCTTACCTAAGTTTTTGTCAAAGACTAGCTACGAATCTACAACAAAGCAACCGCGAAACGCTATGATGGGGCCCCACGTGGGGCCAGCGTTTATGGTGGACAATACAAAACATCCGATATCGACTCGTGAGGTTGATTACACATCAAACCCACGATAGATATCACAATATCAATTCGTAAAATTGATTTATGGAAATAAATCAACCCCACGATAGATATTGTTCTAACCAATTTCGATTCGTAAAATTGATTTATAGTAATAAATCAACCCCACGAAAAGAACTACACAGTTGTTAGGAAGGCCTTCTAATAAGGCAGAAACTAAACTAACTAAATTTAAATGTACGTAGATAAAAAACACGATATTGACTCGTGAATATGATCTTATAGTATAACTATAAATCATATCCACGATAAGATATCGGTCAAGTGTTAGGAAGAACCTGAAAGAGACTCACATTTTACGTAGTCTTCAGTAAAGGTGCCATCTTCTTCTCCCTACCTACCCTATCTTACCTAAGTTTTTGCCAACGACTAGCTACGAATCTACGACAAAGCAACCGAAGCGTGCTTGTCAAGTTAGCAAAAACGTTGAGCATATTCCGTGCCCACGACCTCTCGGTTCACCGCCTACCAACCTACCCGACTGCTGGGAAGATTTCGCAGTGCTCGAACAGTCGAATTATGTCTAGATCTCCCAATGACTCATTGGACAATATGGTTCCTGTGATTCGATAACTCGACCACCCAAGGCATCGGCTTACACCTTCTAGCTACACACAGCAGCACGCTCGCGAGGGACTCGCCCCACCCGCATCACGAAACGCTTCAAACTTGCCTCCTGGTGATGGGATGTATGTTGGGGCCCCACGTGGGACCTGCGTTTTTTGGTGGATAATACAAAATACACGATATTGACTCGTGAGGTTGATTTCAAATCAAACCCACGATAGATATCGATCTACACAATTTCGATTCGTAAAATTGATTTATAGTAATAAATCAACCCCACGAAAAGAACTACACACAGTTAGGATGGCCTCCTATTAAGGCAGCAACTAACTAACTAAATTAAAATGTACGTAGTGAGTGAACAATAAAAACAAACACGATATCGACTCGAGAAGTTGATCTTATAGTATAACTATAAATCAAGCCCACGATACGATATCGGTTATGAAGTTATGAAGGCCTTTAAATAAGGCAGACAAAAGTTAAATTACACGACGACGACGTTTGTTTGGCAAGTGAACTTCTTGTTGCAGACTCGCAGCGACCTACTTAAAATTAAAGAGAATTTGAAACATACACAACATATACACATCTAACATACACTTCAAATACAATATTACTCAGTTTACTGTTATTATTATTAAAAATTATTAATATTATTAATATATTATTATTTAGTATAAACAAAAGTAAAATAACGTTTTTTTGAATTTAGCAATTTACTTTTAAAACACTTTAAACAAATATTTATCACATCAAACAATAAATGAAATTAAAAGACAGCAGATCTTATTACATAATAACATATAGTCGTAGATAAAGTATAGTATTCTATTCGCAAGTAATAGCTATTACTCACTCGAATGATTTACAACACTCACCTTCGGCTCGTGTTGCAAACTTCATTCTCTTGAGTAATAGCTTATATTACTTACTCATTGAATAATATACTATTAAAACACTTTAAACAAATATTTCTCACATCTAACAATAAATGAAATTAAAAGACAGCAGATGTATGTTAAGGCTGTGTCTCAATAAAATTCTAAATAAATTATTAATAATTTCTTTGCTCATTTTTTAGATTAATTAAAATATAAATTTTTACTCATCTTTTATTCCTGAAGTGTGTTGAAGCAACCGGTGGACAGCGTGAACAACTTGGACATAGCGCTAGACTCCTGGGACTGAATGCCGCATTCAGATAATTTGCGTAAACTGAAAAACAGAATTTAAAATGAGCATCTATCATTAAAAATACTAAACAATCTTTAAAAGTAATTTTTAATATTAAAGAATAGTAAATTATCAAAATAAAATTATATATTTAAATCAATTGTGAATAATTGTCCACTGTGACATTCACAGAACATTCTCAACCCAACCCAACCATCCTCGCTTCAATAACGTTTATTTTTTAATTATTTTCTGGAGGGTTGATATTAAGGGATGAAACTATAGTCAATAGATGAGGAATTGAATGTTGAAACCCGGTTGACTGGTTACTAAATTACAGCAGTTTTTAAAACATGTTTATCTAAATTTACGGAAAAACTGTCGTTCACATTTTCTATCAGAAAATTAATAAAATTCGCCAGATTTACAAACAAAACTATAGGCAGTCCACATTTTCAAACCTCTTCAAAGTTAAATGTTGTAAACAAATTATTTAGAACTCATATTTTAAATATTGGGTAAAAGTCACCGCTAGTAAAATCAAATTATTAAACGAGATTAATTTTAATTTTCTGCTTTGAATCGGACATCAATTATTTTAGGAGAAAAATAATTGTAAAAGTAAAATAAAGCTTGCCCCAGAAAAAATTGTCGCTTAGATTTGGGTCTTTTCGTATACTGCTTTTATAGATATATAAATTTGTATGTTATGCGTTCTTATTAGTTTGCTATGCATTATACAAAAACAATTAGTTGACAACTCTCCTACAATTTAGTATACAAAGATGCCATCGAAATACGAAGAATTACGCGAAAATATTTTGTACAAATGTGTTCAAAATAGGCATATATCCACAAGAAAAGTAGCTTTAGAGTTAAAATCTACAACAAGGACTGTTCAAAGGGTGAAGATATAATGAAACGGGTAATACACAAAAAAAATGTGGAAGTGGATGCAAATCTGGATTTGTAGATTAAAATATTGAGAAAATGTCTTGAACGCTTTGTGTGAAATTTGGTTAAGAAATTTGAAACTACTCAATCAACAGTCCAGAAATTTAAGCTAAAGAATTCTATAAAGTATTTAAAAAAAAACAAAAGTGCCTAACAGGAATACTAAGCAAGTAACTAACACAAAATGAAGATGAAGAAAACTTTACTTTAAAGTGATATCAAAAAAAATTATGTGTTATCATGGATGTCGAAACGTATTGTTAACTTGAATTAAAATCTCGACCAAGTCATTATTATTATTCTGGAAAGTTCAGAAAATCTGTTAGTCGCTAATTGAAGGTAATTAAAATAGAAAAATTCTCAAAAAATATGCTTGTATGGCAGGCCATTTGTTCCTGTGGCAAACGCAGTATGCCTTATTTTTCGACATCGACAATCAACGGCGAAAGATATTTAAGCGAGTGTTTTTAAAGATGATTATTGCCCTTTATAAGGCAACATGTCATTACACAAACAATGTCATTGATTGGTATAAAAGAAACCCCACATATAGAATTTGTACATAAATCTGAAAATCCTATAAATTGTCCTAAATTGCGCCCAATCAAAAAATATTGGCCCCACATGAAGCAGAAGTTATTAAAATATAATAAACAAACCAATTCTGTCGATAATTTCAAATATAAGTGGAAACAAATTAGAAAAATGATATCTGATTATGCTGTACAAATTTTAATGAATGGGGTGAAAAGGAAATTGCGCAACTTTTGGATGAATCATAAATAAAATGTAAATATTTGCTATTATGTACTATTTAGTTGTTGATCAATAAAGTCTTCAATAGTTTTAAAAAAATTCATTTAATTATATGGTTTATAGTTAAAAATTATAGCCGACAATTTTTTCTGGGACAAGCTTTATAATTAATGACCCTTAATATTAACTGACTAGCTAATAATGTACTACCGTTATCATTAATGAATATTTAGTAGATTGTCAGTTACTAATTATTCACCATCATTATTATTATTGTTTTTATCCAAATAATTAAAAAAAATAACAATGTACTTTTACATTGATGATAATGTCCACGGTGACACCAGCTCCAGCTGCTCCAAGCTCTGGATGGCGGCAGCTCCAATGACACCAGCTGCTTCAACATCTTGATGATGTCCCTATAAACATAAGAACAATGTATTAGTAACATAGCATAGCACCCTTCATCATATTTATTTTAAGTTTCATAATCATAATAACTTTTGAGAGTGAGTATACTAGAAATAGTAAAAGGAAACCCACATTTAGTCATTTAAAAGATACACGCATTGTTTAAAAAGTAATTAAATTAAAAAATAATTTGATTTATTTAGCAGCGCGTAAGTCTTGTACTAATCAAGATATTTTAAAAGTACAAAGAAACAAAAAATAAAGCCCCAAAAATATAAATAAAAAATCATCTCACCTGTTTGGCGCTTTCACTGTGCATCTACAACCTGGTGCACCAGGTTCACAAGTTGGTTTTGTCGCTGATTTGTGGTGATTGTAAACATTGTCTTTCATAATAATTGGTTTTAAAATCGACAAATGTTGATTTCAGTCCCTGACATCTGTCTATAGTTTGTGAATGAAATCCATACCTAAAAATGACATTGGCGCATTATAAATTAATTTAAATTCAAACTCACTCATTCTACTACATTTTGTTGGTAATTAACAATATTTTAGTTTAAAATCAAGTCATTTTACAAATGTAGTTTACTTGTCAAATATCAGTTTCTGACAACTAACATACTACTGCCACCTATTCACTTATTTTAAAACAGATATGTATATAATTTAAACGTAAAATAATTAAAATAAAATGCTTCAATTAATTTAATTAAACGTGGATTTTAGCAGCGGAATGAAAAGTTTTTCATATAAAATTCATGAGATTTTGTAAAGAATATTATAATTATTCCAAATTCATGAATGAAACAAACTCTAAAGGGGGTTCAGTATGCACATGCCTAATCTGCAATTGCAGATTTTGGGCGATTACAATCCATCATATTAGTATTTTAATTAACAAATATATAAGTGTTTGGTTAATGACTGAAAATATGTTTACAAGTTAATTGAAGCACGAGACAATTAATGTTTTACGTAATTTACCAAATCACAAATACTTCTAGAAGAATATGTAATCGTTCAACTAAATTATTTAGGGCAAGGGCTCAATTAAATGGCTTTTTCACAGATGTACGCGGAACGTAGGTTTATATTGAAACCAATTCACTCATCAGATTCATCAAAGAATCATTTTCATAATAAAAACAGGATTAAATATAGTTCAAAACATGGAGAATTCAAAATTAAAAACCAATTTCAATTATCTTGACTAAAAGGCATGATTTGATTTATAAATAAGTTTCTCACCAATGCCAGAACATTTCCGTCTGATTCCATTCTCTTCTCTTGCTGCCGACATGAAGAGTAGGTTTCTGAAGAGCGATCGCCGTCGACACCATCACCACGGTGTTTGCTGTCTGAGTAAACACCAGCTCTCCAAGTATTTCTAATGATTTGTTTAAAATATCGATCGGTACCAATTCCCAATTAGCGCAGGAATGCAACAAGAGCAGGACAGCTGCTCTCTGGCGAAGCTCATTCTGTTTAAATTCCTCGACTCCGGTTCTGCAGGTTCCAATCTCTTCTCTCCACGGATGGTTTCATGTCGTTGTGGATGATTATCCAGTGCTCGCATTTCTCTCCGATTACGCCTGAAACAAACAATTAACAGTTACTATTAATTGTAATTGCTAATTACCGCTAGTTTTTGTTTAGCTAATCGATAATAAACATGGCTTTCTTCCTCCCAGGTGCCTCCCCCTCATTCCCCTCATTCACCAGCACTCACTTCAATACAATGACCGCTAGACTATTCAGGGATATTCATTTTCATTATTTTACTACAGAAATACTTATTATAACATTTATTTATATCCAACTTAACAAATAACATGAATACGTATTTAGCCATTAACAATATTTGAATTAAATTTTTATAAATGAAAATTGAGAAAGATACTCAAAATGAATAGAATATTGTTTTGAAATAATAATAACAATTGGCAAAACCAACTAGTTAAATACATTATTAAGATGTCGTAACACTTGTAACTGTTATGTATTACAAAGTACATTTTACACTATTTTTAAGTACAAATATCTATCGAAAATATTAGAATAATGTTCTCGTTAACTATTTACCAGTATTTTGTTATAACGTACAATTATTTATCCAGCAACATTCAACAACACAGCGTCATACAAGACTAAATTTATGGAATAAACAGGTTCACTTCGGTAAATTTATCGTTTGAACAAATCAAATACTTTTATAAATTTATATAAAATAAAGAAAATACTTTCAAATTCAGTACTTTTACACATTTTCATGTATAATATTCCTATGTTATCGCATCCTATATATGTGTTACGTACAAAGCAATTTATGTAATAAAATGTTGATACATTTTTAATTATCAAAAACTATATTTCCAGGTGAAATTTGTATCAAAATCGTCAGAATAACATCTATACTTACGAAAGGCACTATATTTTATTAATATTTATTGATATTTTTACTTAAAACCACTAATTTTCTAGCAGCAAATCTAGCTACCACGCTTGCAAGTTATGAACTGTGTAGTTGACGCAGCGCCTGCGAACTTCCGAGCAAACCAGTGCACATCAAAATGTCTTGGAGTGTATTTTATGTATAAAAATTTTAATTGATTGAAAATGACATATATTTAATAACGTTAATTCAAAAATTGTTTTTTTAATTAGTGTTTATGAATTTCATCAGTAATTAAAATATTTAAATACAGAAATAAGTATGTAAACATTTAATTAAAAAAAAAAAACTAGTACTTAAAATATGATTAAATTTACAACATATAGAAATAGGGAAACAATTCTTGAATTTCTATCGTACTTTAATAAAAAAAAATCAAAATAATAAATTTAATAGGGATGGTTTTATCGGGATCTATTGCTAGGTATAAGTATGTCCATAACGCCTCATTTCAACTAACTTTTCACATGTTTGTTGATAGTTTATTGAAGTAAACGTAATTGTTTATATGTGTAAGAAGTTTCATAGCTGAGAATTAAATAGGGGTGGTTTTAACGAAATCTATTGCTAGGTATAAATGTATCCATAACACCTCATTTAACTAAAATTTCACTTTTTTGTTCATTACTTATTGTAGTACATGTAATTGTTTATATGTGTACGAAAAGTTACGGAAAAACTGTCATTCATATTTTCTCTCAAAAAAATTAATAAAATTAGCCAGATTTACAAACAAAATCTATAGGCAGTTCAAATTTAAAAGATACACTCCATTTAAATATTGTAAAGAAAACTTTTAAAAGTCATATATTTGAAATATGTGAAACAATTACCCAGAAGGATAAAAGTATTTGTGAACTTTATTTATAAAATACAATGACCGCTAGTATAAATAATCGTTGAAGGATGAGTTAATTAAATTTATTTATATCAATCATTTAGTTGAAATATATTTGTATAAAATAATGCCGGAACGTTTAACAATGAAACATCTAGTTAATCATCCGTAATTTGTTTGTTTTTTATACTAACTGTCATTGTATCACAATGTTTCAGTAGCTGATAATCTGCTAATAACCTGTCAGCTAGCAAAGTATTGTGTTACAGATGAGAACGATTCATCATTATAATTTGAAAGTGAATCATTCATTATTATATAATTTAAACAAATAATAAATATATTGTAAAGATAATTATTATATTTTATGAAATGGGGTAACATTCAGTCATCCTGCCACACCATCCTTGCTTCAACCACATTCTCAATCTACCATCAATTCTCACCGCAGCCTCGCTACCAAACAAACAAACTAACCTCTCACTTCTACACTTCAACATCTCATTCAATACACCATCCAAACTCTCTCATCTATATTCCATTCATCATCTCTAATATTTTCATTACAACCATTCCGTCCATTTACACAATCTATTCCTAACATCTGATTCTCACCATCTTTTCACACTCAACTCAACCAAAACATTCCATATTTCACTCATCAAATCATCAAAATGCGCCTTACTTTCTCTTTCCTTACACATTTATTCATCACGTAAACACCTGGTCAATTTAAAACAACATATTTATTACTGTTTATAACAGACTTTTATCCAAATCATTTCAAAAGGGAATCATTTAAATGAGCACCGAAATCATTTTATCAATAAAATTTGTGTTGCTCTGACCAGGAATAAATCAATGAATACTAAAAATAATAAAGGATCTTAAAATATAATTTTTAATATCTACGAATAGTAAATAAGCTTCCCGGATTAAATGAAATGGCAATAGCAAAAATAAATATTTGGTGTTGAAATTGAGAAAGAGATTAGCAGACTAGTTATTTGGGTGAACCAATTATGAATAATTTAGGGTTGAAATTTTGGTGCTCGATTAAATACACCAATTTAAAAATAATAATTTTCTTACATTGTAGTTGCGAGCAGCGGACTTGACGACATTCTGCGTTAACTTTGAAGAGAAGATGATGATGTTCACGATGATACAGAACACCAGCTGCAGAAGACCTTGGTTTTCTTCGATGCCACAATTAACAAACACAACAACAAATAATTAGAAACAATTACTATTAATATTTTGAAAATAGTAATTGAAATTGATTTCCTCGATTTACGAGCTCATGTTTTTAGTAACCTCAAGGGGTAGTTTGATACCGAATAATAAAGTACACATAGCCGGTGAACATAGAAAAACAATGCGTATTACTCCCCAAATTATATTAGAGGATATTGTTTCAAGTAAATGTTGTAGAGCATACAAATCTGTATTTAAATCAATAAACAATATTAATTTCGCATGCTTTATATAACTGCAAAAACTAGTTTTGAAAACCTATTACCTGCTTATATGTTAATTCTCTTTTAATATAAATAAATAATTATTTTAAATGATTAAATATTAATTCTGTCAGATTTCTCAACGTTTCAAATTTAAATATTGTAAAGAAATCTTTTTAGATCTCATTTGTTAAATATTGGAAACAATTTCTTTATATTCAACTTTTACTTCAAACATTAATAATGTAGTTAATTACCCTTAATACTAACAGACAATTTGTCACTAGCTAATAATTTAGTAGAGTTATCATTAAAAAATATCTAGCAGATTGTCAGTTACTATAATTATTTTAAAGTGAAAATGAATTTATTTTATAAATTCTCAACTAGATATTAAACAAATAATAAATATATTGTAACAGTAGTTATTGCAAATAATCAATTTAAAATACTATAATTATTATTGTTTTTAACGGACTTTTATCCAAATAATTAAAAACATACAATTTTCTTACATGAATGTTGCGAGCAGCGGACTTAATATTCGATCTCGGATCACTGACGTTGTTGCGATAGAAGATGTTTACTCAGATGATGATATCCACAATGATAACAGCTTCGATGACTGTATGAACACCAGCTGCTCCACGGAAAGGCTTGCAGGTTGCTTGATGTCCATATAAACAAAAAAATAATTAGATAAAATCATACATAATAGTATATTATAAGCCAAGGTTGAGAAGATGATCATTATTGACCTAGCGCCAAGATTGTACCCCGAGGAGCAACCGAGGGGTACAAGGCGTTTGGTCAATCATATCTTATTTTTTTTGTGTTGCTATGTTACCTCATTATTTCACTAGTTAAATAATGCAGTTCATTACCTAACTCAAATAAGTGAAATAAAACGTCTATTTCCTAACGGAAGTAGAAAAATAACTATTTCCATGTTATTCGCCTGTGGCACTGTTTTCGTGGGACTTGTTTAAAACTGTCTTAATCAACACTGATTAAGTTTTCAAACGTGTCCGACGAGAAAATTGTAGCCAAAGCCTCGTAAGATGTAAAATAGTCCGAGCACCCTATGCCAATTCTTTTGTACACTAGAGTACATAGAAGCGCGCGCTATCACATATGTATGTGTGTGCCTCGATATCGGTTGTGATTGGCAGTGAATTTGATTTTGTCGCCGAATGGGAATCAAAATGGATTTTCGTTTTCTCGATAGGAAATATATGTTCTGTAGGGCCGATAAATTATTCATTGGGCGGAAAGTACGTGTTATTTGTGTGTTGTATTCGTGTTCGTGTCCTGGTTGTACCGTGTAACGAAAGATTCACTCACTTATTCAAGTAGTTTTGTTTGGAAATTGGAAAAACATGAATCGAAGCTGGAGCGAGACATTGGAAATTAGTTTTACTTGAAAATACGAAATTGTTATTGGAAAATAACTATATCATCAGAACTCACAGCTTTCCCATTTTACGGACGAACTGATATATTTATTTGAACCTTGGTCTGAATGGAACAAAATAAACATACGACAAAATAATATTACTTAAACGTAAGAACGTTGTACATAATTCTCCTTGGTTACGAACAAAATTAAAATTATTTGACATTAACTGTGAACAGTCATCGGTATAAAATACAACTAGAAAAAAATTATAAATGATTTGTAGTGTAAGAAAAAATGGTAAAACTAGTTATTTTTGTACTCGTAACCTTCAAAATGACACTTCCCGCACGCAACACTCAATTTGGAACAACTGCTTCCCGATCGACTCGACTGTAAAAATTGCAAAAAACACTAGCCCTTTGGAACATTCTAAAATAAATCTGTCTGGATAATAATAAAATCTAATTTATAAAATACAACTTCCCTGGATTTTCCTTTATTCAAAGTTTGGGAAATAAATGTAATTTGTTAAAATTCTTTCAACATTTGTCAGCATCAGTGCCATATATTTGACAACTTCTGAACTAAAGACGTCATTAATACAACATTTTGCAGATTGTAATCAAACAAAAATCGCGACTAATACTATATAAATAATAAGAAAAAACACATATTGTGGAATATAACAACTTAGTTTAATGGAAAAGTAAGATTATAACAACATAAAATGCTTAAATTAATTAATAAATTTTAGGTTATATTTGATAATTGAACTAAAAAACTATATTTTTAGATTGGGAAGAGCCACAATTATTACAAGTGTTATTATAAACATTTATAGTAAAATTTTGATAATTAGAAATCGAAGTTCCTGGAGCAGCTTGGTTTGCAATTGATAAAGATTGTGTATAATCTGCAGATTCTAGTGTACTCACACAAGTTGAAATTAAAGATGTATTTTTTTTAAATACTAGTACTCGAACAAATTACGTGCGTGAAGACGTCTTCCGCTCATTCGCGCTATTAAAGACACTCACTCGTGCTTTAAAAATGCGCTCATGCGGGAACATGGTCTTCCCGCACTTAGTTCGTAAATAACTATTTTGTATTAAGTGCGCGAAATGAGTGTTTTTTTTTGCGTGTGAGAATGTCACTTTTAGTCGAGACCGCTAGGCCGACGAAATACAAACAACATTTTTTCTACAGCTGTCAAAAAAGAATAATACAATAATTATTGATTTATTCAAGTAAATTAAAGGAAAAACTCAAAAATAATATGAATTTGATATCAATATCTGTTAACCAATGGAAAGAGAAAATATAATAATTTGGAAGTGTGCGGGAAATACTTTTTTTGCGTACTAGGATGCAAAACAGTACACAAAATACGTGTTGTCATGGTAATGTAAATGAAGAAAAAAATCAGGTACTTTGCGTAACTGGTACTAGAGAAAAAGTGAACATTTTTGACAGTTTGGTTGAATTTTGTGTAAAGTAAGTCATATAATTCATGTCAACATATTTTATTGTACTTTAAAAATTATTTTAGCGAAATTAGATAAAATTTTGTACGTAATACGTTATGAAAATGTAATATTGTTTGACTCGCAATTTGCAAAACTCGCTTCGCTCGATTTAGCAAATATTATGTTCATCAAACAATACCAACCTTTTCATAACTGGTTACGTAAATAACTATTACAGCTGTACTGTCAAAATAATATAAACTCCATAGGGAAATAATGTGCACATAGAAAAATATAAAAAAAATATTTTTTCATGACTCCTTTGGAAAGTAAAATGTTCTTCCTGCAATTGAGGGTACAAAGTGATACTTTTAATTCCTAGTGAAGCAAGTAAATTTTTCTTTCCTAAAGAAGAAAAATAAAGCCATATTCAAGACAACTGGAAATCAATGATATGAGTAAAGTGCATATTATTTCCCCAGGCATAAAATGACTTACTTCTATCCCGATTTTTGTATCATAAAAACGGTCAAATACACCCGGTCATGCAAAATAGTAGTTTACGGAGCAAGCGATTGCATCCTTCGGGCTACACCCGCAGGATTCAATCTTTGCTCTCGACAAATAATGACACTTTACTCACGTGTTATGTACAATATTTTATATGCAGATACTTGGCACTGCTAAAGGCCTGAACTTTATTTTCCGAAGAAATACTTGTCATGTTTATTTCCCTCGTGTCAATGATATTGAATCATTTTGTTTCTCTAGAGAATATTTATAATTTTTATTTCCCTTGGTAAATAATTAATCACATTAAGTAATATATTGGAACACGAGCAAGAGCTGGGCGAATAAGTCAATCTCTATTCTGTTCATTAAGATATATTCACAACATAAAAATAAATAGAAAAGTTACAAAATTCAAAAGTGATCTCGTATTAAACGAAACATATTAAATCTCTATTTAAACAACTTGACCGAAGATGGTAAACAACAACAACATATGAACTAAAGTTACAACATCTTGTCAATCCAAAAGCTAAACCACCACTGACTATTTGTTGTTGTTTTCCTGGGACGTGCTGACAAGGGGTAAGAGGGTGGAATCGTTGACTTGGTTAGAGATAACTGTTCCCATGCACGAGTTTACATAAAAAAAAATCAAACGCTTCTAAGGGATAAAATACAAAAATCAAAAGCTATCTCAGACCAACGCACAGCTAATAATTTACCCAGATATGTCATCACATAATAGCTAACAAGCGCGACAATTCAACATATGCACTAATAAATTTGATAACCAAAACTCTAGTCAACTTTAAAAAAAGATACTTAAGATAATATTTAATTTGTCTGTATCTTTCGAAGCGGACTTGATAGTGTAAAATCCTAATTATAATAAAAACTAATTCTTAATTGTTTCACTGTTACAATATGGAGCAGGTGGCTCAGTGGTATTGAGTCGGTCAGGTTCGATTCCCACAGCCGACAAACAATTTTCACCATATTAAAAAAAACTAACACAGTGGCTCCCTCTCCACTAACATCTTTGGGGCCTCAGATTTAACGGTTAGTAAAATATACCACTTACCGAGATCTGCTACGGTAGAGTGCCACACTGAGTAATGAAAAAAAAGTGTCACGATATATTTATTTATTAATTTTTTACATTAAATAATGATTTTAAATAAATATAAATATATCATCACACTTTTTACCCATTACTGGGTGCGACACTCTGCTTAAGCAGATTTTGGAAAGTGATATATTTCTTCGCGTGAAGTGCGGTTAGCAGCCGTCATATCACGGCTCCTAAAGATGTTAGTGGAGGGAGAACCACAGGGGTAGATTTAAATTGTTTGTCGGTTGTGGGGATCGAACCAGGGTTCTTAAGATCTACAGGCCGACTCGATACCACTGAGCGCCACCTACCCCATAAGTAATGATTTTGATAAGAATAAAGTTAACATTATTTACCGGTTTTATATAAAATAATTAATTTTTATTTATTTAATTTTGTTTTAAGGGGTAAGGCCACTCTAAAATTTTTTTAAAATGCATTTTTTTTTATTTACTTGAATTATATTTTAAACCTTAGGAATAAGAGACAATTAATTTAAATGCCGCGCGGAAGTATATATCTATTAGTACTAGTATATATATTTATATATGACTCGAAACTTTAAACGCGTTTTTCTCGAAATCATATTTTCAAAATCGGGCGAAAAGAAATCTGAAATACTAATTGATGGATCGTGCTGAATCTTTTTATTTCTTATTCTAGATATAAAATACTCAAAAACTACGGGGGCTTTTTTTTAAAGTGCTTCATTCGTTTTTTATTGTCGTTTTTATACAGAAATTTAGTCCCGAATAATGAACTTTTTTTTCAAACTTGCGCCATTTTGTTAAAAATCTAAATTTTCAAAATCCAGCCTGTAGTTTTTTAGAGTATACATCAGAGATTAAGAAAACATATCCCTTTTTGATCCAGGTCTATTGCTGTTCCCGGAATGTTTTCGCCCGATTTGCCCTACGTGCCAAGAGGAGTCGCCATTTTTTTTTATTTCTGACGATAATTTTGAATATTTTTTTTAATAAAGTTTAAAGAGCACTAAATGAAGATCCAAAAACAGTTCTTCAGCAGCACGTTTAGATTTCGTTAAAAAAAATCTTGATAATGACCCTTTTTTTTCCTTGTCTAGAGTGGCCTTACCCCTTAAATGAGAATAATTTCTTCAGTATATCATAAATTTCGCGATAAAATTATTAATAAAATCTACTGATATAATATAATCTTTCATTTCAATAGATATCGTTGTTCGAATAAAAGTCACTCGTATTATAAATATAGTGAAGCAAGATAAAATATCACATATCAAATCATTCATAAATTCTGATCTCATATTCTGATATTCATCTAAGCGCATATATCCTTCACTTTCATATATTATCTCCGAATAACTCCACAAAGAAGTATAAGAAAAGCTATAAACAGAAATAAAACTATTTTATTTCGTCAGGCGAAGTTCACGCGAAGCCGAGCAATTCCAGAAATACAAGAGACTTTCGTTCGTCTTATAAAATATCAATATTCTCCGGGCTCATATCGTATTCATGTCTGATTGATAGCCGTGCACTTCGCAGATATGATATTCTCTTCCGTTTCCTGTATCGTTCGCAAACTCTATAAACAAATCTACTTCAGTATTCTTTCAGTTCCTTCAGCGAACGCGTTTCTCGATCCAGCCATGAAAACTCCTTTGATCTATTATTTTAATAACTTTTACGAAACGTATATATCAGTTTTTGTTTCAAATATATGTAAGAAAAAAGTGTAAATGTTAAATATTAGTAATGTAATGTCGTGAGCTGTGACGAAGATAGGAAATGTGTTTTTAAGCACTAGCGATGGTCTGTCCCTTTGGCGCAGAGGATAGCGCGTTGGACTTCTAATCCAAAGGTCGTGGGTTCGATCCCCACAAGGGATGCAGTGTTTTATTTTTTTATTAATTCACTTTAAAATATTACTATAATATTTAACAAATATTTTAATCAATTTTTTTAAATTCAATAACTAAATAGCTCAATTAAAAGTATTTCTATTTGTACACAGCACAACTATTAATACTATTTATTATGATATAATATTTTAAACATTATTCTAATTCATAATTGTAAGATTATGCCATAGATATTTTACGGACAGCAAGTTAAAAAATATATACATTCATTCTATTTCATTTTAAAAGCTAACCTACATGAAATAAATGTAAGAAATCTAAGGCTAAGAACTAACTAAAAAAGAATTTAACCCCAAAACCTTAATAAATGAATCAAATCTAGATACATATTTCGAGACCTAAGTTCTCATCCTCAGTAGAAAAGGGAAAAAATCAAGAGTACACGACTTTTGAACCAAATCAGTGGTCAAGATAGAATCCAATTTGCTCAAAAGGGGACATACCTATTTATATTAAACCGAAGCAAAGAGCCGTGTCCAAGAAATTAATAAGCATAACGCTTAGGTCAACTAAACCTAATTACCTAAGAAATCGAACAATTTACTTTAGGTATGGGACCCAGGTCAGAATTAATCAACCAATGTTTATTTTTAAATATGTTTATACTCTCAAACACGTCTAACTGTTTAATACTATTTACAGTCGTTAGTCATTTTAAATTATCGAAGTTAATAAATCTACCCCTGTGGCTCCCTCTCCACTCACATCTTTGGGAGCCGTGATTTGTCGACTGATAACCACACTTCACGCGAAGAAATATATCACTTATCAAAATCTGCTTCGACAGAGTGCCACACTCAGTAATGGATAAAAAAGGCATGATATATTTATTTATTTATTTTAATATTATGATTATTATGAAAAATATGTTCTGCCAGGCTCAATTTTTCCGGATTACCGTATTTGACGTAGTTTATATGTTGGTTCTTTAAATCTTGTTACTTGCCTTTTAGTTTGTCCGATGTAAATTTTATCACAATCATTACACGAAATTTAGTAAATTCCCGAATTTTGTATGGGTTCAATCTTATCTTTAGGATTACCTAATAATGTTTTAAGGGTATTATTAGATCTGTAAGTGATTTTTATTTTTTTTATTAAGGCTTAGGGATTAAATTCTTTGTTAAATGGTTAATTTTTAATTTCAGAATGCTATGGAAAACAAAACTTTTATAGTTTTCGAAACACCTTAAGTTGCCCTAGTTAAATAAATTAAAGTAAATAAATATATCATCACGCCTTTTACTCATTACTGGATGCGGCATTCTGCCGTAGCAAATCTCGGTAAGTGATATATTTTATCGTATAAAATGCGGTTTCCAGCCGTCAATTGAAGGCCCCCAAAGATGTTAGTGGAGGGAGAGCCACAGGGGTAGATTTAATTTGGTGAAAATTGTTTGTCGGTTGTGGGGATCGAACCAGGGTTTTCAAGATCCATAGGCCGACTCGATACCCCATTATCTGTACTTTATATATTCAAATTTTGTGCTCATAATATTTTTTTTAAGAATCAACTTATAAAAATGAAAATATTTCAAATAATCTAATTACAAGAATAAGTCTGTAACGACATGAATATAGAATATAATTTGAATATAAATATGTCTCAGTAATTTATGTAATATGCTTTGAATGTGCGTCGTATATTTGATGTTAGAAGAAGAAAATTCGCGAAAATGATTCGTTTGTAACTTCGTAAAAGTCGTGAGCAGTAACCGCCCTAAGATGTCGCTAATTTTATTAATTTAACTCTGCTTAAAAAGCTTTTTAAGGAACTTGCATACACCCTCAAACATCAAAGAGACATAAAAATTAATATTTTATTCGTTGAAAAACTTGTGAGAAGTCACATTATCGAATTATGTTTTAAATTTTTAATTAGTTTTGAACTTTGTAGGGAATTTATTTAAAATTACTGTTTGTAATTTCAAATTATGCCAGTTTGTATATTTAAAAATACCAGCTATTTCATTTACGGCAATGGCATGGAATGAATTCGCTACTTGCTAATGTAGAATCACAAGTTTGTTTATTTCTTATTTAAATTAAAATTATAAATATTTTCTCAGCTTAAATATTTAACTCAATTACTATAAGAACCCAATTCATACGTCATGAAACTAATTTAATATCACAAACACCTAAATTTGATTGAAATATATTGACCAGTTTATTAATTAATAATTAAATCATACCGTTATCTGTACCGGGAACTCAGTGGTATCTAGTTTGACCGCGGATTTGAGAACCCAAGTTCGATTCCCGCAAGAGACAAATAATTTTCACCACCATTAGCATCTTTGACGGTCGTTATTTGACGGCAGGAGATCTGCTTCGGCAGAGTGCCACACACATTTATGTGTAAAACGCGTAATGGTACTTTTATTTTATTTCTAATTATCTGAAATCGATAATGATAATTTATTTTTCATGATAACAAATATAACCAGAATAATTTTTCCTAACCTAACCTAACCAGAATAATTTTTCTGTGGAAATTTCAAGTAATTTTCATGTATTTTACATAACTGTTATTTTAAAATATATACAGAATGTTTATTTTATTTTGTCCACTATTGCTATCTCGAGAACTATAAGACCTAAGAGGTCTGTTAAATTAGTAAACAATTTCTATTTTACATGACTATTTCAATGAGCATAATAGCTATTTATGAAACTAGTAAGAAAATGAAGGTTATTACCTTACGCATGTGAAATTTGCAGAATGAGGCATAGCCGAGTTATGTAAACACATAAGTAAGGTAATAACCTATTTCCTTACTAGTTTCATACAATATTTTTTCTATTTCCGTTCTAATACGAAAGAGCGATTTTGAAATTATGAAATTTGGACATATTAATGACTGTTATAAATTAAAAAATAAAAGAATAACACATCAGAATTCGTCTACCAAGATATCTGTTGCTATGTTACCTCATTATTTCACTAGTTAAATAATGCAGTTCATTACCTAACTCAAATAAGTGAAATAAAATATCTATTTCCTAACGGAAGTAGAAAAAAATATTTTTTCAACCAGTGGTTCACAAACTGTGGTTACCAACTTTGTTATTTTAAATGAAACTATATTTTTTATTTGTTTGTTCGGTAGGGAATTTTATTCTGAATTCAGTGATATAATATTTGTATATTTGCATGAAAAAAATGCATGTCTAGATTTATTTAATTATAGCTAAAATAAGGGGGCCATTACTGTACAGTACAGCTTCTCGGTCGACAAAATGTTCGAGTTACAAAAATGTAAGTTAAAAATATGTAATAGTAATACTGCAAATATGCTATTATGAGTAGTATACTTATATTCTTATGTGAAGAATATTAAAAAATATTAGAGGTTGCTTATTCGTCAAGTGTTTGAAACATAGATCCACGCCCTCCTAACATCCCTTCTATAAATAATAAAGTAGTCCAGTAGCCAACCACTAAAAATGATTTGGCGAATCCATCAATGCCCTAAACACCTTATAGAACACCGACCCTAAATCTACCTGTTACCCTTCACCAAAGCAAAGATGGCAACGTGAATTTCACCCTCGCCCTGTTTTCAAAAGACTTCACAATCATTTTGCACTAAAAAAAATGGAAAACCCTGTTTTTTCTTTCGTGAAGAAGATTCATTTACGTAAATTTTAAAACGCGAAACGCTATTGTAACAAGCAAAAGAGTTCATTAAAAAAATGTGTTAAATTGTACTTCTTTACAGAGAGCAAATTGCTTGAAAAAAATGAAGGAATGTAACAAGTCAAAGTCAATAAATTGCTAGTGACTATAATTAAGTAATTAGGATATATTGAAATGAGATCAGTTGTTCATTAAACTCCTTTACACTATTTATATTTAAAGATTTTGGACAATAATTTTCTATACGTCAAATAAGTGTAGCAGCAATGTCTATCGGTTTTAAAAAGAAACCCCTAATAATAAGACAGGGTGTTTTAAAATTATAGCAAAACAATTTAAATAACATATTTTTTCTAAGATTGCTATGAAAAGTTGACTATTACGCTCTCATTTGTCATCGTAAAGTTGACGTTTTCTATGGAACAAAAAATATTAGATGCGCGTTTACTTTAATAGTTACCAGGAATACAAACAAAACAGACACTTATTAAATCGACAGTTGACAGAATGAATTTATTTTCAGTAGTTATACGTATTTTTAATAATTTAAGATGCAATTGTAGAAAAAAGTATGTGTGTATGACGAGCGTAAAGTGTCTTTGTTCCTCTTACACTTCGACTCGCGCTGCATTTACCGTGCTCGAGTAACAAAAAATCACTTTACGCTCTTACATCTTTCGTGCCATTTCACTGATACAGATTACAAATAAAAATAATATAAATATAGCATCACGCATTGTACCCATTACTAGATGTAGCTCTCTGCCGTAGCAGATCTCAGTAAGGGATATATTTCATCGTGTGAAGGATGTTTACCAGTCGTCAAATCACTGTCTCTAAAGATGTTAGTGAAGAGGGAGCCTCAAGCTAAGTTTTTATAAGGCAAAAATTGCTTGTCAGCTGTAGGATTTGAATCCATGTTCTCAAATCCACAGGCTGATTCGATACCACTGAGTCAATTACCCAATACAGGTTACAGTATGAATTAAAATTACAAATAAATAAAATAAATATATCATCTCGCTTTTTTATCTATTACTGAGTGTGGCATCACCGTAACAGATCTCAATAAGTAATATATTTTTTCGCGTGAAGTACGGGTACTAGCCATCAAATCATGGCCCCCAGAGATGTTTGTGAAGAGGGAGCCACAGTTTTAACGGGATGAAAATTGTTTGTCGCTTATAGGAATT
Organism: Pterostichus niger; assembly: GCA_947425015.1. NCBI lineage: Eukaryota > Metazoa > Arthropoda > Insecta > Coleoptera > Carabidae > Pterostichus > Pterostichus niger. The sequence continues at coordinate 4,384,550 of OX380338.1, read as the reverse complement.
GAACACGGATCCTCAAATCCTCAGGCCGAGTCGATACCGCTGAGCCACTTACCCCATTAAACATTGAAAGAACTGTTACACATCAAATAAATTTTACCTGAAACAGACAGGAAAATATACATTTTCCTGACCTTTAAGTCTCAGGAAAGCTTTGCTTTGCATGCCTAGTCAGGATAATAACATATTGCTTGTCTAGGCAGGTAATGAAACAATCTTGAGTGTTTAGTTACTTAGCAACATAAAATACTGACTGAATATGTAAGTCAAATATTTCTTTTAATTTAAATTAATTTAAAATATGTATTATTTGTTTATAAGTTTCAGGTAAAATGTTATATGTAATACGTCAGTAAAGCGTCGTACAGGATTCGTAAGCTGTTTCAAGCCTCGCTATCGCTCTGCATGAAACTATCTACTCATCCTGTAATTGAACGCTTTCCTAACTTTTTACGTAAATAACTATTAATGTTTACTAATTTTTATTCATTACTGTAACCTATCAAGTCCATGGGCATGAAAAATGTTTGGTTCAAATAATATATAATTATTTTTGAAAATTTCGGAAACATTCTTTTCGCATTCTATCAGTGCTTAAAATAATGTACACCCTTAATTTTTTGTGCAATCATATTGAAATCCTCTGTATATTGATTGGCTATTCAATATTCTGTGGTTAGACATTTTACGTCAATTTGAAGACTTCAAGAAATAAACTACTCCTATTTATATATCTTAAGTTAAAAAGTAGGCAGTTCCTCGGTAGTTGATTCAAGCACCCCGTATAAATCGTTGGCGTACGCTGATATATGAACCCAATTTTCAAATTTGTACATTTAGGCCGGCGGCGGTGCTGCCTCCACGGGTGGAGGGTGGGCCAGCCAGCACCCTGGGTAGCTTGTAGCTCCACTGGTTAATCCGATACCGCGCCACCAGATAAGTTATTCATTTTAGATTTATGGCCATTTCTACTTGAATTTTATACATGCCATGGTGAGGCTTGCTGCGCAGGGTTGGATTTCTAGATTTTTACAAAAATAATCTCGTAATAGCTATTAACATATCTAGGAATGTTCTGTAACCAAAAACGTAACTGAACTGGTATTATTTCGGTTCTAAAACCGTAAATTAAAACCGGTATAAATAATGAACTGAACCGAAAATAGTAAGAATACAAAGAATAATATAAGTTATTAATTTTTATAATATTTATAAAGCTACAGTTTTTACAGTCGTATAAAAATATATTCGTTTATGGCACACTTTTCATAGAACACCTGTTGTAAGTAGTCTAAAATTTAAAGAAATGAATTACGTAATAGCTATTAACATACCTAGGAATGTTATGAATATCATTACAACCGCAGTGCAGAAAAATGGCTTTTTTTGGAATGAGCGGTCCGTTGCTGCATGAACGAAGCGAATGCTGCAAGACCGTGAGTTCAAAAAACGAGTTGTGTACACTATTTTTTCTACAACCATAAACCAAATTTTGATAAAAATAATCAAACAAATTTCAGTAATTGTAATATCTCAAATTTGTTATTAATTTAGAAACTTTAGAAACATATCTGGTTTAATGTATCCATGACAACTGACAATGACAAACAAACTCAATTATTTTGTTGATAATGAGAAAATTTTCTCCGTGTTTTCAATTTAAAAAATGTTTGAATCGAGTGGCGAACACGTATTAGATTCTATAGACGTTATAGAAGAAGCAAATGCTGCAACATTAAATTTGTTTCCAAATAAAAAAGTAAAAAGTATACTGTCTAGAGTTTATTTATATTAAATTACTTCTCTGCACTAGTGCAGAAATAATTCACATTTTTTGCACTAGTGCAAAATTCTGCTACTTTTATAATAAAAATAAGTTCAAAAACGCCTACTTTTTTTAATGGTTGTAGAAAAATATAATTACACACTACTCGAAAGGTCGTTACGTCACTCATTTTATTAATTATAAAATAAATACATGAAGACGACAAACAACAAGTTAGACGTAGACGTCATGTGGCCTGCCTGCTCCACAAAAATTATGTATACTTACAGAATGGTGACCGCGATCCCAGAATACTTAACTTGTAAAATCTTATTTTTATAATTTTCTACTTCCCTCATTATTTTAAAGAAAAAAGCTTCAAATAATATGTTTTTGGCAAAATTTGAATTATTTCATATTGTATTCATACTTTGTTCGAATTTCACATTTTACTGGTGACAACACTTTTTTTGTGTTTGATTTTAAAATTGTAAACGCCAAACCTGATCTGCATTTCCTGGGTCAACGTTTAACAAGTTGTATAAAAAACAAATTTTATTGAGTAAAAAACAGCGTATTATTGAATAGTAAATTGATATGAGCTACACGTAAGACAAACGAAAAATTAACCTCACTAACCAACCTACATATACGTTTCATTTACTCGATTCATTTCCAATATCCAATCAATATATTCTTTAAAAAACACACACATTGTATATATTCTGCTACACTGAATTCTCAATATTCATAAAACACTATACATGTTAAACAAGTAATCTGCAGTTACAAATTTGTACTTCAACAAGAAATATATCACTTACTAAAATCTGCTACGGTAAGTGCCACACCGAGTAATGCGTAAAAAGCGCGATGATATATTTATTTATTTAACATAAAAAATGTATATTTAGTTTTTTCATTATTATTATTTTTTAAATAATATATATTTTGTATTACAACAATGAAGTTATTTTTATTCTTTTAAAATCTTCAGTAACTAATTGATAAAAATTGTTATTTCAAAATAAGGGGTTCATTAAAAAAATTGTCGCACCGGGCGGCCCTGCCAAGGAATATGTGAGGCTAGTCGTAGCCCAGAAGATAAAACAAGTAAAATTTGCGTTTTTACTTCTTTGTACGAAGTAAAGGAAGTATTGTAATCGTGAAAATTTTCGGTTTTGAGATTTCAGCGGAAATATCCTTTTTGACCATCCCTGAATCCATTTTGACTAATTCTAGTTGTGCACCTCCCTTTTTGGTCATTATATAACTTCCGGAAGTGGTACTTTACTTGAAGCCTATAATAGATTTTAATGAAAAACTATATTCAAATATAATCCAAATGTTTTCAAGTTTGATATATAAGACTACTATATCAATGGAAATAACATAATAGGTTTTGGTTAAAATGGACTAACCGGAAGTGATACATTACATGAATCTGCTAACAGTTTTTCTTGAAAAAACTGGTATTATTTTGATTTTAGAAATAAATGCTGCAAATAAAAGTTTTAGAGATTCTGCGTCTAGCACATTAAGAATTATTAAATTAGCCTTTTGCATAAGCGAGATATCTAAATTTAAATATTATATATTTTTTGTTTTTTTTTTAAATTAAGTTTGCTATGGATTAGAACAAAAAGTAAGAAAAAAATTAAAAATTTAATGTCAGATATGTGCAATTAAAAAAATATCTATAGTTTAATACGCGTACAAGGAAGTCATGTGGTGTCCACATCAGATTTTTTTAATAACACGCAAGAGATCATGCATTTAAATCACACTATTTTTAAAAGCTATACATTAATCTAAACAAAAAAAGTAATTTAAATTGTCGAACTGATACAAAGAACATTTTGCAATATACCCGCCAAATTAAAAAAAAAACCTAGAGAGTTGGAATAAAGTAGATGGCAACATTATCCCTTAAATAATTTACTTCCAGTATCAACTATTTCCAGTTTCTCATTTTCTGTCGGCCATCTTAACAATATACACGTGCAAAATATCACCGAATAAATATGTTTTTTCACATGTGGTTTATCTTGTTAAATTCACAAGTTACGTTATTTTTTACGGTAAGGACAGTTGCTCATCCGTAAAGCTATTTTCAAATATAATTTTTAAAATTAACTATGTAAAAAAGAGATGTGTATTAGGATTGGAAAATATTTTTGTACAAATAAATGCTGAAGATGATGGCTTAACCATCGAAACGTCCAATAAACAAATATAGTATTCAAGGATCGTAAAGCCATATATTCCTTCCCAAAATTAAATATGGTTGCGTCTGAATAGTTTTAATTCCATTGTAAGCTCTCGACTGCAACTGGGATTAAGTTTTCTGTTATACAGAATAACAATTAAAATTAAAATGAACCATCTTATAAATGTAGAATTATGTATAAACCTTAGACAGAGTTCCTTATCGGCACGTCCCGATCTCGCACAACGCATTCGCATTCCGTCGCGGCGCTGCTTGTTTCTCGGCGGCGGCGGCGCAAATGAGTAATGCGATTGGGCGGCGCCGGGCGCCGGGACGCTTTGTGAGCCCCCTCGCCGCTTCCCGCACCGCTACCGACGCGCAATCAGCGCCAATCCGATTTGGCGCCGTGTCCGGAATTGTCTACGCTGAGCACCGAATTCTGATGTCGAATGCCGATCGCGATCTTATAAGTAAATGCCTGCGAATTTAATTTGTTTGTCTACAAAAGATACAGGATTTTGTTAAGATTTATTTGATGGTGGATTGCTTGCAAAATATATGATTTTTTGTTTGTTTTTACTTCCTTGTACGAAGTAAAGATAGTATTGTAATCGCGAAAACTTTCGGTTTTGAAATTTCAACGGAAATATCCATTTTGACAAATTTCATTGTGACGTCTGTAAGTACGTATGTATCTCGCATAACTCAAATACGGTAAGCCGTAAAAAGTTGAGATTTTGTATTAGGGACTGTTTTTGGTCATTGTAGAACTTCCGGAAGTGCTACTTTACTTGAAGCCTATAATAAATTTTAATGAAAAACTATATTAAAATATAATCCAAAACTTTTCAAATTTAATATACAGAGTGTTTCACAATTTAGAGCAAAAAATTAAAGGGTATATTATGTACGACGTGCTGATCATGAAACAAAAAGAATTTGTTTTTAAATTGCAAAACTATTTTCCATGTTTCCCAGTCCAAAATTTTTCGTTGCCACTGCCACTGGGTGGATGATTATGTTAAAGTTATTAATTAAATAAAATTCTATTATAAATAACTGCTAATCATTGAATTGTGTAATTATTCTTTCGTAGTTGATACCTACTTCATTGTTTGTGTTTAATAGGAAAGCGAATCCAGTGCAGTACTATAAAAAATGTTTTAGGTTAACAACCCTTAATTTTTCGAATTTAAAAAAAATATTTTTGTTTCATGATCAGCACGTCGTACAGAATATACCCTTTAATTTTTTGCTCTACGTTGTGAAACACCCTGTATAAGACCACTACGTTTACTTTGTTTTACATACTATTTTTATTCCATTTACTATTCACTTAATTTGGCATTGTTAGTCCTTTAGGCTATTAATTTTTGTTGACCTAGCTCTAATATTATTAATTATGTTCTAAGTTTTAATGTAACATCTTAGTTGAAGTTATTTCTTTGATCAAAACACTTGACAGATATTAATACTCAATACAAGAAACGTACGTTCCTTACCTGAGTCAATCAATTATTATTTACTATTTCAGCAAATATTTTTATGTTATTTATACATGTTGAATTTATGTATTTCTTTATAGTAAATAAATTTATTATTATTCTTATTATTATATCAATGGAAATAACATAATAGATTTTGGTTAAAATGGGCTAACCGGAAGTGATACATAACATGAAGCTGCTAACAGTTTTTCTTGAAAAAATGGTATTATTTTGATTTTAGAAATAAATGCTGCAAATTTTAGAGAATTAAATTCTGCGTCTAGCGCATTAAGAATTATTAAATTAGTCTTTTATATAAGTGAGATATGTTGATTTAAAAATTATATATATATTTTATTTTTTTGTAATTAGTTTGCTATGGATTAGAACAAAAAATAAGAAAAAAAATTAAAAATGTAATGTCAATGTCAAATTACGTCAAATATGTGCAATAAAAAAATTTTAGGTATAGTATAATACGCGTACAAGGAAGTCATGTGGTGTCCAAATCAGATTTTTTAATAAAATAAATGAAATTAATTCAAATATAATTATTTTGGTAGTCAATGAAGCTATACTGATTAAATGTTACAATAATAAATAAGATTCAAAATTAATAATTTGAAATTAATTATGTCATAATTAACAACAAAAAATGTCACCGTTTATAGCAAAGCTCAGACATGTCCATTATATCTATCTTTGTTTTTCACGGCACGATTTTATGCCAGTTTTACTGATCACCCTATATATATATAACAACTTGAGTCTGTAGCGCGTGATTTCATTAAGCCTAAAACTTGTTTATTAAAGGTGCGAGCGAAGCGAGTCCACAAATACATAAATTCTATTAAAAATATACATTTTTCTTTTGACGGATTATCATACAACATTACTTGAAGCTAATAACTTCTCAAATTTATTCAATTCCTCCTTAAAGTGTATTTTGTATAACTATGAATTCTAAATGATGTTAATAATAAAATTATTGCATACTTTGCGCAGGAATCAGCTACCATTCATGTCCCATGTTGTCCGCTATCAAATCAGCACAGCCTTGGCTCTTGTGAGATCCATTCAGTCTATTCCACAGCACTACCACCATATATCAACGTTTCTTTTATATACCACGCACTAATACGTAAAATATCGCACAATTTAAGCCAATTTACGCATTAAAATATGACTAAATATTCACTAAAATACTGACAAACACAGAAAACGATTCGATCACTGTAGGATTCCGCACTCGACTAACCATTTCAAACAAACCTTGTACAAGCTTATCAACTAATTGGGAAGAATATGCTGTAACTTGTTCGGTAACGTCAACATATTTTTATTTATAATTAAAATTCAATAACCTTACCTAGTAAATATAATGTACAGATCTAATTGCTCTCGAATTTTTGCGATTATGAACGAATGAGCCCGATTTACGAGTTTCAAATATTTTGGGACAGCAATATATATTTTATTTTCGCAATTAAGTGCGTGAGAAAATAAAAAGGCAATGAGCTGAATTCAACACTCGTCTATAGCTTAGATATCTTGCCTAGAAACCATGAAAACATTATTTTTACTTCCTTGTACGAAGTAAAGGAAGTATTGTAATCGCAAAAATTTTCGGTTTCCAAATTTCAGCGGAAATATCTATTTTGACCATCCCTGAATCCATTTTTACTTCCTTGTACGAAATACAATATATACTCATATTTTAGAATTTTTTAAATAATTATTTTAAAAAATTATTTCAAAATTAATTAAGTAATTATTTTGATCAAGTTATTATCCTTCAAAATTAAATTATTTATTTTTTCAAAGTTGTCTTCTTCATTTTTTTAAATATTGTTTTTAACATTATTTTACAATTAGAATTTTTTGACATTTAAAAAATATATATATAATATTATAAAAATATTTCTATCATTATTTATAATTTTTGGATGAATGTTATTTTTTAAATATTATTATTCTAAGTATTTTATATTTTATATTAATTACTTTTATTATTGTTAATTAATTTATAATAGAGTCCTGAAGAAGGCTAAAGAGTTGGCCGAAACGTCGACTTAATAATAAAAAATAAAAAAACTGACTGAATTCCAAAAAAGTCTATCATTTCACAATATTTAATATTGGGGTAGGTGACATAGTGGTAACGATTTGAGAACCCGGGTTCGATTCCCACAATTTTCTCCAAATTAAATCTACTCATGTAGCTCCCCCTCCGCTAACATCTTGGACGTCTTTTTATTTAATTACATGATTTAAAATTGCATTTCATTCTCTGAATTTTGTACTTTGCCGGTGACGTACAACATAAATTACTTACAGATTTGCACGTTTTTCTAATAAAACTAATGAAATCAGTTGTTTTTTAGGAAACAAATCTTTAAATAAAATAAATAATAGTACAGTGTGAATTACAAGGAAAAGTATTATATTTCAGGACGGAGTGATAATTGTGGAACGAATTCAGCAGCCACAAAATACTGAAAAGTTCATTTTTCCTACTTTACAAATACTATAGTAAAATTTTCGTAAAAATAAATTCAAGTGATTGAATAAAGTAATTAAATATACAGGGTGTTTCACAACTTAGAGCAAAAAATTAAAGGGTATATTCTGTACGACGTGCTGATCATGAAACAAAAAAAGAATTTAAATCGCAAAACTATTTTCCATGTTTCTCAGTCCAAAATTTTTCGTTGCCACTGCCACTGGGTGGATGATTATGTTAAAGTTATAAATTAAATAAAATTCTATTACAAATAACGGCTAATAAATGAATTGTGTAATTTTTCTTTCATAGTTGATACCTACTTCATTGTTTGTGTTTAATAGGAAAGCGAATCCAGTGCAGTACTACAAAAAATGTTTTAGGTTAACATCCCTTAATTTTTCGAATTTAAAAAAAATCTTTTTGTGTCATGATCAGCACGTCGTACAGAATATATCCTTTAATTTTTTGCTCTAAGTTGTGAAACACCCTGTATGTGCATAATGCAGACATCTTTTATAATGTAGGTAGTACTGCATACTACATATAACTTGTCTTCAATATGTCATTTCTTCATCCGACGATATTAGTTATTACAATGCAATGATTGGAATCTTCTTCTTAAGAAAATCTTATTATATTTTTCCCACTATCAAATTTAGAAATTATAAAATATCATCATGCATTTTACCAATTACTGCGTATGAATCGGGCTATTCTATTATAAAATATGTTGATGTTTTGTTCCAGAATAAAATTATCTTATAGACCAGTGGTTTTCAAAGTGTGGGTTATGCGCCCAGGGAGAATGCGAAGACATTAAACAGAGGTCGTCAGATGCCAGTTACTAATTTTTTTAAATATCATTTAAAGGTTAAAAAAATATATTACCAGCTCAAAGATTTATGAAAAAGTTTCTACGCCTTTTTGCCTATTACTAGATGTGACTCTCTGCCGTAGCAGATGTATTTATGGACGTGAAGTGCGGTTACCAGCCGTCAAATCACGGGCACTAAAATGTTATTGTAGAGAGAGCCACAGGGGGAATTATAAATGTCGTCTATGCAAATTCAAACCAGGAGTGTCAAATCCACAGGCCGTCTCGATACCACTGAGCCATCTACAATCAGATTATAGTAGAAAATTAATCGTTTTCAGCCCAATTTTTAAAAGAGTTTTAGCTAATCCTAACTTTTAGATTATTCAAATTAAGCTAAACAATATTCTCAAAAAATAAATAAATAAATCATCACACCTTTTACCCATTACTGAGTGTGGCATTCTGCCGAAGCTGATCTCGGGAAGTGATATAATTCTTCGCGTGAAGTGCTGCCGTCATATCACGGCCCCCAAAGATGTTAGTGGAGAGGGAGCCTCAGGGGTAGATTTAAATTGGTGAAAATTGTTTGTCGACTGTATTCTCAAAAAAGTTTAAACAAACTCTAATATAGTCTTGTTGCCACTTGGTTTTCGAAAGTGATTTGAATTAACTTTTTTAAATCGGACTAGAATAATAGGAGTAATAAAATATAATCCAAAATTTAGGATTAGCTAAACCTTTTGTGAGAATCAGGCTCTACATTTTTCATTTATAACCGTCAGATTTAATATTTTATTCCTTTATGTTATTTTCTGTAATCAACCGTACTTCACGCGGACATATTTATCACTTACCGAGATCTGCTTCGGCAGAGTGCCACACCCAGTAATGGGTAAAAGGTGTGATATATGATATTTATTTTATTTTATTTAGTAAATAATAAACAAATAGTTAAAACATTTATTTTTTTATAAACTCAAATTAATTCTGCACATAAATTGCAAGCATTATTGAACTGCTACTAACACTAACAGATATACAATAATTATCTCGTTTAAAATTTTCAACTGCAATCAAATACAAAAAGCATAATTGCATCCATATGCAACTAATTACTTGTAATTACAGTCCTATTACACTAAAACCCATTTCATCAAATTACAAAAAATCAAACCTAAACTCACTATCGCATCTGTTTAAAAATTCAACACATTGCAAATAGCAAATCAGCACTAATCATCATCATCATCATCATCAGCCATAAAATGACAAATCATCAAACATCCAAACTGACGAATTGTCGAATTGCATCCATTACAAGCATTTATGTAATAGTGTCTCCCCTAAAATAAAAAGCACTCGTTGGTTGTTGCATTGCACCCGACGCACGCTTTGCTTCCGGTTCCAGATTCCCGGTCCCCGAGTCCTACGAGGAGAAAGGAAAAGGATAGGGATGGTGGCATTCCGATTCGACTACTCCTGTTTCGTCCTTTAATGAAATTATTAAAGATGCGACAGTCAGATCATTCTAATATCAAATATGTTGAAGTTTTATTCCAGAATAAAATTATCTTATAAACCAGTGAATTTCAAAATGTGGATCATGACTCCCTGAATGGTTGCAAAAATATGCTACTTACAAATTTAAAAAGAATATATTCACAGATACAAAAAAATTATTATAAGTTTGAAAGTAAAATACAATTAATTCTACAAACTGTTATACTAACATACCAAGATTCCTAAAAAGCTAGTACAAAGATCGTAAAAAATATTTCTTTTTTTTTTTTTTGGCTTCTTTGGCGGACCAACTACTCAGGTCATATGCCGCCATTACGCCCTGATCCGCGTTTTTAGGTCTTTTAGTCAACAGCAACGCAGGTTTCTCGGGACGGTCACCCATCCAAATACACCCCGCGCGCAACGTTGCTTAACTCGCGTTATCGCTTGGATCAGTATCAACGAGTTATGCCATGGCCGTTGACAAATATTTCTTAAATGTAGTTTTATTTTGCATGACACATTTTTTACTTCAATGTTGATCACACAAAACTAAAGGGATCGCGAAAGAATGTATTTGTTATTTTTGCCTCCAAGGAGGAAAGTTTGAAAACTACTGTTATATTTAACAAATAATATTGGTAGGATCCATATAAATTGTTTGTGTAATAAATAGGCTAGATATCTCGTTTCAGCTATTTTATCTAACTTGTCATGTGCATTTTACATTTTTTATATTTTACCTTACTGTTGAAGAAGGAAAGGTGAAATACCCTATTTTTTGTGAATTTAAACAAATATATTTTTGTTCTATAATCAGTAGGTATATAAAATTATATGTCATTAAAGTTTCGTACAGAGGTATAGAAACAGCGTGTATAATGTGATATACTGATTATAGAATAAAAAGATTTTTTAAAAAATTCACTAAACTTAGGGTATTTCATTCCTAGCGAACATATTTTGTGTCACTGGTTTAATAGTACATTTAATAAAAAAAAAAAGACATTACCCCAGATACCTACATGTCATTAAAGTTTCGTGCAGTGGTATAGAAACACCCTGTATTTTATTTTGATTCTGATTGGCTGACTAAAACGTCAAAATGAAGACAGCACTGTATCAATTTTCACACATGTAACAAATTGTACGCCATTTATATTTAGATGTCAATTAACGCTGTCATTATAGTAGATGGCCAGCCCAGAGCTCGGTGGTATCGAGTCAGCCTGTGGATTCGAGAATTCGAGTTCTGAACCCACAACCGATAAACTTGACTTCATATTAAAATTACTCTTGTGGCTTTCCCTTCACTAACATCTTTGGGGGTCGAGATATAAAAGCTGGTAACCACACTTTACGTACAAAATGAGATCTGGTACAGTTGAGTTCCACACCCAGTAATGGGTAAAAGGCGTGATGATATTTTTTATGTATTTAATTTTAAATAAGATCTTGTATTAAAAAAAAAATTGGGAGTAATCTTTATTAATGAGCATAGAGCAAAATGTGAAATGTCTAAACGAAAGCTCACCGAAGGGAAGCGAGGGGTAGAGCGCATAGTAGGGGAAGGCACAGTAGTGGGGATAGAATTATAGTCCCGGCCTGCTTTGATCTCGCCATATCTCTTACAAATGCAAATTTCATTTTGCTCTGCCGTACCCCATCAAAAATATGAACTAAACGATAACTTTATTTATTATTCATACCTCGGGCGATCCGCGCGACCCAATCTACGACAAGCGCGCTACGGATACGTTACGGCTACGTTATGTGCGTGCTGTTACGTTGCGTGCACCCGCACATTGTTGGGATTTGATGATGAAGTGAATGAAGATCACATAAGTACCGTGTGAGATAATTTCAAATAAGTTAATCGGCTTTTTTGTAATGGACTGAATTATGAAATGTTTTATTATTTATGTTCATCTTTTTTTTATTTTTAATATACTTTTAATCGGATAACTTTTGCGTTTCTCTTAAAATTTGTAACTTAATTTTATTTATATAAATGAGCTTAAAAATAAATGCGTATAATAAGTACTACAAAGAAAACGACTAAAGAAAAATTTAATCAAATTGTTACAAAATTAATGTTAATATTTTTAACCCTGTACTCTGTCTGTATTAAAATATATGATACGTCCAATATTTTTCAACTTATTTTTTCAAGTGAATTTTCTTCTAAGCATTATTATAAACAATCTACTACATTCTTATGATCACGCGCTATTAATCGATCAACTAAGATCCTTTTACTAATTTTCTATTTAAAAAATATTTTTAAACTCGCGCAATGTAGGATTAATAACAGAATATATAAATTTTCTAAATTATTTAAGTTGGCCTGTGGATCTTGAGAACCCTGGTTCGATCCCCACATCCGACAAACAATTTTCACCAAATGGCTCCCCCTCTACTAACATCTTTGGAGGCCGCAATTTGACGACTGATAACCGCACTGCACGCGAAGAAATATATCACTTACCAAGATCTTCTTCGACAGAGTGCCACATCCAGAAATGGGTAAAAAGGCGTAATGATATATTTATTTATTTTATATATTTAAGGTGCAGGCTTAAAAATTCAATCTCAACCTAACAATAAAAAACAAAAATAAATATCACAACTAAAAATTATTTCTGTATCAGCACTTTATCAATTAAACCTTTTTGATTGGAGTAATAATTTTTATTTAAATATTTATTATTTTGTACAACAGAAATTTATTCCACAGCTACAGCTACAACCCTAGGTTAGAGGAATTTAAACACGGATACAGTTATAATTTGATAATAAATTTAAAACACAAAGTTAAAAATATTATATGCTATGAGATTTGCAATAACGAAACTACCACATCTGCCACTGTCCATAAACCTCTTGTTAGGGTGATGATACACGCCTACTTGGCACCTGATATTAATCTTTAGAAACAAGATATTAATATTATTATAAATGAAACATATATTGCATTATACATTTCTTTTTGTGCGTAAATAATATATTATTGAAACAGGTGTATTGGAGCAAATGGATGAATGTGATTGAAGGTTTGTTGCGTGCTGAAAGACGTAGGACGATTTTTGATTCTTGATAAATCTGATGAGTGGATGTTCTGTGAACGTTTCAAGGATTTATACTACCTTATTTTATGGGATATGTACGTACATTTTTCTAGTTAAATTTAAGAACATTCAATTTTTGATAAAAAGTGTAGGTCATGTGATGAGGAGGGAAGAATTACTTGGTGAGGAACGTTTTGAAAGGATTAGTTGCAGCTGAAGACTTGCAAAAACAGAATACTTCTGATGACGATATTTTTGTAGAAATAATAATGCAAAATAATTTAGATTGAATTTCTTAAAAATGGTTTCATCATCTGTGGCGCTACAGCCCAAATCGGGCCTGGGCCTACCGGACACACCGAGCCGCAGTTTTTACACAGCCGTACTGCCGGTTTTCTTAGTCGAATGCTACATTATTTAAGACGTATAAGTGACTAGCTTATAGCGCCCGAGTGTGATAAATACATGTAGCTGTATTTTATATTTTACGACAAATCACACATTGTCGACAGGCGGATTCGAACTGACGAACCTTGGCTCGGATGACGTCACAGTATGAGATGTGCCTTAACACGCTTACTTTTTGGTTATAATTAAAATAACGTATTGATCACGCTATTTTATTAATGCCTTGTATTAGTTGTTATTCTCAGCTAAAAATGGTTTAGGGGAAGTAATAAAAAAAATCATTATTTTCATGATTACAGAGGCTGTTTATAAAAACAATTATAAACTTCAGTAAATAATATAAGCATAGATTACATGACATACTAATCATAGAACAAAAAGTTTTTTTCGAAATTAGCAAAATAAGAACATGGATTTTGAAGTGCATATTTTTAGTGGTTCTAATCGACATTACATACAGTATCTAAAATAAATAAATAAATATATCATCACGTCTTTTACCCATTACTGGGTGTTGCATTGTGCTTTAGCAGATCTCGGTATGTGATATATTTCTTCGCGTGAAGTGCGGTTACCAGCCGTCAAATCACGCCCCCCAAAGATGTTAGTGGAGGGGGTGCCACAGGGGTAGATTTAAATTGGTGAAAATTGTTTTTCGGCTGTGGGGATCGAACCAGGGTTCTCAAGATCCACAGGCCGACTCGATACTACTGAGCCACCTACCCCATATAAATAATATAAATAACTTTTACTCCATTTAGTGATATATTGGTTTTTTTTTAAATAATCAAGATTAATTTTAAAAATCTATTAGTTTTGATTCGATACCACTGAACCACCTACCCCTACCACAAACAGTATCTGATGTTGTAAAATGAATAAATTGCAATGTTTAGAATTCTAATTTAATTATTATTATATTAGAAATTATTATCAAACTAGTGTCACTAAAAATGTTAATTTAAGGTAAACCATCTTATCGTACTAGTCCAATATAGTGCCATGTTATAAATCTTTTAATTATGATACATTTGAACAAAGTAGGAGGCTCAGTGGTATCGAGTCGACATGTGGATCTTGAGAACCCTGGTTCGATCCCCACAGTCGACAAACAATTTTCACCAATTTAAAAAATCTACCCCTGTGGCTCCTCCACCACTAATATCTTTGGAGGCCGTGATTTAACGGCTGGTAACCGCACTTCACGCGAAAAAATATATCACTTACCGAGATCTGCTTAGGCAGAGTGCCACACCCAGTGATGGGTAAAAGGCGTGATGATATATTTATTTATTTATATTTATATATATATATTTGAACAAAGTATATTATTTGAAATATGAAGCTTGTCCCCCGAAATAATTTAGAAACAAAATCTGAAAATCACCAAAAGGAAGAACTTGGAAGCAACAGTATTATTCTGGATATAAAATGAGATTTATTGTTGCAAACTTGCACTTATGCAAATATTCGTTATTTATTTTCCACCTATGTAATAAACGATTGACAATGAGACAGAGAAACTAAACCATCTCAGTCAGTCTGCCGCGTTAGTCGTAGCTCTGTTGTCTGTTTTATTATAAATTATGCATAAGTAGATATAAAAGTTAAGGGCGCCATCCTTGTATTGAGTTAGCGTTCGCCGGCTGACGTAATTCGCCTAATTGCCGGGCCGTTTGTGGCGCATTTTTACCAATTAGCCGTTTTGCTTTTATACCGAGTGAAGCTCGAGCCACGAGCCACGAGCCACGAGCCTGCTGTGTCGGTAATGTGCAACCAGCGACTCTGTCTCACTGCTGCAACATCTACTAACTACACTGCTTGATGTTGTTACACTCAATTGAGGTGTCGTCTCAAAACTATGTTGAGTGCAGACAAACTAGATTAGCGTTAGTTGGAATTGCACTACAGCAGCGCGGAGTGCAGGTAGCTTATGGACACATGCTGGCCCGACGAGACGGGGGGGAGGGGGGGAGGGGGTAAAATACCCAGGGCCCGTGGAATTCAAAGGGTCCGGATGTGATGCTATTTTATAAATTGCTTTTAATTTTCTACTATTTCACCACTTTTTTATATTCTTTACTAAAACATGTATAACGAAATGTCTGATACACGTTTTCAACAATTTATTACATTGTATAAAAATTACGAAATGCTTGATCAAGGGCCCCAGTTGCAAATTTTAAATAAATTTATACACTATTCAAAAGTACATTATTACATTGTTGCATTTTTGTTTCTTATATTACTACATTCATTGTATACAACACACATAGGCAAAGGCTCTATACATTTGTGCGTAGTGCTGTTTTGGTATCCCCTGCATTTATCGAATATGCAACTAGATATTAGATAGTCATACAGTGAGTATACAATACACATCGCTGTACCAATTAACTCTTACCGAACTGTTACCATATTTTAGCCTCGATTTTAGTGCGCACAATAAATTTTAAATTTGAAGACTTCAGTACTACGAAGGAGTATTTATAACATATATATATGAAGGTAATTAATAATTGTTTTTAAATGAATATAAAGTTTTATAAAACATCTGTTTCTAACACTATTAATACTTTTTAACTCTTTTTGTAGATTCTGCCCTTACATAGTTATGGAGACATAAATTTGAAGCAGATAACGAAAAATACATTTTAAACATTAAAAATGAGTTACCGCCATAAATCAGGTGCTTTAAAACGAAAAGAAAAAGCTGCAAGGGAAGAAAACCAAGCAAAACCATACATATATTTATAAATATATTTTTTTTGTATCTTATATTTAATTAATAAATATTCAAAGTTAAAGGGGGCCCGAATTTTTTTTCCCGGGGCCCGCTTTTCCTCTCGGCGCCCCTAGACACATGGAAATGAGTGTACGAGGATATATAGGTGGATTGAGAGAATGGAGATGGACAAAGGACAAATACTCTTTTATAACCAGTTTCTTTTATTTTACTTCATTAGCTAACCAAACATTCTGAAATTAAATAGTAACAAAATTATAGGTAGAATCCGGGTTCGATTCCTACAGCCGACAAACAATTTTTACTAAATTAAATCTAACCCTGTGACTTCCTCACCACTAATAATCTTTGGGGGCCGTGATTTGACCGCATTTCACGTGCATAAATATATCACTTACCGAAATCTGCTTAAGCAGAGTGCCACATCCAGTAATGGGTAAAAGGCGTGATGATATATTTATTTATTTATTTTACAACCCCTGTGGAACCCCTCTACTTACATCTTTGGGGGCCGTGATTAGACGGTTGGTAAACGCATTTCACTTGCATAAATATGTCATTCATAGAGATCTGCTACGGCAGAGTGTGCTACATCCAATAATGAGTAAAAGGCGTGATGATATTAAATGCCTATGGCACACTGGTCAATGAGAGTCGATGAGCATCGATGAGCTCTTCGATGAAACAACAGAACGCACTCTTCATTGACAAACCATAAAAGCTTCTAAAGTTGAGAAAGAAACACTAAATTTCAAACATATGCTAACGTGAAGTGAGATACAAAAGATACGAGTGAAATGAGATACGTTCGTTTCATCGATGAACTCTTCGATGGAAATAAAGGAGCCTCTAATTTTCGTCGATGACGGGTGAGTTCTGTTGTTTCATCGAAGAGCTCATCGATGCTCATCGACGCTCATCGACCAGTGTGCCATAGGCATAATAGCGCAGTTTTTTTTCTATATCTAGATACATTTTTTTTCTAGAATCCAAGGTGGAGATTTAAATTTGTATATTTAATTTTCAAGTATAACTTAAAAGAAAATTATCAATTTTTGAAATCTGATATCTCTTATAATGAAAGAAATAACGAACTGTTATTTTAAAATTTGTCGAAAAATGTATTTAGAAGAACACTCAATATCCATTTTGAGCATCCCTGAATCCATTTTTACTAATTTCGTCGTGACGTCTGTACGTCCGTATGTATCTCGCATAACTCAAAAACAGTAAGCCGTAGAAAGTTGAGATTTTGTATTTAGGACTGCTATAACATCTAGTTGTGCACCTCCATTTTTGGTCATTATATAACTTCCGGAAGTGATACTTTACATGAAGCCTATAATAGATTTTAATAAAAATTTGGTATATAAGACTACTATATCAATAGAAATAACATAATAGATTTTGATTAAAATGGACTAACCGGAAGTGATACATCACATGAAGCTGCTAACAGTTTTTCTTGAAAAAAATGGTATTATTTTGATTTTAGAAATAAATGCTTCAAATAAAAGTTTAAGAGAATTAAATTCTGCGCCTAGCACATTAAGAATTATTCAATTTGCCTTTTGTATAAGCGAGATATCTACATTAAAAATAACCTCGAAAATATATTCAGCGACCCCAAAAATCCTCGACCAACTAGTTTTGAACCTTACACTCTATTTTAGTTGAATATCGCAATTTCATCCCCAACCCCTTAAAAAAGTGCATATGATCAAAATGGCCCCGAAAATAGATTTTGGCGATCTCAAAACCCCTGGGTAACCAATGTTGAACGCGTAATATTTTCGTATTATTTAATTTCATTTATGCCGATTCTTGCTTTTACCACCTTTCAGGGATAGTTTGTACCCCTAAAAAGCAACTTCCGGAAGAAAAAAAATAGGGTTTCAATATTTTTTAGAGTTCTATTAGTGTGTTAAGTTTCATTTAAATCGGTGAGTGACAGTTGGGTAGTGTTATTTGTCAGTAATGGGTAAAAGACGTGATAAAAATTTATTTAGTTTTTTCTTCATCTGATCCGCGGACGCGGTATTAATTAATATTTTATAATTTTGTGAGACTTAGCCAAGTATTTAGTTTATATTTTATTAGCTATTTGTTTTGTATTATGATTAGACTGTACTGTAAAAAATCTAAATACCAAACAAACATAATTATATTATTTTCTGAGCTTGTCTTCCGTGATTTCAATTTATTGTATTGTATTAATTTCGTACACTCCATTTTTAGTAAACGTTCAATGATGCGTGCTTCACAGCTAATCGTTTCATATCATGCGTAAAAATCAATTACCAAACTCTGATTCTACAGCAAGCCTCGGTGATGAGTGCTGCCCTCATCAACCGTGCATATAATTACAAATTCACAATTAATTTTTAATATTACATATACTTTATAATAGATTACATTGTGAAATAAAATTCAATCACAAATTATAATAAAAACAAAGCCAAATAAACAATAAGTATATAATTGTAATATTTTGCCTCAATTTACTAGAAATAAATGATAATAGTAAGAACACTAGATAAAGAAAAGATTAACACTTAAATAGTAACGGTATTATTACTTTCTAAATGACATACATTTTGCATTGCACTAGCGTTACTGTTCAAACTGAAATTTAAACATTAGAAAGCTATTTTATTTCTGTTCGCCTAATACAATTTGTTGCTATACCTGCTGGAAAATTGTTGCTTTTAGCAATAAATTTGCAATAACGGCTTTAATAATATATTTAAATAAAACATGTATACAGAAACACGTTGGTAAACATTACATATTATAAACTTTAATTAAATATAGATAAATAAATAATATTGAAACGTGTTGGCCCACGTAAACAATCTTTTGCTATATTTGCGAATATGTTCTGCCATCTGTTATGCGTAACGTGAAACTTGAAACAGATTCTGTAATATTACACTGTAATAGTGGTTTGATACTTTGCTAAAGAAAACTAGCGGCAAATTTAAATTTCAAATATTATTATAAAATTGATGAATCTTTAATAGTTATTTTTGTATTAAGTGCGCAAAATGAGTGTTTTTTTTGTTGCGCGTAAGAATGTTACTTTTAGTTGAGACCGCAGGTTGAGACAATAAAAGTCATTCGAACGTGCCAAAACCAAGAATTTTGCCCACGAAATACAAACAACATTTTTTCTACAACTGTAAATAAAGAATAATACAATAATTATTGATTTATTTAAGTAAATTGAAGGAAAACAATCAACAATAATATAAATTTGATACAATATAAGTGTTGTAACTAATGAAACCTAACAACAAATAATTTAGGAGCGTGCGAGAGATACTTATTTTGCGCACTAGGGTGCAAAATAATGCGCCAAATACGCGTTGTCATGGTAATGTAATTGATGAAAAAATCAACGTACTTCGTGTATTGTTATTAGTGAAAAAAAATGAAACATTTTTTTGACAGTTGTAGAAAAAAATATATTTCATTTTAATTGCTACTTAAAATTTACATAATTACTTCGTATTATTTAATTAATATGTGTAACACGCAGTGCACGCAACTATTAAAATGTGATGAATCATCATTATAGATTACTTTTTTCTCAGTTTACAATCGTTTAAAGTTGCATTCACAATATACAATTAATAATGCCGATTAGCCGTAAGTGATATAATGGCAAATAATATTTGTAGAGAACTTTGTAACGGAACTTAAACAAAACAAAATTATCTGAAATCGTATAATACCGATATGCGTCTTTTTATTTCAATGTTAATTATTATCACCTCTATATTTTTATAATATATCACTTGCTACGATCAAATGTCTTACCCAGTAATGGATAAAAGGTTTGATAATTTATTTATTGTTATTTTATTTATATTTTCGAAATACTGCAGTTTTGTAAAACTCTAGTTGATATTTAAATAGTTACTGTCAAAAATAAATTATGCTTGTAGGAAAAGATATAATTTAGAGACATAATAATATAACTATGATATTAATTGTAATTGAAAAATATATAATTTGCAAGAAATCAATTAATATTTTTATTTAATGTGTTAATTTTGTCGGTGTTGCCTGTAACATTATTTGATATATTTCAAAGAGTGAATTAAAATTACAATTACAAACTGTAATTACTAAATGCCAAGCTGTGAATGTAGAGTAAGAATTAAAATTATTTGAAAGAAATTGTATATTTTACATTTTTGCTTATATTTAAGGACTTTATTATTATTATTTTTTCTGATGGCCATAAATTATATTTTAGCTCTAATTTACCCGAAGTCAATAACTCTCAAATTCAATTCCCACAGCGGACAAACAATTTTCACCACATTTAAATTACCCCTATAACTCTCTCTCGCTCTTTAACGGCCATGATTTGACGGCTAGTAACCGCACTTCACGCACATAAATATATCATTTACTAAAATATGCTACGGCACAAATTGCCATTGGTAAAAGCCTGATATATTTATTTAATTTAAAACTTATACAGCTGTTGGTAAAATACGTGATTGATTTATTTTATTTAAAATTTATAATAGACGAAACTTTAATTAGTTGCATAATTAAGTGTACATTTTTAGTGCCACTGGCCGAAACTCCAAACAGTCATTTATCTGGCGTTGTATAATGAGTAAATCAATAATTATTATTTAATTATTAATAGATTTATCAACATACACTTCAAATAAATGTTATTTTTGCAAATGTCAAAATAAATATTTATGTTGTATAAATAAATATATCATCACACTTTTTACCCATTACTGGGTGTAGCACTCTACCGTAGCAGATCTCGGTAAGTGATATATTTCTTCACGCGAAGTGTGGTTAGCAGCCGTCAAATCATGGCCCCGAAAGATATTAGTGGAGGGTGATCAACAGGGGTATTTTTAATGTGGTTTGTCGGCTGTGGGAAATGAACCCGGGTTTTCAAATCCACAGCTTGACTCGATACCACTGAGCCACCTACCTCATATTCTATAATTAATATATTACTCATTAGTTTTATGCATAGATATAGAAAATCAGTATAATTTTCTGTCAATACTTATTTTTACTTCCTTGTACGAAGTAAAGGAAGTATTGTAATCGCGAAAATTTTCGGTTCTCAGATTTCAACGGAAATAGGTGTTTTGGCTCTCCCTGAATCCATTTTGACTAATTTCGTCATGCCGTCTGTACGTACGTACGTACGTATCTCGCATAACTCAAAAACGGTAAGCCGTAGAAAATTGAAACTTTATATTTAGGACTGTTATAACATCTAGTTGTGCACCTCCCTTTTTGGTCATTATACAACTACCGGAAGTGGTACTTTACTTGAAGCCTATAATAGATTTTCATGAAAAACTATATTCAAATATAATTTAAAACTTTCCAAATTTGGTATATAAGACTATTATATCAATGGAAATAACATAATAGATTTTGGTTAAAATAGACCAGTGGTTCCCAACCTTTTTTTAATCGTGACCCTTTTTAGTTTTTTTAAAATGTTCGCGACCCTCCTTTCGCATATTTGATCAGGGTTCGTAAATATCATGATATTTATAATAAATATCAAAATATCTGATATATAGGATATATATCAGATAAATATCACTTTTTGGATATTTATTTTTTAATTTTAGTTTTTGTACACATTTATTATCACAATAGGAAATACAAAATAAATTATTACTCTTAAATAAAAAATTAACATAGGTAATGAAAAAAAGTAAATATACATTGAATGGGTACACAAATATTATATAGTACTAAGAATAGTAAGAATATTTAAATAATTCTATATCCTAAATAGGGACAAATTATCATCTTCTGATGAACTTCCTGAACATAGCATTGCAGATAGACTCACTTGGCCAAATCTAATCTAAATTAGTTTTTTTTTTGTAGTTTCTTTTTGGTTTAAATATTTAAACATAAAAACTA
Organism: Pterostichus niger; assembly: GCA_947425015.1. Taxonomy (NCBI): domain Eukaryota; kingdom Metazoa; phylum Arthropoda; class Insecta; order Coleoptera; family Carabidae; genus Pterostichus; species Pterostichus niger. Next base: position 4,362,110 of record OX380338.1, on the reverse strand, counting down.
ATTTACCGGCATTGTCGTTACCGAGACGATTACGTAATTGAGATTGGACAATGCCAAAAATGGAGAAATATCGTTCCAGCCCTGCTGTGGCAGTTACAGCAGTGTGTAACTGTTCACATAGTTCAATAAATGTACTTTTATTTGGCCACTCTGACTCATTGATAGTTACACTTTTCCACCATATTAAAGGATTTGTATTTCTAAAATGAGTACCAAATAAAAATTTTGGAAATGGTTCAGACTTTGCCGTTAATGACATCACAAATGGCACACAATTTGGATTTATGTCGTTGATGTGAAGTTAGTCAAAAGCTAGTAAAGTAAGAATTATCTTTAGAATATAATTTTAACAGAATTAATGAAAGTAATAATACTGTATTTATTATAGACTATTTGATATTTTTATATAATGGATATATATCTTCGAACCCTGTTTATAAGTTAACTGAAGCACGAGAAAATTAATGCCGTTGAGCGCGTTTTCATACCACATTTAGTTTTCGAGATATAGCCTCGGAAAAGTAGAAAAACTGAAAAATTCGAAAAATTTCACTTTTCCGGAGGCTATATCTCAAAAACTAAACAAGATATGGAAATGCGCTCAACGGCGTTGAATTCCCCGTGTCCGAATTGACTTGTAAGCATATTTTCATACAATTTTATGAAATTTAATATTTTTAATTATTTCCTAAATTGAAAAAAAAATAAAAATCGCTGAAACTATGTTTATAAGTTAACTGAAGCACGAGAAAATTAATGCCGTTGACCGCGTTTTCATATCACATTTAGTTTTCGAGATATAGCCTCGTAAAAGTAGAAAAACTGAAAAATTCGAAAAATGTCACTTTTCCGGAGGCTATATCACAAAAACTATTTGATATTTTTATATAATGGATATATATCATTGCAAAAATATGACGATATATATCAAAATAAATATCATGATATATATATATCGATCGATATATATCTTCGAACCCTGTATTTGATCAATAAAACAAAAAATAAAAGGTTTGACAAAATATATTTTAGGACTTAATGATTATATTTTTTCCCCTCAAAAAAGCCAAGGCGACCCCCCAAAAAGCTAAGACGACCCCCTTGTGGGTCGCGACCCACCGGTTGGGAACCGTTGAAATAGACTAACCGGAAGTGGCACATTACATGAAGCTGCTAACAGTTTTCCTTGAAAAAAATGGTATTATTTTAATTTTAGAAAGGAATGCTGCAAATAAAAGTTTTAGAGAATTAAATTCTGTGTCTAGCACATTAAGAATTTTTAAATTAGCTTTTTGCATAAACGAGATATCTAAATTTAAATATTATATATTTTTTGATTTTTTTTTAAATTAAGTTTGCTATGGATTAGAACAAAAAATAAAAGATTTAATGTCAAATATGTGCAATTAAAAAATATCTATAGTTTAATACGTGTACAAGGAAGTCATGTGGTGTCCACATCAGATATTTTATTTTTTTGAACGACGGAAGAGGCAAATATTTGGCATGACGAGAGTGCCAAAATGGCTGACTGCGGTTCTGCTGATAATGATATATGTTCGTACCATTCAATTATTGTCGTATTTTGGTACATGAAGTTAATTATTATTCGACAAACAAAAATATAAGTATACCTATCATTACACACAGGTCATGCTTATTTCATAACCCAAAAGTCAGGAATACGTGCTCAAATTAATAATCCCTACAAGTTCACCCTAATTCATAACAATTTAAAATCTGCCTTTCAATTAACCGAATATCTTGATTACTACTTTAACATGCAGTATTTATTTCATGCCCCAACATTTGCATTACTGCGGTATCTGCCTGTACCTGCACATATTTGGCAGCCGTATCAAATCAAAAATAAATTGGAAATATGCAACTCTTAATTTTTAGAGATATTCCGATCAACCGGTATTTATTTATTACTGCGCAGAACAGGAACTTCTCTCAATTGCTGCTCAGTGGTATCGAGTTGACCTGTGGATTTGAGAATCTGGGTTCGATTCCCATAGACGACAAACAATTTTCACTAGATTAAAACTTCCCCTGTGGCTCCCCCTTCACTAACATCTTTAGGGGCCGTGATTTGACGGCTGGTAACCGTATTTCACGTGAAGAAATATATCACTTATCGAGATCTGCTACGGCAGTGTGTTATACATTTTTATTTAAATATTGAACGAGTTTTTAGCTTTTCTTCTGTTAACTGTAAACGCGTAGAAGCCTTCATATTTATTTTTTACTTCCTTGTACGAAGTAAAGGAGGTATTGTAATCGCGAAAATTTTCGGTTCTCAGATTTCAACGGAAATAGGTATTTTGGCCCTACCTTAATCCATTTTGACTAATTTCGTCGTGCCGTCTGTACGTACGTATGTAAGTACATACATACGTATGTATTTCGCATAACTCAAAAACGGTAAGCCGTAGAAAATTGAAACGTTATATTTAGGACTGTTATAACATCTAGTTGTGCACCTCCCTTTTTGGTCATTATACAACTACCGTAAGTGGTACTTTACTTGAAGCCTATAATAGATTTTCATGAAAAACTTTCCAAATTTGGTATATAAGACTACTATATTAATGGAAATAACATAATAGATTTTGGTTGAAATAGACTAACCGGAAGTGGCACATTACATGAAGCTGCTAACAGTTTTCCTTGAAAAAAATTGTATTATTTTAATTTTAGAAATAAATGCTGCAAATAAAAGTTTTAGAGACTTAAATTCTGCGTCTAACACATTAAGAATTTTTAAATTAGCTTTTTGTATAAACGAGATATCTAAATTTAAAAATTATATATTTCTTGTTTCATGTAATTAAGTTAAGGAAAAAATAAGAAATTTAATGTCAATGTCAAATTACGCCAAAATAAAAAAAATGTAGCTATAGTATAATACGCGTACAAGGAAGTCATGTGGTGTCCACATCAGATTTTTTAAATTTAAATTACATGATTTATTATTGCATTTCATTCTCTCTGAATTTTGTACTTTGCCGGTGCCATACACAAATTACTTCCAGATTTGCACGTTCTTCTAACAAAACTAATAAAAAAATTTAAGAAACAAATCTTTAAATAAAAATAAATAACAGTACATTGTTGATTAGAAGGAAATGTAGTATATTATGGAACAAATCCAACCACAAAAGTCGACAATATTGGAATGCACGATACTATGCTTGTTAATTACGCAAGTTTTAACTCGTTGTTATTCATTAGGCTACGACTACCTGACTGTAATTAATTAACGTATCTATTTAAAAAGGCTGTCGAGATCTCCATGCACTTCATATTATTTTAATTACCAACATTAAAAAAATCATGACAAAATTCTGCTAAAAATTGTATTTCAGTCTAATATCACCAAAGTTAAATCTGCAAATCTTAAAATCTTAAAGATATGTTGACACGGACTACATGTTAGCTTATTTAAAAATAGCTCGCGGATTACAAGTAATAACATAAACAATAGAAAATATAAATAGTATTGCTTACTTTGAACAGGAATCAGCTATTGACCACGTCCAAGGTTGCCCACTGTCGAAATCATCAAATCCTGGATCCATTGTAAGTTCATATAGTGTATTTTATACACAACACAGATATACGCACAATAACACACGATTTAAGTAATTTTACACGTTTTAAAATATAATAAAATACTCATAAAACGGCGTAAACACTGCATACACAGCAGTCTCTCATACTACACTAAACTAGACAAGCTCAACGCGAACAAACGTTTTACAATTATACAAATAATTAGTTAGCTATGCTGTAACTTGTTCGTTAGCGTTCAGAATCATTTAAAAATAATAATGTATAGATGTCTCAGACTTCGGTAAATTGCCGATAATAAACGAATGACCCGATAGGCGAATAATTGTAAATGGCGTGCGTTTGAATTTGAATTAAAGTGATTCATGTGTCTAATTTGATTTGAAGTTGGCGCCTTCAAACTAATATTTATGAAATATTGTTATATAAATAAAATAAATAAATATATCATCACGCCTTTTACCCATTACTAGGTGTGGCACTCTGCCAAAGCAGATTTCGATAAGTGATATATTTATTCGCGTGAAATGCGGTTACAAGCCGGATAATCACGGTCCCCAAAAATGTTAATGGGAGCCACAGGGGTAAATTTAAATTGGTGAAAATTGTTTGTCGGCTGTGGGCATCGAACCAGGGTTCTCAAGGTCCACAGGCCGACTCGATATTATTATATATTATAATAATATTATATTACTATATTAATAATGTATTTTATATATATTTTTAAATTAAATGTTGATTTACTTTATATAGTGATAGGTGACTGAATCAACCGATCATAGGAGTTTTACATGTTAAATAATAGTTATTTAATTTCCTCCTTCCCTAATTATTATAAAGCAAAAATTTAAGAAATAAAATATATTTAGAAACAAGATCTCTACATGATAGGTGGTAACCTAATTATTTTAAAATTCTTTCTGCAAAAAACAAAATAATAATTTATATTTAATAAAAGTAGGCAAGCAAACAATTGTTGCTGTTTTGTTACATATTGACAGCATTTAACTGTCAGTGTCACTGTCAATTTTATAATTTTTTAGCGCATTCCTGACATAGAACGTATACTGACCCAATTTTTTATTGATATTTGATAATTTTGTTGGGATTGGTCGATCGGGATATAGTCCCGCAAATAAATCTCGTATCCTGTTAATACTATTTGCACTATTGTACAATTTTGAAAATAGATTTTATCATTGATATTGTAAGCCATAATTCTTTCTTTCTCATAAATTATAAAAATGAAGGCAAGGTAATTAAAAATACAGTATATTTATATCTGACAAGTAACACTACCCAACTGTCACTCACCGATTTAAATGAAACTTGGCACACTAATAGAACTCTAAAAAAATATTGAACTCCTATTTTTTTCTTGCAAGAGTTGCTTTTTAGGGGTACAATACACCCCTGAAAGGTGGTAAAAGCAAGAATCGCCATAAATGAAATTAAATAATATCAAAATTAGTTACTCCAAGGTAACCTCGAAAATAGATTCAGCGATCCCAAAAACTCCCGAGTAACTAGTTTTGAACCTAAAACTCTATTTCAGTTGAATATCGTAATTTCATCCACCCATCACCTTTTTAGCCCTTTAAAAAAGTGCATATGATCAAAATGACCCCGAAAATAGATTTTGACGATCTCAAAAACCCCTGGGTAACCAATGTTGAACACGTAATATTTTGGTATTATTTAATTCTTGCTTTTACCACCTTTCAGGAGTGGTTTGTACCCCTAAAAACAACTTCCGGACTAAAAATAAAATAGGGGTTCAATATTTGTTAGAGTTCTATTAGTGTGCCAAGTTTCACTTAAATTGATGAGTGACAGTTGAGTAGTGTTACTTGTTAGTGAATTTTATTTCGATATAAGACCCTCAATTTTATTAAAAATACAACAACTTTATTTAACTTTCATTCGACATACATTCACTTCTAATAAATTTCTTCTCATTATAACACTCATCATAGTGACATCTACATTTGTTCTAATAATTCTTACATACATACATAATTAACATCTCATTATATCCTGTTAAATGGGGTAGCACGAACCCTTGAAACCTTCACAGAACATCCACTCATCAAATGATACCATACTCGTTTCTACCACATTCAGGGCGGATCCAGGAAGGGCATAGCCCTTCCCTTGGGTTAGTTTTTTTAGTTGACATTTTGTATAAGTTTCATTTGTTTCATTCGAATTAAGAAGAAATAGAAGTCACATGTCTGAAGAGCGTCTTGAAGGATTTGCATCAGGACATTTAATTAAAGCCTGAGGTTATATTTCACATAAAAACACTGTACAAGAGCAAAATACATTACTTTGTAAAGAAGTACAAGCTTATAACAAGTTACTTGATAATTTTAAGAATTTAAATTTTAAAAAATTTAGATTAAAAATAAAAGACTATTATTTAAATAGAATTAAAACAAATTACATGTTTTATCGTTTTATTATGGTGTTATTGTATAGCTTAAGCTAAATAAAGTTTTTCTTATTATTATTATTATATTAGATAGATTTGCTAGGTACAAAAACAGTCGTTGTAATATAATAATTTAACTTCCGATTGTGTAACGATAAATGAGTTTAAAACTCTTTTTCTTGTTTATTGAAAAAAGTTATTCCTTACACTTGCAATATTCCATTATGCAACAAATCATCATTCACTACTATACAGGGTGGTGAATCGAATTGCGCAGTTTTAGGTCATAAATTTCTGCATCTAAATCAATAAACATAATGTCTATTACATGCTTTGTAACGACAGAAATTAAATATTAAAATGTCGAAAGTTGTGTTGAAAATACAGACAGCCATGGATTTGAACAAAAAATAAATAAATACTTGGCGTATTATCTGTCAAAACGACAACATTGGACGTTTTATCTGTCAATCGTTGACGTTAAAACGCCTAGCATTGATTTATTTTTTGTTCAAATCCATGGCTGTCTGTATTTTCAACACAACTTTCGACATTTTAATATTTAATTTCTGTCGTTACAAAGCACGTAATACAAATTATGTTTATTGATTTAGATGCAGAAATTTATGTCATAAAACTTTTATTTGAAACTTTTTTGCATAAAATAATTAGGGAAGCCAATAATTGAACATTTGAAAAATAGCATTGAAAACGCTATGGTGCGCAATTCGATTCACCACCCTGTATATCTATTTAATACATCTTTCACTTACACCCACTCCTCTAACAGCGAATCTATAAAGATAAGAATAAATATTAATTCTTCAACGTAACAATTTGAAATAATGTTATGAATGTTCTATCACTGCAAATTGTAATAGTAACTGTGCATTCTGCAGGTATCATTATGCAAGGTCAAATTACTGGCAATGGGTAATGGTATATTAAGTATTAATAAACTTTAAACGCAGAGATATAGATGCAAGATGGGTGGTCAAACCCTGCAATCTGGTTTCTTTCTTTTTGCGTTGTTGCGGAAATATTAATTAATATTATGCCCTTGAATTCTTAGTGGTGGATTCGAGACAGTACGATGGGGGATCGTCCCTCTCTTGAGAGATTTTTTTTCTTTAAAAATTTAAGAAATCGTTGCCTGACAAATAACAGATAAATAATTAAGGATTCAGTATTTCGTTTTATCTCTAAACTCTACAAATACAAATAAAAAAATCTGATGTAGACACCACATGAATTTTTTTTATTTTTTGTTCTAATCCATAGCAAACGTAATTATAACAAAACAAAAAATATAATTATTAAATTTAGATACCTCGCTTATACAAAAGGCTAATTTAATAATTCTTAATCTGCTAGACGCAGCATTTATTTCTAAAAATTCAAATTTATTTCTTAATAAATTAATCTTTATTATTTTTATTTCCTTTTACACAGTAGAAACTTATTCATGTTATCTTTATCTTTTATTTATATAACCATTTTAAAAATTATTGGTGTTTAATGATGCTAAATGTAATGATTAAAAGATTTTAAAAATATATATTAAAATGTTTAGATGTTTCTCAAAAATACATGTTCACTTAGTTTAGGTTTTATTCCATTATAGGTATAAGTTACTTTAAAAGTTTTAATTAATTTAAAATATTAGTTGATGCATTTCTATTTTTATTTTAACGTTTAAGAATTGCATTGTAAAATAATTTATTTTTTTTAATATTTATTTAAAAAAATAAAAAATGTGCGATGGCCGGGAATCGAACCCGGATCAACTGCTTGGAAGGCAACTATGCTGACCATTACACCACCATCGCACTATGCTAGTATATATTAAGTTACAGAAGTCACTAAAAATAATAGTTCAGTTTTTATTTTAATTATAATATAACAATAACGATAAATATATTAGATCATATCTTTATTTAAAAATAAAATACAAACAAACATATTAATATTAACACTTTGTCGATTAAATATTGTTATTAAAAATGTAATGTTTAATCGTATGCATATATCTGTGACATTTAAATCAATTTTTTATTACTATATTTAATTAAAAGTTATATGTAAACTAAGAATTTAATCTATACATTCTTTACAAATTTAATTAGGTACTGCAAAAACAATATTAAAGACCAATAAAATAACTATGATATTTAATTATCTAGTAACAATTTCTAATTAAATATAAATAAATAAAATAAGCAAAAAACAATCGTATTACAAATATAAATTCTATATTTAGACAGAAGTAAAAATCAATTATGATAGCGCTCATTATAAACAAGAAAAACACTACCTGTTTTAATAATAAACACTTATAAGTTATATCAAGGTTATACTAAAAATCACATAATATGAATGGCATAATATTTATAGATTGATAACTATGGCAACGTCGCCTTATAATCCAATAAACAGAAGATGGTATTAGTTGGCGACCTTCACATCTACCCGATAAAAAGTTATTCAGATCCGATATAAATAGAATGCTCTCAAAATTTTTATTATTGTTTTTATTTTAACTGTTATCATATTATTCTGTGAGAACAAAATTATTAAAACTTAAGAAAAGAAATTTGCATTTCTTAAATTTTTGTTTGGACAATAACAGGATATATTTATTTGTTTGTTATTATGCACAACAGGAACTTTATCTCAATTATTGTATAAGATGCCAATAGCTTATAATATAATTCAAACAAGAATACTATATTTTTTACTAGAGTCTAGACACATATAAAGAAGAAGAACAAGTCTAGAAAAGTTAAATAAATATATCATCACGACTTTTACCCATTACTGGGTGTGGCACTCTACCGTAGCAGATTACGATTAGTGATATACACTCGAGGGGAAAAAAACGCACCACTTGAAATTCACCGAAAATGTCAAATATTCAGACAACCATAACTCGGTTGAATTTGGTGGAAAATTGATGAATCTTTGAGTGCCGAAAATTTTAAAGTGTTCTCTTTAAGGTCATGCAAGTTAATGTGTCGCCAAGTCCCGTAAATATGAAGAATCACTTAAGTAAAACAAATCTAATCGAATTATTAACTGCAATTTATTCGATATTATTTCTCGATTTTATATTGTTTTACTTTAATAGAGTATGTGGCTCAGTGGTAACGAGTCGGCAGCTGGATTTAAGGACCCGGGTGTGATTCCCACAGCCGACCAACAATTTTCACCACATTAAAACTACCCCTATGACTTTCCCACCACTAACATCTTTCCGGGCCGAGCTTTGATTGCTGGTAATCACACTTCAGGCGACAAAATATATCACTTATCGAGATCTGATACGGCCTAGTGTCACACTCACAAGTAACACCACCGATTTAAATGAAACTTGGCACACTAATAAAACTCTAAAAAATATTCAACCCCTATTATTTTTTCTTCCGGAAGTTGCTTTTTAGGGGTACAAACCACCCCTGACAGGTGGTAAAAGCAAGAATCGCCTTAAATATTACCAAAATATTACGCGTACTAATGTACCATTTTATAAATTAATGATTTAATTTGGAAATGACTATTTGAAGGAATTCAAAATGGCGACTTCTCCGAGCTTTGACTATCAGTGAAATAGCAACAAAAATTAGAATAAAAAACTGATAACATCTTCATAGAGTATACCTGTCGCTCATAAACCAATTGTCAGCTAATATCACAAATGATTTAATATCTTATCTTCAATTTCCGGTTTGGTGGTAGCGTATTTCCTTGCGCAACTTGCAACATTTCGGATCGCGTGTGAGTGTGAAGGTCTCTGATTAAGAGGAAAAGGTCGTTTATATTTAGTTCGTTATGGTGCTTTGCTCTTGGTTGTTGTTATGGATACGGTTCAAACAACTTATGTTGTATAGCATTGTTTTGTAATCTATTGCTTCTTGTTTTGATGATTATTTATCAGCACGCAATGAAATTGGGTATTATTATTGGTGTTATTTTTACTTTATCCTAATATATGTTCAGAACATATTTATAAGTTTCAAAAATTACTACTACTACTGATTCATTGATTCATTATCAAAATATTTTTTAGCAGTTGAGGCAGCTTAAACTTATTTTTTGAAATTTAATATCTATTCAATCAATAATTAACTTTAGAAACTGATTTTAATTTAATAAGTACCAGAAGTATCATCAACTATATTTGCCGAAACTTTTTTTTGTAATTTTTTACTTATTTCATCATTATTGCCTTTAGAAATTGTTTTTTTTTTATCTTCACATAATAATAATTCTTACCATCGTGAATATGATTCATTGTTGCAAAACATTATCGTATTAATTATTTGATTTAGTCAACGACTAATATATCAAAATAACAGCAAAGAAATAAGGAATCGATTAATATAAGTTTTAAATATTTCCGGGTCAAATTATATTTTCAAATGCACACAATAACCATTGTTGTCATATTTGTTGTTAAAAACAAAACAATTATGGTGGATATGCATTATCAAGACCAACGAAAATTTCAAGTTGCATTTTTGTTAAATATGTTTATTCAGAACCCTGGTTCGATCCCCACAGCCGACAAACAATTTTCACCAAATTAAATCTACCCCTGTGACTCCCCTTTCACTAACATCTTTAGGGACCGTGATTTGACGGCAGGTAACCGCACTTCACGCGAAGAAATATATCACTTACCAAGATTTGCTTAGGCAGAGAGCCACACCCAGTAATGGGTAGAAGGCGTGATGATGTTTATTTACATGTTTTATAAATAAGAAAAGTAAATTATTTGAAAAAATATAATAATTATGTATGCAATATTTATTACATATTTCGTTAATTCAATTAGTTAATTGATACATAAATTAAAACATATTTAATAAAATTTGCACAAATTTGTATTTTGCTTCTCCAATATAACAGAATATTCTTCTCGTAGTCCCAGGAGCGCATAAATACGAGTATACATATACACTATTATACTAACGTACAGAATCAATCACAGTCGACACAAATTTTTCAAGATTTTATTTACTCCTGATTCACTCACCATTTACAGCTGTGGGTGTCGCGATGTGATAACTAGCAGTATTAAATATATTTATAAGTTACCAACCTTACAACAATTACACACCATCCGTAATTTTATCCAATGGATTACAAAATTTTAAATTTAAATTGTGATTAATATTCCAATTTATTCCATATTCAAAAATTATTATACCACGATAATTTTATACTCAATGACTGCTAATATATACGCCAACAGAGACTGACTAACTTCACTAGATTCCTGTTAAAAGTGCTTATATTATTTAAGAGATAAACCTATTAAAATAAAAGTAGCAAGTTTAATTAGAAATACTCAGGGTTCATAAGCATCGTACAAAATATATAAACAATACAACTTTTTCTTACTTAAATCTAACAGACAAACATGCAGACGAATTGAGGAGTAGATAGGTTTGCTGAAGATAATAAGAAAACTGCTTAGAATTTTTTTTTTAAATCGATTATAATGAGCTAAAAATTCAATTCGGAGACGGGGATTAAATGTCGTTGAGCGCATTTTCACATCGTTTTTAGTTTTTGTGATATATCTTCCGGAAAATTTGAACTTCCTAAACATTTTTCTCTTGTTGCTCCTCCTCTACTAACATCTTTGGGAGATATGATTCGGTTTCACTCGAAGAAATATATCACTTACCGAGATTTGCTACGGCAGGGTGCCACACACAGTATTGTGTAAAAGGCGTGATGATATATTTGTATATTTATTTATTTAAAAAATTGAATGTAAAATTAAAACTACAAATTATATTATAAATAGGTATTTAAGAACGACCCAATATAAAATTAAAATAAATAATATTCAAATATTTCTAAGAAAATTAATATCTTAGATATTTTTACAAATATATGAATATAATTTATAGTTTTAATTTTACATTACATTTTTAAAATATCCCTGTACAATTTTATACTCAATATAAATTAATAACAAACCACTAGTAACAAACACAAAATAAAAGAAAAGAACAAAGAAATACAATAGACAGTAAATGCTAAACTTACGGGGACAAACTAAAAGTGCACCTTTGTCTCAAGTTTATCATATAGAGTATTCAACGCCATCTGTTAGCAGTTGAATATCCCAATACTTCCCAACCCGGAACAAAGCTCGGTCTTCCAGAGCCACCTAAACTCACTTATGCCTATGGCACACTGGTCGAAGGGCTCTTCGATGAAACAACAGAACGCACCCTTCATTGACAAACAATAAAAGATTCTAAAGTTGAGAAAGAAAAACTAAATTTCAAAAATATGCTAACGTGAAATGAGACACAAAAGATACGAGTGAAATGAGATACGTTCGTTTCATCGATGAGCTCTTCGATGGAAATAGAGGAGCCAGGGGCGCCGAGAGGAAAAGCGGGCCCCGGGAAAAAAATTTCGGGCCCCCTTTAACATTGAATATTTATTAATTAAATATAAGATACAAAAAAAATATATTTATAAATATATGTATGGTTTTGCTTGGTTTTCTTCCCTTGCAGCTTTTTCTTTTCGTTTTAAAGCACCTGATTTATGGCTGTAACTCATTTTTAATGTTTAAAATGTATTTTTCGTTATCTGCTACAAATTTATGTCTGCATAACTATGTAAGGGCAGAATCTACAAAAAGAGTTAAAAAGTATTAATAGTGTTAGAAACAGATGTTTTATAAAACTTTATATTCATTTAAAAACAATTATTAATTACCTTCATATATATATATATATATATATATATATATATATATATATATATATATATATATATATATGTTAGGTTTTTAAACACCCAAATATTAAAACAACTTATGACCAATTTGTAAACCTTTATTTCCAATGCATCTTACTGCTACTGCAGACCAAACATGAATGAATGAATAATAATAAGATTATATACAATAGTGTCGACTAAATCATTAGCGACAGATTATAAAACAATAGCTCTGATTCACAAACGGGTGACGAAAGCATCCATCTGGGGGGCTAGAGAGGACTCAGCGGGCCCAGCGTCATCCCGATAAAGCTGATGCTAACATATATATATGTTATAAATACTCCTTCGTAGTACTGAAGTCTTCAAATTTAAAATTTATTGTGCGCACTAAAATCGAGGCTAAAATATGGTAACAGTTCGGTAAGAGTTAATTGGTGCAGCGATGTGTATTGTATACTCACTGTATGACTATCTAATATCTAGTTGCATATTCGATAAATGCAGGGGATACCAAAACAGCACTACGCACAAATGTATAGAGCCTTTGCCTATGTGTGTTGTATACAATGAATGTAGTAATATAAGAAACAAAAATGCAACAATGTAATAATGTACTTTTGAATAGTGTATAAATTTATTTAAAATTTGCAACTGGGGCCCTTGATCAAGCATTTCGTCATTTTTATACAATGTAATAAATTGTTGAAAACGTGTATCAGACATTTCGTTATACATGTTTTAGTAAAGAATATAAAAAATTGGTGAAATAGTAGAAAATTAAAAGCAATTTATAAAATAGCATCACATCCGGGCCCTTTGAATTCCACGGGCCCTGGGTATTTTGCCCCCCCTGCCCCCCCGTCTCGTCGGGCCTGAGAGGAGCCTCTCATTTTTGTCGATGACAGATGCGTTCTGTTGTTTCATCGAAGAGCTCTTCGACCAGTGTGCCATAGACATTATCCCTTTCTTCGGCAATTTTTTTTATAAGCATAAACCCTCATGGAAATATTTGATACAGAGCCTTGTGGGGACAAGCGGTATGTACGCCACTGTATATACCTTCACAGTATGATTGTGTGAGTGTGAATGTGTATTGTTTTGTATTCCGCGTGTTTGTAGGAACAAGTCCCACTGGACTGATTAATAAGCAGATCTATTTTTAGTTGGCCATGATGCAATGAAATTTTCTATTTTACATAAAGTTGCGTTTCTCATACATAATGCACAATTCCATATCTGTACGACGATTTCAAAAAATCAGGATTTTTAACCTGGATCTTTCTGCGACCTTTCGAATTAATTAACTTTTTGTTTTTGTGATTGGCAGTGCTGAGGCAACCCACACCTTAATAACTTGCTTTAGAAATTCGCAAAAAAAAGAATAAAAAGTTCAACATACAAATAAGATAGTTTGAATCACTTATAAGAATTTTTTTATCAACTGGAACTTCTTTAAATTTTAATTAATCATTGGTCATTGATTCTTATCTTTTGTCTGAATTTTAATTGATTTAAAAATGTAATTTTAGTTTTTCCAAATTTGCAATTATTACATTATTTCAGGTTTCTAAATAAATAAAATAAATATATAATCACGCTTTTTACACATTACTGGGTGTGACACTCTCCCGAAACAGATCTCGGTAAGTGATATATTTCTTCCCATGAAGTGCGGTAACCAGCCGTTTTATCACGGCCCCCAAAGATATTGGTAGAGGGGGAGTCACAGGGGTAGATTTAATTTGGTAAAAATTGTTTGTCGACTGTAGGGATCGAACTAGGGTTCTCAAGATTCACAGGCCGACTCGATACCTCTGGGCCACCTTCCCCATATAACAGGTTTCTATACCTATTTATTTTGTTTTTATTTTAAACTTCATGATTAATTATGCTAAACAATGATAATGTCAGTTTAAATATGATTTTTTTCGGAGTTGTGACGTCACAAGTATCTTTCAGTGATACTTAACTTGTTCTATTCAAAGAGTGTAAATAATATATGATTTAATTCCTGAAAAATAATCTGAAAATTAGACTGATCCTTATTTATGTCTAGCAGTATGGTGGTGTGGATACCGTTCCGGAATTCGAATCCGGAGATCCCGAGTTCGAATCCTACTCAAGATAAAAATTATATGAACTACCACACAGTGAGTCGGTAAGTTCGGGCTCTGTACTATAATTGGGATTAAGTTCCTGTTGTGCAATAAATAGATAAAGTTCGAATTTTCGGTTACGCACATTAAAGTTTGATGCAGAATCGTGAAAATATAAGATTCCCTAATTATTAGCCAAAAATATTAATATTAACCCGTGCCCCACGCAGATTTAAAATTTAAATGCAAAATACATGTATTTTTTGATATGTACGTTTATATGCAATTATCAATGAACTCATTTAACAATTGTCATTTTATGTAATTTCACATTTTATGGGGTAGGTGGCTCAGTGGTATCGAGTCGGCCTGTGGATCTTGAGAACCCTAGTTCGATCCCCACAGCCGACAAACAATTTTCACCAATTTAAAAAAATCTACCCCTGTGGCTCCTCCTCCACTAATATCTTTGGAGGCCGTGATTTGACGACTGGTAACTGCACTTCACGCGACAAAATATATCAGTTACCGAGATCTGCTTAGGCAGAGTGCCACAACCAGTGATGGGTAAAAGGCGTGATGATATATTTATTTATTTATTTTACATTTTTTGCAGTGTAACAGTTTTAAACAATGGCATATTGCAATACTAGTGAGGAAAGTTTTTAATTGCAAGACGAGTATGAAGGTTGGAGCATGTGCAATAGCGAGTATTCCAATAGTACGAGTTTTGAATAGCCCTTGCCCACGTGTGTTACATTCTATATTTTTCTTCATTAAACGTGAAAATTACATTTTTAATTTAATTATTATTTTATATCCGTCGTACGGTGGTGTGGACAGCGATACGGAATTCGAATCCGGAGATCCCGAGTTCGAATCCTACTCAAGATAAAAATTATATAAACTATCACACTGCGGCTCGGTGAGTGCGGACCCTGTACTGTAATTGGGATTAAGTTCCTGTTGTACAGCGTAATATAAATAAAATAAATAAATAAATGAATATAAATGAAGGGAATTATATTTTCAAATGCACATCATGTTTCCTTGATCACCATGTCAAATGACATTTCTCGCACACAATTTAGTAGAGATAGTAACCGTTTCTCTCACTAGTGAGGCAAGTAAATAACGATCCGCAACTAAATTGAATGAGGGAAATGTCATTTTCACAAGTAATGTAAAAAAAAACCTTGTTTTTGTTCAACAAATTTTGACTTTTTACTTCCTTGTACGAAGTAAAGGAAGTATTGTTATCGCGAAAATTTTCGGTTCTCAGATTTCAGTGGAAATACGCATTTTGGCCCTCCCTGAGTCCATTTTGACTAATTTCGTCGTGACGTCTGTACGTACGTATGTACGTATGTACGTACGTATGTATCTCGCATAACTCAAAAACGGTAAGCCGTAGAAAATTGAAATTTTATATTTAGGACTGTTATAACATCTAGTTGTGCACCTCCCTTTTTGGTCATTATATATCTTCCGGAAGTGGTACTTTACTTGAAGCCTATAATAGATTTTCATGAAAAACTATATTCAAATATAATTTAAAACTTTCCAAATTTGGTATATAAGACTACTATATCAATGGAAATAATATAATAGATTTTGGTTAAAATACACTAACCGGAAGTGACACATTACATGAAGCTGCTAACAGTTTTCCTTGAAAAAAATGGTATTATTTTAATTTTAGAAATAAATGCTTCAAATAAAAGTTTTAGAGAATTAAATTCTGCGTCTAGCACATTAAGAATTTTTAAATTAGCCTTTTGCATAAGCGAGATATCTAAATTTAAATAGTATATATTTTGTGTTTTTTTTTTAATTAAGTTTGCTATGGATTAGAACAAAAAATAAAAAATAAAAGATTTTATGTCAAATATGTGCAATTAAAAAAATATCTATAGTTTAATACGCGTACAAGGAAGTCATGTGGTGTCCACATCAGATTTTTTATAATAAAAAAGAAATTGCATGGAGTTTATCTAAGAAACATTTTCAAGGACTGTATTTCAAGATAACCATTTGATAGTTGCATATAAACTTGTGTATCAAAAAATACATGTATTTTGTATTTAAAAGTATAACCCTCGTGGGGCACGAATTAATATTAATATTTTGAGCTAACAATTTAACAATTTTATTTGTTCACTATTCTGAATCGAATTTTGTTGCGAGTAATTGAAAATTTGAACTTTGCCAAAATAAAGAGCATCCTACCAAATATGTTAAAAATCATATTTATAGTAATTGAAATGATAAAAGTACACTTTGACATTTCCTCACTCAATTTAGTTGTGATAGTAACCCTTTTCCTCACTAGTAAACACAACTAAACTGAGTAAAAGAAATGTCCTTTGACACGGTGACCAAGATAAAATAATTATTAAATTTCTTGTATCGCAAACGTACAAATGTAATTTTCAAGTTTAATGTTGAAGAAAATATTGTGTAACACACGTAGGAAAGGGCCATTGCAAAACTCGTACTATTGAAACACTCTCTATCGCTTGTGCTCCGACTTTCGTACTCGTTTTCAATTAAACCCTTTCCTTACTAGTATTACAATATACGAGTACTATTACTTTTATTTAAAATATTTTTAATTTTCATCTTCAACTTCAAATATATAGAATATGATTTACTGACAATATTAATAACAATAATATTAATATAGAGAATATTGAAAAGAAAATGTTGCGTCGGAAAATATAAATACATAATAAAAAATCTCTGGAATTTAAGAACAACAAAAGGAAAACAAAGTAATAAAATGTGAAGGTTGCAATTTTGGCAAATAGTGCGTATGTTGATCGCCGAATGCAAGTAGGAGTGCAGTTGTGCATCTATTATTGACCGAAGTGACCTGGTTCACTTCACGTGGCCAATTTGTTTCTTTTCACGGTTATTTATACCAAACGGAACTATAAAAGCACAACTCAACACTTGTAACTATAATATTTGTATTATACTTCTAAATGCTTTCAAAAATCAACTTAAATAAAAATAAATAAATATATCATCATTATCAGCTCTATACTGAAAAAGATAGTAGCTAATCTTAAATTTTGTTTTAATCAAATTAAACTAAACCAAATTCTCAAAAAAAAAACTTAAATACACCCTAATATTACCATTTAATTATCAGAATATGATTGGATTAAGTTTTTAATAGGTTACAATAAGATTAACTAACCTAAAATACAGAATTAGCCAAAACTTTTTTTAAATCGTGCTTTCATAATTTTTATTCAATTTTAATTTTTTTTATATAAAAGTATGTTTATTCGATATAGTAGGATAAAACAAAAACAAATACTTTTTTTGGGACAAGAGCACGATTCATTAATTATTTTAGTTTTTGAGTTGAGCTAAATTGGAATTTTGATTTGTATTTCCCCGAATTTAAAAACATTAATATGTTTTTCCATTAAGATAAGACAAATGCTTGAAAGAATACCAAACAAGTTTTGTAATAAAAAGTAATTGGTTTATTGAAACATTAATAATTAATTATAATCAAATATAATAATCTGTCAAACTTAAAATATAATTATTAATTATTATTTCTGAATTTACTTCTGCTATTTAAATAATAAACGGTTTTATATTTAAATATAGTTTTACCTTCAAGCTCATTAAACAATATATTAATTTGAAGTAAGCGATGATTGTGTTTTTTTTGTAAATATAAATAAATATATCTTCACGCCATTTGCTCATTACTGGGTGTGCATTCTGCCACAGCAGATCTCGGTAAGTGATATATTTTTTCGCATGAAGTACAGTTACTAGCCGTCAAATCAAGGCCCTCAAAGATGTTAGTGAAGGGAGAGCCACAGGCAAAGGTTTAAATAAATAAATATATCATCACGCCTTTTATCCATTACTGGGTGTGGCACTCAGCTGTAGCAGATCTCGGTAAGTGATATATTTGTTTGCGCGAAGTGCGGTTATCAGCCGTCAAATCACGGCCCCCAAAGATGTTAGTAGAGGGAGAGTTTTAAATAAATAAATATATCATCACGCCTATTACCCATTACTGGATGTGGCACTCTGCCGCAGCAGATCTCAGTAAGTGATATATTTTTCGCGTGAGGTGCGGTTATCGGTCGTCAAAGAACTGCCCCCACAGATGTTAATGATGGAGGAGCCACAGGGGTAGTTTTAAATAAATAAATATATCATCACGCCTTTTACTCATTACCGGGTTTGGCACTCTGCCGTAGCAGATACGGTAAGTAATATATTTTTTCGCATGAAATGCGGTTACCAGCCGTCAAAGATGTTAGTGGAGGAGGAGCCACAGCGATAGATTTAATTCGGTGAAAATTGTTTGTCGCCTGTGGGGATTGAACCAGGGTTCTCAAGATCCACTTTTAATTTAAAAATTGCCTCGTTAAATAATATTATTCATTTTATGTGAGTATGAATATATACTCGTTTCCTAATTTGTCAATGAAGTAAAATTATTAAAAGCATTCATTAAAAAGTGAATGTTGAATGAGAGAATGATTTTATGATCTTCTATTGTTCTTTGACTAGATTGTTCTATGCAGAAATTATGCTAAGCACATGTACACCATAGGGAAACAAAATATTATTTTCATAAAAATTAATAAATATTTTATTAATTGAGTCCTGGTCATTATTTATTCCTGGTAGACATTAAAAAACCGATTATGTATCGTTTAATTTCATTATTGACCGGATATTACTGGTAGCAAGTTCGCAGAATTATAAAAATGGAGATGAAATGTAAATAAGGAAATGAATATTAATAACAATTATTTTTTTCTGCAATTACGTTTTAATTAAATATAATTCATCATTTAAATTATCAATTAAAAATTTGCTAGTCTTTCTGAGTACATGCGAAATAAATCTTAGATCCTTTAAGATCTTTTAGAAGTCATTTTTACCAGATTTATTTCTAAGAAAAATAGTACAATCTTAACACAAAAGCATCATCAAACTATTGAGCATTAAGTAAAATAGCGAATCAGCGAAATCGTGACAAAGTGTCAACCACTTGTTGCTGCGAGTGTACACGTGCCATGAATGCGAGGGGCAGACTAGGACAGCTTCGGGGGCCGCGGGACCGAGAGCAACACACCACAGACCTCAGTTGATGACGCTTCACTCGCGGCTACAGCTAATGCCGGGTCGCGGCGCAGCGATGTGTTCTGTGTCCAGTGATCGTCTCTCTCGTCTCCAGCACGCATTCGTGGTGAATTTCAAATAAAAACAACCTCACTGCAAGCGAAAATGTGAAGACACACACAAGATGTCTCTAACGTGGCTGCTACCATGCAGAAAACGAGGAAAAAGTGTGGTTAGGTTGGCCAAGAACTTGAGTGTGTAAACGACAGTTGTAAACAAGAGTGCTGTTTTGATTCTATGATTACTTTATAAATATTTGAATTTGTTTGAGTGATTAGTGAACAGTGTTTGTGACATTGAATGTTTTATTTTGGATTTGAATTAGGTAAGTTTGTTTATTTTTCTTATTATTGTAATCAGTTTCTAGGTTAGAAGTGTAACTACATAACTACCTCGGAATTTGCTATTTGAATTAGACAGGTTGTAATTTACAATTGCTGAGACATTACCCACTCTTTTCTATTTTTAAACTTGTTTGATAAAGTCAGTTTAACTGAGTTGTATACGTTTTGTAACCTTGGTATTAAAACTCAAAAACTGAATAGAAATACGTTGATAAGAATTTGTTAAGAATTTTTTGTTTTCTATGTCAATAAAAGAAGCGTCTAATATATTTTTATGTAAATAAAACGACTTGTATGTACACTTTAACGCAAATGATGAAATGAGAGTATATACACATTACTTGGAAATGTAAAGAATTAATGTGTAGTAAGAGATTCACAATAATTATTTCGAAATATAGGTTAATTAAATACCGCAATTAACATTTCATTATAATTATTGACAAATCAAATCGATTGTGTAGCATTCTAATTATATATGAGACGTTCTCATTGAAATTTATATATCACTTTTGTATTTAAAACGTTAAACAATTAAAACGTGTATTTAAATATATTTGAAGTTTAAAATAGAATTTCAAGGTCACCTTGTGGGCATTTTAAAAACTGGATTTTGCCGTGTGTTATTATATTTATTTAGTTAGTTAAAGCCAGGAAAAGATAAAACAAACGCTTGTCTAAAATAAGAAGTTTAAAATAACTAGTTTTTGTTTTTATGACTGTAAATTGTTTGCAAGTGTCAAAAAGAGGAATAAAAAAGAAATATTTGCGCATTTACGATTATGTTAAATATTTTCTAGGAGTACATTCACTTTCGTCTGTCTCGTAGTTTTTTCTAACATTTTTTTCTTCTTTTTCTGCTTATGTCAATTAATTCTGCTTCCACTTTTTTTAAACTGTAAAAACTCTCGGAAAAACTATTTAAATAAAGAACAAGTGCATTTTAACTGTAAATTGTTATACATTATTTTCAACATTTGCACATTTTTATTCTTCATTAATTCGGATATGAAAATAGAAAAATAATAAAAATAAGTTTATTTATTGACGAAGATTATGTCTAGGTATTATATACTACATAATAAAGATGAGCTAAATTAAATATGAAACTTTATCTGATTGGGGGAAAACCGGAAAAGTTGAACCGATAAGAAAAGTATACTTCTATTTAGGAATACATAAATTATACGTTTGTTTTTGGATAGATAATACGGTTCATTACTCACGGGTTGTAGCCAATCCCATCGATATTGCTAGAACAAGATATTGACGACTGTGAGTAATACTTTGTTATTGACAAACACATCGAGATTGCTACAACAGAACTAAAGTTTCAAATTGTAATTGAAAAATATTACTTGCGTGTAATGGCTATTAATCATTTGAATAAATTACCTTACTCATTTATTTGACGGCTGGTAACCGCACTTCACGCGAAAAAATATATCACTTACCGAGATCTGCGTAGGCAGAGTGCCACACTCAGTGATGGGTAAAAGGCGTGATGATGATATATATTATACTCATTTACGTCTTGAGTTACAAATTTTATCCTCAGGAGTAATAGCTATCATTACACGCTCATTGAATAATATACTCTATTTAATTCGAGCAGCAAACTGTCACTTTGCGCACTGGATGCACAAATGGCTATTATTTATTACAAGTAATTGTTTACACAACACCAAACAAATATCTGATGTTGTGTAATTAATAATTTAATTTAGTTAATGCAGCAGGTCAAGCAATAAAGTACGATAACCCAGTGGCCCTAAAAATGTTTATTTCAAGTTAACCATCCTTAATTTAGCGAATTAAAAAATCTTATTGTTTCATGATCAGTACGTCTTATAATATACCCGGAATTTCTTTCTCGAAGTACTTCATGCGAAAAATTATATCACTTAACGAGATCTGCTTAGGCAGAGTTCCACATCCAAAAGGCGTGATGATATATTTATTTATTTATATATATATATATATATATATATATATATATATATATATATATATATATATATATATATATATATATATATATATATATAAAATAATCCGATATTGTTTGTTTAATAAACGCTTAAAAAAATAAATATTTCCTGGTGCAATTGACCATTAATCCTTCCTCATTCATAACTGCTATATAACACCGCATTCAAAGTCAAAAGTGAAAGCCCTCAACTTCCCAACAATACCGTTGAACTTTTCCTCTCGTTTCCAAGCGCCACTTGCACTTCATCATGTGGTGGCGCCAGCGCATTCCATGATGTGCATTGTTACTTATGTGGGAAATAGATGCATGTTTATGCTAATCCACGCATCTATAGACCGCAGTAACCGGTTCTTGATTCTGCCATCTCTAAAGCTACAGCTTCAGAGTGGACGCAACTTTTATCGTTTTTGTTTTATAGTTTATTTAATGTATGTGTATGTGTGTGTATGTACATGTAAGTTAGTCTGGATTCTGGAAGATGAGGCAAAGACGGGTTTTGCAGGAGTTGATGGTTTTGTTTTGTGTTGTCTACTTGTCATATTTCTGATGTGTAAGCAACGCCGACTTAGGTTAGGTTGAATGAAGAATGTTGCGGATCTAATGGAGAAATGGGTTATTATAGGACAGGTTTGGTGAGTGTGAAATTGAGAAGAATGATGTTAGAAGATTGGTTGAGGTGGGTTGGTTAAGTGGAATGAAAGACTGGAGAAACTTGTGTGGTGTATTTAAGGTGAGATATTGTTTTGATGAGCTAGGAATAAATGGATGGATACGATTGAAAGTTAGTTTCTTGAATGAAAGATTTCGAATAGGAGGAATAGATAAGCTTCTATCAGGGTTAACAAAAATCATGAATTATTTATTAAAAAAAAAATTAAATCATTAAATGAAGTAAAAGTTATAGTATTTAACTATTTATAGCAAATTTCCCCACGTTAAAACTACTCCTGTGGTGCCCCTCCACTAATATCTTATGGGGGTCGTAACCACACTTCACACGAGGAAATATATCACTTACCGAGATCTGCTTCAACAGAGTGCCACACTCAGTAATGAGTAAAAGATATGATGATATATTATTTATTTTTATCTAACTTGATTTTTGAAATGTTCACTTCTTTTCACTAATGTACTTTATTTTTTCATCAATTACATTACCTAGACAACACATATTTTGCGCACTGTTTTGCACCCTAATGCGCAAAATGAGTTTTTCACACACGCTTCCATTTTGTTTTGTTTTTTACGTTCCATTTATTACAGCACAATAGCACCAAATTCATATTATTTTAGATTGTTTTTCTTCAATTTACTTGAATAGATATCAATAATTATTGTATTATCCTTTTTTTGACAGTTATAGAAAAAATGTTGTTTGTATTTCGCGAACGAAATTCTTGTATTTTTGGCGCGTTCGAATGACTTTTTTGTCTCGACTAAAAGAAACATTCCCACGCGCAGCAAAAAAAACACTCATTTCGCGCACTTAATACAAAAACAACTCTTTTATTTAAGAGTATCAATAAAACAAACAATAACTTCTTTTGTTTTACAACCTACCTGAAGTTTTATTGACAAAACTGCACTTACCACCTACTTTATGTTTTTACCACTATGTTCACCTTTTGTCAATCACTCATTCATCGTTCACCCCTAATTGCACCACCACCACTTATGTAATTTTACTGTTTTTCATTTACTTATTTAGCATAATTTTTTTAATTATTTGTAGCTGAAGATAGCTTGAAACAAAGCCGAAATTTAAAAACTATTAAACCTTGACTTGTGTTGTCTCCTTTATATTTAACTTATAAACATTAAGATTCATCAGTATTGCACTTCAGTATTCACTTGATAACAATTGAAGATTATATCAATCGAAACGTTGTGTTATATATTTCTCAAAATTAAAGACAATGAAAATTCGAAATTTATCTTTTATTAATTATAGCTCTCAATATCCTTGTTTAAAATCTAATTCAAGGTATTTTAAGTTAAAGAGAAAATTTATAGATATTTTATTTTAATTACGTGGCCTTGCTGTCAGAACGGAAAGGATACAAAGTTTTTATGAAAAAACTATTTTTAGTTTTATGGTAATTTTGTTTTTAATTTTATTGTTAGGGTTCATAGCCTACTGAACCAACAAACTGTGCTGTTTACAATAGAATTTGAATCCTAACTGCAATCTTTACAAAAAGAAGAAAAAATAAAACTATCTCTCAATTCATAAAAAAATATTTCAATGCCATATCGCGACATGTGTCATACATATATCAATTGCAATTGAATTTTATCCTCATGAGTAATAGCTATCATTACACGCTCATTGAATAATATACTCTATTTCATTCGAGCAGCAAACTGTCACTTTGCGCACTGGATGCACAAATGGCTATTATTTATTACAAGTAATTGTTTACACATCACCAAATAAATGTCTGATGTTGTGTAATTAATAATTTAATTTAGTTAAATGCAGCAGGTCAAGCAATAAAGTACACTAATCCAGTGGCCTTAAAAATGTTCATTTCAAGTAAACCATCCTTAATTTAGCAAATTTAAAAAAAAATCTTTTTCTTTCATGATCAGTAAAGCCCGGATTTTTAGGCAATTGCCTAGATTCAAATTTTGATATACTTCCGGCAATTTCGTTTTTCTATACATAGGTAATATGTTTACGTGTAATGGAAGGTTTTTTTTTCGTGCCTTAGAGCCTATTTTTTCTATATTTTGGTTATTGGGCCTATTTTACCTTATACATTTTGCCTATTTTTGTTACCTATTCTAACTTTTATTGACCAGGCAAGGTTTATCATCTACTTCGTTGACTAATTCAGCACTCGACAAAGTGTTTCAACCTAACCTATAATATTTAAAGTACTTACTTTAATCAAGTTTTTGTGTGTGACTTTAAAATGCCGAAAGAAAAAACGATTTAGTCAAAATTTTACGTGGCAATTCAATTGTGTCTTTGCCATTAATCAATGGAGCTGAGGTAACTTTAGACGATATGGCTAAATATAAGAACGCTCCTGTCACATTTTGTGATGTCGAACGAAGTTTTCAACTTACAAGCAAGTTCTGACAGACCGAAGACAGTCCCTTTCTGAAAATTTCATAGAGCTCGTAATATTTTGTGAATTAAAGTATACTACATAATTTGAATTTGCATAATAGTTAATAAAATGAGAACCCTACATTATTATTTTTCAGATTGCATTAATTTTCGTTTAAAATGATTCTTTTTTTCTAACGAAGAGTAGATACGAGTACCAATATTAGAAAATGGATTCGTTAATTTTTTTAAAAACAAATTATTTACATTTAGGCTGCCTAAAATCCCGCCTATTTTAGAGTAATTACCGGCCTATTTGCCTGCTTATTTGGGTGATTTTAAGGGCCTAAATATCCGGGCTTTAATGATCAGTACGTCTTATAGTATACGAGTATACCCTTTAATTTTTTTTTATTGTTAGGGTTCATAGCCTACTGAACCAACAAACTGTGCTGTTTTACCATAGAAATGCAATCTTTACAAAAAGAAAAAAATGAAACTATCTCTCAATTCATAGAAAATTATTTCAATGCCATATCGCGACATGTGTCATACATATATCAATTGCATTGTCAAGCGAAAAATAGCCATATGTATTTATAGAATCCACTTGTATGTTATTATTATAACTTTCATATTGCACTTTGTATCTACATTTCTACAATAGTCGGGATATAAATATTACATGATTTAGTTTGAGTGTGTTTGCAAGGTCGTGACCTGGCGGAAGATATCACTCAAGTAGAAGATTGCGGCTTGAATGTGAATATAATTGATCGGCATTTTAAATTCGCGAAGAATTGTATTTTTCAAAACATATTCGTTGTTGATATGATGTGTTTAAAAACTGAAATGTATTGATTTGATTGAGGAAATGAGTCAGATATTTGATCCTGTTTTCAATTGTTATTTCTAAATTTAAATTTGAATAAAATTTTGGTGAAATTTTCGGATAAACTTTCGGCACTTTAATAGAATGCAAAACAAAGTGTAATGTTTTTAAAAGAAATCTGCGAAAATCTAAAAATAAATATATCATCACGCCTTTTACCCATTACTGGGTGTAGCATTCTGCTGTAGCAGATCTCGATAAGTGCGGTTACCAGCTGTTAAATCACGGCCTCCAAAGGGTAGATTTAATTTGATGAAAATTGTTTGTCGGCTGTGAGGATCGAACCATGGTTCTCAAGATTTACAGGCCGACTCGATACCACTGAGCCACCTACCCCATACGTCATTACATAAATATTGTAAATTCATCTAATGTGAATATTGTTATTAATAACATAATTATGGATAGCTGTCATTTACTTTATTCCCTAGGGAATATTTATTTAATTATGCGTCAAATGTCAACTATATAAGTGACAGTTTATTCTTGGTCGGGAAAAATAGTATGTTATGCATCAAGGGAGGGAAACAAGCGATTATTCCCGCGTGTGAAGTTGGCAAACCGAGACGTAAGCGAGGGCCGAAGGTTTGCCAACTTCACACAAGGGATAATCGCGCCCTCCCGTAAAGCATAGGAGTTTTTTTATCAGTAAACATAGGGATATGCCATTACCATAGTTACAGTTACAAAGTTTGACAGCAATGCATTAGAGCGTTTATTTTAAAAGTAAACATAGGGAAAATAACATTGCTGTCATCTATAGTTGTCAAAGTAATAAAGCTGTCCTCTTTCAAAATCAGACCGGGTTAATAGGGGATCAAATAGTGGGGCGTTTTTATATAAATGGAAATTTAAATGGGGAAAATTATTTAGAGTTGTTACAAGAGAGAGTAATATTGAGTAAATATTGAGGAAGTGTGGTTCCAACAAAATGTACGAAATTATCTGCACCGGATATTACCCCAACGAGGGCTAGGACGAGGTGCAGAAGTGGAGTGGCCTGCAAGGTCACCAGATCTTGCGCCAAACGATTTTTTTCTTTGAGGCGACTTACATAGTAAATTTTATAATGGTGGTAGAATGAGTGTAGAACAATTAAAACGTATGCTATAAATTCATTTTATAATCGTTTAGGCTATTGTTTCTTATTCCTATTTAAACTAAATAAAATTTTCTTTTTTGGTAGTTGTGAATTTCTGGTTCTATATAGTTCAGGGCACGAGAAATACACTCGTTCAAACCGCATTTCAATATCTCATTTAGTTTTTGAGTTACAGCGATTTTTGACTATTGTAAAGCTCAACTTTGAAAGCTCATAACTCAAAAACTAAAAGAGATATTGAAATGCGGTTTGAACGAGTGTATTTCTCGTGCGCTACTTCGAATACCGTAATACTAACAATACTACCGTACTGCCGGATGTAATAATTTATTTACGCTACTCTGTACAACTTAATCCCAATTACAGTACACGGTCCAGTCTCACCGAGCCGCAATGTGGTAGCTTGAGTGAGATTCAAACTCGGGCTCAGCGGATTCGAATGTCTTAACGTTCACCACACTACCGCACTGCCGGATTATTTATATTTATTACAATTTTTACTTTATTTGTAGCATAAATATAAATATATTTCCTAATCTATAATTTTATTATGAATTCAATCTTTCTGACAATAGCAGTATGAATGAAATCAGCCTACTTAAAAATTATACATGTAAACATAAACTCAGTATATTTATAATTCAACACAGATATATAGTAAATAATATTTTCCTGGAAATCTGATTTTATTTCTTCTGATTTTCATATGGCGACAGACGTATAAGGCAACAGCTATCATTACTTCTTATAAATATTATAATTTATACAAAATAAATTCATTATGTATGTAAATAAAAATAGGCACGTGGAAATATGTTAATCATGTTTTTGCAATTCCCAGTCTTAATATTAATTGTTTCAAAGATAAATGACTACATCACTTGCGCCAGTAAAATATTAATAATAGTTTATTTTTATATTATTGTAAAAATGTTCGTTAGCAAATAAATTAATAATGATATGGATCGTGTACTAGAGATGAAAAACTATCGGTAATTTCAACTATCGATTGTTCGATAGTGCTATCAGTAAACTATCGATATATCGATAGTACTATCGATAGTCAAGTAAATTACTAAACGATAGTTACTAAACGATAGTTACTAAACGATAATTACTAAATGATACTATCGATAGTTTTTACTTCCTTGTACGAAGTAAAGGAAGTATTGTAATCGCGAAAATTTTCGGTTCTCAGATTTCAACGGAAATAGGTATTTTGGCCTTCCCTGAATCCATTTTGACTAATTTCGTCGTGCCGTCTGTACGTACGTACGTACGTACGTATCTCACATAACTCAAAAACGGTGAGCCGTAGAAAATTGAAATTTTATATTTAGGACTGTTATAATATCTAGTTGTGCATCTCCCTTTTTGGTCATTATACAACTACCGGAAGTGCTACTTTACTTTTGAAGCCTATAATAGATTTTCATGAAAAACTATATTCGAATATAATTTAAAACTTTTCAAATTTGGTATATAAGAATACTATATCAATGGAAATAACATAATAGATTTTGGTTAAAATACACTAACCGGAAGTGACACATTACATGAAGCTGCTAACAGTTTTCCTTGAAAAAAAAATGGTATTATTTTAATTTTAGAAATAAATTCTGCAAATAAAAGTTTTAGAGAATTAAATTCTGCGTCTAGCACATTAAGAATTTTTAAATTAGCCTTTTGCATAAGCGAGATATCTAAATATAAATATTATATATTTTTTGTTTTTTTTTAAATTAAGTTTGCTATGAATTAGAACAAAAAATAATAAATAAAAGATTTAATGTCAAATATGTGCAATTAAAAAAATATCTATAGTTTAATACGCGTACAAGGAAGTCATGTGGTGTCCACATCAGATTTTTATATTATTGTAAAAATGTTCGTTAACAAATAAATTAATAATGATATGGATCGTGTACAGAGAAGTAATTGTAAATGAAATTTATTGTAATTGTAGTTAGTGGTTGTGGTTTGTGGTTATATTACATATCTATTAAAAATGAAAATATGCAAAACGTTGCTGTTTAAAAGATGTTTGTTGATTCTGAAGCAGAAAGTTGTTTGGCCATGAACTTAAGTTGTGCCACCACCACGAACAGCAATTGGTATTTTAATAGTACATTCTAAACATTTTTGTAGTTCATTCAAGAAAGAATTACAAGAAATTGTTCTAGATCAGTGCTTCTTAAACATTTTGTCATCGCGGACAAATTTTCTAAATATTTTTCGCGGCCTTCCAGTTTCTACTGCTGTTATGAATATTATATTGAATTTTAAATAAGAACTGATAAAATAAAGACCTCTAATATATAAATTTAATGATGTTTAAAAGTTTTCAAAATATTTCTAATTTTAACCCTTTGCACTCCGTTGTCGCCGTAATTGCGACATTTTTACATTACATGCATCTACCGTGTATACTATGTATGTATGTAACTAATATAGTGTTGGAGTTATTGGTATCCTCTATAAGTATATAGGCTGGAGTGAAAAGGGTTAAGGGAGAAAATGAAAAAAGTTCATTTCTTACTCTGATAATGATAAAATTCGATTCTTGCTATATTTGAAATTTGTAGCTTTGAAAACAACTCTACCCATTACTGGGTGTGGCACTCTACCGTAAGCAGATCTCAGTAAGTGATATATTTCTTCGCGTGAAGTGCGGTTACCAGTCGTCAAATCACGGCCCCCAAAGATATTAGTGGAGGGGGAGCCACAGGGGTAGATTTAAATTGGTGAAAATTGTTGGTCGCCTGTGGGGATCGAACTAGGGTTCTCAAAATTCTCAAAAAAAAAAATTGTTTAATTCGAAAAATTAAGGGTTGTTAACCTAAAACATTTTTTGTAGTACTGCACTGGATTCGTTTTCCTATTAAACACAAACAATGAAGTAGGTATCAACTACGAAAGAATAATTACACAATTCAATTATTAGCAGTTATTTATAATAGAATTTTATTTAATTAATAACTTTAACATAATCATCCACCCAGTGGCAGTGGCAACGAAAAATATTGGACTGGGAAACATGGAAAATAGTTTTGCGATTTAAAAAAAAATCTTTTTGTTTGATGATCAGCACGTCGTACAGAATATACCCTTTAATTTTTTGCTCTAAGTTGTGAAACACCCTGTATATACAGGGTGTGCACAGAAAGGGTTTACTTTCATTATTAGTGAGGGAAACGGTTACTATCACAACTGAATTGGGTGAGGGAAATATCATTTTCACATGTAATATTTATTTTCGATGCCAGCTAAATTTGCCAATTCTTATTTATATATAAGTAAATAAATATATCATCACGTTTTTTTACCCATGACTGGATGTGGCACTCTGCCATAGCAGATTTAGATAAGTGATATATTTCTTCGCGTGAAGTATAGTTTCCAGCGTCAAGTCACGGCCCCTAAAGATGTCAGTGAATTGGAAGTCACAGGGGTAGATTTAATTTGGTTAAAATTGTTTGTCGGCTGTAGGGATCAAACCAGGGTTCTCAAGATCCACAGGCCTATTCGATACCACTGAGCCACCTACCCTATTCCTATTTATTTCTTTTTAATTTTTTTAATTTATATATCGGACCAACTACTAAGGTCATATGCCGATATGTCCTTTATATGGTCGCCACGGGCAGGACCCGAACCCACGACCTTATGGTTGCGAGACAGGCCCTCAACCTGCGCGACCATCACGCGGGACAAATTTATATATTTATTTATTTATTTATTTATTAAGCTCTCTACAGGACAATGTCAAAATTACAGAGGGCATATGAAAAAACAATAAAAAAAAAATAACAACAAAACATACGTTACCATAAATAACAAAAGAAGTAGAAATTAATTAATCAAAAAAGTATGAAGCTGTGATATAACAAATTTAACAATTATTTGTGTTCCATATCAGAGAGAAAAATCCTAAATAATTTGTCCTTAAATATACGTAAAGTATCACAAAATATATCAATATTATACAATTGTAGGTTTATTTGATTGAAAGTAGCACACATATACCTAACAGGGCTCCTTGCCTCATAATTAGTTCTGGCAGTACTCACAGCGAACGTTACTATCTGTCTCGGGTAGCAATTATATGCGTAATAAATAAATATATCTTCATAGTTCTTGAGGTATAAATTCTGCATCGTCGTTATAAATAAATAGTACTTATGCTGACACATGACACATCCCTCTCATTACATTACGAGTTTATTTTTAACCATATTTGTCTCGTCCTCAGAGTCTTCTATAACGTGTTCGTCTTCCGTTGCGCCCACGTTCGACTCAAATGTCCACCACTTGATATCTTAACTTACACTCAGTCAAGTGTCCAGTGTCCAATGACACTGTCTTCCTCTCTTCACTTGTTTCATTTGCACTTGTCTTTGGCTACGTGATATTACTCATGCATAGAGACATACAGTCATTGATGCGCTATTGTCGCTCCTTAAATTATTTTATTGTTATGTCTGCAATTAATGTGTGTGCTTCATTGAAGGATTTCATACTAATTGTTCCTGCAATACTTCGTTATAAATATTGGTAGTAGTAGTAGTAATAAATGTAGTGCAGGTGTTTAAAATTCTTGATAAAATGTTAATTTGCTCAGCAACCAACGTCGCTGAACTGAAATCTGGTTATCTAACTGGTTGCGTTAAACTGTATCAAATTGCTGCTGGATTGATATCGGGTTATTTAAAAAACTTGTATCAAATGGTGCCATAAAAGAAATGTATGTCTGATATTAATGAAGTAATTATCTGTCATAATTGACAAGGAAAAATGTCACCGATTTTCAATTTATATAAATAAAATAAATATATCATCACGCCTTTTACCCATCACTGGGTGTGGCACTCTGCCGAAGCAGATCTCGGTACCAGCCGTCAAATCACGGCCCCCAAAGATATTAGTGGAGGGGGAGTCACAGGGGTAGATTTAAATTGGTGAAAATTGTTTTTTTCAATTTAGAATGACTTTTTTGAAATAAATGGAATTGGTTCAAATTTATTTATTTTGGTGGTTGGTGAAAGCCATGTTTAAATGTTACAATAATCAGTAAGATTCAAAATCATGAATTTGATATTAATTATCTGTCATAATTGATAATTGACATACTCTACTACTCATACCTAAACTCAATTAATTGTGATAGTACTTATTTCCCTCACTATTAATGAAGGTAAATAACTTTCCTCACTAGCGAGAGAAACGGTTATTATCAGAACTAAATTGAGTGAGGGAAATGTCATTTGACATGGTGATCAAGGAAACGTGATGTGCATTTGCAAATACAACTTCTTTGATTTATATAAAATAATTATTACATTTATTGTACTTGAAACGGAAAAACGTTCTATTCACGTTTAATGTTGAAAAAAATAGTATGTAATACACTTGTACTATTGGAACACTCGCTATTGCTAATGCACCAACTATCGTCTTTGTTTTGTAATTAAACGCTTTCCTCGCTAGTATTACAATATACTATTACGTTTATTCTAAAACTATTCATATTTTTAAAATTAATAATTGTGCAAAAAAATATGAATAAATTGTATTTTAATATTACTTATTTCGTTTTTAATCTTACTTAGGTCGTGATAAAAAATAGTATATGCTTCGCGGGAGAGAATACTATATTTTTCTCGGTATTTTTACACCTTATGGAAAATCATGCATTTTTCTCCCTAGATGTATTTTTTTTTCCTTCTGGCTTCCTGGCGGACCAACTGCTAAGGTCATATGCCGCCATTACATATATTTATTTATTTATTTATTTATGTTACGCTGTACAACATGAATTTAATCCCAATTACAGTACAGGGTCCGCACTCACCGAACCGCAGTGTGGTAGTTCATATAATTTTTAGCTTGAGTTAGATTCGAACTCGGGATCTCCGGATTCAAATTCCATATTCCTATCCTCACCACCATACTGATATACTATTACTTATAAATTTTCAACACATTAAAACCATCTTTGGTGGCCATGATTTATGATGATAAATATATCACTTTCTGAGATCTGCTACGACAGATTGTCACGGGTAAAAGGCGTGATAATATTTTTATTTATTTAATTTTCTATTGTTACAATCCACCGCGCCAACATAGCTCTATCATAGTATTTTTACAGCGTGATTAGCGAAGCATGCTAGCTTATTTGTCCTGGTAATTAATACAAATTATCGGACGTTACGTAAAGCTTGATTATTTTAAATACACGACGTCGTCATCATCTGAACACATCCTCTATCTCTGTTACACTCGCACGGCAATGTGCAGTGTGGTAGACAACAGGTAGTCAGGTTAGCACGTGTAGAGGGAATGGTCTGGTGACTTTGTTGTGTTGAACGGTGAAACGATTAGGGTTGGGGTGTGAAGTGGATCATGAAGTGGTGTTAATAGGAGGGTGGATATTGTGGAGATGTCTCTTTATATATGGTTAAATAATAAGGAATAAACAGATTTTTTTTAAGTGTGATTATTTTGGAAGTATACTCGTGAAAGTAAGTTAGTTTTATTTATAGTATCTAATCTGGTCCTAAGAAGAATTTCAGTAGATGACACGGCTGGAAATAGTTATTTTTCTACGATTGCTATGAAAAGTTGACAATTACGCTCTCATTTGTCATCGTAAAGTTGACGTTTTCTGTGGAACAATCGAAAATTATCTTTTTTGTGCGTCTCCAATGGCAACGCGCGAAAAAGACGTTAAATGCGCGCGTTTCCAATGGCAACGCGCGAAAAAGATATTAAACGAGCGCTTATTTCAATAGTTACCAAAGATACAAACAAAATAGAAACTTGTCATATTGACAGTTAATAGAATGAATTTAGTTTCAATACGTATACGTTTTTTAATAATTTTAAGATGCAATCGTAGAAAAAATTATGTGTGTATCACGAGCGTAATGCCTATGGCACACTGGTCGATGAGCGTCGATGACCATCGATGAGTTCATCGATGAAACAACAGAACGCACTCTTCTTTCACGATTTTCAGTTTCATCGATGACAAATACAATACATTTCTCTGTGACAAAAAAAGTTATGTTGGTAATAATATCAATAAAATGTTCCTATATCGTGTGTTTTCAAATTGATATTTCCCTAGTTTATTGACGTTTGGAGGTTATTTTGAAATGGAAACCCACGCTAACGTGAAATGAGACACAAAAGATACGAGTGAAATGAGATACGTTCGTTTCATCGATGAGCTCTTCGATGGAAATAGAGGATCCTCTAATTTTCGTCGATGACGGGTGCGTTCTGTTGTTTCATCGAGGAGTTCATCGATGGTCATCGACGCTCATCGACCAGTGTGCCATAGGCATAGAGAATCACACGTAAAGTGATTATTTGTTACTCGAGCACGGAATTGCAGCGCGAGTCGTATGCGAGAACTGCAATAAGACACTTTACGATTGTGATACACACATATTTTTGTCTATTATTGCATCTTCAAATATTATAAAAAGCGTATACATACTGAAAATAAATTCGTTCTGTCAACTGTCAATATGACAAGTTTCTGTTTTGTTTGTATCCCTGGTAACTATTGAAGTATATATACTGACCACTTGTTATAAGTGTGAAGTACGCAAAAGTCTTGTACATTATTTGCGTTACGTTTTACAAGATCCCACGATGGTTCGATTAAAATGACGTCAGCAGAAATTTGAGACTCGAGTCACAATTACAAATGTAAATTGTAATATTAGTGTAGTATTTAACATGAACAATGAACTAAATGATGTTCAATTTAAAGATGTATTTAGCACCATTACCAGACTGCAAAGGTCATCGAAGATGTTTTAATTCAACACTTTTATGGTTTGTCTGTCGTGTCTTCAAATACTTTACGATGGATCATGTAATCTGATGTGGACACCATATGACTTCCTTGTACACGTATTATACTATACCTACATTTTTTATTGCACATATTTGACGTAATTTGACATTGACATTACATTTTTATTTTATTATTATATTTTTGTTCTAATCCATAGCAAACTTAATTACAAATAAAATATATATAATTTTTTAATTTACATATCTCGCTTATATACAAAAGGCTAATTAAATAATTCTTAATGTGCTAGACGCAGATTTTAATTCTCTTAAACTTTTATTTGCAGCATTTATTTGTAAAATCAAAATAATATCATTTTTTTCAAGAAACACTTTTAGCAGCTTCATGTAATGTATCACTTCCGGTTAGTTCATTTTAACCAAAACCTATTATGTTATTTCCATTGATATAGTAGTCTTATATACCAAATTTGAAAAGTTTTGGATTATATTTTAATATAGTTTTTCATTAAAATATATTATAGGCTTCAAGTAAAGTACCACTTCCGAAAGTTATATAATGACCAAAAAGGGAGATACACAACTAGATGTTCTAACAGTCCTAAATACAAAATTTCAACTTTCTACGGCTTACCGTTTTTGAGTTATGCGAAATACATACGTACATACGTAATTAGTCAAAATGGATTCAGGGATAGTCAAAATGGATATTTCCGCTGAAATCTGAAAACCGAAAATTTTCGCGATTACAATACTTTCTTTACGAATGTCATTTGTCATAGGTAGTACAGTACTTTTTGCTACATTGCAAATCTGCTACGGCAATCAGCCAATCACTGACGCGAAAATATATTCCCTATACTTTGCAACCCTATGAAGGTAATGATAAGACCGAAGGAGAATTATGAGAATTATTCTAAAATCAGGGGCGTATCTGGGGTACTTGGCGCCTGGGTTCTGAAGCAGAATGTGGCGCCCTGAGGCGTGGAGCACAAAAATGCGATATGGTACCCAAAATACGTGGAATTTTATGCTCTACGATACAGAAAGAGTAAGGCAGTAAGCCGACACGCCGTACTATGCGAAACTTGCGTGTAGATTTAGAGCAATAAGCAAACTCATGACAAATAATATGTTATTCACCTTAGCGTAGAATAATAGAACATTGTTTGTCTAGAAAAATAAATATTTTTTAAATAAATATTTTATTATATAGTTTCTCATAAAATTAAATAAAAATACAAAAAAAAAACAAAAAGAAATTAGTTCATTACATAGGTACATTCTAATATACCTAAACCTAATTAAAACTATATAGTTTACATTTTACAATTGCACATAATAGCACAAACAATTATACAAATAACAAAATAACATATCAATACATGTAAATTAAATTTACAATAAAAATACTTAAATACTCATAACTATACCGCGCGTTCCACGTAAAGGTTGGCATAGGGAAATAACATGGAAAAAAAGGTTTTTGTAAATAACAAGTGTCCGGTAAAAAATTATGGTATAATATTGCACATGACCATACTAGGACCTATCCACACACATTATTTCATACAGATTACTTCATTTTAATGTCACAAATTAGAGAAATTAATAAAAATAGTTCGAGAAAATCGCCTACAAATTATGTTTTTTTGTGACAGCTTTGTCATAGAAACAGAAGCTGTCACTATAACCATCAAGATTTGTTGTGAAAATTAAGAAATCTTGACAGTGAACTTAATATTTCAAACATTAATCACATTACTTCGCGATATTTTGTAATTAAAGGCCTTAGTACGATAGTAGGTACCTACATTTGGTATTCATTTAATTACTTTATTTATTTTACAAATAATATTAAGACGCAGTATTTGTGTTCTTTTAATATACTCATATTTATTTTAACTTTGTGCCGTCTGCCGCCCTTTTATGCTGGCGCCCGGGTTCTGGGAACCCCAAGAACCCGGGGTTGGAACGCCCCTGTCTAAAATAAACAAGTAATTTTAATTGTCTTGTACTTGATAAGACAAAAAATATATTGAATGTCATTCCTAGGAATTCAATTAACACTTTTATATTCATTCAATGAATATTTATCACGATTCCATTAAACCCATCTACATTCACAAGAAAACAAGAAAAAATATTGTTTCATTTGAATACATTAGAATTAAATAGTTTAATTATTTTTTGAATCTTCTCAGAATATAAATGAATTAGTTTCAAAAATATATGGAAACGAATCATGTAGAATATAGAAGAAATATGAAGGAATGATAATCGCTACAAAAATGAAATACCGAGAAAAATAAAGTGGGACTAGGAAAAAATGAAAATATATGAAGAATGATAAATTAAGAAATAGATATAATTAAAAAGCTAGGACAAAAGGAACTGGAATGGTACACATGGACTAAAACAAGCTAGTTTGGATAATTATAGAATCGGGAAACATCGACAAAAGAAGGAAAAGAGGGAAACCGAGGAATACATGAGAAGTAATTGAGCATTATACAATAGACATTAAAACCCGATTGCATAAACCGTTGTCAGATACGTTGTTAACTACGAGAAAAAGTTGAATTTGAATAAAAAAACACATCTAAGAAATGTCAAAATTTTTGACAGTTCAATATTTTTATCTACGACCATATATGTAAGTAGGCCATTAAAAACAATTTACAACAATAGTAAATGCTTGTTTACGGTTGCTAAGGGTTTACTGCATTATAGGTACGTAATTGTTCTCAAGAAATTTTTCATTTGTTAGGTGGTAACACTGCTGTTTGACATTTGATGTTACGGATATAACCTAACAAATATTCTGTATTTGTTCTTATTATTATTTATGGTCGTAGATAAAGTATAACTCGAATTGTAACGGAATTACATTGCTCGTGAAATTACTGCACTCGCCAAGGCTCGTGCGCAACTTTTTCACTCGCACGTAATGTGCTTGTTACAATTCTCGTTATGTAATATACTATTAAACGATATAATTTATACAGTATGCATTAATCTAATAATTGTTTATTAGAAATATTGTTTTATAAGAAACAAAAGAGGAACAAATATAGGAATGAAAACGATGGCAAAATAGCTATATATGTTGTTTTATTCAAATATTAACAATGTACGTAACTATCTAATTCAACACTGATATTGTGTAATGAACTAATTTAATTAATTTTGGTAGCTCTCTTAATGAATCCAGTGGCACTCAACATGTTTCCTTTAAGTAAACCACCCTTAATTTAGCGATTTTTTGACTAATTCTTTTTGTTCCGTTATCAATACAACATGTTATACATATAGTATGTTCAAAGATACTCCGTTATGGCCCTCTCAGCGGGTCTATTGTTAGGGATTTAAGCTTGATTTATAGGGGTGCAAGGACAGGTATGTATTCAGTATTTCCCAATTTAATTTTATTTTTATATATATTATAATAATGAAACAGAGAATTTTGTACAAATATTATTATTGATAATGAAGCAAAAAAAAAAAATGTTACATGAAAGTATCATTGTATAACAATTCGTCATTTAGTTAAATAATGCAAATAAACAATAGTGTCATACATAACAATATATACAAAATATTACACTGCTATACATATGTAATTATTCGACAATATCATTGTCACTATCACAATCCATTTCACTATCGTCACTTGAGTCTTGAATATTTATAATAAAGTCTTTAGTAATGTTATTAATATCAATATATTGATTTTCTAAATCAATCACATGACGCACACTGTTAGCCCAATTTTCTGGTGTTTAATTTTGCGAATTCATTATTATTTCAAGTAAATCTGAAATAAGTAATCCGCACAGAGATTAGAGATTTCCGAATTTAAATATTTTGTAATCCTACCCTGAGCGCCACAGGTAGAATCTCTTACTGTGTGCGGTTCAACACAGGCTTAGTAAGTTAAAGCCATAACGGAATATCTTTGAACATACTATACCTTTAAAGATTGATCCATAAATACAGAAACACCCTGTATAGTTATCCTCCTGTCAAGCTAACACCCTGATAAAAATACACGTGAACAGATATTTGACTAACCAACTGTTAATTACTAACAGTACTGTTACTGTGGTTCGTACAACTTGCTGTTAAATGCAAAAACTTACCCATGTTATAAATTTCGGAATGCTGTAAAGTTTTTGCGAGATGGTTGGCCAATGGTTGAGTGGTATTTTGTTGCGTTACGTTGCGTAGCAATGCGTAAAGTAACGCAAGCGCAGGACTTAAACGGTAGCGACTGCATATGCTAATGCAGGCACGTACAATTCGCCACTAGCATGTTTGTCATCGGCTTGTGAAATTTAATGCAATTTGCACTCTGCATCTGCACTGCAATATGCACTTCAAATGGAAAAGAAGTTAAGTAAATATTTGAAATATTCGTATTGAAGGACGGTGGTTTCAAAATGATTAGCTTTGGCGAGAAGACGACAAGTTATTATTAAATTTGACCGTATTGTGAATTGAGATATTTGTCTTTATTCTACGAGTGCTATGAAAAGTTGACAATTACGCTCTTATTTGTCATCGTAAATTTGACGTTTCCTGCGGAACAATCGTAAAAAATATTAAATGCTCGTTTATTTCAATAGTTACCAGGGATACAAACAAAATAGAAACTTGTCATATTGACAGTTGATAGAACGAATTTATTTTTAGTACGTATACGATTTTTAATAATTTAAGATGCAATCGTAGAAAAAAAAATGTGTGTATCACGAGCGTAAAGTGTCTTATCGTGCTCGAGTAACAATATATCACTTTACACTCTTAATACACAAAAAACTATTATCAATAGATGCAATTTAATAGCTTGTTTTTTCTACTGAGTAATCCATTTTCACGCAATGATATGCAACTTTATATTTGTGAAAACTCTATATATTTTTGCAAAATTTTAAAGATATTTTGTTTCTCTTTAAAACAGTTCTTATTCAGTATAGTTATAAAATGATTAGTACAGAAACTATTCATTGTTTTAAAATAAATAGTGACACACAGGAAGTATGCCAAAATTCACCAAAAATAAATACCATGTTAACTAATTCGTCTTTGGTAAAATTCATTTTTACATAAACAAACTAAATAAATTATAACAAAGAAAAATTGATAAACTAAGTGAGAGAAGCAAGTAATAATTATTAAAGGAATGACAGTAACTAATCTAATTCATAGCTTACTTTCTATGTGTGATTATTTATTGACAAAAACATGAATCTGTACTAACCATTTTTGGACAATAATGAATAAAAACTATTTTAAATATAAATAAAAGATCTTCTAATTTTGCAAAAATATATAGGCTGGTAGCACAAGCTCTGTTTTTGGGTGTTCTAAGAGCACGATTTTAACATGTTAGAGATAGCTAAAACACCTAAATACATTGCTCTTAAAACAGGCAAAAACAGAGCTTGTGCTACCAACCATAGTGTTTCACTTAAAAATATAAAGTATTAATGTAAAATAAAGTCTGTAATGTAATGTATATTTTTATAAAACTAATAAAGTAAATTAATAAAAAATCGCTGTAAAGGTGGAAATAAAACCTCGTACTCGGCACGCTTGCAATTAATCTTTACTGGACTTATTGGATTATGAAGGCTCGCTTCTTTGTTGTTTGTACCACAAACTTTCCAACTCGCCCGTAAAAATTAATTTACTACGCTGGCCACGAAAATAACTATTAAAGTGCCAAAGACGGCAGAGCATATATCGCTTTGTCTACATTGTAACAATTACATAATTGTCTTCTCATTTGAGCATGGCTTATAGGTCCTAATTCGGTTTATACAAATGTTATTATGGTGATAATCTCAAGTATTGTACAAAACTTTTAAATCGATTGAACTATGTTTATAAGTAGAAGTTCCACTTTAAAAAATAGTTTATTTATGTACCTCATTTTTAATAATTTATCTACACTTGTTGCATTAGTATTTCCAGTACTCGTATAA
The DNA here is from genome assembly GCA_947425015.1 of Pterostichus niger. Lineage (NCBI taxonomy): Eukaryota > Metazoa > Arthropoda > Insecta > Coleoptera > Carabidae > Pterostichus > Pterostichus niger. The sequence continues at coordinate 4,320,867 of OX380338.1, read as the reverse complement.
ACTGATTGAATCACATAAATGTCAAAAACTTATGTATAAACTTTTATTTGTTTTATGAATTAGGTATAAATTTATGAAAATTTATAGACCATTTCTATTTAAATGCGAGTTCAACGTTCTCTAGGCGTAGGGGTTTTCGTTCTATATGATACCAGCCTATCAGTATGCTAATTCCATGACCCGAATGTAAATTTCGATTTAAATCAGCGACACTTTTCCACTCTGTGATAACAAACAGGAAACTGTATTCGCATTTCGTAAATAAAACATCAGCGATGCGAGTTTGTTACGCTGTAAACAACTTCCAAATACATTTACATACATCTATTTCTTAGAATAAACACTCATATCAACAAGTAGATTCATAAAACAAGTGATTTGCGAACGTCATTTGTAATGTTTTTATAGTGAAACCCACCGGATATGATTTCTGTAGGCTCTAGTCGAAAATTGCTACTTTTTTTTTTGTACCTAACTTGTATAATAGCAAATTATTTAATTCGGAAAAATTAAGATCATCCTTATGAGTAATAGCTAACATTACATACGAATTCACTATTTTACTTGTTCTAAGACTATTCATCTAGTAATTACACTTGGATATCTAAATAAATTTGACGAAACTAATAATTATTAAGGTCATTTCACACGATTGATACTTTATTGGACGATTTTTTTGCCATACAGTAAAAAGCTATTGTCGTTTCAAAGATATTTTTTTATCGCACGGTTACCTTGTAAAACCTATCATCATCATCACGCTTTTTACCCATTACTGGGCGTGGCACTCTGCCGTTGCAGATCTCGGTAAATGATATATTTCTTTGCATGAAGTGCGGTTTACAGCCGTCAAATTACGGCCCCCAAAGATATTAGTGGAGGGGGAGCCAGAGGGGTAGATTTTAAATTGGTGAAAATTGTTTGTCGGCTGTGGGGATCGAACCAGAATTCTCAAGATCCACAGGCCGACTCGATACCACTGAGCTACATACCCCATTGAATTCAATGCATTTAAGCTTACCATACGATTTTTGTCGTACGATAAAAAAATCGTTCGAGTCCTTTGCGGTTATATAATGTGAATATTACACTTTAATTGTGTTATAATAACCGCGATATTTTTATGAATAATAAGTTATTACTCCCGGTCTTCACTGCATTGTTATGGCAACTACGATATGATTGGCTAAAACCTGTGAGTTATAAATTATTAGTCACAACCGTGAGTAATGCACTGACAAGAAACACTCATAGAGAAAGTAATAAAATATATACGAGTATAAAAGTTATGAGAAATAGCAAAGTTTTTACTTTCTTTGCTACGAAATATATATTATCACGCTTTTTACTCATTAACCGGGTGTGGCATTTTGACCGTAGCAGATTTTTAGTAAGTGATATATTTATGCGCGTAAAATGCGGTTACCGGCCGTCAAATTACAACCTCTAAAGATGTTAGTTAGGGGAGCCACAGGGGTCAGACTGGAATTAAAGTAAATAATAAAAAAAAAAACTGCCAAGAAAAAATCCTCGGGCACATTGATCGTATATACATTGTTTTTCCTTCTTTCATATAAAATAAATAAAACTAAAAAAAAGTACTTACTTTTCTGTTCATGACTGATTTGAAAGCAAAATAATCACAATTCAAATGATACAAAATCTACCAACATTTTGCAGTTTCTAACGTTATCTAGGTTACTTATGATCATTAGTTTAATTTGCCATACTTATGGTGCTATTCTGTAATTTTCTGTAACGATACAGTTCTGTAAATTTGAAGAAAAGCGCATAGATTTTTATTGACAAATATATTGAATGCCATTTTACAATCACATATGATACGCTTTTGTTCAGATTTACAGGTCTGTAGCGTTATAGAAAATTACAGAATAGCACCTTTAGAAGAGATACCTACAGACGAAATTGCACATATTTTCCGAGCTTCACTTTCTATTGGTTTGACTATAACATCGTTTCACAGAGTGGGTTAAATGTTGTGTTAACTAAAATTAACCTTGATTCTTAGAAAGAATAAGAAAGTTAGAGGTAACAACTAAAATGGAGTTAGTGACTAACCATTATATGAATCTGCTTGCGCATGTGATTGTTTGTATTACGTTACAGGGGAAGGGTATTTTATCTAATGACGTCATGGCTTTATAAATGAAGGAAGCATGATTATATTTGAAAACCGCTTTGTGGTTAACTAACATTGAAATAAAATCTAAAAGTTGTGTTCTTGTATCCGTTTTGTTTGTAGTTAAATGATTTGTTTAGATCGCATTTGTTTACTAATAATATTTACGAGTGAGTTATTGTTTACGTCAAATGTTTATAAATATCTCGTTTAAATTTTTAAATATTGATTTGACTGTATTTATTTACATATATTCTTATTTTCCTAGGTGTGTAAACATGTCAAATTATTGATCCTGATGTTGACATTAATTGTGAAAATGACATTTACTTTCATCAACGTTACTTAAATAAATATAAATAAATATATCAGAACGTCTTTTACCCATTACTGGGTGTGCTACTCTGCCTAGGCAGATCTCGGTACGTGATATATTTCTTCGCGTGAAGTGCGGTTACCAGTCGTCAAATCACGGCCCTCAAAGATGTTAGTGGAGGCTGACTATTTATAAACACATTTAATAATTTCTGACAGTTTTTCATTGTTACCTACCGTCAAATCAGAACCCCTCAAAGAAATTTAAGTAGATAGAATAATAATAATATATACTTTAATTTAATATATAAATAAATAAATATATCATTACATCTTTTACCCATTACTGGGGTAACTCTCTGCCAAAGCAGATCTCGGTAAGTGATATATTTCTTCGCGTGAAGTGTGGTTACCTGCCGTCAAATCACGGCCCTCAAATATGTTAGTGTAGGGGGAACCATAGGGATAGATTTAATTTGGTGAAAATTGTTTATCGGTTGTGGGGATCGAACCAGGGTTCTCAAGATCCACAGACCAACTTGATACCACTGAGCCACCTACCCCAAACGTTAATATCACAACTAAATTGAATGAGAAAAATGTCAACGTGATGTCTACATTTGCAAATACAACTCCTTTGATTTATATTAAATTGTATTAAATGTATATATCACGTTTAATGTTGGAAAAAAAGAATAGTATGTAACACACATGTGAAAGGGTTTATTAAAAAACTCCTACTATTGGAAGACTCGCTAACGCTCGTACTATAACATTCGTAGAGGTTTTGCAATAAACCCTTTCCTCACTAGTATTACAATATACTATTACGTATCATGAACAAGTAACATTACACATAGTCTAACACTTTCTATTATTTAATCTTTATAACCTAACACTTATTATTTATATTATATGTCAAAGACTATAATAATTGAAGATACAATCGTAGAAAAAATTATGTATGTATTACAAGCGTAACGTTTCTGTATTCCTTTTAAATTATTCATGTAACAAAGTATCACTTTACGCTCTTAATATTTTTTCAAACTTATGTAGGTCAAAAAGTGTAATTTGCAGTCGTAGAATACAGTATTGAACTCGCGTGTAATGATTATTACTCGACTATGATTTGTGTTGCACAATTAATCCTCATGAGTAATAGCTATTATTATATGCTCGTTGAAAATCTGCCTCAGCAGAATAACACAACCAATATTGGGAAAATTAATTAATTACAATTATGGCGCACTATATTACTTCATCTATATTTCGTTCATAAATTCGTTTATTTCTAAATCAAATAAATTTCCAAAAACATGTAATCTTATACACCGATTACAATTCCTTTTATATAAAATTTAATAATTCAATAATAAGTTGTATTTATAAAAGTAAAATTCGTAACGACACAAATAGAAACGGCTTATCGCGTGGAAAATTCAAAAAACAAAACACACTCACATTACATAATCTCCGATAACAATAACACATCAACAGTCACAGCCAGCTATTATCGCAACTATTAAAAATCACAGATATCGAAATAAAATCTGCTTGCAATCGGTGATAACTCTGACCAATGCTCAGTTTCGAGTGTTTTGTTTCAAGTGACCGCCTTAACGTTAACAAGGCTCCAATCCAGGCCTACTCTTCGTCGCTCCTCGCGTTCAGTTGTTCAGTTTCAGTTCCACTGCGATCCAAGTGTGCCGTGAATCGTGAATCGATCCGTCTGAGAATCTGATTCGCCGCTGTTCCATGTCGAATGTGTTTTGTTTTTCCTGCGTGCGTGCTTTGCTAATTGTTGTTTAGATTCGGGTTGATGCGATTTTGTTTTGTGGTGATGCGCGTTTCAAATTGAGTGAAGTGAAAGTGGCTAATTGCAAATCTGAGTTTGGCGTTGGATTAATTTTTTGCGCTCACAAGGTAATCGATTATTTTTTAATGTGGATAGCAACTTAGGTATTTTAAAATATAGATAATTATATTATTTTTTTACAACTAATTTATTCCAAACCAAAATTTATTATTAATATTTGAAAGTTGCCAAATATAATTATTTTATAAAATCAATTAATTTAAACATTTTTTTGCAACCCAAGTCTAACATTCCCCGAGTATTTTGATTAATTATTTTATTACTTTTCAATTCTAGAATTTAATTTGTATTTACATACAAAAAATTAAATAAATATATATGTATATTTATATATATATTATATATTATTTAATGTGGAACTTTGTCTTCTTAGTAAATGATGGGCATTAAGTGTTTCTAGCCGTCAAACTACGGCCCCCTTGGTACACGAAAAAAATTTATATAGACGTTAAAAATGCAAGTTTTTTTTCTTCAAAATTGCCGAGTTCAATTGGAATAAAATGTGTCGAAAAAGAGATTTCGGTAAATGATATAATTCTTCGCATGAAGTGCGGTTATCAGCTGTCAAATCACGGCCCCCAAAGACTTTAGTACAGGAGGAGTTTTGATATGATGAAAATTGTTTGTCGGCTGAAATTTATATTTATATATTCCAATTTTTTCATAACTTCCTTCCAGTCGTTTTTGAGATATTAAATAAAAATAATTCAATTATTTACATTATTATTTACATATAAACTTAATGGCTGTTAGCACAAGCTCTGTTTTTGGGTGTTCTAAGAGCACGGTTTTAACATGTTAGAGATAGCTAAAACACCCAAATACACTGCTCTTAAAACAGACAAAAACAGAGCTTGTGCTACCAGCCAATGTTTTCAAATTAATTATAATACTTGATAAATTTATACAATATGTATAATACATAATATACAAAAAACAGTAAAATACGTGTAACATCGTGCCTTTTACCCATTACTGGGTGTGACATTTTCCCGTCAAATCACGGCCTCCATAGATGTTAGTGGAGGAAGAGCCACAGGGGTAGTTTTAACGTGCTGAAAATTGTTTGTCGTCTTTGGGTTCTCAAATTCATAGTATGTGGTATCGAGCCGACCTGTAGATCTTGAGAACCCTGGTTCGATCCCCACAGCCGACAAACAATTTTCACCAATTTAAATCTACCCCTGTGGCTTCCCCTCCACTGACAATTTTAGGGTCGTGATATGACGGCTGGTAGCTGCACTTCATGTGAAGAAATATATCACTTATCTAGATCTGCTATGGCGGAGGGCCACACTTAGCAATGGGTAAAAGGCGTGATGATATATTTATTTATTTATAAATTTATCTTCACTAACATTTTTAGGGGCCATAATTTTACAGCTGGTAATTTTACGTGTATAAATATATCACTTACCAAGACCTGCTAGGCAGAGTTTCACATCCAATAATAAATAAAAAGCTTGATGATACATTTATTTATTCTATTTGTATTGTCATATATTTGTGTGAAATGGATAAATTTACTAGGAATATGAATAACTATGTTTTTTCTACATACGCTATTATCAGTATTGCTTATTATAAATAAATTGTTGTGAATTGTTATAGTAAAAGTATAGTAAGTACTTATCAAGTTTTCAGATTAATCACGCTGTTTATTACAGTAAAACAAGATATGGTAAATCAGATAAATACGTTGCCACATTATCATAATTTGATATTTATCTCATAACTTTTCTGTTTAAGATAAGATAATATACTCTGTTATTTAGATCATATTTATCAAATTTAGAACACAAACAAGTAACAAGGACCTTATTAATTTATTATATATACAGAGTGTTGCAATTTACAGTCTTACCATTGTGATCTCGATAACAATAAGTGCTATAATTTTGAATGAATTCAACAAATGTTACTACATAACTACAAAAAATTAATTTTCGTAGATTTAAAAAAATAATTAAATTAACGTCTACTGAATTTAGTTACGTCACGTGGTACCAGGATTACTAAGTGAACTATTAATAATTTGTTTATAAAATATTATTTGTTAATTCATATGTAATTTCACTTATTTCTATAAATATAATTTATAAATTTATTAGCAATATTTAATTATTTTTATGTAAATTATTGTTAGAAGTGTACAAAGTTATCATTAAAATCATAAAAAATTAGCCTTTTTTTGTATGATATGATATATTTTACTATTAGATCCATTAAAACAATTATATATTTGTGTCATATCTGGAATATAAGCCACAGAACAAAAAGTTTATAATAAAATTAAATTAAAAAACACTAGGTTAGTTTCAAATAATGTAAAGTTTATTTTACTATACGTATTTCGGTCGACTAGACCAGTGGTCGGCAAACTTATTAGCCAAAGAGCCAAATATGAACATTACAACAATTAAAAAAAAAATTGGGAGCCAAATCTGCTTGTTTAGTAAACTTTTATTACACTAAATAAGTAGTATACTAAATAAAACTAAATTTCATACTTAATAAATATTTATGAATGCGAACAATGTGCTTGCATCTCCTTGGATAGTTTGAGTAAGTCAGGTTTGTATGTTGTTATTTTTAATTATTTTCTTACCGAGTTTTTTTTTTTAAATGAAAATATTATTGCGCCTTCCGTGGATATTTGTGCCAGAGCCGCACTTAAGGAGCCAAAGAGCCACATGCGGCTCTGGAGCCGCACTTTGCCGACCACTGGACTAGACCATCATCAGGTGAACAAGATATGATCATATCTTGTTCACCTGATGATGGTCTAGTCGACCGAAATACGTATTGTAAAATTAACTTTACATTATTTGAAACTAACCTAGTGTTTTTTAATTTAATTTTATTATAAAATGTTTCAACGAGAACCGACAGTTAAATCTATCGAATTTATTAAAAAGTTTATACGCCACTGGTTTGACAGTTAAAATATGTACCATTTTATTTCAAACATTTTTTTTTAATAAGTCAGTTTAGAAATTATTTAAAAATCTACAAAATAATAAGATTTTTTTGTGCTAATCTAGTGACCTATAAATATACATTTTTCACTGTAATTGTTTGGAATTCACTATCAAAAACAAACGTAGGAGATGCTCCCTTCCTTTCTTATCTTTTTGATTCATTATCTGTTTTTATTATAGAGTGCGCAACTGCAATTGTGTGGTATTCAGTTTCAAAAACAAGCATAGGACCTGCTCCCTTCCTTTTTTATCTTTTTTTATTCATTTTTAGTTTCTACTATATAGTGTCTAACTGCAATTGTGTTAAATTTATTTGTAAACAAGCGCAGGCGATACTGCTTTCATTTCTTTATAGTTTCGTTGTTAGAGAAGTGGGCGTAAGTGAAGATTTACGAAACAGGTGTACAGGAGCGAATGGATGGATGTGAATGAAGGTTTGTTGCGTGATGATGGATTTTGGTTGTGAGGAAAGAAACAGTTCGTATGGAGGAAGTGTTATTGTGGTCGAAACGAGTATCGTGTGTCAGGATGAGAATGTTTACGTATATATTGTTCTATTTCCATTGGTGTTTTCACCCTCCACTAACAACTTTAGGGGCTGTAATTTGAAAACAGGTCATGCGCATAAATATATCACTTACCATGATCTGTTCCAGCAAAGTGCCACACCCAATAATGGTTAATAGGTGTTTTGATATATTTATTTATTTAAAAATATTAAATAAAACTCTAGGCAAAGTCTTACAAAATTCAGCCTCCGAGTCACCTTATGAGGGCATCGTCGGAGGCCGGCCAGCACAGTTAGTAACCATGAACGCGTTTCGCTCTTGTTAGAGCTCATCAGCATGGTATAACTCACTTCTTCACCTAGAACAAAGTTCATGTGAAGAAGCTGGTGACGAAAAACTGTGCCAGCAGAGAATAAGATCTCTAACAAACGGTAAATGGTTCGACAGAACTTCTCATGTCATCTTACCGTTTGTTAGAGATCTTATTCTCTGCTGGCACAGTTCTTCGTCACCAGCTTCTTCACATGAACTTTGTTCTAGGTGAAGAAGTGAGTTATACCATGCTGATGAGCTCTAACAAGAGCGAAACGCGTCCATGGTTACTAACTGTGCTGGCCGGCCTCCGACGATGCCCTCATAAGGTGACTCGGAGGCTGAATTTTGTGAGACTTTGCCTAGAGTTTTATTTAATATTTTTTATTATACCTAGTCTCACCAAGTGCATGAATGACAATTAATTTTGTCTTTGTTGTTATTTATTTATTTTATTTATAAATAACAAGTTCTTGAAAACCTAATTTTAACGGAAATTTCTTCGCGGACTATATCTATTAATAAGAATGTAACTTTTTGTAATTAGTGGTGGATATTCCAGTGATGATAATTCTAAAATTATGTTTGTGAAGCATAGAATGTCTATAGGACATGCGTCTGTATTTTCGTTGTACGAACGAGAATAATTAAGTGACGCTAAACGTTTAAATGCCTACAGACTATAATTGTTTTGTGGCTGTGTCATTGAACTAATCAGACAATCAGGGCCTCCTATGCTAGCAACATCTAGATTTATTAATTTGTTTACCAATTCCAATAGTACTTGTATTTAATCTATAGAGTGGAGACCGCGACACCGGAAGATAGGACTTCAACATGTTAAATTATATTTTTATAGTTTATTGCTTCCCTTATTATTTTAGAGAAAGATGCTTCAAATAAATGTTGTAGAGCATAAAATTCTACGTTAAAATCGATAAACAGAATTAATTTTGCATGCTTTATAATGCCAGAAATTTAATTGAAAATGATGAAAATTAGCGTAAATATAAGGATAGCCTTGAAAATGTAGCAAATGATTCAAGTTTTATCTGTCAACAGAAAAATATTCCTTAATTCATGAATTTATTGCCAGTAATTATTTATTAGTCTTTAATTTAAGTGTATTATAAAAAAAAATGGTGGATAACTACTCTTACTCAGGGTTCGAAGATATATATCATGATATTTATTTTGATATATATCGTCATATTTTTGCAATGATATATATCCATTATATAAAAATATCAAATAGTTTTTGTGATATAGCCTCCGGAGAAGTGAAATTTTTCGTATTTTTCAGTTTTTCTACTTTTCCGAGGCTATATCTCGAAAACTAAATGTGATATGTAAACGCGCTCAACGGCATTAATTTTCTCGTGCTTCAGTTAACTTATAAACATAGTTTCAGCGATTTTTATTTTTTTCTATTTTCCGCCAAAAAAATCGCAAAAAGCGGTTTTTTAACATTTTCTCGAAAACCAGAAGTCATATGCATTTGTAGATTGCACCACTGGATTCAGTGGGTCAAAATACGTATGTATGTAAATTTTCGTTTTAATAATCCTACGATTAAGGATTTTTGGTAAAATTGATTAAAATCTGAAAAAACCAAAGGGGTACCCCTTAGGAAATAATTAAAAATATTAAATTGCATAAAATTGTATGAAAATTTGCTTACAAGTCAATTCGGACACGGGGAATTCAACGCCGTTGAGCGCATTTCCATATCTTGTTTAGTTTTTGAGATATAGCCTCCAGAAAAGTGAAATTTTTCGAATTTTTCAGTTTTTCTAAATGTGTACAAAAACTAAAATTTAAAAATAAATGTCCAAAAAGTGATATTTATCTGATATATATCCTATATATCAGATATTTTGATATTTATTATAAATATCATGATATTTACGAACCCAGCTCTTACTAAAATATATTATAAAAATTAATAATTCAAAATTATTTTTTCTTCTGATTATTTTGTTTCATTTCCATGGTTGTCCCTATTTTTAAAGCTAATATTCAATTTAATTTTTGTCGTTATAAAACATACAAAATTAATTCTATTCTAATGTAGAATTATAATTTATTTATTTGAAGTTTTTTTCTCTAAAATAATAAGGAAAGTAGTCAGTACGGTGGTGTGGATAGCGATATGGAATTCGAATCCGGAGATCCCGAGTTCGAATCTCACTCAAGCTAAAAATTATATCAACTATCACACTACGGCTCGGTGAGTGCAGACCCTGTAATTGGGATTAAGTTCCTGTTGTACAGCGTAACATAAATAAATAAATAAATTATAAAAATATGATTTTACTTACTTTCACATAAGAATGAAGTAATTTAAAATGCATGATTGAATATATACAGGGTGGTGCGTTAGGAAACGCATCGCAGAGATTTTAATGTTAATTTTGAAATATTCAATTACATCTTAGAAAAACAGTTGTCAACGGTCATGGCGAGTTAAGCAACGTTGCGCGCTGGGAGTATTTGGATGGGTGACCGTCCAGAGAAACCCGCAGGATCATATGACCTTAGTAGTTGGTCCGCCAGAGAAATTAATTAGTTAATTGTAGACAAAAAAAAATGTGCATATAATAATATACTTTTTGTTTGTAAATTAGTATGATAATATTTATTTGTTTAAGATTATTAATTTTGTAATGTTTAATCGTGATTTCAAGATATTTTTTTTTAAACTCCTTAGATTAAAAATGAAATCTGAACGTTAGTATTATAAACGATAAGTATATTAACTTGGAATACTGCAAAATATGGCAAAAAGATTGATATTTTTAGCAATAACTAAAACTCTTTCTAAGTTTGTATTTTTTGCATTTTAAATGACGTTAAAACTAAGTATTTCGCATTTTAGCACGTTATGTTTGCATACTGGATAAACACTAAATTTAACGAATGTTGTTTAAATATTTTAAGAATCGTTAAACATCACAGTAGGCTTCTTGTCAAAATACGACTCATTTGTTTATGAAACGAAGTTATTTATATTTTCAACGAACCACTTTTTTCTGGTTTCTGTCTATGTTAATGGTCAACAGTATTATTTGTTATTTTTGACGTTTTCTTAAAATATTGTTAAAATGAAAATAATAAATATTTAAACTTGTAATTTGTTGTTCCTACTAAAATTTACAAACTCTACTTGCTATTATTAGAAAGTTTTATCTACAACCAAAACTATACATGTGAAACTTATGAATGCGAGTGTACCGAAAGTAATGTTAATGTTATCGAAAGAGTAGGCGATGAAGTGTTATTCGTTTTGACATATTGCATTATGACATCCGGTGGTGAAATTTTGTACTATACATTGGTAGACACTCTGTTGTAAAATGTATAAAAATTATTGTATATACATTATGATATATCCCATCAAGTGAAGTAACACGAACCCCTGAAACATTCACACCACATCTATACAACAGATTTATCAGAAAAATAGATTTCGTCTAATATTTTTTTCTACTTCCGTTAGGAAATAGACGTTTTATTTAACTTATTTGAGTTAGGTAATGAACTGCATTATTAACTAGTGAAATAATGAGGTAACATAGCAACAGATATCTTGGTAAACGAATTCTGATGTGTTATTCTTTTATTTTTTGAATTTATAACTGTCATTAATATGTCAAAATTTCATAATTTCAAAAACGCTCTTTCGTATTTATTAGAACGGAAGTAGAAAAAATATTGTATGAAACTAGTCAGGAAATATGTTATTACCTTACTTATGTGTTTACATAACTCGGCTAGCCTCGTTCTGCAAATTTTTCATGCGTAAGGTAATAACCTTCATTTCCTTACTAGTTTCATAAATACCTATTATCATCCTCGCTTCAACAACATTTATATAAACTCATTTATTCTTCATACTCATAATCTTTTACCACTCAACAAATCTTCAATCATATCTATCCATTCGCTCTTCTATACATCTGTTTCATTAATTTTTCTTTTACGTCCACTTCTCTAACAACAAATCTAAAAACAATAATAATAATAAGAAGGGATGAGAGCATCATCTGCAGTTATTTTTGAATGTAAATTCCACATTTTCTTCATCAGAAGTATTATTTTACTATAACAAAGAATACATTTTTTTAATATACTTTTTCTACTCCTGTTGTTAAAATGTCATTTAATGTACTGGTTTCCATGGCGCTAAACAACATTTTCATCACATGTTGCTAAGCCGGGGCTTCGAACGTTTTAGTCACGGCTTGAGATATTAGGCACGAATTGAAGTTAGCTTCAGACATCTGTCATTGTAAATAACGTAAATAAATGTTGTTACATAATATATTATTTATCTTCATAAATCTTTTCAAAAAGTTTGCAATAATAACATATTAAAATTGAAATAAATTTGGATTGTTCATATTAATTTTACACGTAGCTAACAATGGCATATTTTTAAATTTTTGCTGAAACTCTGTAACAAAGTTGTATTTTATAAATTAGATTTTATTATTATCAAAACAGATTTATTTTAGAATGTTCCAAAGGGCCAGTGTTTTTTTTAAATTTTTACAGTCGAGTCGATCGGTAAGCACTTGTTCCAGATTGAGTGTTGCGTGCGGGAAGTGTCATTTTGACGGTTACGAGTACAAATAAAATTTTGTATTATGTTTGTCTTATACCACATGTAATTTAGATAAAATTTAAATGAAGAAAAGAAAAAAAATAAAAGTGGCATTACACAAAGTTGTAATAGTTATTTACATTGCAAGACCGTTATACAGAAATTTACAGGCGAGCATAGAAAGGTAACGGGCGAGCGCCAGCGAGCCTGTAAATTTCAGTTAACGGTCGAGCATGGTGTTTTATGTGTATTTGAATCGCAATATATGTATATTTAATCAAATTAATTGCAATAGTATAACGTAATAACTAAAATGTTCAATCAAGGTAGACTTTGAAAATCTGACAGATTTTGTTTAATCAAAAAATATTTAAGTGTCAAACGTTTAAAATTAGATATGTTGTCATGATAACCAATGTCAACAGCCCGTTATAAATTTTACACGGGTTAGCACGTTATAAGTCTCGTAACCCCTAGAGACAGAGTTAAGTAAACAGTTCATTACGATTCAAATGTACGTAAACTATTAAACAATATTTTTGTTAACTAACAACGAATTTAACCCCTAAGCCTTAATGAATGAATCAAATTAGATACGTATTTCGAAAACTAAGTTCTCATCCTCAGTAAAAAAGGGAAAAATCAAGATTGCACATTTTTGTTGCTTCGAAAATCGTAAGTTTAAAGTTAATTTCAGAAGAAAAACTAAACAATGTTTGTCGTAATTCCAGCGGCTATTGGTCAACCTCCATAAACGTGAATAATGGTGTCAGTTCACGTAAAAATTTAAATAAGTATAGTTTCAAAAGTGTAATAACTGTTCTAAGAAAAATGTATGTTCTCAAAAGTACAAGTAATTATCTTCGTAGTTACACAATTACATTTCAAAACAATACTCAACTGTTTCATGTGATTTTCCACGAAAATTGATTATAGAACATGATGGTAAAATTCCCATTATCAATATGGTTATCATTATCATTTATCATAGACCGACGTTGCAATACGATTGTTGATTGTTATCATGAGACGCTTGTCAGTTATTTTTAATATCTCATCGTTTAACTCGAGTATGCTGTGACGTGTGACGTCAGCAACATGGCCGCGTGCTCAGTCAATTATCAGAATGTCATATTTCTTCATTTAAATTCATTATTGAGATGGTAGGCATTGGACTGAGTGTCTGAATGATTTTTTTTTAAATATGAGTTTATTCTATTAACACTGCGTGCTTTGCATAATCAAACGGCTTGATTTGCACTTATTATGGTCATGTGATGACTTTATTATAACTATTTTAATTCGTTATTAACGATAGTTTAATTTTTCTCTTTAGTAATATGGTATAGCACAAGAACTGTAGTTTTCAAAGTAAATAGTTATTTTTGATTCTAGATTACGAAATGTTACTTTTGCATTCGAGAATGCAAAAGCATTTCGCAATCGAGTATCAAACAACGTTTTTTCGAAAACTATGTCCCAAAATTAGTAATAATGTAATGAGAAAATGTTGACGTTTAGGATTAATTAATGTGACATCTAATGTCTCCATGACAACAATGTATGTAATATAATTGCTATCAAATCTGGTATTCTCTGACCAGCAATTGACGGCTGGTTGGCGATAGAAGCCAAACAAACGTTCTAATTTTTTTCTGCGATTTATTGGGATTCGCATTGCATTTCTCAAGAAACTATTCCAGTACACTAGTTAGCTTCCTCAAGCGGGATAAATATGAATAATTGCTCAATTGGAACATTAAATATAAATTTTGTTAAAGAATAGAAGTATTGTTTCTAAGCAAAAAAATAGATTGACAAATTTTATTAAATTGTGAGCCTTTCTTCTATCAAAAAATTGCAGGATGCAAAAAACTTTTGCATCCTGCATGCAAAAGTCTTGCGTTCTGTAGATAAAAACACTCATCTCGCGTGTTGATAGTTGTCATGTAAATTTTAACTTTATATGACAGTTTTCGAAAAAATAAATTACTGAGAATTGTTTTCTTGTTTGGAAAATTTCAAATATTTGTTGTTGATTTTCTGATAAAATAATCTATTTCAAGAATAGTTTGAAGCTTTTAAAATGTATTAATTGTTTTAAGTATTTCGAGGAAGTAGTTCAGCCTAAAATTTCTGTTATTTTTTAAATTAACGATTAAATTAATATGCTTCATAATTAATTAGTAATGAAACATTTGCCTGTTTGAGTATGAAGTTATTACTCGATCACTGACCTGTTTGAAATAAGATATTACTTTTTATTCTGTAACTGGATTATTATCAGGGTTCGTAAATATCATGATATTTATAATAAATATCAAAATATCTGATATATAGGATATATATCAGATAAATATCACTTTTTGGATATTTATTTTTTAATTTTAGTTTTTGTACACATTTAGAAAAACTGAAAAATTCGAAAAATTTCACTTTTTCGGAGGCTATATCTCAAAAACTAAACAAGATATGGAAATGCGCTCAACGGCGTTGAATTCCCCGTGTCCGAATTGACTTATAAGCACATTTTCATACAATTTTATGCTATTTAATATTTTTAATTATTTCTTAATCGTAGGATTATTAAAACGAAAATTTACATACATATGTATTTTGACCCACTGAATCCAGTGGTGCAATCTTCAAATTCATATGACTTCTGGTTTTCGAGAAAATGTTAAAAACCCGTTTTTTTGCGATTTTTTTGGCGGAAAATTGAAAAAAAATAAAAATCGCTGAAACTATGTTTATAAGTTAACTGAAGCACGAGAAAATTAATGCCGTTGAGCGCGTTTTCATATCACATTTAGTTTTCGAGATATAGCTTCGTAAAAGTAGAAAAACTTAAAAATTCGAAAAATTTAACTTTACCGGAGGCTATATCTCAAAAACTATTTGATATTTTTATATAATGGATATATATCATTGCAAAAATATGACTATATATATATCAAAATAAATATCATGATATATATCGATCGATATATATCTTCGAACCCTGATTATTATCTATTACTGATCGATATTTTTTTTTATAATCCTTTATGGATTACAATTTCACTGAAATCATTTATTCTATTATTAGTTATTTGTGTATCTAAACCGAGAAATAAATGTGTGCGCTGATGAAAAAGTTTGGCGGCCAAGGTTAAGAACCGAGACAGACTATTTTCTGGACGCACCAAATTATTTCTTGGCCGAGTTGCAGACAACATTTTTTATGCAACTACATTATGTTCATTTAAAACTTAAAAATTATAAATTTAATTTCGAAATGATGGTTATTAAATAGTTATTTGTGTATTACAAGCGTAAAGTGATTCTGTGTTACTCGAACACGGTAATTGAAGTGCGAGTCGAAGACAAGAGCTGCAATAGTGTAAGAGGAACAAACTTTACATTCGTGATACACACATTTTTTTTACGATTGCATCTTAAATTATTAAAAAAAAAGTTTACGTACTGAAAATAAATTCGTTCTGTCAATATGACAAGGTCTTGTTTTGTTTGTGTCCCTGGTAACTATTGAAGTAAGCTTGCATCTAATATCTTTTTTGTATGATTGCTATGAAAAGTTGACAATTACGCTCTCATTTGTCATCGTAAAGTTGACGTTTTCTGTGGAACAATCGAAAAATATTTTTTTACGCGTCTCCAATGGCAACGCGCGAAAAAGACGTTAAATTTGCGCGTTTCCAATGGCAACGCGCGAAAAAGATTATTTCAATAGTTACCAGGGATACAAACAAAACAGACACTTGTCATATTGACAGTTAACAAAACGAATTTAGTTTTAGACGTATACCTACGTTTTTTAATAACTTTAAGATGCAATCGTAGAAAAAATTATGTGTGTATCACGAGCGTAAAGTGTCTTTGTTCCTCTTGCACTATTGCAGCTCTCGCCTTCGGCTCGCGCTGCAATTACCGTGCTCGAGTAACAAAGAATCACTTTACGCTCTTAATACACAAATAACTATTTTACGCGTTTACAGTTGACAGAATGAATTTATTTTCAGTACGTATACGTTTTTAAATCATTTTAAGATGCAATCGTAGAAAAAATTATGTGTGTATCACGAGCGTAAAGTGTCTTTGTTCCTCTTGCACTATTGCAGCTCTCGCCTTCGGCTCGCGCTGCAATTTCCGTGCTCGAGTAACAAAGAATCACTTTACGCTCTTCATTACACAAATAATTATTTTCACATGTTGCTATTGAAATTGCCTGCTTTTATTATCTAGTTATTTTTCTATTGTTCCACAGAAAACATCAACTTTACGATTACAAATGAGAGCGTAATTTTCAACTATTTCCAGTAATCGTAGAAAAATAGTTATTTACGTAAAAAGTTAGTAAAGGGTTCAATTATAGGGTGAGTAGATAGTTTCAGGCCGAGCGATAGCGATTTCAAAGTGGCTCCCTGCCCCACCCCCAGGGGGTGGCGCTGGTGTATCGTGCGTAATGACATAAGATAGATTTTTGGAAGATATTAAACACGTGTTTTTTTTGTTTTTGTTTCGATGTGTATTTCTCGAGATATTTCACCGTCCCGAAACTTTTTGAACACCTAGTATAATACTCCCAATTTATACTCTGTCCGCGTTCGCAAATATGCTTATGATGTCAGCTCGCAGGGATAAATATCTCGCCTTCATTATTATTCAAAATTGATAAACATCATATGCTGTTAACGAGCTCTAAATAAAAAGCTATAAAATTCTAAATCAGGGAAAAATTCGCGACCGAATCTGCTTTATCGTGTCATCTCTGCACGTTTTACCTCTCGCGTATTTTATTTTTTATTCGCCGTTGACGATGGATTTGTGGGACACATTTTACGACCGTGGAATATTTTGGCGGTTGTAAATTTCTCTGTATCGTGATGCGTGTGAATAGCGAAGTTTTTAGCGTAGAGGTGCGGTTTTGTTGGTTTTTATTATTTTTTGTACAAGTATAAAATCTTGTGCTTCTTTCATGCTGAGTGTTGAAGATATTATATATTTTTTTATGTTGCAGCGGAACATTAATTAAGTAGTTATTTTTATTTTATATTGTTTACCGGTTTACGCTGTTTACTGTTATTAGTGTATGATGATAGAACTACAATTTTATTATACAGGATGATACTATAATTAATGGTCAAATTTTAAGGGTTTATATTACATGTCGTAGGAAAGGGTTTAATTGCAAAACGAATGGAGTCAAGGCGAGTCATAAGTAAAGCCCGGATTTTTAGGCAATTGCCTAGATTAAAATTTTAATATACTTCAGGCAATTTAGTTTTTCTATACATAGGTAATATGTTTACGTGTAATGGAAGGTTTTTTTTTCGTGCCTTAGAGCCTATTTTTGCTATATTTTGGTTATTGTGCCTATTTTACTTTATACAGCCTATTTTGCCTAGTTTTGTTGCCTATTCTAACTTTTATTGAGCAGACAAGGTTTATTATCTACTTCGTTGACTAATTCAGCACTCGACAAAGTGTTTCAACCTAACTTATAATATTTGAAGTACTTACTTTAATCAAGTTTTTGTGTGTGAATTTAAAATGTCGAAAGAAAAAACGTTTTTTAGTCAAAATTTTACGTGGCAATTCAATTGTCTTTGCCATTAATCTATGGAGCTGAGGTAACTTTAGATGATATGGCTAAATATAAGAACGCCCCGGTCACATTTTGTGATGTCGAACGAAGTTTTCAGCTTACAAGCAAGTTCTGGCAGACCGAACACAGTCCCTTTCCGAAAATTTCATAGAGCAATTGCTCGTAATATTTTGTGAATTAAAGTATACTACATAATTTGAATTTGTATAATAGTTAACAAAATGAGAACCCTACATTATTATTTTATTAATATTTTTCTTATTGCGTTTAAAATGATTATTTTTTTCTAACGAAGAGTAGATACGAGTACCAATATTAGAAAAAGGATTCGTTTATTTTTTTTAAACAAATTATTTGCATTTAGGCTGCCTAAAATAGCGCCTATTTTAGAGTAATTACCGGCCTATATGCCTGCTTATTTGGATGTTTTTAAGAGCCTAAATATCCGGGCTTTAGTCATAAGGGTAGTTTAAATGTGGTAAAAATTGTTTGTTGGTTGTGGGAATCGAGCCCGGGTTTTCAAATTGATATCACAACCATCTATTCCATAAATAATAGTGTACTGATTATTTCTTATTGTTAGTTTTCGTATATCTTTGTTTAAGATGTCACGGGTTGCAATAAATTGTTATAAGAACCGCATTTTTAACACCCCATTCTAAAATATTCAATACAAACATTATTTTTACTTTTTTACCCGAAAATAAATTATTTGGACATGTCCTATTTTCATCATTTTCAGATAATAATAAAGTAACAGAATAGGGAGAATATAAAAATTGGGTAGGTGGCTCAGTGGTATCGAGTCCGCCTGTGGATCTTGAGAACCCTGGTTCAATTCTCACAGCCAACAAACAATTTTCACCAATTTAAATCCTTCCCTGTGGCTCCCCCTTCACTAACATCTTTGGGAGACCGTGATTTGACGGCTGGTAACCGCACTTCACGCGAAGAAATATATCTCTTACCGAGATCTGCTACGGCAGAGTGCGACACCCAGTAATGGGTAAAAGGCGTGATGATATATTTTTTTATTTATTTACGAATACGAAAGTTGGAGCACGAGCGATAGCGATTGTTCCAATAGTACGACTTTTGCAATGGACCTTTCCCACGTATGTTACAGATTTTTTTTTAATATTAAACGTGATAATTAAATTTTTTCGTTTGCGATACAAGAAATTTAATAATAAATAAATAAGATAAATATATCATCACGCCTTTTACCCATTATTGGGTGTGGCACTCTGCCTAAGCAGATCTCAGTAAGTGATATATTTCATTGCGTGAAGTGCGGTTACCAGTCGTCAAATCACGCCTTCCAAAGATGTTAGTGAAGGGGGAGCCACAGGGATAGATTTAAATTGGTGAAAATAGTTTGTCGGTTGTGGGGATCGAACCAGGGTTCTCAAATCCACTGGCCGACTCGATACCACTGAGACACCTACCCCATTTTAATTATATTATTAGCAATTAATGAAAGCGTCTTAAAACTTGTAATTCAAATTAGAATTAATACCATTATTAATTAAATGGTAAGAAATAAAATTTGTACCTGTTAAAAAAACCTATAAATAAAACTCGGTAAGTGATATATTTCTTCGCGTGAAGTGTGGTTACCAGTCGTCAAGTTAAAGCCCCTCAAAGGTGTCAATGGAGGGAAAGTCACAGGGGTAGATTTAAATTGATGAAAATTGTTTGTTGTCTGTGGGAATCGAACCAGGGGTCTCAAGATCCACAGGCCGTCTCGATACCATTGAGTATTGTGGAAGGAGAGCCACAGGGGTAGATTTAATTTGGTGAAAATTATTTGTATTTCCTATGTTACATATTTACAATGCGGTAGGTAGCTCAGTGGTATCGAGTCGGCCTGTGGATCTTGAAAACCCTGGTTCGATCCCCACAGCCGACAAACAATTTTCATCAATTTAAATCTACCTCTGTGGCTCCCCCTCCACTAATATCTTTGGGGGCCGTGATTTGACGGTTAGTAACCGCACTTCAAGTGAAGAAATATATCACTTACCGAGATCTGCTATGGCAGAGTGCCACACCCAGTAATGGATAAAAGGCGTGATTATATATTTATTTATTTACATCTACACTCGGTATGAGTTTATTTAAAAACTAACTAGCTATACTGTCTGAATTAAATATTTATAAATGAAGACATTTTAGAGAAATATTTGTTCCGGTTGTTTACAGATAATTTTGGCAGTGTTCTCGCCATGCACCAATGTACTCGTAAATATATTTGACTTGGGCTTATTTTAAACTCATAAACTGTGAAAAGTTGGCAGACGAAACCTGGAATAGTTAAACATTTCGTTATTTTTAACAATCACTTTACATTATCACATACATTCATATATTATTCCAATTTCATAATAAATTTATTTGTCTTCCAACAAAAAATAGAGCCTCAAATCGAATTTGGGTTTTTGTTGTTTCTCTTACACTATTGCAGCTCTCACTTACGGTTCGCGCTGCAATTATCGTGTTCGAGTAACAAAGAATCACTTTACACTCGTGATACACATATAATTTATTTTACGATTGCATCTTATGTATACATACTGAAAATAAATTCGTTCTGTCAACTGTCAATATGACAAGTTTCTGTTTTGTTTGTATCCCTGGTAACTATTGAAATAAGCACACATTTAACTTCTGTTTCGCGCTTTGCCGTTGGATATATTTTTCGATTGTTCCACAGAAAACTTTTCATTTTCAATGACAAATGAGATCGTAGTTGTCCACTTTTCATAGCAATCGTAGAAATAAGTTATAATTTATATATTTTCCAGAACTTGAACTATGTTTTAGATCCGATAATTTTTGTTTCTTTGACAAAAAAGTTTATTAGTAGATTGAAATATTAGCCCTAAGCGTAAAAAAAATAATTATTGTTTATATTTTAATACAATATTTTTATGAGACAGGTGACTCAGTTGTATTGAGAATCCGGGTCCGATTCCCACAACCGACAAACAATTGTCACCACATTACGTCAGTACGGTGGTGTGGATAGCGATACAAAATTCGAATCCGGAGATCCCGAGTTCGAATCGCACTCAAGCTAAAAATTATATAAACTATTACACTGCGGCTCGGTGAGTGCGGACCCTGTACTGTAATTGGGATTAAGTTCCTGTTGTACAGCGTAACATAAATAAATAAATAATAAATAAAATTACTCCTAACATATATGAGGGCCGTGTTGTGACGGCTGATAACTGCACTTCACGCGCCTAAATATATCATTTATTGCTATGGCCGATTGCCACACCCATAAATGGATAAAAAATGTGATGACATATTAATTTATTAAATTTTTCTTATTTTGTGTTTTTTCTTTGTTTCAGATACATCAGTGGTGCCATCACAATTAAGTTTTTAAATATTTTATAACGCAGTGCGTGCAATATCGTTCATATTTTAAAATTTTATTATTATTTTTAATCAGAGTTATTTACTATAATAATTTTATCTTTGATAGTTGTTTTACAATATTTTATCTATTCAAGATATCACAGAGTGCAATTACGTTTTAGCATACAATTATAGTTCCTCGTATTTCATACATTTTATTTTATATACTTAACGAAAATCTAGCTCAAAAACATTGATCAAAGTGCTCAAAATAATAAATAAAAAACAAAAGTCGTTATTTGCAGATATATAAACAGTTTTAAATTTGAGTGATATCTAAGGAAAACTACTAAATAGTACTATTTCCTCCTTCCTTCGCGATATCCGGAATCTTTCTGTCAATCTTCCAAGAAGTTGTGTTTGCAATCGCCACCGCTAATAGCGCTGGTGTCGTGTACTCCTCCTTTCCGTGACGTCACCTCCCCCACCGCGGTGTCCCCTCTCGGCCCCACCCCGCGCTTGAATGCGTGTGTGCTTCGACACGTTCTGCTTCGCCTCCCGGCTGCACGCTGCGGACGACGA
This sequence comes from Pterostichus niger, assembly GCA_947425015.1. NCBI lineage: Eukaryota > Metazoa > Arthropoda > Insecta > Coleoptera > Carabidae > Pterostichus > Pterostichus niger. The sequence goes on along the minus strand of OX380338.1, from coordinate 4,298,563 downwards.
CTCCACCGGCGGCCTGGGCGCCGCCGCGTCCGCCGACCCTGTGCTGCACACGCCCGCCATGGGCTCCACCGCCGAGCTGCAACTGCTCCGAGACAAGGTCCGGGACCTGGAGGACAAACTCCGTGCCCGTGACGAGGAGATTAGTCAGTTGAGGTCGCATCTGGATAAGTTTCAGAGTGTGTTACCGTATTATGTGAATGCCGCGAGTCCGAAACATAAAGGACTGAATAATAATGTTGGGCCACGACCCAGGAAGCAAAGGGCCCAAGGGATTTCTGCGGAGCCCCAGAGTGAGGCGTCGTTGTTGGAGCTTGCCAGGCAGACGTTCCAGACCTACGACAAAAATGAAAGGTAAGAAACAGACTTCATTTTTTAATCATTCCCATCCACTTTACGTTAACTTGTATTTTTTTACTCCATGTGCTGTTGTCATACCATCGACAACAAATAACTGATATGGCACTGGTAGTCCGCTTAAAGGAAAAGAACTACTTTTGTGTTTATGCAACAAGTTTTGGTTTTGTTTTAATCGTAATTAGAAAGATCTAGTGCAAATAAGAGGTTAGGTTATAGCAATTGTGCTTTGTTTTTGAAATCTTTGGACATCTATTTACATTGTAAACAGACCTTAACATTATAAAGGATTAGCGATATTATTAATTTGTTTGTTAAATTGTAATCACATGTTTGACATGTTTTTTTTATTATTAAATAAATTGTTAGTATATAAAGTAGTAAATATAGAATAAGAATTAATTAAAAAAATTGTTTAGGTTTGCAGAAACAAATATTTTATATTTTTAATAACAGTTAGCTGAGTCTTTAAGTTTTAAATTTATTTTTTGTATTAATTTCTTCAGTGCTAAAATCTACATTTCTTAGTGATTGCCAAAAATTTAAATTTATCTCATGTATATTAGTATTTCACGATGTTTACTGTTTAACATGTTTATATTTTGATCACGAAATTGCTATATACCTCTGCACGAAACTTTAATGACATATATAATTTGATATACTGATTATAAAACAAAAATATATTTTTTTTGAAATTCGCCAGAATTAGGATATTTATTTATTTAACGTAATTGTAATGGGGCAGATGGCTCAACTGGATCTTGAGAACCCTGGTTCGATCCCCACAGACGACAAACAATTTTCATCAATTTAAATCTACCCCTGTGGTTCCCCCTCCACTAACATCTTTGGATACCGTGATTTGACGGTTGTTCACGTGTATAAATATATCACTTACCGAGATCTACTTCGGTAGAGTGCCACACCCAGTAATAGGTACAAGGCGTGATGATATATTTATTTATTTATTTGTGATGCAGTACAGTAGAGCCCCGATTATCCGAACCTCAGTTATCCGAACCCTCAATTATCCGAACGATAAATCCATTTATCTGAACACTCGGTTATCCGAACGTTTGCGAGATTTGGCCGCTCAAAAACGTGTAGCCACCGTTCGCCAATTGAAGATAGACAGTTTTATGCAACCGAAGCCATAAAATAAATTATGCGGAATACTTTTGATAAATGTTTCATACTTATTATATTTGGTTTTGAGAATATATTTCGATTTTTACGACATATTTTTTTGTGCAATAATTTTTTTTCTTTGAAACCACGAAAAATATTGCATTTCGATTATCCGAACTAGGTCCGGTCCCAATTAGTTCGGATAATCTACTGTATGTGTATCGTAATAAAAAGTATAAAACAGACAGCAAAAAAACCCAAAAAAAAAGAAAAAATGAAGCATTAAGAATAAAGAACGTAGACACTTGATGTAGTTTCACAAAATTATTTATTAACAAAGTTGATTATAATAAATAATTTTGTGAAACTACATCAAGTGTCTACGTTCTTTATTCTTATTCATAATGTTTCACCAAGTGCCAACGGCTCATACTTTTGATAATAATGAAGAATTAGGTTATGAGACAATGAAATGAGTATTTCTCCGAAGTGAGACATACCTCATCGAGCTGTCTTATAAACATTCATTCCTAATAATAACCGTCAACCGTCTAACTCCCAGCTACCAATGACACTCGAATCTGGGTCAGAAAATTTCCTTTACTTGTCACAAACACACGAACCATAACTCTCTGCTATTTTTATAACTGTCCCTACACGTACGATCATTTCATTTCTGATAAAATACCTTCGCTGAGATATTTATTGCAGGCAAAACATATTCAAATACCTTCATTCAGAGGCGTAACAAGACCTTAAGGAATTAAGGGGCGCCTCATTACTCCTTGTATTATTTAAAATTTTAATGATCTTTTAGCTTTTTTTTTAAATTTGTTGTTTATTAATAAACGAAACAAAGTCTGTACAAATATAATGTAAAATTGTTTGATTTGATATCTACCAGTTGGTATTGATAATAATGAACACGAAGGGCTATTTTCGAGTTGCATGTTCTGCATCTTCTTGCATTTTAAATCATGTTCTCGGAGTCATTGAACTATTCCTTGCATTTCCTTTTTACATATTTTGCAAATTGCTCTACTTCTAGTTTTACCCTTATTTACTTTTTCTATGTAATTATTCTTAATACTATCTTTTCTTCTGCCAGGCATTTTAAACAGAACAGAGAACAGAAGAGCGTAAAGTGATTCTTTGTTACTCGAGCACGGTAATTGCAGTTCTCGCCTTCGGCTCGCGTTGCAATAGTGTAAGAGGAACAAAGACACTTCACGCTCATGATACACACATCATTTTTTTCTACGATTGCATCTTAAAATTATTTAAAAAAGTATACGTACTGAGAATAAATTCGTTCTGTTAACTGTCAATATGACAAGTTTCTGTTTTGTTTGTATCCCTGGTAACTATTAAAATAAGCGCGCATTTAATATCTTTTTCGCGCTTTGCCATTGGAAACGCGCGCATTTACCGTCTTTTTGGCGCGTTACCATTGGAGCCGCGCAAAAAAGATATTTTTCGATTGCTCCACAGAAAACGTCAACTTTACGATGACAAATGAGAGCAAAATTATCAACTTTTCATAGCAATCGTAGAAAAAGGAATTTTACATGTAAATAGAATAAAATAAATATAAATATATTATCACGCCTTTTACCCATTACTAGGTGTGGCACTCTTTCTAAGCAAATCTCGGTAAGTGATATATGTTTCGCGTGAAGTGCGGTTACCAGCCGTCAAATCACGGCCCCCAAAGATGTTAGTGGAGAAGGAGTCACAGGGGTAGATTTAAATTGTTGAAAATTGTTTGTCGGCTGTGGGGATCAAACCAGGGTTCCTAAGATCCACAGGCCGACTCGATACCACTGAGCCACCTACCCCATACAAATAGTTAAATACAAATAACTTTTACTCCATTTATTAATATCATTTTGTTTTTAAATAATCAAGATTAATTTGAAATATCTATTATTTTAAATTTTTAAATTACGATTTTTGCCAAATCTGAATTTATTTCATTTTTCTTCCTATATCAATGGAAGTAAAATATTTATAGTAATGAGACTAAAATACACTTTACCTCCCGTCATTATTAGCAACATAAAAATGCATATTTTATCCCGTCCCTGATAAAATGTAGCCGGTGTATTTCTCGTTGGGAATAAGTATAAATAAATGGGTTTTGAATGTGGTTCAGGTTTAGCGCCAGTGGCCACTGAATCTTGGCCTTCGCTACAGATGTTACAGAAACTGTAAATATACAAATCATGTTTTTGACATATTTCGATTCCTATGTTTAGAAGAATTAGGTCATAAAGTAGGAAATTTGGCAGAGATATGTGATTGGATGTTTTGTTTATTCTTATTACTAGAATAAAATAATAATAGAATATAATGCATTAGTAATATTGTCATTGTGTTTTAAATTATAGTAGAGAAAATTAATTTTAAAGAGTGAATTTATCAAGCAATAATGTTTGCAAAAAACTAAAAACATAAATATGTCAAAGTTTGAAGATATAACAGAGCGCCAGAAACTAAATAAATTTATAAAACAACGTTTTAATATTTCTAGAATAAATCTATTTTCAGATCATCTAAAATTATGGTTGTTAGTACATTAACCTTCTATTGATAGGTTTATTTCATAAAGAATTTGTTGTTTTACTATAAAATATTAGACAATTCAAGATTAAACCAACAGAGTTTCTGGATATTTTAAGTTCTTGCAAATTTTGTATCACATATAAAATTAAACAATTTTTATAGCTCAATTTTCATGATGATTCCGATTGACTTGAATGACTATTCAGTAAAATTTATCTATCAAACAACTTGACGATTGAAGAAAACCCGTTTTTAATTTGAGTTGATTGATTGCTTTGATCTTATTCAATATCATTTCAAAATTGTTATTAAATGATTCAACTTGATGCCTATTGTAAAAATAAAAGCCACAGGGGTAGTTTTATGTGGGGGAAATTGTTTGTCGGCTGTGGGAATCGAACTCGGGTTCTCAAATCTACAGGGCGGCTTGATATTCTTCCTTTTATTTTGTAGAAATTTGGCCTAAAAACTAAGGAAATAATTAAAAAAATAATTTCTTCAAATTAGCTGTAAATTTGTTTATATTTATGTCAATTATCTCGAAAATAGGAAGACATATGAATATGAGAACTTTACCGACGAAATCAGCGAGCCAAAATACATATGTATTCATACACAAGTAATGAAATATTACAACAATATGAAAAAAGGTTTCATACCGCGCCGCGTAAATCTAAAAGAATTAATGTTTATGTTATGTTCCATTTTTTTTGTTTTGTTGATTTTGATTTCGAGGCGATGTTTCCGTGTTAAGGAATGGTTAATTGACGTCGAGGGCGAGAGATAAAATAATGATTTGATACGTTACAAATTGTTTTTCATTGTTTTGCAATTGGAACAATCTTTGTGGTAATTTACATTTAATATCGACGAGAAAAACTACGAGAATGTAATTTAGAGAAAACGGTTAGATATTGGCATAAAATAAAAAAGTTAATAAAATGCTTCATATTAGCTAAAATAGTTATTTGTGTATTAAGAGCGTAAAGTGATTCTTTGTTACTCGCCTTCGGCTCGCGCTGCAATAATGCAAGAGGAACAAAGACACTTTACGCTCGTGATACACACATAATTTTTTCTACGATTGCATCTTAAATTTATTGAAAAACGTATACGTACTGAAAATAAATTCGTTCTGTCAACTGTCAATATGACAAGTTTCTGTTTTGTTTGTATCCCTGGTAACTATTGAAATAAGCGCACATTTAATATCTTTTTCGCGCGTTGCCATTGGAAACGCGCGCATTTAACATCTTTTTCGCGCTTTGCCATTAGAGATGCGCAAAAAAGATATTTTTTTCGATTGTTCCACAGAAAACGTCAACTTTACGATGACAAATAAAAGCATAATTGTCAACTTTTCATAGCAATCATAGAAAAATTTGTTTAGAAGTCAATTCGAACGAGGAATTGAACGCCGTTGAGCGCATATTCATAAATGGTTTAGTTTTTAAGATACACTATTGAGTAGCATAATACTACAATTAAGCAGTTAAATAATCATCTTAAAACGTAATTCAATTTATCCAAACATATGTGAGCATTATTTTTATATTTTTTATTTAGTTTAATTTCAATTAATTTCTGAATTTGATTATCAAGATATACATACCTAGCATTAATTTCTTTTAATCCCCACAGGCGACAAACAATTTTCACCAATTTAAATCTACCCCTGTGGCTCCCCCTCCACTGATTTGACGTGATTTGACTGCTGGTAACCGCACTTCACGTGAAGAAATATATCACTTACCGAGATTTGCTTCGGCAGAGTGCTACACCCGGTAATGGGTATAAAGGCGTGATGATAAATTTATATATTTATTTATTTATCTAATTTTTATTAAAATTTGGGTGATAAATCTTTTTAATACTTCAACACATTAACATAAAACAGGAATCAGGAATATAGCCCTAATTATCTCTTCCTCCAAAGCGAATATTAAACTCGTGCAATAAAAACTGTCGTCATTATACCTATAAACCCGTCGTTCTTTTATTTCACTATTACACCAAGCAAAGCGATCAAACTTTAACCGTAAGAAACAAATAAATATCGCATTTAATTGCACTAGGAAGATGCAAATTTCTTAATATGAGCTAATGAAACGTTTTTCTCTTCGTTTCATGAGCAAATCTTATTAGATTCTTGAGATAATTGACAACTTATAAGCCTTGTTTACGAGATAGTTTTTGGATTTTGCGATGAAGACTGACCGCTGAAGATTGTAATGAGCTTGAACGAGTAATATTACTCGTCTGAGTTGAGTTGTAAGTTGACTTGAAACATGAAACGTGAGCTGAGTAACAAACCAGTAAAAATGAGTGATTATATAGGTATATAAATTGAAAAAATGTTGAGGTTTAATTTAAAACGATTTTCTGCTGATTATCATAATTTGATTAAATTCACAGTTACTAGTTATGCGCTGGTCTTATTATATTAACTATTGAGTATCCTGTTTCATGGAAAACCTACAAGTAATTAAATTTAATTTTTGGATTTCTTGTTGGTCCTGTGCTTTAATCTTCAGCATTTTATTATATATATTTTTTGTACGATTGCTATGAAAAGTTGACAATTACGCTGTCATTTGTCATCGTAAAGTTGACGTTTTCTGTGGAACAATCGAAAAATATTTTTTTTGCACGTATCCAATGGCAACGCGCGAAAAAGATATTAAATGCGCGCTTATTTCAATAGTTACCAGGGATACAAACAAAACAGGAACTTCTCGTATTGACAATTAACAGAACTAATTTATTTTTAGTACGTATACGGTTTTTAATAATTCTAAGATGCAATCGTAGAAAAAATTATGTGTGTATCACTTTACGCTTTTAATACACAAATAACTATTTGTATTAAGGACGCAAAATGAGTGTTTTTTTGTTGCGCGTGAGAAGTCGAGACCACAGGTCGAGACAATAAAAGTCATTCGAACGCGCCAAAAAACAAGCATTTTGCCTACGAAATACAAACAACATTTTTTCTACAACTGTAAATAAAGAATAATATAATAATTATTGATTTATTTAAATTAATTGAAGGAAATCAATCAACAATAATCTGAATTTGATACTATTGATGTATTGTAACTAATGAAACCTGACAACAAATAATTTGGGAGCGTGCGCGAGATACCCATTTACGAATACGAAACAGTGCGCAAAATACTCATTTTGCGCACTAGGGTGCAAAATACTCATTTTCGTAACACATGCACAAGAAACACGTTCTTATTCTCTAATTTTAGAGAGAGAAACATTGCTTTTCTCCCCTAGGGAGAGAAACATTATGTTTCCATAGGTAGCATGTTTCTCTCCCTAGAGAGATTAGCTGTCTGCGGCGTTTCCTTTGTCCCGATTAATTTTTGTGCACTTGTTATGAAAAGTATAATATGCATCACGGGAGGGCGCGATTATCCCTTGTGTGAAGTTGGCCCGACTTCAGCTCGAGCCTTCGACCCTCACTTACGTCACGGTTTGTCAACTTCACACGCGGGAATAATCGCTTGTTTCCCTCCCTTGATGCATAACATACTATTTGTGCACTAGGGTGCAAAATAATGCACAAAATACGCGTTGTCATGGTAAGGTAAATGATGAAAAAATCACGTACTTCACGCATTGATATTAGTTACAGTTGTAGAAAAAAATATTTTCCAAATCTAATGAATTACATTGCTTTAGTAAAACTACATGGAATTATTTGTAGTTTTTATAACGGTATAATTTTTTTTTGTTATAAAAAATATTAGCCAATGTTAAAAGTTCATTTCTTGTCTCGATTAAAAGAAAAATAGAATGAACAGAATTAAATCCATAATTTATTCATTGATTAATTACCATCGCAGTTCTTCATCTTGTACATAATTTAATTAATTACTAATTACACGAATAATACGATACTTTAATTACATTTTTTGCAAAACTAAAAAACTTCTATCATTATAAGGTGCAAATAACGAATAGCAGCATCACACCATTCCCTATTCACACTGACATGAATCAGGTTTAATCAGCTGCTAATGAATTGATTATACGTTGAACATATCGGCATTTACCAATCACCGTAATTACACAGCAGCTAGGAATTGCGCTTTTCAGATTAAAACCACGCCGACTAAAACTAACACAACACTGTACTTGTTGTTAGTAGTGGGATCAACGATAACGATTAGTTATTAGTTTAGTGGGATGTTAGTGGCTGCCTTATAAGTGAAGATGTGATGTGATGCAGAAGATCACATGATGGGAACGCTATGTTAACGACTAGTTATATTAGAGCGACAAGTATTTTTATGAATGGGGATATTGGATTTCTTGATGGTTTATTTATTTATGGTAATAGATCAGGAAAAATAAACATGGGAATTTTATTTTGTTATGAAAACTAATTGTATAGCATCATGCATTTTATTAATTACTGAAGGAGACTCTTTGATGCTCGCAAATCTTTGTATTAGATATATTTTATATTTCAAGTAGGATTACCAGTCGTCAAGTCGCGGACCCTAATTATGTTAGTGCAAGGGTCTCACTAGTGTTTTATTATGTAATATAGTTAAAAATGAATGAGTGAAAATTAAACTGAAATATAGCATTTTTTAGTAAACATGGTGTTTCTATACTAAGGTTGTGCAAATTAATCGATTAATCGATCAAATTATTATTTTTTAAATAATCGATTAATTAAATGTTTGATTAACCGATGGGGTAGGTGGCTCAGTGGTATCGAGTCGGCCTGTGGATCTTGAGAACCCTGGTTCGATCCCCACAGCCGACAAACAATTTTCACCAATTTAAACAAATCTACCCCTGTGGCTCCTCCTCCACTAATATCTTTGGAGGCCGTGATTTGACGACTGGTAACCGCACTTCACGCGAAAAAAATATATCACTTACCGAGATCTGCTTAGGCAGAGTGCCACGCCCAGTGATGGGCAAAAGGCGTGATGATATATTTATTTATTTATTTATTTGATTAACCGATTATTTGAATAATTAATTATTCTATTTTTTATTTGATCAGTAATAGACTATTTAATTATTTAGTCGTTTTATTGTGCGATTAATAGATTCTTTGATTAATCGATGATTTGATTAATCGATTCTTTGATTAATCGATTTTTGTTTAATCGATTATTTGATTAATCGATTGGTCAAAATAATCGATTATTTTTAATAATCAAGAATCGATAATTGAAAACCATCATTGAACAGTCCTATTCTATACACTTGCACGAAACTTTAATGTGATATACTGATTATAGAACAAAAAGACTTTTTTTAAATTCGCAAAAATCATTCCTAGCGTTCATTTTTAGTGTCACTGGTTTAATAGTACATTTAATTATTTATAATATAACACTAACATCTTTGGGGGCCGTGATTTGACGACTGGTAACCGCACTTCACGCGTATAAATATAATTTACCGAGATCTACTTCGGCAGAGTGCCACATCCAGTAATAGGTAAAAGACGTGATGATATATTTATTTTATTATTTTTATATATGTCATTAAATTGCAGAGGTATAGAAACACCCTGTATACTATTGCTCAAGTAAAGTCCAGTTAAAAACATACGACTAGTATAAAATGATCAGGTCAATGAAGTATCATGTTAATTATTAGTATTAATTATAATTACAAGTATGGCGTAAGAGCCCGTATAACATGAACAATTTGCTAATTATTTGGCTACAATTTCTTTTTTCATTTTATAACACAATATAAAAATTACTGAATTAACAGTCATCATTATCAACTACTTTTATGTCTTAAATATCATTTAATTTATAAAATTAAAAATAAATATAAATATAATTTCGTTTATTACCCATCACTGGGTGTGGCACTCTGCCATAGTAGGTGTCGGTAGATGATGTATTTTACCTGTAAAGTGTGGTTACCAGCCGTGTGATGTTTATTATCGAATTGGAATATTGCAATGAAATATGGGTATGTTTAAAGCATGGTATTTGAACGTCATGCGTTATGTATGTGCTTATTACCACAATGAAGCAATTTTCTCTTTTCTCCCATTGCTGAAACCCTCCTTTACAAATCACTCAACAAGCGAAACAAATGATACCACCCGAAAACAATTGAATAAATCATCACGTTCGCTGGTAATTGTGTGCACATTAATTCAGCACGAATGAGCCGTAACCAGCGTAGCCAGCGTAACCAGAGTTCGTGGTTGATGTTTATGAATGCGAACGTGAACAAGTTAATTACTCGCCTTCAACTTACAGATATTTATGAGCGTGGTTAACCTGAGGCGTGACGTGCTGTGTGATTGTGCGTGGTTCTCAGATTTGTTTGCGCGATTTCGGTTTCAGAAGTGCAACATGACCACAGGCTGCATAATTTGCAATCAAATGCTACAGACATTTTACAAGATTCTAAAATAATCTTTTGCTGTTTGTTTGTTACTAACCGGTCTATTATTATAGGTACTATGATGGCGCTGTTGTTCTTTTCGGATGGCCGATGTATTTGGGATTTTTGATTATTGAAAATAAAACGAATCTATAAGTTTAATTTATTAAACTACTAGTTAAGTTGCCTGTTTTGCAAATATATAAGATTAAAATATACATTTTTTCTACGATTCCTATGAAAAGTTGACAATTACGCTCTCATTTGTCATCATAAAGATGACGTTTTCTGTGGATCAATCGAAAAATATCTTTTTTGCGCGTCTCCAATGGCAATGCGCGCTTATTTCAATAGTTACCAGAAATACAAACAAAACAGAAACTTGTCATGTTGACAGTTAACAGAACGAATTTATTTTCAGTACGCATACCTTTTGATTAATTTTGAGATGTAATCGTAGAAAAAATTATGTGTGTATTAAGAGCGTAAAGTGTCTTTGTTCCTCTTACACTATTGCAGCTCCCGCCTTTGGCTGGTGCTACAATTACCGTGCTCGAGTAACAAAGAATCACTTTACGCTCTTAATACACAAATAACTATTTTATCCAATTGAACGAAAAATGATACTTTTCCGATTTGTTTTTGATTCGTAAAATTTATTATTCAAGTACGTTAAAGTTATTGTTAGACAATAAGAAATACAGTACGGTAAATATATCATCACGCCTTTTACCCATTACTGAGTGTGGCACTCTGTCTAAGCAGATCTCGGTAAGTGATATATTTTGTCGCGTGAAGTGCAGTTACCAGTCGTCAAATCACGGCCCTCAAAGATATTAGTGGAGAGGGAGCCACAGGGGTAGATTTTTAAATTGGTGAAAATTGTTTGTCGGCTGTGGAGATCGAACCAGGGTTCTCAAGATCCACAGGCCGACGCGATACCACTGAGCCATCTACCCCATACATATACAGTACGGTAATAATACTAAAGTGCAGAAAATAGATCTTTTTGTAAAATGTTATTTGTAACATGTAGGAAAAGTTTAACTTCTCGACTACTATAGTTGTAATCTCACAATTCCCACCATCATCTGGGAATATATCACTTTTCTACTAGTTACAGTATATCAAGTTTTCAAGACGACAAAATTTTTTTTCATCTTGAACTCGATAACTAATTACTCATTTTCTATCTTCCAATTCATGTCTCATCTTATTTTATCCGATTAAAAAAAAATTTATAGTAACTAGTGGAGATTTCTTATTTTTTCGTGTATATATATATATATATATATATATATATATACAGGGTGTTTCAGGACTAGTGTAACAAACTTTAACAGCTTATTCCTGAGGTTATTTTGAGCAAAAAAAAGTCATATAAACATAGGTCCTATTCCTTCTAGTTACCAAAATACAAGAGGTTGAAGTTCTATAAATAACACGACATTTTCAAATTTTTGTAATCAAGATACTTTCGGAAAACAAGAATTTTATTGAAAAGTCATACCTTATTTGTCTTAATTAAAAATTGTTGTACTTTTGATTGTATTATTGTTTCATAATGGATGGTTATAGTACTGCTGAATATGCAGATATGATTTTTATTTATGGATTATGTAATGGTAATGCCCGTTATGCGTCCAGAGAATACCAAGACAGATATCCAAATAGAAGCCAACTTTCCCATCCCCTATTTGCGCGCATTTTTGTTTTCCGAAAGTATCTTGATTACAAAAATTTGTAAGTTTCGTGTTATTTATAGAACTTCAACCTCTTGTATTTTGGTAACTAGAAGGAATAGGACCTATGTTTATATGACATTTTTGGCTCAAAATGATCTCAGGAATAAGCTGTTAAAGTTTGTTACACTAGTCCTGAAACACCCTGTATATATATATATATATATATATATATATATATATATATATATATATATATATAATCACTGAATTTGAATTACATATGTATGTATATCTGATTGCTACTCAACGAAACATTCCTTTACCAACTACATTAGAACGTACCTATAAAATAGTACCTACTCAAATATTATATGAATAATAATTTGTGTTTGTAAAAATAATTAGGTAGGCATATAGTTTATTATTGAACCGCCTTGACAAAAATTGTCTCGCCACAATGATTGTAACACAGGTAACATGTAGGTTAACATTTGACATTTAAAATTATATCACATAAACAATACAACATTATTATTATTACAAATAAATACTTGTATATTGTTTTGTCATTGAATATAAAATAATGTACAGCTAGCCTTGATTAGCTACCTAAATTATTAACTTAATAATTACATAGTACCAACAATAATTACTTAATTTTATGAGTTCGTGTGATCACGATTATATTTTTCAGTTCAATGCTGAAAGGAACAAACTGTAAACAGCTCTATATTTTTCTGTGAGAATGTGAGAGGCAAACTAGAGCTAGTGGATATAAAATAATTGATTCAGTATCTCGGTTATTTTAATTATCATATCAAAGTAATTTGCCAATTTTTTGCGACTTGTCATATTTGAAAGCATGCTGTGCGGAATATTACACTCTATTCATTAGCTGGGATTAAATACATTTCAATAGCTGATTTGGGTTATTACTATTTCGAAAACTAAATTTTAATATAATAGTAATCTTGATTCGAAGTTTTCATAGTAAAAAATAGAACTTATTAAATAAATATAATATATATATATATATATATATATATATATATATATATATATATATATATATATATATATTCCGGGTGTCTACTTTTTTTTCTGAACATAGGAAATTCAATGTTAAAATTTGGATTTAGTGATATCTCTTTACCTATTAATTTTAGAACAAAATTGTACTAAAGAAAAATGTTCAGAATGAAAAACTGCATTCATAGAGTATAGGTTTGTTGTTCAATTGTTTCTTATGTCCGAGTTATAAGCAAAAGAAAATACACGCTTTAAAGCAATTATCAAAGTGCCATGAGAAATAAAACAAATTAGATAACTTAATAATATGTATTTATTTGTCTAGATTATGTAGAAAAAATAAAATAATAGTTGCTATAATTAATTTTATTATTAAATTAAAAGCTCGAATAAATAAATAAATAAATAAATTAGAGTAAGCTTCCAATTCTGGTCCAATATGTCAAATAATGTCAGACACAACAAATGAATTATTATTTTATTTCTCATGGCACTCTGATAATTGCTTTAAAGCGTGTATTTTCTTTTGTTTCTAACTCGGACATAAGAAACAATTAAACAACAAACTTATACTCTATGGATGCAGTTTTTCATTCTGAACATTTTTCTTTAGTACAATTTTGTTCTAAAATTAATAGGTAAAGACATATCGCTAAATCAAAATTTTATCATTGAATTTCCTATGTTCGAAAAAAAAAGTAGACACCCGGTATATATATATATATATTATCACGGCCCCTAAAGATGTTAGTGGAGGGGGAGGAGCCACAGGGGTAGATTTAATTTGGAGAAAATTGTCCACAGACCGACTCGATACCACTGAGCCACCAACCCCATAATTGTAATTGTAATTCGCACATGAATGAGTTGCATTTTTGCAAACAATCTATGTTGTTGTATCCATTTTGCAATTTCGCGTCGCAGTCATTTGTCATGTCATGTGACCAACCCTCTCGATGTTTGATTGTGTGTACGGTTGACAGATAACCATGGTAACTCACTCCCTGTGTGGGAAGAACAAAGAGTATTGTAGTCGCTCCGGTTTATTTGCGTGCAACGAGAATTAATTGTTCTTGACATGGCGATGAAATACGAGTTTTATATGTTGAGATTCATGACCAAACCCTCTTAAATTCTGTTTATGTGGATCATAACATTGGATTGTAATTTATTATGCTACACTCGGAATATTGTTGATAATTATGAAATAGTTTTGAAAGTTTTGTCGCTTTATTTTACATTTCTATAAATATTGAACAATTTCAATACGTACAGTCAAATTTCTGTTTTCTAATTATTGTAGAACATGATTTCAATACTGACAATCTGATATACTTTTATTGCACATATTTGACGTAATTTGACATTGACATTAAATTTGTATGCTTTTTTATTTTTTGTTCTAATCCATAGCAAACTTAATTACAAAAAAGAAAAAATATATAATTTTAAAATGTAGATATCTCGCTTATACAAAAGACTAATTTAATAATTCTTAATGTTTCTAAAATCAAAATAATGAATTTTTTTTTCAAGAAAAACTCTTAGCAGCTTCGTGTAATGTATCACTTCCGGTTAGTCCATTTTAACCAAAACCCATTATGTTATTTCCATTGATATAGTAGTCTTATGCCTATGGCACACTGGTCGAAGAGCATCGATGAGCATCGATGAGCTCTTCGATGAAACAACAGAACGCACTCTTCATTGACAAAGTTGAGAAAGAAAAACTAAATTTCAAGAATATGCTAACGTGAAATAAGACACAAAAGATACGAGTGAAATGAGATACGTTCGTTTCATCGATGAGCTCTTCGATGGAAATAAAGGAGCCTCTATTTTTCGTCGATGACGAGTGCGTTCTGTTGTTTCATCGAAGAGCTCATCGATGATTTTCGACGCTCTTCGACCAGTGTGCCATAGGCATTGTATACCAAATTTGAAAAGTTTTGTATTATATTTTAATATAGTTTTTCATTAAAATCTATTATAGACTTCAAGTAAAGTACCACTTCCGGAAGTTATATAACAATCAAATACAATACAGACGATACAGATCATCAACATTCGCCATCTTGTTTCCTAATGGCGACCATAAAATATCAAACACTGCTAGTCTATTATTGAATCGTATATTTATAGAATAAACTGTATTACTCTGTCCATTATTAATCAAATGATTTATATAACATATTAGTCCACCATTTTAATGATTAGTAATCTAGATCAAGTTACCTATTTCCTTATAAAGTATTGTTCAATAATCCCAAGAATGCAATCTTTTATTTGAATTTAGTTCAGTAGATACCCATAATCGTATTTCATAAACTACTAGAAATTATCACTCGACTTCAGTTAATAAATACTTCCTACGCCGTGAACAAGAAAATAGTGCAATACCCAGTAGCTATAGCAACGCAGTACAAACAACCAACAAATAACAAAAATTAATCCCCCATACAGAGCTGACGTAATTACAAACCAATAAAACTTCAATCAATTCTTAATTGATAATTTTACATAGTCATATATAGTACTCACGCAAACATAAGTAGGCCTAGGAATTATTTGAATATCGTATAACGTGAGACAGTGAAATATACGAACCGTAGGGAGTCCGACATATTTAAATAGCAGTGTAACATGGTACACTGTTCGTGTAAATGTTGCAGCTAGATGATATATCGATAGGTTCTTGTTTTATGTTGGGAATGGATATTAAATAGACAGAGAATAAATCGTGCGTTGGTGACAAAATGAGTTAATTATATGTGCTAGCTTTCATCAAATTAGGTTGATGTATGCATGGTGTAATGGTGGCTGAGATTATGGTGTTTATTGAAAATTATGATGTGGATGTGGAGCTCCGCTTCCATCCTTAACAGGGCCGCTGTCTGACCTGGATTTTAAACGTTAATTCCGGGAGTCGAGATTATAAAAAGCAGCTTATTTTCCGGGAAATACCGAGAAAGATTCATTAGCTATATCTTAAAAAGTAAACAAGATATGAAGATGCGCTCAACGGCATCTTTATATCTCGTTTTGTTTTTGAGTTATAACCTCAAGAAAGTACAAAATGTAAAGAATAAGAAGAATTTATCTTTTCCAGAAGCTATATCTTAAAAACTAAACAAGATATGGAGATGCGCTTAACGGCATTGAATTCCTTGTGTCCGAATTGACGTATTTTAGCTAATTTGAAGCAATTTAATTTCTTAATTATTTCTCAAGGGGTACCTCTTTGATTTTTTTAGATTTAAGGCCAATTTCAGATCTTTACTCTATAACCCATTTTCTTAGGAGTATTATAAAGAAGATGTACATACATACATATATATTTTGACCCGTTGAATCCAATGGTAAAGTTTCCAATTTATGAGATATTGGTCAAAAAAGTGTTTTTTTTGCAAATTGAAAAATTTCAAATTGATGAAAATATGCTTATAGATTAATTGACGTACGAGAAATTCAATGTTGTAGAGCGAATTTTCATATCTCGTTTAGTTTTTGAAATATATCCTTGAGAATGTACAAAATCAGACAAATTAAATAAAATTATCTTGTCGAGAGGTAAATATAAATAAATATATCATCACGCGTATTACCCATTACTAGGTGTAGCACTCTGCCAAAGCAGATCTCGGCAAGTGATATATTTCTTCACGTAAAGTGCGGTTACCAGTCGTCAAAATACGGCCCTTAAAGATGTTAGTGGAGGGCGAGCCACAGGGATAGATTTAAATAAATATGTCATCACGCCTTTTACCCATTACTGGTTTTGGAACTCTGCCGAAACAGGTTTCGGCAAGTGATATATTTCTTTGCATAAAATGCGGTTACCAGCCGTCAAATCACGGCCTTCAAAAATGTTAGTGGAGGGAGAGCCACAGAGGTAGATTTAAATTGGTGAAAATTGTTTGTCGGCTTTGGGGTTCGAACCAGTGTTTCCAAGATCCACAGGTCGACTCGATACCACTTAAAAACTAAACTAGTTATGAAGATACGCTCAATGGCATTGAGTTTCTCGTATCCGAATTGACTTATAAACATATTTTTAGATAATTTGAAGTATTTTTTTTTCTCATTATTTCCAAAGGGTACCCCTATATATTTTTAAAAAATTTAGGTCAATTTGTGACAGTGTTCTGTAAAATAAATTCTCTTAGGAATATTATAACTAAAATTTACATACATTTTTAAGATTGTACTCGTGTAAATTGTAATAGTTTTATTACTCTTATGCGGCTCGAATACAAACAGTAAAACAAATATAAGTCATATAGTAATCAATAAGTTATTGATATTTATAAATAACTATTGGAAAGCATTTGATTATCTGGGATTGCATGAAGGTATTTTTATATCCATACAAGAAACTATTTATTGACTTTATCTTCAATGTAGTATTGTACCGTGATTGATTTGTTATTTCAAGGATATCTATACCAATTGAAGATAACACTAAACAGTTGAGTATGTTCAATACACTTTCTTTAAAGAGCGGTTCTTATGTCCTTAACTGGCGAGTGCATTGCTATATGGCAATCAGGCCGAGAGATATATGATAAAGAAGTGTGAATTATCAATTTGTTCCGCTGAAGCGTATCGAATTGTGATTATCTGTGGCAGCCAAATAAATTGCTTGTTGATCAATTGCTGGTTGTAACCAATGATCATTTCAATGAAATACGAGGGTTTGCGATGTTGTTGTATTCCTGGAAGAAAGTAAATAATATTACGGTTTTCCAGGAATTTGACAGTAACAGTTATATGTTATTATATGTAATAAGATAACATGGTTTATTTTAAACAATTTAATAGAAATTAGAAAGTTAATTTTTTTTATTAAATATTTTAATCTGAAGAGAATTAATATTTCTAAAGTCGGAAAGTAACATTTTCTTGCTTCAAATGATCTTGATAAGTGATATATTTAATGCGCGTAAGATGTGGTTAAAAGCCGTAAAATCTCCCCCTCCCCTCCAGAAAATATGATACTCTTTTACTTATTTAAACCAAGTTTATAATTTAACTACTGATCGTGTAACTGCGCTAAAATAAAGTATGCTCTTAATTGACTTCAAGACTGCTCGAGAAACCTAACGAACAAGTCCGTACCTAGGTTAGGCTAATATTTTATATTATGTTTTGAACAAAAATGCGCAAGTTAGTTGAATGCGAACTGTGGCAGTGTGTGAGTGTATCTTCTTATAAAGTGTTGTATTTTCTAAATTATTATAAATATTTCAAATTATGTTCATTTATCAATCAATTGTTAAGTAAATGTTAATTAACAACAATATAAATTACGAGTAAAGTATAACTGGCAAATTATTTTAACACAAACATAACAGTTGAGCATAAGAAACATTAATATGTATGTGGTTGTGATAGTGATAGTGAATTATGGACATGAACATAGAAGTCTGGAAGCTCCATAGTCATGGTCAACTATCAGAACAGGTTCGTTTTTGTTTTCTCACTCATAAGCAGCAGATATTTTCAAAATTTTATAAATCTCAAACTAAATAAATAAATATAAATATATCATCACGCCTTTGATCCATTACTGGGTGTGGCACTCTACCGAAGCAGATCTCGGTAAGTGATATATTTCTTCGTGTGAAGTGCGGTTACTAGTCGTCAAATCACGGCCCCCAAAGATGTTAGTAGAGGGGGAGCCACATGAGTAGATATAATTTGGTGAAAATTGTTTGTCGGCTGTGGGGATCGAACTAGGGTTCTCAAGTTCCACAGGCCGCCTTGATACCACTGACCCACTATTAGATATATGTTACAAATGGAAATTAGGTTTATTATTTTTATTTAGATTTAATAAAACCATTTATTAATAAAATTTTAATTTAGTTTAGAATCAGAAAATGAATTCAATTTCATTCATTATTCTTTATTGTTATATATTGGTTTTTGCAATAAATAAATAAATATATAAACACTCCTTGTACTCATTACTAGATGTGGCACTTACCGTAGCAGATCTCAGTAAGTGATATATTTAAGCGCGTGAAGTGCGGTTACCTGTCGTCAAATCACGATTTCCAAAGATGTTAATGCAGAGAGGGTTAAGAGCAAATTTTTAATGTAGGGACAATTGTTTGTCGGCTGTGGGAATCGAACCCGGGTTTTAAAATCCACCACTGAATCACCTACCAATTATGTATATATATATATATATATATATATATATATATATATATATATATATATATATATATATATATATATATATAATTATGCATTAAAATCAATCTAAATTGTAATAAGTAAAGTAATAAGTTTTTGTTCTTTCCATCGGTTGATAAATTAAATAAATTATTATTATTATATATAAATTACAATGTGAAAATTAATAATGCTTACTATCTTGTTATTTTTTTTTTAATTTATATATCGGACCAACAACTCAGGTCATATGCCGATATGTCCTTTGTATGGCCGCTACGAGCGGGACTCGAACCCACAACCTTATGGTCGTGAGTCAAGCCCTCAACCCGCGCGGCCATCACGCGGGTAATCTTGTTATTATTTATAGTAATGTGAATTTAAAAGCACTATAACCAGCAAATAAAACAACATATTTGACATAAAATGTACAAATGTATCCAAGTAAACACCATCAAAAAAACAAAACCAGTTCAATTAAATTTAGTCGGTTCGGTTATTCAGCTCTAATGGGAGCCACTGTCCACAGCATTCAACAACCTGGTGCGCAGACCGGTTCCTGGTTACTGCTCAACATAACCGCTGTGGTTTAGGTTTCGAGATTTCGGTAGTTCAGTGTTATTATTAAGCGCAAATGTGATTTTGGAAATTGCAAACTATAAGCTGTAAGTAATTATGAAGTAGGTACGTTTATGTACGGTTCGGTTAATTTGTATGTTGTGTTTGGGTCACGTAATTTTAAATGTAAATTTTGTTAATTTGTATGTGTTGTTGCCTCTTTATGGCCATTAATACCAGTGTTTTTTTCAGTTTTGATTTCTTAACTTCAATTTGGGAACGGGTAAATTGTAATTGTTTGATTAATTTGGTTATTTCAATTCGTATTTCGATGATTTATTTAATTGAAAATTACGAATTCAGGAAAAGTAATCATGTAGAATTCATTAAATTTAATAACAGATTAAGCTTGATTTTAAATGAAACAAAACAAAATTGTCGAGTTCAAAAGGAATATAAAATAACTGAGATATAGCCTATATATATAATTTTTTTTTCGCGTTTACCAGCCGTTGAATAACGGCCCTCAAAGATGTTAGAAAAAGGGGGAGTCACAGAGGTTATTTTAATGTGGTGAAAATAGTTTATTCAATTCAACCCTGTATTTGTTAGTAAATATATTAAGAGAAGCTAGTAATGGATAAAAGGCGTGATGATATATTTATTTTATAAACTATATGAATGGGGTAGGTGGCTCAGTGGTATCGAGTCGGCCTGTGGATCTTGAGAACCCTGCTTCGATTTCCACAGCCGACAAACAATTTTCACCAATTTAAATCTACCCCTGTGGTTCTTTCTCCGCTAATATCTCTTTGGGGGCCGTGATTCGACGACTAGCAACCGCACTTCACGCGAAGAAATATATCTCTTACCGAGATCTACTTACGGCAAAGTACCACATCCAGTAATGGGTAAAAGGCGTGATGATATATTTATTTTATAAACTATTACATTGCATAAACTATATGAATGGGGTAGGTGGCTCAGTGGTATCAAGTCGGCCTGTGGATCTTCAGAACCCTGGTTCGATTTCCACAGCCGACAAACAATTTTCACCAATTTAAATCTACCCCTGTGGTTCTTTCTCCGCTAATATCTCTTTGGGGGCCGTGATTCGACGACTAGCAACCGCACTTCACGCGAAGAAATATATCTCATACCGAGATCTACTTACGGCAAAGTACCACATCCAGTAATGGGTAAAAGGCGTGATGATATATTTATTTTATAAACTATTACATTGCATAAACTATATGAATGGGGTAGGTGGCTCAGTGGTATCAAGTCGGCCTGTGGATCTTCAGAACCCTGGTTCGATTTCCACAGCCGACAAACAATTTTCACCAATTTAAATCTACCCCTGTGGTTCTTTCTCCGCTAATATCTCTTTGGGGGCCGTGATTCGACGACTAGCAACCGCACTTCACGCGAAGAAATATATCTCATACCGAGATCTACTTACGGCAAAGTACCACATCCAGTAATGGGTAAAAGGCGTGATGATATATTTATTTTATAAACTATTACATTGCATAAACTATATGAATGGGGTAGGTGGCTCAGTGGTATCAAGTCGGCCTGTGGATCTTCAGAACCCTGGTTCGATTTCCACAGCCGACAAACAATTTTCACCAATTTAAATCTACCCCTGTGGTTCTTTCTCCGCTAATATCTCTTTGGGGGCCGTGATTCGACGACTAGCAACCGCACTTCACGCGAAGAAATATATCTCTTACCGAGATCTACTTACGGCAAAGTACCACATCCAGTAATGGGTAAAAGGCGTGATGATATATTTATTTTATAAACTATTACATTGCATAAACTATATGAATGGGGTAGGTGGCTCAGTGGTATCAAGTCGGCCTGTGGATCTTCAGAACCCTGGTTCGATTTCCACAGCCGACAAACAATTTTCACCAATTTAAATCTACCCCTGTGGTTCTTTCTCCGCTAATATCTCTTTGGGGGCCGTGATTCGACGACTAGCAACCGCACTTCACGCGAAGAAATATATCTCTTACCGAGATCTACTTACGGCAAAGTACCACATCCAGTAATGGGTAAAAGGCGTGATGATATATTTATTTTATAAACTATTACATTGCATAAACTATATGAATGGGGTAGGTGGCTCAGTGGTATCAAGTCGGCCTGTGGATCTTCAGAACCCTGGTTCGATTTCCACAGCCGACAAACAATTTTCACCAATTTAAATCTACCCCTGTGGTTCTTTCTCCGCTAATATCTCTTTGGGGGCCGTGATTCGACGACTAGCAACCGCACTTCACGCGAAGAAATATATCTCATACCGAGATCTACTTACGGCAAAGTACCACATCCAGTAATGGGTAAAAGGCGTGATGATATATTTATTTTATAAACTATTACATTGCATAAACTATATGAATGGGGTAGGTGGCTCAGTGGTATCAAGTCGGCCTGTGGATCTTCAGAACCCTGGTTCGATTTCCACAGCCGACAAACAATTTTCACCAATTTAAATCTACCCCTGTGGTTCTTTCTCCGCTAATATCTCTTTGGGGGCCGTGATTCGACGACTAGCAACCGCACTTCACGCGAAGAAATATATCTCTTACCGAGATCTACTTACGGCAAAGTACCACATCCAGTAATGGGTAAAAGGCGTGATGATATATTTATTTTATAAACTATTACATTGCATAAACTATATGAATGGGGTAGGTGGCTCAGTGGTATCAAGTCGGCCTGTGGATCTTCAGAACCCTGGTTCGATTTCCACAGCCGACAAACAATTTTCACCAATTTAAATCTACCCCTGTGGTTCTTTCTCCGCTAATATCTCTTTGGGGGCCGTGATTCGACGACTAGCAACCGCACTTCACGCGAAGAAATATATCTCTTACCGAGATCTACTTACGGCAAAGTACCACATCCAGTAATGGGTAAAAGGCGTGATGATATATTTATTTTATAAACTATTACATTGCATAAACTATATGAATGGGGTAGGTGGCTCAGTGGTATCAAGTCGGCCTGTGGATCTTCAGAACCCTGGTTCGATTTCCACAGCCGACAAACAATTTTCACCAATTTAAATCTACCTTTATGGCTCCCCCTCCACTAACATCTTGAGGGGCCGTGATTTGACGGCTAACAACCGCACTTCACGCGAAGAAATATATCTCATACCGAGATCTACTTACGGCAAAGTACCACATCCATACATACATACATACATACATAACATCACGCTATATCCCATTAAATGGGGTAGCACGAACCCGTCAACATTCTCATCCTGACACACGATACTCGATTCGACCACATTAACACTTCCTCCATACAAACTCTTTCTTTTCTCACAACCAAAATCCATCAACACACAACAAACATTCATCCATTCGCTAGTGTACACTGCGCTTGTTTCTGAAGATGGTCTCCGCACAATTGCAGGTAAACACTCAAAACATCTAACCAATTAATCTAAAATCAAGAATCATACGTTTGTCTTCATTCATCATATTTATCCCGCAATTAATTCTCTCCAAACATTCCTATCCTGACACACCACTTTTGCTTCAACCACATTCATAATTCTTTTCATACAAGCTCGTTTATTCTTCACGCTCAGAAACTTTCGCTCACGCAACAACCCTTCAATCATATTCATCCATTTGTTCCTAGGCCGTCCACGCAAACTTTCACCCTCAATTTCACCAACATACACCTGTTTCACCAATCTGTCATTCGACATACGTTCTACATGACCAAACCATCTCAACTGACTTATTCCCACTCTTCTTACAACATTCTTCCCAATCTCACATTCATCATACACCAATGTATTCCGGACACGATCTCTTCTAGTATATCCACACACACCCCGCAAATATCTCATTTCCACAGCAGTTATACGCCGTTCATGTTTCTTCATCCATACCCAACATTCACTACCATACATCAACGTAGGCACTAACACACCATTATAAACACTCAATCGAGCATCTCTGGATACATTCACGTTCCGAGTAAAGGTTCCCAGAGCACCCAATATCTTACATCCAGCAGATACTCTTCTTTCAATCTCTCGATCAATACGTCCATCCCTCGAAAACACACTCCCCAAGTATACAAACTCATTTACTTGACCCAATCTCACACCATTCACCGAAACATTGCAATCAGTCACCAAATCACTCTTCTCAAACACTAACACTTTACATTTATCAACATTCAGTAATAGATTTAAACCTTTTCCTACTTCATTTATACTTAGAATCATTCTTCTCAATTGTTCTTCAGATTCACCCATTACAACTACATCATCCGCATAAGCTAACGCAGGCACTACACTGCCACCAATACGTACACCATCCGCCCCATTCAGCGACTTTCGTAACAACACATCCATATATAAATTAAACAACCACGGGGACATCCCACAACCTTGTTTCACGCCAACATCTATAGAAAACCAATCACTCAATCTACCATCAACTCTCACCGCAGCCTCGCTATCTTCGTATAATGCACGAATTGCTCCCAACAAATTACCATTTATACCGTACTCTAGAAGTACATCCCACAGAATAACTCGATGAACACTATCATATGCTTTTTTAAGATCGAGAAAGCCACAGAACACCTTCTTGTTCTTAGCAAGTGATTTCTCAACAATCATACGAAGAGAAAACAATTGATCTACACACCCTCTCTCAGGCAAAAATCCACCTTGCATATTACTCAACTTGGAGATTGTTAAGGTTCGTACCTTGTGAATAAGAATCTTCCCGTACAACTTCCCTACCACACTCAACAAACTTATCGCACGGAAATTAGTACAATCACTCGAACTACCTTTGCCCTTAAATAAAGGACAAATGATAGCACGTTTCCAATCATCAGGAGCTACACACAGTTTCAAACAAAATCTAAATAAATAAACTAACCAATCAAATAATCTCTCACCACCATACTTCAACATCTCATTCGTTATACCATCCAAACCAGGAGCTTTACCATTCTTCAAACGTAACAATGCAAAACTAACATCACTTTCATCTATATCCCATTCATCACTTCTAACATTTTCTCTTGAATTTTCACTACAACAATTCGATCCATTTACGCTACCATATAAGCCTCTAAAATACTCACACCATCTATTTCTAACGTCTAATTCATTCCACAATAACTCACCATTCGCACTCTTAATCGCTTTTACCGCCCTTACATTACCACCTCTCAATCTCTTCACACTCAACCAAAACATTCTTTTATTCATAGTAAAATCATTCGTCATTCTTTCACTCATCAAATCATCAAAACGCACCTTACTTTCTCTCACTACTCTCTTAACATGTTTATTTAACCTTTTATATTCTAGCAAACATTCATCACGTAAACTTCCAGGCACATCTTTTACATGTAGAAATCGCAAATACGCTCTCTTTTTCTCTTCAATTGCTTCTTTCACTTCATCATTCCACCATGCATTCCTTGGACAAGAGCCTAATCTGGATTCACCACAAACTTCTTTTGCACATTTAAGAACTGTATCCTTAAATTTCATCCAAACATCATTTATGCTGCATTCAAAATTAGGCTCACATACAGGCAAAGATTCATTTATTTTCTCAACAAACAGATCTCTAATATCCTCATTCTGTAGTACACTAGATTTCACACGAAACATTTTTTCGGTGCCTTTTACCCTCATTCGCCAACATTTATCCAGACGTATACGCGACACCACCAAATAATGATCATTCGTACCCAATTCAGCCCCACGCTTCACACGCGTATCCACAACTAAACTTCTTAGTCGTTCATCATACAAAATAAAATCAATCACACTCCGCCTATTCTCCCTCAGATTCTCCCATGTATACAAGTGAGCTAATTTATGTTTAAAGACAGAGTTGGAAACGAAAAGATCACGCTCTAAGCAGAAGGATACTATTTTCCTACCGTTTTCATTCACTCTCACATCACCATATTTACCCAATACATTCCCAGACATGCTTCTCTTTACTCCCACCCAACCATTCAAATCACCACATACGATAACTTTTTCACCTGGATCACACGAATCAATCACACTATATAACAAATTCCAAAATTGATCTTTCTCAAGATCACTTTCGGATTCAGTTGGGCCATAAACTGACACAACGAAGATTCTATGAAAGCCTACCTTAAGTCTCAGCCAAAGAATTCGCGATGAAATACAACTATAATCTCTTACAAACGGTTTCATCCTTTCACTAACAAGCACTCCTACACCATGTTTTGCCCGTTCATTCTCTGCAACACCCGACCACAAGCAAAACAATCCATCTACTTCTTCTTCATTACAGCCTTTCCTCTTTGTCTCACTCACACACAAAACATCTACATTATACACACGCATTATATTCACCAATTCATTTTCTTTTCCATTTATACCCCTAACATTCCACGTACCAAACTTACATTCATCAAATTTCGCCCATTTATTCCTCATTAGAACAAAAGATAAAAGAAATAGGGTTCTCTCGGTAAAAGAAGAAGAAGTTAAGGTAGCTTACCAGGCTTATCCTTAAAAGGCGTGATGATATATTTATTTTATAAACTATTACATTGCATAAACTATATGAATGGGGTAGGTGGCTCAGTGGTATCAAGTCGGCCTGTGGATCTTCAGAACCCTGGTTCGATTTCCACAGCCGACAAACAATTTTCACCAATTTAAATCTACCCCTGTGGCTCCCCCTCCACTAACATCTTTGGGGGCCGTGATCTGACGGCTAGCAACCGCACTTCACTCGAAGAAATATATCACTTTCCGAGATCTACTTACAATATTTTTAAAATATTTATTTTGATTATCATAAATTTATGTCAGTAATAATAGGAAGTATTACATTTCTACACCATTAATCGATGTAATATACCTAGTAGAAATATTTAATTACAAGCGCGCCTATAAACTGGCCTAAATCACATCCAAGCGAAATTTTTCATGCGTAACTAAATAAGAGATATACCTCCAGCAATAAATCAAATCACGTGACTAAGTACACGATACAAGCTTCGTATACAGTGTAGCTTCACGGATGTAGCTTTATGCGCTGCTACCAGAAGCGGCTAGCGTAGCATAAATTATTCTCAACGCTTCAATAAATATCTAAATGTCAGGTTAGAACTACGTTTTAGATATAAAATATTGTAGGGACTTCGTGTATGGTTTAGTATGTTTATAGTTATAAATAAGGAAAAATAATTTACAGTGTTATAATTCATTGGGTAATACAGGTAGCAATATTAATAAATTTGTTTTTATTTTATTCGTGCATATTTATACGTTAATGTATTGTTAATTAAGTCGCAAAATTAGATATTTTGTCAACAGATAATTTAATACTTTTGTTAATTTATGTGCTGTACAACAGGAAATTAATTTAAATAACAGTACGGAAAGATGTTAGTGGAGGGGGACCCAAAGGGGTAGATTTAAATAAATAAATAAAATAAATATATCATCACGCCTTTTACCCATTACTGAGTGTAGCACTCTGCCAAAACATATCTGGGTAAGTGATATATTTCTTCGCGTGAAATGCGATTACCAGTCGTCAAATCACGGCCCCCAAAGATATTAGTGGAGGGGGAGCCACAGCAATAGATTTAAATTGGTGAAAATTGTTTGTCGGCTATGGGGATCAAACCAGGGTTCTCAAGATCCACAGGCTGACTCGACACCACTAAGTCACATATCTCATTAAAAATTAATATATAAAATAAATATATCATCATGCCTTTTACCCATTACTACATGGGGCGTAGCAGATCTCGGTAAATGATATATTTATGCGCGTGTAGTGCGGTTACCGTCAAACTACAGCCTCTCAAAGATGTTAGTGGAGACGAAGCCACATGGTTAATTTTAATGTGTTGAATTGTTTGTTAGCTTAGGAAACTAACATATTTGGGGGTCGTGATTTGACGGCTGGTAATCGCATTTCACGCGATGAAATATATCACTTACCCAGATATGTTTTGGCAGAGTGCTACACCCAGTAATGGGTAAAAGGCGTGATGATATATTTATTTTTATTGTGTTATTCTTGAATATATCGTGTTGCCATAAAACGTATTATTTTGGAAAGTCCTTAGGACGGTAGTTTTCTAAAATAATATGTTTAGTGGATGAATACAATATATTCTAATAATTTTAATTAAATTCCTGTTGTACAAAGTTTAAAGAATTGAAGCTGTTGACTTATAAATGTAAAAATCGTTTGTTAGCGGCTTCTTTGAAGGCTATTTATACATACTTATAGTTTGATCATAAATTCTAGTTCATTAATAGCGTAAAATATTGTAAAAAATAAATATTTTAAAACAGTGTCAACATATTTCTTTCCTTTATGGGAAGTAATTATATTTAATTATTATTATAAAGTAAAACTTAATTAAATGTGAAATAAACAGTAATTCTATCAATATATTTCCTTTTTATAGATAATCATTTAATTTTATTAGTTTCTAAAATTACAGGAAAACGTTAAAATTTATGGTGTGTTTGATTTCAACCGATAATTTCTTTTTGCTTTTTTTTTTAAAGAAAAATATTTTGACGTTTCAAGGCCCAAATTCGTTGCGGATAAAAAACATGGCTTCATTAAAAGAAAATGTACTAATTGGTATATTTGTTATGGAAGTTCAGTATACAGTCAAAACAACAATTAATTAAGATATTAACTCACATTTATCAATAAAAACTTACCGTATAAACAAAAACGACCAACAAGTACATTTCAACCAGTTTAATTGCTCAACTGAGCACATGAGAATCATTGAGAAATTGTTCAAAATATTTAAACTGATTTTTATTTAATTATTTGATAAGATACACAAGAGAAACTTAAATAAATAAAATAAATATATAATCACGCCTTTTACCCATCACTGGGTGTGGCACTCTGCCTAAGCAGATCTCGGTAAGTGATATATTATTTCGCGTGAAGTACGGTTATCAGCCGTCAAATCACGGCCTCCAAAGATATTAGTGGAGGAGGAGCCACAAGGCTAGATTTTTTAAATTGGTGAAAATTGTTTGTCGGCTGGGGGATCGAACCAGAATTATTATGTATCTTTTTAAATAAAAACAGCAGACAAAATTAATTGTCCATTCACTTGGTGAAACTAGGTTTAATGAAATATTAAAATAAACACTTGTTTAAGTCTTACAATATTATTGTGACAAGTGTTTATTTTAATATTTTAATATTTTTAATAATGTATCTAGTAGGAAAACTGGTATATTTTCGGACAATGGCCAGCCAAGTCTCTGTAACTTCAGCAGCCTAAAAAATTAACTTTTCTTACAATATTTATGATTGCAATGAAAAGTTGAAAATTACGCTCTCATTTCTCATCGTAAAGTTGACGTTTTCTGTGGAACAATAAAAAAATAACTTTGTCGTACGTTACTATTGCCAAAAGATATTAAATGCGCGCTTATTTTAATAGTATCTATCAGGGATACAAAAAAAAACAGAAACTTGTTATATTGACAAAAGGAATTTATTTTCAGTAACGTATACGTTTTTTAATCATTCAATATGTAATCGTAGAAGAAATTATTACGAGCATGGCAATTAGCCTTTTTTGATCACGTTTTAAACTATAAAATCTGACTTTAAATCTTAATAATTTGTCATTGATAGGTGGTGATACAATTGTCTTTTCAAGCTCTGTCTGGAATATGTTTGTTCACGCAATAAAGTATCACTTTTAGGGCTTGTTACGTAAATAACTATTCTCATTTAGAAACGTCATTTTTTCAGCCTAAACAGGAAAAGTTATTCTCGTACTGTTAGTACTTGGTGCCTAGCAACGACTAGCCTAAAATAGTGAATGGAATTATGATTTTTGTGAAAAGAATCAGAAAAGTGTTATTTTGTGTCCGGTCAGATAAACAAATATTCTATTATTTAAAACTCTTATACCTATTTCTTATATCATTGATTTTAACTTCACAATATTAATATATTTGGAACAAAGCCCTAATTTAATTTACTTGCAAATAATATTTTTATATTAAAATATTGTTTTATTTACAGGTAAGGATTCATTTCTCATACATTTCTGTAACACGCACTTTATGACATCAAAAAAGGTAACATGAAATTAAAATTCATACAATTTTATTATTATTATTATTCTGTTCTGTTATTTAACTTCTTATCACTACTGTTAAATTTTTATTATTTTATCACACGTTTAGACAACATGATTTTTCCACGATCGGGATAAAAATTTGTTTTCTATGATACCAAAATCATAATAGAAATAATCAGTTTTAACCCGCCATGCTGTTATTTATCGTTGCCAATAACGACGGGAATAAAGTATTTTAGTCCCGTTGCTATGACTATTTTAGTCCCGGTTCTAAGGAAATGATTATTGTCGTCTTTTCTTTCTTTTTCTGTTTATTTTTTTACAAACAAAAAAACAAACCAATTGCAATGACAATATTACATTTTTAAATAAATGACCGGAAGGTCGTGGGTTCAAGTCCCACCCTTGACGACCATTTACAAAGGATATATTCGGCATATAACCTTAGTAGTTGGTCCGATATATATAGTAAAAAAAATAATTATTTCTAATATTTTTAAGAATAAATATTTTATATCTTGGAGTCGTGGAAAAATAGTATATACACCGCGTGAGAAAAGTGTATTTTTTCTCTTAGACTCGTGCTGCAAATTTACTTCTGGCGACAAAATCATGCATTTCTCTCCCTTATTATATAAAACACTATTATGTATGTAAATAAAATCAAGAGAGAATTAAACTATTAAGTTAAGCACTGCATCTTCTGTATATAGACATTTACAAGAAATGTTTTGTTTTCAACTTTCTACTAAATATTTTTATTAATATTCATCCTTGTCAATCATTCTTGTGATAAGCAGTTGACAATCAAGTTCATTCAACTATTTTTTTTTGGAACAATGAGAATAAAGTAAATTAGAATTGGCAACAATTCCAGTTTCATTGTAGCAATTAAAAATAAACGATTTCGAAAGAATAGGTTGAAAGAATACATGCCAAGGTCATTCGTGTCAAAGTCTTCTAATCATGTTCTCTGCAGATTTAAATAGAAATTGTTATTTTAGATCACAGCCGGCTATTTTCCGTCAAAATCTAGATTTGCAAAATGAAAGGATATCGTATGGGTCGTTTTTGTAAACTGTAAATATTTATAAAATCACATAAATTTTGTGTATGATCAAATAAATACACGGTTCTTTAAAAACTCTTGTATTACACTTGTTACTTTAAAAATAGTTTGAAACTTGCTCAAAAATAAAAAAATATAAAATATAATATAATACTGTTGACAAATAAATGTTGTTACTTCCTTGTACGAAGTAAAGGAAGTATTGTTATCGCGAAAATTTTCGGTTCTCAGATTTCAGTGGAAATACGCATTTTGGCCCTCCCTGAGTCCATTTTGACTAATTTCGTCGTGACGTCTGTACGTACGTATGTACGTATGTACGTACGTACGTACGTACGTACGTACGTACGTATGTATCTCGCATAACTCAAAAACGGTAAGCCGTAGAAAATTGAAATTTTATATTTAGGACTGTTATAACATCTAGTTGTGCACCTCCCTTTTTGGTCATTATATAACTTCCGGAAGTGGTACTTTACTTGAAGCCTATAATAGATTTTCATGAAAAACTATATTCAAATATAATATAAAACTTTCCAAATTTGGTATATACGACTACTATATCAATGGAAATAATATAATAGATTTTGGTTACAATACACTAACCGGAAGTGACACATTACATAAAGCTGCTAACAGTTTTCCTTGAAAAAAATGGTATTATTTTAATTTTAGAAATAAATGCTTCAAATAAAAGTTTTAGAGAATTAAATTCTGCGTCTAGCACATTAAGAATTTTTAAATTAGCCTTTTGCATAAGCGAGATATCTAAATTTAAATAGTATATATTTTGTGTGTGTTTTTTTTAATTAAGTTTGCTATGGATTAGAACAAAAAATAAAAAATAAAAGATTTTATGTCAAATATGTGCAATTAAAAAAATATCTATAGTTAATACGCGTACAAGGAAGTCATGTGGTGTCCACATCAGATTTTTTTTCTTTTTAAAATAAGGAGTCACTTTTATATAGATAAAGACAATTTACAGCTATACAATTACAAATTATGATTAGCAATTATATAAATAAATAAATATATCATCACGCCTTTTACCCATTACTGGGTGTGGCACTCTGCCTAACCAGATTTCAGTAAGTGATATATTTCTTTGCGTGAAGTGCGGTTACCAGGCGTCAAATCACGGCCTCCAACGTTATTAGTGGAGAAGGAGCCACAGGGGTAGATTTAAAATTGATGAAAATTGTTTGTCGGCTGTGGGGATTGAACCAGAGTTCTCAAGATCCACAAGCCGACTAGATACCACTGAGACACTTATCCCATTTTAATTATATTATTAGCAATTATAATTATTAATTAATGAAAGCGTCTTAAAACTTTTAATTCAAATTAGAATTAATACCATTATTAATTAAATGTCCCGCGTCATGGCCGCGCGGATTAAGGGCCTGACGACCTTAAAGTCGTGGGTTCGGGTCCCGCCCGTGTCTGTCCTACAAAGGACATATCGGCATATGATCTGATTAGTTGGTCCGATATATAAATTTAAAAAAAATGGTAAGAAATAAAATTTGTACCTGTTAAAAAACCTATAAATAAATTGTTATAAAAATTGAAAGAATGTTTCCAATTTTCTATTATGATTTATTTGCAAATTCGCTGTCAAAATCAGATGATAAATCCTGCATGAAATATTTTTCCACCATTTAAACAAAATAATAATTATATACCTAGGTACTTTCCAAACCGTGTCGATGATAAAACGACTTTCTAATGATCAAGATCAACACTTTAATTATTAGCTTCGCGTGTAGTGATTTTTACTGATATATGTCACCTATCAAGTCAATGATTATAAACGCTCTCACACAAATATAAACAAATTATAAATGAAAATGGATCAGACATTATTCATTTATCCTTGACCGGGTAATTAATTAAACTAATAATGACTTTTTTCATTATCAATATTGTCATTCTGTGATTTAAACAGATGTAAACAGATATAAATTCACAAATTCGTATCATAGCAATAAACAACTGATAATGTTCAAGTGAAAAATAAAAATATCAACAACCGAACAAAATAATTTGATATTATTTTAAGCTTCTCGTTTAATATTTTTGTTATAAACAAATAAGAGGTGAACTAATTAATTTTGCTGCCTAATTGCATTTCACAGTCTATAGTAAATAATAGTAGTTTATCTATCAAGAGAATAAAGTTTGTCAGTATTAATCGAAAGCGAAGATTGTATATCCTTTGGGTTTACTCTCTTACGATTTAATTTTTGTTCTCTACAAATAATATCACTTTACTCACGTGTTCTAAATATACGGATATTTTATATACAAACGGAAATAGTATATTTTTTCACCATTAAAAGTGAAAATTACATTTTTACGTTTGCGATACAAGAAATGTAATAATTATTTTATATAAATCAAAGGAGTTGTATTTACAAATACTCATCACGTGTCCTTGGTCACCATGTCAAATAACATTTCCCTCACTCAATTTAGTTGTGACAGTAATCGTTTCCCTCACTAGTGAGGAAAGTTTTTTACTTTCTTCACTAGTGAGGGAAACGGTTACTATCACAACTAAAATGAATGGAGGAAATGTAATTTTCGTAAGTAATGTTGAAAAAAATTCGTTATTGAACAAAATAGACTTATCACTGCCAAGGGCCTTGAATTTTTTCCCTAGCGAGTATTTGTCATTTTATTTCCCTAGGGCGTATTTGTCATTTTATTTCCCTAGGGAGTATTTGTCATTTTTATTTCCCTTGTTAAATAATTAATCATATTTAGCAATGATTTTGATAAAAATGACAAGTACTCCCTAGGGAAATAAAGTGATTCAAGGTTATGGGAACTAGGGAAATAAAAATGATAATTACTCCCTAGGGAAATAAAGTCATCCAAAGTCATTGGAATTGCCAATTCCCTTTTGCTAAATAACGAATTTTCCCGTTTGTGCGGTAGGTGGCTCAATGGTATCGAGTCGGCCTGTGGATTTTGAGAACCCTTAATTAATCTCCACAGGCGACAAACATTTTTCACCAATTTAAATCTACCTTCGTGGCTCCCCATTCCCTAACATCTGGCTGGTAACCGCACTTCACGTGAAGAAATATATCACTTACCAAGATCTGCCACGGAAGAGTGCCACATCGAGTAATGGGTAAAAGGCGTGATGATATATTTATTTATTTTATTAGTTTTCTTATATCTTTCTTTAAGTTGTCACGGGTTGAAAGTAATTGTTGTAAGAACCGCCTTTTTAACACCCCGTTCTAAAGTATTCAATTCAAACCTTATTTTTCTATTTTTACCCTAAAATAAATTATTTGCACAAGTCCTCTTTTCATCATTTTCAGATAATAATAAAGTTACAGAATAGGGAGAATATAAAATATGTCGTCCATTTTAAAACAACATTTCAACTTATGAGTGTTGAAACATATTCTAAGAAAATATTGTCTGTGACAAATCTAGAATAATTAGAGCACAACATCGTTTGAAGTTTTAACCGGTCCAAATAATTTATAAAGTCTTGATTCAAATACATCTGTCAAACTAGTTCAAAAGTACAAAAAATACATCAATCTACCTTTGAAATACATTACATATAACACAAACTAACAATCAACTCACGTAACTTACAACTAATTATCACATAAATAAACAGAACTATACCATGTCTAATAAAACACATACAAACAATTGCAGACAACAAACACAGCCTACTGCAAAGTTGTAAACCATGTAGACAATAAATCATCTTGCTGAAAAATGTCTGCAGTTTGCCAACTAGATCTGAGAGTTCAACCTTGTTTCAGCGACAATCCAATAAATATTTTATTATTTATGGGGTGTTTGTATTTAGGGTGCAAATTATAATGATTTATTAAAGGGCGTTATGTGAAGTTTAATGTCAGGATCATGTGAAAAATTGATTATTTAAATTTGATTTCGATCGTTGGGTAAATAAAATTGAGAGAAGATTTATGTAGACATGTGATTTATGCGATAAATTTAAATATTAATTACTTTTTATGCTTTGCTTGAGTAACGTCTTATTTTAGTAACAAGACGTGAAAGACATTTTATTTGCTTGGGGTTAATGGAATGCTTCATCCAAAATTGCGAACTATTCTTTTTTTATCCGAAGATTTTGGGTTTAGAATATTTTCTTCGGGTTTACTAACTATTAGAAAGTAAAATTTACTTTCCTTAATTGTGAGAGGCAAGTGCTAATTTTCATAAAAAGGGAAGAAAGTAATCTTTTCTTGCCTAGGAAATGATGAAAAAATCACTTTCGTAACACATGCACAAGAAACACGTTCTTATTCCCTAATTTTAGACAGAAACACTGCTTTTCTCCCCTATTGAGAGAAACATTATCTCTCTCTCCCTAGGTAGGATGTTTCTCTCCCTAGGTAGCATGTTTCTCTCCCTAGGGAGATGTTTCTCTCCCTAGAGACTACGATTATTAGTTGTTTGCGGCGTTTCCTAAGTAACTAGTTACGCAACCCATATTTGACATTTGTCCCGATAAGACAGTCATTTTTGTCAAATTGTTACGAAAAGTATAATATGCTTCACGGGAGGGGCGATTATCCCTTGTGTGAAGTTGCCAAACCTCGACTTCAGCTCGAGTTTTCGGCCCTCGCTTACGCGGGAATAATCCCTTGTTTCCCTTCCTTGATGCATAACATGCTATTACTTCGCATATTGATTTTAGTGGAAAAAAATTAATGTTTTTTGACAGTTGTAGAAAAAATTATTGTTTTATCTAACATAAATAAATATATTAAATAAAATAAACTCTTAATTAATACCACATTTGTTTTGTTATTTCAACGGACTGTTTAACTTTTTTGATGTTAAATAATTAGGAATGCTAATAATTGAACATTTCAAAAATGGCATTGGAAACACTATAATGATCTTTCGATTCTCTACACAAATAAATAAATCAATATATCATCACGCCTTTTACCCATTACTGTGTGTGGAACTCTGCCGTAGCAGATCTTGGTAAGTGATATATTTCTTCACATGAAGTGCAGTCAAATCACGGCCCTCAAAGATGTCAGTGGAGGGGGAGCCACAGGGATAGATTTAATTCGGTGAAAATTGATGACGGCTGTGGGGATCGAACCAGGGTTTTCAAGATCCACAGACCGACTCCATTATTATTATTATTATTATTATTATTATTATTATTATTTTGTACTAATTGGATAGGTCAATTCATATAGAGTTTATGCTACCTTACTACCCCATTGTATGGGGCATGGCATGACGTTATATTTGTTGAAACGCATTTCAAATCGTTTAGAAATAACTTAAATACATTTCAAAACAAAAATGAGGCGTAATTCTATGCAAACATATTTGACATGTTATCTTATATAAACATATATAGAATTTAAAAACATTGAATCATCACATCGTATTTAAGTTTAGTAAACCTCGTAAATAATCTCCAGTTCATTGAACGCAAAACAAACACTTATCGTGATATTTAATTAGAAATTTACGACATATTTATAATTAATTTAATATTTATGAATTAATAATTTCCAAACATAATCCAAGGCGACAGAAATATACACATATCCTCCTTATAATTCCTAATACGAGTAGATACAACAACCTAAATCAATTTTCCAATCCTACACAACTAATTAACAACAACAACAGCAACATTGCACAACAAGCAATTATCAAGAAGTTGGTTGGTTCTGAGCGCGCCGCTATTTATTGGATCTCCCTCCCGCTATATCTTAAACTGCTACTGTCAGATTCGTGAGAGTTTAAAGCCGCGCCCAGCAGATATCACGAGAAAACTAAAGATAGGAATCATTATTTGTTAACACAAAACAAAAACTAGAAATAGGCCGAATGTTGAAAATTATTATTTCGTAACATATGCACAAGAAACACGTTCTTATTCCCTAATTTTAGAGAGAGAAACATTGCTCTTCTCCCCTAGGGAGAGAAACATTATATTTCTTTCCCTAGGTAGCATGTTTCTCTCCCTAGAGACTACGATTATTAGCTGTTTGCGGCGTTTCCTTGGTAACTAGTTACACAACCCATATTTGACATTTGTCCCGATAAGACAGTAACACTTGTTACGAAAAGTATAATATGCTTCACGGGAAGGCGCGAATAATCGCTTGTTTCCCTCCCTTGATGCATAACATACTATTTATTGTTAACTTAATCACTCAGATACAATAGTATTTTTGAAGTTGAAGTCAACAACAAATCTTATGTAAAGTGACAAAAATTTCAATTATTAAAAAAAACATGAATAAAATAAAAATTGGTTTTATTCTCACTTCAACCATATTTATGTTCCCTTCATATATAAGCTCATCGATATCTTCAATAACATCCATTCATTCGCTCCCTATACACCTGTTTTATTAATAAATAAATAAATATATCATCACTCCTTTTACCCTTTACTGGGTGTGGCACTCTGCCATAGCATATCTCGGTAAGTAATATATTTCATCGCGTTAATTGCGGTTACCAACCGGCAAATCACGGCCCCAAAGATATTAGTGGAGGCCGAGCCACAGGGGTAGATTTAATTTGGTGAAAATTGTTTGTCGGCTGTGGGGATCAAACCAGGGTTCTTAAGATCCACAGACCGACTCGATACCACTGAGCCACCTACCCCATAAGTATAATAAAACAGTAGCAAAACCTCCATAAGCTAGAAACATCGCATGTCATTTGTCTTTATAATGGTAGCGATAACAGACTGGCAGGATAATTAATATTGAAGGACGACCACCAAGAAACCATATTAAAATATGGCGTGAACTCTTTCAATTTGCATCGTCCAACAGACTAATCGATGTGTTATCAGAAAAACGTATGTGTTTGATAACATGTGTCAAAGTGATGTTGTTATCCTGGCGAAGGGTGAAGGGGAATCAAAGAATGTTGAATGCATTTAGTGCTAAGTGATATTGGACATTAATATGCGAATTAAAATAAAATCGTATGAGTTAAGCTGAAGACTAAAGCAAGAACGTAGTTTTAATGGACGGAACTGCAAAAGAATCATAATCATTTAAAATAAATATATCATCACTCCTTTTACCCATTACTGGATGTGGCACTCTACCTTAAGTAGATTTTGGTAAGTGATATATTTCTTCGCGTGAAGTGCGGTTACCTGTTGTCAAATCACTGCCCACAAAGATGTTAGTGCAGAGGGAGGGTACAGGGGTAGATTTAATTTGGTGAAAATTGTTTGTCGGCTGTGGGGATCTTACCAGGGTTCTCAAGATCCACAGGCCAATTCGATACCACTCAGCCACCTAT
Organism: Pterostichus niger; assembly: GCA_947425015.1. Classification (NCBI taxonomy): domain Eukaryota; kingdom Metazoa; phylum Arthropoda; class Insecta; order Coleoptera; family Carabidae; genus Pterostichus; species Pterostichus niger. Next base: position 4,260,130 of record OX380338.1, on the reverse strand, counting down.
CCCATTCATTTAGTTTATACAAGGTAATAAATGGCATCCTTTTTTACGGAGTGTATTTCATTGTCTTTTAAGTAAATGCCGCTAATAAATAAGCTCGACTTGTAAAAACATCAGTTATGAGATTGGTTATTAAATTGTAAAATTTCATTAAAAAAACATTTCGGTTTTTAGCCTTACATCCCACATATTTCGTCAATTATTTTAACCCAAATACAGCAATTTTCTCGCCAATTTTATCCATAAATTACACATACAACAATCAATATCTTTTCACGCCAACAATCTTTATTATCATCATCAAAATTAATATGCTATTTTATTATTAAAATTACATCTATCCCTTCCACTAACATGTACGGGGGCCGTGAATAACGGCTGGTAACCGCACTTCACGCGAAGAAATATATCACTTACCGAGATCTGTTTAGCCAGAGTTCCACACCCAGTAATGGGTATAAGACGTGAAGATATATTTATTTATTTGTAATGATTATGTTTCTTTTTCAGTTCCGTTCGGACAAAAAAGTAATCTTGATAAATAAATGTGTATGCAGCGATCTATAAAATTCTGTCAATAACTATGTACAGAATTATATATCGTGACATCAAAAAGGAAGAACATTTATTTTTATTTCCTTATTTTCTTTAATTTTATTTAATAAAACTCTAGGCAAAGTCTCACAAAATTCAGCCTCCGAGTCACCTTATGAGGGCATCGTTAGAGGCCGGCCAGCACAGTTAGTAACCATGGACGCGTTTCGCTCTTGTTAGAGCTCATCAGCATGGTATAACTCACTTCTTCACCTAGAACAAAGTTCATGTGAAGAAGCTGGTGACGAAGAACTGTGCCAGCAGAGAATAAGATCTCTAACAAACGGTAAGATGACATGAGAAGTTCTGTCGAACCAGTAATGCCATCTACCGAAAAAAATGAAAAGCTACGCAATAGCAATTTAAATAACAACAAAGGCAAAATTAATTGTGAGACTTTGCCTAGAGTTTTATTTAATATTTTTTATTATACCTAGTTTCACCAAGTGCATGAATGACAATTAATTTTGTCTTTGTTGTTATTTAATTTTATTTAATAATTTTATAGGTTTATTCCCTTATATTTATACAAGTTCAAGCCATATATCAATAACTTTATTTTTAGCTTTATTTTTTGGATGAATTAATAATACCCAACATATATTTGTTCATTTTGTTCCTCAAGGAACCTCCTCAATTTGAATACCTTTTATAGTATGTATTGAATCTATTGGGAAATATAATTCGCCCAGGAACTTTAGCAGCTAATATAATTGCTGGACATCTTCTATTAACTTTATTAGGCAATTCTGGACCAATAATAAACTCATCCTTAACTTCATTATTAATTATTGTGCAACTATTATTATTAACATTGGAATTTGCTGTTTCAATTATTCAATCATTTGTATTTGAAGATAAAACTGTATTCTACCTAAAACGAAACAACTTTGAAATCTCACTTCGTCACTGCCTCTCCGATGAAGGCAACCTCCTAACTCGCATTATGACTAATATCGTGCAGATAACTAACGATTAACACTCCAAGATTGATAAATACCTGGTGCACTGCTACGGTTACGGGTTTTTGTCCGAGTTTTTGCCTGGAGCAAATAGCATATTAATTGCTACTCGGCGATGGCGTAATGAGTCATCGAGGTGTAGAGCTGTGAATTTACGCTTGAGTGCAAGTGCTAGACGAAAGAAGAAAGGTAACAAGCTCGATGAGATGCTGATGATTGTTTTAATTGGGTGCGAAAAGGCTTGTTTGTGGAAATTGATGGTTAGAATGAAGTAAATGTTACTGAAAGTTAGAAGAACTATAATTTAAGTAAGTAGTTATGGTTGGGATTAAACGTGGAATTAGTTAATCATGCTTGAAGTTGTGAAATATGCAAGGTGTGTTTAGACTTTAGCTGACTAATATTTAAGTACATTTTTATTTATTTTCCTAGTACTTAAAAGATACTTAAATATTTTGAAAATTTAATTCAACAATTTTTGAATGATATCTCAAAAACTAGAAGACATATGCACTTGAGGATTTTGCTATTAGATTAATTGACTGGTAGCACAAGCTCTGTATTTGGGTATTCTAAGAGCACGGTTTTAACATGTTAGAGATAGCTAAAACACCCAAATACACTGCACTTAAAACAGGGGAAAAAACAGAGCTTGTGCTACCACGCTACCAGCCATTGAGTGTAAATATATATGTTATGTATATTGTCGTTCAATATTCGTCCGAGAAAGAATTTCAGAATAAACAGTCTAAAATTGGGTTAAAATCGGGGGTAACCTTTAGGAAGTTGAAAAAAATCGCTTAAATTTTCATAAAAAATTGCTTTTAAATCAAGTCGGTTACAAGGAATGCATTGCCGTTGAGCGCATCTTCTTATCTTGTTTAGTTTTTATGATATAGGTTTCGAAAATGTATTTTTTCTAAATATTATAAATTTTTTGTCATATGACATGACTGGAAGTACAGTGATGATGATAAATTTCAAGTTAAATTTATGACAGAAAAATTCGGGACGGTCCCTGGTTCCAATCCAGGCGTCACCCGAATTTTTCTGTCATAAATTTAATTTTAAATTTATCAAAATTTTAGGTTATGAGATTTTGTACCTTACTGAGTCTACACGTACATCTCAAAAACTAAAAAGATATGAAAATGTGCACAACGGCATTGATTTTCTCGCGGTTTATTTAATTTATTTAAAAAAAATAATTGAGCAATTTTTATATTTATAAAAATAACAATAAAAATGGGGTAGGTGGCTCAGTGGTTTCGAGTCGGCATGTGGATCTTGAGAACCCTGGTTCGATCTCCACAGCCGATAAACAATTTAATTAAATCTATCCCTGTGGCTCTCCCTCCACTAACATCTTTGGGGGCCGTGAATTGACGGCTGCTAACCGCACTTCACGCGAAGAAATATATCACTTACCGAGATCTGCTATGACAGAGTGCCACACGCAGTAAGGGGTAAAAGGCGTGATGATATATTTATTTTTATTTATTTATAAAAAAAATAAAATAGTGGAAATTTTCATTTATTATCTCCCTAGAGCATTAATTCTTTCCAAATTTTTTTAGTGCATTGCGGCAATGTATTAATCTGCACAAATGAAATTTCAGGTTCCACAAAAAGCTCCTCATCTTTTATACTGTAATTAGGATTAAGTTCCTGTTGTACAGAATAACAAATTAATTAACTAATTACTTTCCTCATTCCTATCATATTAGCACCTACAAATATATGTATTTCACTCTGATAACACCTTAATTTAAAAACCAAATGTTGTTTGTTTAAACCACTAACACAAACTATTGATAACTTTCCATTTCCTACAAAACATTTCCACGTGTATTTATGTAAAATCAAATATTTTGATTAATCGTTGAATCGCAAACACATTCAGCTATAGCTCGACCCCGTAATATATTCGTGTTTATTCACACGACAGAAGGCGATACAAACACACACACACACACACACACACATGTACACTGACACATGGCGGCTTTTAAACTTGTTGGATGTCAGATGTAAATAAGTATCTGATGCATATCTTGTCAAATGTGAATAGAACATTTTATAGACATTGATGAACACAAATAGTCCTATCTGATCAATGATCGTTTACTTGCGTAAACACTTTGGGAAAAATACTGGATCACATAGATTTTTTCTCGGGTATTTGTTTACGAAAAGTTATCTTAATTAACTTTTACTGACTTGATATTTTCTTAAAATAAAAAAATAAATATATCATCACGCCTTTTGCCCATTACTGGATGTGGCACTCTGCCTAAGCAGATCTTGATAAGTGATATATTTGATGTTTTCTTATTTTAAAATATCGTTGTATTTCTATAGTTATGTTTTGTATGCTGCAGTAACACTACTCAAAATTGTATAGGTTTTTTTTAAATTTTAATCTAACATTAAAACTATTAATTACATTTAGATATTTATAATTATTATTTAGATTTATTTTAATGGGGTAGGTGGCTCAGTGGTATCGAGTCGGCCTGTGGATCTTAAATACTCTCTTTCGATCCCCACAGCCGACAAACAATTTTCATCAAATTAAATCTACCCCTGTGACTCTCTTTGGGGGCCATTATTTGACGGCTGGTAAACCGCACTTCACGTAAAGAAATATATCCTCTAACAAGATCTGCTACGGCAGAGTGCTACACCCAGTAATGGGTTAAAGGCGTGATGATATATTTATTTATAGAAAAAATATTGATTGCATCTCGAGCAGTAATAGACTACTTTCTCCTCTACGTACACAAATAACTATCAGATAGTAAAATTATTTTAGTTGAAAGAAAAAGTGATACGTTTCATCCTTAGTGAAAAAAAGTAATTTTTTCTTCCCTGTAGACAATGAAAGGTCATATCAGGGCAACTGTAAATAAAAAATAATACAATAATTATAATTTATTTAAATAAATTGAAGGAAAACAATCAACAATAATATTAATTTGATACTATTGATGTGTTGTAACTAATGAAACCTTACAACAAATAATTTGGGAGCGTGCGCGAGATACTCATTTTGCGCACTAGGGTGCAAAATACACGTTGTCATGGTAATGTAAATGATGAAAAAATAACGTACGTAATATTAGTGCAAAAATTAACAGTTTTTTGATACTTTTTGGTTGAATTGAGATTCGCTTAAAAACTTTAACAATGTTTGTGTTCTTGAAACGAAACTATTAAGATAATTATCATCAATATTAAAATAGATTTGATTAGAAGATAAACGATATTTTAATATCTATTTATAAGTTTAGATTTAAACTATCTTCTTTTAAGTGTTTCTAATCCAGATTACGCCGGAACACTTAACTTAAAACACAAAGATATACAATTCTCTGGATGTGAGAACGGTGAAGATGAAAGCATTCAGAAAATGCCAACTAATGTCGAATACTCAATGACAAGACATGAATATGCATCAGCAAAGTGACATAATTAGCTGCAACTGTGTCACATTAATTGTATCAAATCCAAGTTGAGTAGCGATTTCACAGATTTCTGATTGGTGACAGCAGTTTTTCCGACGCTTGTTACAAGTTAATTAATAATTAATTGCGGTGATAAATAAAAACTGGATTCTAATTAACATAGTTAATAATGTTCGCAGATATGTAAAGTATTTTATAATCCTGGCAAATTAAACTGATAAGATAGCAACCCAGTTTGAAAATATAGCTGTAGGTTCATTTAAAGAATGCTAGAAATTTTAATTTACAGACGTCGAAACACGAGAAGTGATCAAATTTAAGAATTTGTTAATTGGCAAATATTTATACATTTATAGGAAATCATTTATCTTGTAAGATTGCAGAACTTCGTTAATATATATATATTTTTTTCAAAATTGAAATATATTTTTTCTACGAGTGCTATGAAAAGTTTTCTGCCTTTTCTGTGGAACAATCGAAAAATATCTTTTTTGCGCGTCAACAATTGCCACGCGCGAAGAAGACGTTAAATGTGCGCGTTTCCAATGGCAACGCGCGAAAAAGATATTAAATGTGCGTTTATTTCAATAGTTACCAGGGATACCAACAAAACAGAAACTTGTCATATTGACAGTTGACAGAATGAATTTATTTTCAGTACGTATACGTTTTTCAATAATTTTAAGTTGCAATCGTAGAAAAAATGATGTGTGTATCACGAGCGTAAAGTGTATTTGTTCCTCTTACACTATTGCAGCTCTGGCCATCGACTCGCGCTGCAATTACCGTGTTCGAGTAACAACGAATCACTTTACGCTCTTAATACACAAATAACTATTTTTGTAGTTTATAAATTTTGTCTGATTTAATACACTTTCACATTAACTAAATACTCTAGAAAGAAAATAAATAAATTGCAACGTATATTGCTATATAAATTGAGAATATGTCTTGTATTATTTTCAATCAGTTTATTATTCTACTTCCGTTAGGAAATAGACGTTTTATTTCACTTATTTGAGTTAGGTAATGAACTGCATTATTTAACTACTGAAATAATAGCATAGCAACAGATATCTTGGTAGACGAATTCTGATGTGTTATTCTTTGATTTTTTGAATTTATAACTGTCATTAATATGTCAAAAGTTTATAATTTCAAAAACGCTCTTTCGTATTTATTAGAATGGAAGTAGAAAAAATATTGTATGAAACTAGTAATGAAATAGGTTATTACCTTACTTATGTGTTTACATGCGTAAGGTAATAACCTTCATTTCCTTACTAGTTTCATAAATAGCTATTATATCACGCTGTACAACAGGAACTTAATCCCAATTACAGTACAGGGTCCGCACTCACCGAGCTGTAGTCTAGTAGTTTATATATTTTTTTTTAGCTTGAGTGAGATTCAAACTCGGGATCTCTAGATTCGAATTCCGTATCGCTATCCACACTACCGTACTGACGAACAGTTATAAACAGAATAATATATAATAATAATAAGAGAAACACTGCTTTTTTCCCCTAGGTAGCATGTTTCTCTCCCTAGAGACTATGATTATTAGCTGTTTGCGGCGTTTCCTAGGTAACTAGTTACACAACCCCTATTTGACATTTGTCCCGATAAGACGGTAATTTTGTGCACTTGTTACGAAAAGTATAATGTGCATCACGGGAGGGCGCGATTATCCCCTGTGTGAAGTTGGCCAACCTAGACTTCAGCTCGAGCCTTCCGCCCTCGGTTTGCCAACTTCACACGCGGAAATAATCGCTTGTTTCCCTCCCTTGATGCATAACATACTATTTAATATGGAATATATTTTAGTAATTTTCATAGATTTGTTCATTTTTCAAATAAAGTATTCTATCAAAACGCCCATAGATTTACAAGTACTTCCAGTTTGTTTATTTGTATTGCCGCCAGCAAATAATATTATTCAACATTATTTATCTATTTCCAGGGTATTTTATGCATAATTTAGTATAGTATTCCAACTTTTACTTTTACCTATTCTACAATTAATATTTAATTACTTTAAAATTACAATTATTACTTGAACCTGATTCATAAAGCTATATTAACATATAAAATCTAGATCAATGATATCAGTTATGACACGTTGACACTTAAAAGTAGCGCTACGCGTACAATTAATTGTCTCGATTATTTCATGCCACAATTGTTGACCCCACAGAAAATATTGTAATTAATTCCACACATACACACAATGACAGTGTCTAAAGCACAGTTTACAGCGTGTAATTACAATTGCTGTAGATGTAAAGTTATGATTACACCTGTCCTCAGCCAAGTAATTAATGAGTGGCATTAGTGCTGAATTTACAATGAATAAATCTTAAATAGGGTATAATTAAACGCGATATTAATGTATGCTTGGCTAATTATTGCCTTATAAGTAATGAACACAATTACAACTTACTACCTAGCGCAAAATTATACGAGGAAATTAGCTATACTTGTTACTTAAATATCTTTGTTACACAAATTCAATGGCTGGTAGCACAAGCTCTGTTTTTGCCTGTTTTAAGAGCAGTGTATTTGGGTGTTTTAGCTATCTCTAACATGTTAGAACCGTGCTCTTAGAACACCCAAATATAAAGCTTGTGCTGCCAAGCCAATGAAATTAAATAAATTTTGATGTTTACTAATTATTATTTGTTCCTGTCATGTCCAGTGCCACGAAAAATGTTTGCCTCAAGTAATGTGCAATTATTTTTACGAATTTAATTTAATCAGTTCATCAAATAATATATGTGGCTCAGTGGTATCGAGTCGTCCTGTGGATCATGAGAACCCTGGTTCGATCTCCACAGCTGACAAACAATTTTCACCAATTTAAATCTACCCCTGTGGCTCCCTCTCCACTAATATCTTTGGGGGTCGTGATTTGACGGCTGGTAACCGCACTTCACGCGAAAAAATATATCACTTACCGAGATCTGCTTAGGCAGAGTGCCACGCCCAGTAATGGATAAAAGGCGTGATGATATATTTATTTATTTATTTTTAAAATAATATATACCCTTAAATTTTTTGTAATAATTTTGAAACACACTGTAGTGTTATTATAGACAACGTAGCAGATCTCGGTAAGTGATATATTTCTTCACGTAAAGTGCGGTTACCAACCGTCATATCACGCCCTCCGACGGTGTCTACAGGGGTAGATTTAATTTGGTGAAAATTGTTTCCAATGGGAATCGAACCAGGGTTCTCAAGATACGCAAGCCAATTTGATACCACTGAGTCACCTACTCCATTCATTTTATTTATGCAATGTAATAGTTTATAAAATAAATAAATAAATATATCATCACTCCTTTTACTCATTACTGGATGTGGCACTCTGCCATAGCAGATCTCAGTAAGTGATATATGTTAGTGGAGGGGGAGCCACAGGGGTAGATTTAATTTGGTGAAAATTGTTTGTCGACTGTGGGGATCGAACCCGGGTTCTCAAGATCCACAGACCGACTCGATATCACTGAGCCACTTACCCCATTCATTTAGTTTATGAAATATAATAAATGAAATCCTTTTTTTATGGTTTGTATTTCATTGTCTTCGTAATTTTAAGTAAATGCCGCTAATAAATAATCTCGACTTATAAGATTGGTTATTAAATTGTTAAATTTCATTAAAAAAACATTTCGGTTTTCAGCCTTACATCCCACATATTTCGTCAATTATTTTAACTCAAATTACAGCAATTTTCTCACCAATTTTATCCATAAATTACACATACAACAATCAATATCTTATCACGCCAACAATCTTTATTATCATCATCAACTTTATAAAAAAAGTAAACTCTGTACACAATATCAATTATGCTGCGATAACATTCAACAAACAATACACCCAAAACCGCTGATCGTGTAACATGTACTTCGGCATCCACGTACATATTCATCACTTCAAAGTGAATCTATTTCAAGAACCAGATTAGATATGCTAATCAGCAAGTGTTGTACTAGGATTCTGCAAGTGGAAATATGTTATAATAGCTCTAGATGGATTTGGGATGTAGGCGACGCTAGGGTTAAGTAGTGAGTGTGATTTAGGAATTTGGATCTGATGTGGGAGAATGTGGTTATGTTAGATAGAAATGTTTGCGAGGTGTTAACATGGAATCTGATCAAAATTATACAGATGTTATTGATTGGAATATCAGAAGCTACTTATACAATTTATATCATCATTTAGAAGCAAACGTAGTAAAACCCAAATCAAACTAGTTTTTTAAGCAAAAAGTCCTAGGTAATAATCTCGCTTTAAGTTGTTTTGAATTTCATTATAAGCTGCAGAGTCGTATACAAAGGACCGATATAGAGTTTACTCCCCTTACTCTTATTGAAAATATCTGATGTGGACACCACATGACTTCCTTGTACACGTATTAAACTATAGATATTTTTTTTAATTGCACATTAAATCTTTTATTTTTTGTTCTAATCCATAGCAAACTTAATTTAAAAAAAATCAAAAAATATATAATATTTAAATTTAGATATCTCGTTTATGCAAAAAGCTAATTTAAAAATTCTTAATGTGCTAGACGCAGAATTTAATTCTCTAAAACTTTTATTTGCAGCATTTATTTCTAAAATTAAAATAATACCATTTTTTTCAAGGAAAACTGTTAGCAGCTTCATGTAATGTGCCACTTCCGGTTAGTCTATTTTAACCAAAATCTATAATGTTATTTCCATTGATATAGTATTCTTATATACCAAATTTGGAAAGTTTTAAATTATATTTGAATATAGTTTTTCATGAAAATCTATTATAGGCTTCAAGTAAAGTACCACTTCCGGTAGTTGTATAATGACCAAAACGGGAGGTGCACAACTAGATGTTATAACAGTCCTAAATATAAAGTTTCAATTTTCTACGGCTTACCGTTTTTGAGTTATGCGAGATACGTACGTACGTACGTACAGACGGCACGACGAAATTAGTCAAAATGGATTCAGGGAGGGCCAAAATACCTATTTCCGTTGAAATCTGAGAACCGAAAATTTTCGCGATTACAATACTTCGTACAAGGAAGTAAAAACAATATATTTTTTCTACAGTCGATTACGAATTAGTAATTTGCTCTTGTATATTTGTTAACACAAAAGTCACTTTACAAAAAAACAACCGCTCGTCCTCCAAAATTTTAACTCTAAATCAAACGTTGCGATAACAACCAGTGACAGCAAATAAACAATTTTAATTTTTGATGTCCTGTAACGCTGAAAACTTCGTCAAATAGAAAATAGTTATTTTTGATTCTAGATTGCGAAATGTTACTTTTGCATTCTCTGACCAGCAATTGACAGCTGGTTGGCAATAGAAACCAAACAAACGTTCTAATTTTTTTCTGCGATTTATTGGGATTCGCATTTCATTTCTCAAGAAACTATTCCAGTACACTAGTTAGCTTCCTCAAGCGGGATAAGTATAAATAATTGCTTAATTGGAACATTAAATATAAATTTTGTTAAAGAATAGAAGTATTGTTTCTAAGCAAAAAAATAAAGTGACAAATTTTATTAAATTGTGAGCCTTTCTTCTATCAAAAAATTGCAGGATGCAAAAAATTTTTGCACCCTGCATGCAAAAGTCTTTTTCATTCTGTAGACAAAAAACACTCATTTCGCGTGTTGATAGTTGACATTTTAACTTTATATGACAGTTTTCGAAAAAAATTATTTTGGCGAATATATGTGTTTGTTTCAAGCGCAAATGTACATGGTCGATTTCCAGAGAAGAAAAATTATCGGATGTAGTTTACGTGATACAATTAAAATTCTCTAGTCACGTACAAAGTGAAAAGTAATTTGTGTGTATGCATTCAAGTTGTCACAACTTTTCTTTTACATGGTGAAGCGGTACGCTCTGCGCGGTACACTGTTAATTTAATAACCTGTCATGACACAATAAATTTTCAACGTTCTTGCTGCAAATTAATCACAATGCTGTTACACTATGTTAATGCAGAGTTCTTTTATTTTTTCATTCGATTGTGAATTCTATAAATTGGATGAGATTTATGAAGACGTACAGATAAATAAAATAATGCAAATCTGAATTGTAACGCAACATTACAAATTGTATTTTGTTCAACCGACACCGAAATGCTGCCGGCGCAGACAACATAATATCTCAAGTCTTCAAGATTGCAAAATATGTCCTAATGAATATTTGGAATCTTTCGATCACTCAACAAACTTTTTAGTCATATATTCTTTCCTAGGTCGTCTATGTCAGAGTTTTTTTAAACCTTTTTTTGTTTCACGGCATACATATAATAAAATTACTCAAATTTGACGGAACACCAAATATATATATATATATATATAGTGTGTTTCTATACCTCTGCACGAAACTTTAATGATATATAATTTGATATACTGGTTATAGAACAAAAATAATTGTTTTGAAATTTGCAAAAAATAGAGTATTTCATTCCTAGCGAACATTTTTGGTGTCACTGATTATATAGTACATTTAATAAAAAAAAAATACACCAGGTATCTACATAATAACTAATTAATAAATGATTATTTGTTGGCAGCGTTTATACTTTTATACTAAATGTAGTATTAAACCAGTTAGCTAGGAATAAATTACCCTAATTTTTGCGAATTTAAAAAAATCTTTTTGTTCTATAATCAGTATATCAAACAGGGTTCGTAAATATCATGATATTTATAATAAATATCAAAATATCTGATATATAGGATATATATCAGATAAATATCACTTTTTGGATATTTATTTTTTAATTTTAGTTTTTGTACACATTTAGAAAAACTGAAAAATTCTAAAAATTTCACTTCTCCGGAGGCTATATCTCAAAAACTAAACAAGATATGGAAATGCGCTCAACGGCGTTGAATTCCCCGTGTCCGAATTGACTTATAAGCAAATTTTCATAAAATTTTATGCTATTTAATATTTTTAATTATTTCCTAAGGGTTTTTTCAGATTTTAATTCAATTTTACCAAAAATCCTTAATCGTAAGATTATTAAAACGAAAATTTACATACATATGTATTTTGACCCACTGAATCCAGTGGTGCAATCTCAAATGCATATGACTTCTGGTTTTCGAGAAAATGTTAAAAAACCGCTTTTTGCGATTTTTTTTGGCGGAAAATTGAAAAAAAATAAAAATCGCTGAAACTATGTTTATAAGTTAACTGAAGCACGAGAAAATTAATGCCGTTGAGCGCGTTTTCATATCACATTTAGTTTTTGAGATATAGCCTCGGAAAAGTAGAAAAACTGAAAAAGTCTAAAAATTTCACTTTTCCGGAGGCTATATCTCAAAAACTAAACAAGATATGGAAATGCGCTCAACGGCGTTGAATTCCCCGTGTCCGAATTGACTTATAAGCAAATTTTCATACAATTTTATGCAATTTAATATTTTTAATTATTTCCTAAGGGGTACCCCTTTGGTTTTTTCAGATTTTAATTTAATTTTCCCAAAAATCCTTAATCGTAGGATTATTAAAACGAAAATTTACATACAAATGTATTTTGACCCACTGAATCCAGTGGTGCAATCTACAAATGCATATGACTTCTGGTTTTCGAGAAAATGTTAAAAAACCGCTTTTTGCGATTTTTTTGGCGGAAAATAGAAAAAAATAAAAATCGCTGAAACTATGTTTATAAGTTAACTGAAACACGAGAAAATTAATGCCGTTGAGCGCGTTTTCATATCACATTTAGTTTTCGAGATATAGCCTCGGAAAAGTAGAAAAACTGAAAAATTCGAAAAATTTCACTTTTCCGGAGGCTATATCTCAAAAACTATTTGATATTTTTATATAATGGATATATATCATTGCAAAAATATGACGATATATATCGAAATAAATATCATGATATATATCGATCGATATATATCTTCGAACCCTGATATCAAATTATATATGTGATTAAAGTTTCGTGCAGAGATATAGAAACACCCTGTATAGTTTTTAGACCATCTGATAAAAAAGTATATATTTTTAAATAATTTACAGAAACAAAATAGTTTTTTTTATGGGGTAGGTAGCTCAGTGGTATCGAGTCGACCTGTAGATCTTGAGAACCCTGATTCGATCCCCACAAACTACAAACAATTTTCACCAAATTAAATCTACCCCTGTGGCTCCCCCTCCACTAATATCTTTGGGGCCGTGATTTGACAGTTGGTAACTGCACTTCACGCAAAAACATATCACTTACCGAGATCTGCTTAGGCAGAGTGCCACACTCAGTAATGGGTAAAAGGCGTGATGATATATTTATTTATTTATTTAAAATAGTTTTTATGTAACTAATGTTAAAAGTATTACTTTATTGCACGAGTAATAAACTTTTTTAAGTTTTCAACATCACTTTAATAATTATTAGAATCTTAATTAATATTAATATAACTTGAAGTACAATTTAAGTGCAGCATATCCTAGGTTATGTTTATGTTTTGCAAACATCATTCAGTGTAACAAAGAACTTGCGAATATAGAAGATTAAGTTTACGCATGAAATGTGCTTGCATGTCAAATTGCTGCAAGCTCACTGCAGTACATCAAGCGGAACTTCAAAAGAGGTAGTCATTCCGTGCACTATTTATTTCAATAATAATTTAAATTGTCTCTAACTTACGTTATCTTTATTATATTTCCCATAATAAATCAGAACAAACGAGCTATAAAATTTGTCAAGTCAACCTGCTCTGAATTACAATCCGATAAAATCCCCTCCGATCTTCAAATGTTATAACTGCAGAGTCGTTGCCAACAACATTACAACTATTTAATGTAGGTTAATACTCGGTGAATATGAGAAGAAAACAGACGATAAACGCACCAGAAGACTAGATCAGTTAATATCCCAGGAGAAAGTTTCAAGCATTGGACTTATTACATTAACCGCTTCATTTTATTTCTTTTGATATTAAACGAGTAGAGTAATTTTGTTTTGATTATTGTTGGCTGATTGAAAAACACCGCCATTAAGTGCTATTTTATGTTTAAATGTGAGATTTCTTGCTTGTTGCAATTAGCTTTGAATTTATGTTCGAAGTAATGAATAGTTCAATAAATTAACAAAAGCATTTTATTAATAATTTGCAATATGAAATGCGTGCTTGTTTCAATAGTTACCAGTGATACAAACAAATCAGATACTTGTCATATTGACAGTTGACAGAACGAATTTATTTTTAGTACGTATACATTTTTTAAATAATTTTAAGATGCAATCGTAGGAAAAATTATGTGTATCACGAGCGTAAAGTAATTTTGTTCCTCTTACCGTACTACAGTAACAAAGAATCACTTTACGCTCTTCTGTTCTGTTCTGTTCTGTTCTATTAGAGATACATGGGGGGGCCTAGTGCCAATCCTGGTTTATTTACATTCTGCTAAGTATTGAATAATAATTACTCAATATCTGAACAGAATCGCCAGGCCGGACCATGCACCCTAGACATAAAGACAATACACTACACTCCGCTCGGTTTCTGGCAAGAGCTGGACTGACCTGCTTATACCTTAAATGAAAGACATAGTGCAATGCAAATCAGCCGACGCCACGATACATAAAAACGTCCAGAGGACTCCCCAATTTCCAAGTAAAATCAGTGTTGGGTGACTTTTTTAACGTGTTATTCTACCACACTTTGTTGCTTCTTTCCAAAATGCAGTTCAAATTTAGGGCTGGCTTCCTAGTAGTTGAGTTGCTTTCCTAATTGCTTTTGCTTAAAATCACTTTACGCAAACAACTATTTTCCCCTAGAGATGAAAAATATCACTTTCGTGTTTCAATTCATGATCCTCAATTCAATTTAAATATAATAATATGTTATGTATCAAGGAAGGGAAACAAGCGATTATTCCCGCGTGTGAAATTGGCAAACCGAGACGTAAGCGAGGGTCGAGCTGAAGTCGAGGTTTGCCAACTTCACACAAGGGATAATCGCGCCCTCCCGTGAAGCATATTATACTTTTCGTAACAAGTACACAAAAATTACTGTCTTATCGGGACAAATGTCAAATATGGGTTGCGTAACTAGTTACCTAGGAAACGCCGCAAACAGCTAATAATCGTAGTTTCTAGGGAGAGAAACATTATGTTTCTCTCCCTAAGGGAGAAAAGCAGTGTTTCTCTCTCTAAAATTAGGGAATAAGAACGTGTTTCTTGTGTATGTGTTACGAAAAAATATATTGAATCTTCTATACAAAGCAATTGTAACCCAGTGAATAAAACTGAGGATAAACTTGCATTTATTAATCAATAACCAAGAGGTCATACGTTCAAACCTCGCTCACTTCAACTTGTGTCCAAGAAATACGATTGTATTTCCTGTTGCGCAAAGTAACAAATAAATAAACAAGTTCGCAAACAAGTTACATTGATGTCTTCATCCTCCGAACTGTTCTTGTACGCAACCGCGAAATAAATAACGAATTTAGCGATTGTTTAAATCATTTGTAAAACGGGTTAATTACACCACATCACCTACCAACATTGCCACCGCCTGGAGGCTAAAGCCGGCCCTGTGCACCACGCAGGTCAAACTTCAAGCGGCCGTACAGTCGTTAAAGGGCTGGGCTCGCAAATTTACGCCAACATTTATTATATTTAATGCGTTTGCTGCCCGTTTTAATAAAGATGGGCGAATGTAATGTGCGGTACAAAACGATTTATTTTATATGGAATGACTGGTAATTTGCGCTTGGGTTGAAATGGTATTTTTGAATTATTGCCAATTTTAAATTGCCTGAAAATTTATAACGTAAACTTATACATGTTTTAAACAAATTCTAGAAATGACATATATTATGATGACATTTTTGCTTAACTGTAATGTTTATCTATATATTTCTACTTTTTTCATATATTTTGCTTATTATTGTTTCATAGTACGTATCGTGAAATTTATGTATTATTATTTTGTCCTTTAATTGGTTTTCTGTTGGGCAATAAACTGTATTATTATTTTTATCAAAGAAAAAGTTACATTCACAGTGTTTAACATACAATTTTTACCATTTTAAAACTACCCCTGTGCCATAGACTTGCAATTCTTTATTTTTATAGATTATTTTTTAATTTGGTAGTAATACTACCCAACTGTCACTCACCGATTTAAATAAAACTTGGCACGCTAATAGAACTCTAAAAAATCATGCCTGAAAGGTGGTAAAAAGTAAAAATTAAATAATACCAAAATATTATGCATTCAACATTGGTTACTCAGGGGTAACCTCGAAAATAGATTCAGCGACCCCAAAACTCCCCGAGTAACTCTATTTCAGTCGAATATCGTAATTTCATTCCCCCATCATCTTTTTTAACCTTTTAAACTAGTGCATATGATCGAAATAACCCCTATAATAGATTTTGGCCATCTCAAAAACCCGTGGGTATTCAATGTTGAACGCGTAATATTTTGGTATTATTTAATATGGGCTAGGTTGCTCAGTGGTATCGAGTCGGCCTGTGGATCTTGAGAACCCTGGTTTGATCCCCACAGACGACAAACAATTTTCATCAATTTAAATCTACCCCTGTGGCTCCCCTTCCACTAATATATATGGGGACCGTGATTTGACGGCTGGTAACCGCATTTCACGTGGAAAAAATATATTACTTACCGAGATCTGCTTAGGCAGAGTGCCATACCCAGTAATGGGTACAAGGCGTGATGATATATTTATTTATATTTAATTTCATTTATAGCGATTCTTGATTTTACCATCTTTCAGGGGTGGTTTGTACCCCTAAAAAGCAACTTCCAGAAGAGAAAAAAAGAATGGTTCAATATTTATTAGACTTCTATTAATGTGCCAAGTTTCATTTAAATCGGTGAGTGACAGTTGGGTAGTGTTACTTGTAAGCCACCAATGCAAAACAATCTCATAATATTACCCCGAAAATAGATTTTGGCGATCTCAAAAACCCCTGGGTAACCAATGTTGAACACGTAATATTTTAGTATTATTTAATTGTTGCTTTTACCACCTTTCAAGGATGGTTTGTACCCCTAAAAAGCAACTTTCGGAAGAAACAAAAATAGGGGTTCAATATTTGTTAGAGTTCTATTAGTGTGCCAAGTTTCATTTAAATCGTTGAGTGACAGTTGGGTAGTGTTACTTGTGAGCCACCTATGCAAAACAATCTCATAAAATTACCCCGAAAATAGATTTTGGCGATCTCAATAAACCCTGGGTAACCAATGTAGAACGGGTAATATTTTAGTATTATTTAATTGTTGCTTTTACCACCTTTCAGGGATGGTTTGTACCCCTAAAAAGCAACTTCCGGAAGAAAAAAACATAGTGGTTCAATATTTGTTAGAGTTCTATTAGTGTATCAAGTTTCATTTAAATCGGTGAGTGACAGTTGGGTAGTGTTACTTGTAAGCCACCTATGCAAAACAATCTCATAAAATGACCCCGAAAATAGATTTTGGCGATCTCAAAAACCCCTGGGTAACCAATGTTGAACGCGTAATATTTTAGTATTATTTAATTATTGCTTTTACCACCTTTCAGGGATGAGATGTACCCCTAAAAAGCAACTTCCGGAAGAAAAAAAATATGGGTTCAATATTTGTTAGAGTTTTATTATTGTGCCAAGTTTCATTTAAATCGTTGAGTGACAGTTGGGTAGTGTTACTTGTAAGCCACGTATGCAAAGCAATCTCATAAAATTACAACCTCTTAAGTTAATTCAAGCCATAAAAACCAGCCAACATCTTCCATCTGCAAGAACCTCGATCTCTCGGAATTGCAAAAGTTCCATTCGACCACCGTACTCCAGCCTATATTTAAATCATTACACGTTTCATTTCACTCGTGTAAAGTAGCGAAAATTAATTTTAAGAACACATTTTAAAGCTGTATTTATCGTAATTTCCACACGCCTGTCATTTGTGTATCTGTGGGTAACTCTTCTCTTCTTTTTGTTTCAGGTGAGCTCGATTATTATTTTACGAGAAAAATTGTTGTAAGTACACCGCACCCGTTATTATTCCTACATTAAATTAAGTTTATGTTGGTTTCAAGTTACAATTTGATCATTAATGGCATTAATTTTGGCACGAGAATAAATTTTTATTATTTTGATGATGGATCAGGACAGGACTACGATGTATAATTCAGTTCAACAAATTACTTTTAAATTCTTCTACGATTACTGTTATATTATTGTGAGAATTTACCGCGTATATGTGAGAATCAATCACAAATTTATTTGAAAATGAACCAATGAAATAAAATCTATTTTGATAGTTTTGTAATAGTGAAATTAATAAGTATTAATTTTTCTCTGCAATTAATCTCCTTGGTTATCAATCAAATTAATGCTATTTTAATAAACGTAAATGGAAGAAAAAATATTTCATATGTACTATTAAACCAGTGGCACGAAAAATGTTCGCTAGGATTTAAATACCCAAATTTTTATGAATTTCAAACAAATTATTTTTTCTGTAATCAGTAAAGCCCGGATTTTTAGGCAATTGCCTAGATTCAAATTTTAATATACTTCAGGCAATTTAGTTTTTCTATACATAGGTAACATGTTTACGTATAATGGAAGGTTTTTTTTTCGTGCCTTAGAGCCTATTTTTCCTATATTTTGGTTTTTGTGCCTATTTTACCTTATACAGCCATTTTTCCTATATTTTGGTTTTGTGCCTATTTTACCTTATACTTTGCCTATTTTTGTTGCCTATTTCAACTTTTATTGAGCAAACAAGGTTTATCAGCGCCATCTATCATCTATTTCGTAAAATAATTCAACACTCGGCAAAGTATTTCAACCTAACCTATAATATTTAAAGTACTTACTTTGTCTTTAATCAAGTTTTTGTGTGTGAATTTAAAATTCCGAAAGGTAAAACGCGTTTTAGTCAAAATTTTATGTGGAAATTCAATTGTGCCTTTGCCATTATAAGAATGCCCCTGTCACATTTTGTGATGTCGAACGAAGTTTTCAGCTTACAAACAAGTTCTGACTGACCGAAGACAGTCCCTTTCCGAAAATTGTATAGAGCAATTGCTCATAATATTTTGTGAATCAAAGTATACTACATAGTTTGAATTCGTATAATATTTAATTAAATCTGAACCCTAATTTATTATTCTATTATTATTTTTCAGATTGCGTTAACTTTTGTTTAAATTTTTTTTTTCTAACGAAGAGTAGGTACGGGTACCAATATTAGAATAAAAATTAGTTTATAATTTTTTTAAAAGAAACTATTTATATATAGGCTGCCTAAAATCCCGCCTATTTTAAAGTAATTACCGGCCTATATGCCTGCTTATTTGGGTGTTTTTAAGAGCCTAAATATCCGGGCTTTAGTAATCAGTATATCAAATTATATTTATCATTAAAGTACAGAGTTATAGAAACATCCAGTATATATGTACCCTTTTACCGCTAGATATAAGGTTTTATTTCTTATTCGTGTACGAACTTTTGACTTGGTCTTTCTCTATTCTGTCTTATTTTGCCTGTCCACACTTTCTTCGTAGGTCTATTATCATCCGTCTTCACCAAGTATCTTTAGTTTAAAATTGCTTGACATTATTAAAAACGGTTTATAGAAGATTCTTACCATTATAGTTATCCATGCTGATATTCCTGGTTTATCAATGTATGCACAATTCTTCATTGGATGAGAATAGGGTTGTGCATTTGACCAGTCAAATATTTTTCTGTCAATTGACCGACTATTTGACCGGTCAATTGACCAAGAAACATTTAATAAAAATCACAATTAAAATTGTAATTTATTTATATAGTAATGTTTACTACATCTAATATTACTGAAAATGAAAAACCAACAACAACTAATAAACAAAACCACATCAAATTCAAAATAAAGGGGAAAATAAAGTAAAAGACGTAATGAAATGAAATAATTTATTTTATTTGTAAAGTAAAGTAATCAAATTCTCCAGAACCCAGAATACCAAACTAGATATATTCATGTAATAATAGTATTTAGCTATTTCTATTGAACAACAGATGATGTCGTGGCGGTTCCATTTAGATTATTTGACCGTATTTTTGGCCGTCAAATATTTTTGGTCAATTGACCACGGCACAACCCTAGGTGAGAATATATAGGCAGTAGTACAGCTTAACATTGTATATACATTGCTAAGCTAAGAAATTGTACATGGTATAACTATTACTGGGCCACTATGGTATCAAGAGCCCTCCATAAATTGTTCATTGTAATTTTTGTCCTAGAGCCGGCCCTGCAAAGTCGAACATCATTATAATTATCATACAAATGGCGCTGCTATCTGTTTAATAATTTCGTTTCGCGATTTTTTTTTGCAAACTTTTGTTACAATAAAAACGGGACTGAGAATTAATTGAATTTATATGTATAATTAAATGTGTTAATTAAGAGCAAAGGGTAATTTGTTTAAAACGGATTAATTAAATAACAGTTAAGCATTAAATTAAATAAACACGAATGAATCTAGTTCTTTCCAGATTTGCATAAGTAGGGATATAAACTTTTTTTTTATAATTCTGTTTATAAATATGTGTGACACAGATCTTAATCTTTATTTTTATTGATAAGAACTATTAATGTTGCACAAGTTCTTAATGTATACGTTGGACATTATATGCTTAACGTACACATTTACATTCCAATAATTAAAAGATTCTTGTGCATCTGTTATTGTAACATAACCTTACTTTTCAAATCATTCATGAAACTTTACATTTTATGTTTTTAATTTAATTTGTGGTTGTAAAAAACGTATAGTATGTGACTCGTTTGTTATACATTCTTAACTAAAGATACGTTTATAAAACTTATTACAAAATATTCTATTATCCCACGTTGATAATTGCAACATTACAATATACGAGTAGTATATTGTAATACAAGTGTTGTAAGGGTAGGATTTGGATATATTATATACCATTTTTCTTACGACAATATAGCTTTTTAACACTACAAGAAGTTATATATTTTTAAAATCTTTCTTTAATTTCAAAAATAATATCAGAGGTTGTTCCGAATTTCATAGTTTCACTATCATTTTTTGTATTTATGACCACTGAAAACAATAATATCATTCTGTCAACACACGACTGTAGAATATAATCATTTTCCGCACAGAAATAAATGCGAAAAGTCAGCATTTGCAACACTGTCGTAGGAAAAAAATAGTTGCTACTAAATAAACTTAACTACATTAGCTACAAAATAAATGTTTTTGCCTTTTGAAAGATAATTAGTAAAATTTGTTTACCGGTTTCAGGATATTAAACTTATGTTTACATGCACAAAAGTAGGCTGGTAAATAATATTACCATACTGACTTGTCAAAACAGTCAAGAAAATAAAAATAAAACAAAATGATAATATAACACTATTAATACAAACGGAACTCAAAACAATAATAATACAAAGATTACTTCTCCTGCTTATCATAATATATATATATATATATATATATATATATATATATATATATATATATATATATATATATATATATATATATATACCGGGTGGTGCTCGGTGAGTGCGAACATAGGAATTTAACATGGGATATTAGTTTTATGCAATTTCCTGCTCTCCTGTACATTTTACGGAAAAAACTGTAGAGGGAAGATTTGTTCAGAATTAAAAGTTACCCATGAAACTGTTTTTACATGTTTTATTAAGTTTTTGGTTTAGCCGTAACATTAAAAATAAATTTCGAAATTTCTGTTACTTTGTAGTAATAGCCATGACTTTTCTTTTATTTTTATGACAAATGCGTTAAATGTCAATGTTTGATGTTTATTAAAGTTAATCTTATAATTTAAATTAAATCAAAAAAATCACATTTTTTATTCTTTGAACAAAGTTTAATTTTCATATTTAATAATGAATCAGTTTCAAGTTTATCAACAATTTCAATTTTTTTTAAAAATTTTAAATTACAATAATTTAATGTGAAATAATAAGTAATAATTGTAACAATATTATTTAATATACCTACATAAAAAAATAAAGAAATTACAATAAATGTTCAAACAAGCCACCATTTTCAGCAAGACATAACCAAGTCTATTGTAAAACGAAGTTCTAACATTGGCTAATTGCCTGTCAGTAATATTATCACATTCTTCGAATATAGCTTGTCTTAGTAAATCTAAATTTTCGTAGTGTTTAGAGTAAATTTTACTTTTAAGATGCCCCCACAAAAAAAAATCGCAAGGAGCTAGGTCCGGAGATCTTGCAGGCCAATTTATTCCACCACCACGACCAATCCACCGATTAGGAAAAACCAAATCTAAATATTCCCGCACATTTATTCCATAATGAGCCGGGCACCCATCCTGCTGGAACCAAATATCCTCATCTACTGCAGCTGCCTCATCCAATACAGGACCTATATGATTTTGCAGAAGTTCTAAATACATATCAGAATTTAAATTTCCCATAATTTCAAATGGTATAATCCTGTTCTTAAAAATTCCAACCCAAATATTAATTTTCTCAGGATATTGGGTACCTGTACACACAGTTAAATGATGATTTTCTGTGGTCCACATACGAGTATTCTGAACATTTGGTTCATTATTTAAAGTAAATGTACATTCATCTGTAAAACAAATCGACGAAATAAAGTGCTGGTCCCGATTTGCCTTTTCTTGCATAATTTCACAAAATGTACTTCTAGTTTCAAAATCAGCCAAAAGAAGTTCTTGATGTGTTTGAAATTTGTAAGATTTATATCCATGTGTTTTTAAAATTCTCAGAACTGTTGAATGATGCAAACCACATTCAGAAGCAATATGTCTTATGCTGTACCTTGAATTTTGAGATATCATAGCCAATACCAATTCTTCATTCACTTCGTTATGACGTATTCTGTTATTATTATTATTGCCTTCATTACCATCGGTCACAGCTACACTAGCTGTACTCTCAAATTTTGTAACCAGTTTTGAAATTGTTGATACACTTGGAATTGGTTTATCTTCATATTTAATTGAAAATAAATCCCGCACCCTCCTATAACTATTTCCTCCATAATAATTTTTAATAATGAAGACACGTTCTTCGTTTGAATAAACATTCATTTTATAGCTTACACAGAGATTTAATTTAAATTATAAGATTAATTTTAATAAACATCAAAAATTGACATTTAACGCATTTGTCATAAAAATAAAAGAAAAGTCATGGCTATTGCTACAAAGTAACAGAAATTTCGAAATTTATTTTTAATGTTACGGCTAAACCAAAAACTTAATAAAACATGTAAAAACAGTTTCATGGGTAACTTTTAATTCTGAACAAATCTTCCCTCTACAGTTTTTTCCGTAAAATGTACAGGAGAGCAGGAAATTGCATAAAACTAATATCCCATGTTAAATTCCTATGTTCGCACTCACCGAGCACCACCCGGTATATATATATATATATATATATATATATATATATATATATAAATTGTACAGTCTTTCAAATTAGAGATGACCACGTTATGCACTAGCAAGCGTTGAATAATAACGGTAAATTATATTATAAAGTGAATTTTAAAAACAATGTACGTTATTTTATCGCATTGCCTAACTTTTTGTTTTATGAAGTTAATCGATTTGTGCACTGAACGGCTCAATTAATAGATACAAACTTCATTTTAATCCAATAATAAAATTCGCATATGATGGCAATTAGGGCAAGGAAAAGTCCTTCGCACCACAATTACCTAGTTACGTATTTCATAATAAAAATAAGTAATCTTAATCTCATACGTTCATCCAAGATATAAAACCGCAAGTTGCCGCGAATGATACGTATCTTAATGCGCAGTTCACGAATCTCGAATCGGAATTCACTCATTTTGTTGCTGCGGGCACATATTGGAAATACATTTTGATTCGAGGTGTGCCACTAAATATATATTGTGTCGGTTTCGATTTTACAACGTGAATGACTCTGACATTGAAGGATACATGTGTGGTATCAGTGGTCAATTATTTTCATGTTGACTTACTTGAGCGATTTGTAATATAATGATTGTGTTGAACATTTATTTATGTCTTTTATTTGTGGCTTTATGTCCTAAAAACTTGTTTACAGGTTATTTGCAAAGAACATGCGTATGGATTGAGCAATATGCGTAGACAATATTTTTATGGAAAAGCAACTTTTTTTCTTTTGGTTTTTATATTAAAATTAAATTTATGCAAAAACGAATGTTGTGTTTCTCTGCTTATTTAAAAATAAAAATAAAATAAATATATCACGCCTTTTACCCATTACCGGGTGTGGCACTCTGCCTAAGCAGATCTCGGTAAGTGATATATTTTGCGATTTGTAATATAATGATTGTGTTGAACATTTATTTATGTCTTTTATTTGTGGCTTTATGTCCTAAAAACTTGTTTACAGGTTATTTGCAAAGAACATGCGTATGGATTGAGCAATATGCGTAGACAATATTTTTATGGAAAAGCAACTTTTTTTCTTTTGGTTTTTATATTAAAATTAAATTTATGCAAAAACGAATGTTGTGTTTCTCTGCTTATTTAAAAATAAAAATAAAATAAATATATCACGCCTTTTACCTATTACTGGGTGTGGCACTCTGCCTAAGCAGATCTCGGTAAGTGATATATTTTTTCGCGTGAAGTGCGGTTACTAGTCGTCAAATCACGGCCCCCAAAGATATTAGTGGTGGAGAATTGTTTGTCGGCTGTAGGGATCGAACCAGGGTTCTCAAGATCCACAGACCGACTTGATACCACTGAGCCACCTATAGTTATTAACATAAATTTATGGTACTGCAATTTTTAGCTCGTGATTTTTAAATAGATATAATTAAATAGTTATTTGTATAGAAAGGTCAGAAGATGTCGTTTCATTTCTCTAGCCAAATGCGTGGGATATAATGCATCTAAAGAGGAAAATTACATTTTTTTTTCACGAAGTATACATATAAGTTTTTTCAACATTACTTGTAATGTGACATTTTCCTCACCAAATTTAATTGGATAGTAACCTTAAATATCTCCTCACTACTAAAGGAAACGGTTATTATCACAACTAAATGAAGTGAGGGAAATTTTATTTGATATAGTTACCAAGAAAGCGTGATGTGCATTTGCAAATACAACTCCTTTAATTTACCTAAAATAATTATTAAATTTCTTGTATCGCATAAGTAATAATATAATTTTCACGTTTCATGTTGAAAAAAAAATAATATGTAACACACGGGAGAAAGGACCATTGCAAAACTCGTACAATTTTCGTACTTGTTTTGCAATTAAACCGTTTCTTCACTAGTATTACAATATACTATATTTCACTACTCTATCAGAATGTAAAATTTACAAAATATATTATAGTTCCTTACTCAACACCGACAATGCTGATATAAGACTGCAGGATTAAGTAATAGTTCCTTTTCGAATGTGCCGATATAAAGTTTTTGAGTGATCAATGATATTTATTTCACGAGGTATACATATATTTTTTTACTAACCTATAAAGAAATAAAATTTTCAGAAATAATTTAGAAATTTAAATGATTTATTTTTTATTTATTTATTCTCTTGACGCACCTGAATACTACTAAAGTTAAATCATGTCGTTGTTTTTCAATTGTTGTTAACTTTTGCCTATTAACAACTAAATCATTCAAATCTTTTTTATCTGCTTGATATGCTAAATGAATATGGTATTCACAAAATTCAGCCTCCAAGTCACCTTATGAGCGCATCGTCAGAGGCTGGCCAGCACAGTTAGTAACCATAGACGCGTTTCGCTCTTATTAGAGCTCATCAGTATGGTATAACCCACTTCTTCACCTAGAACAAAGTTTACGTAAAGACGCTGTGTGACGAAGGACTGTGTCAGCAGAGAATAAGATCTCTAACAAACGGTAAGATGACAGGAGAAGTTCTGTCGAACAGGTCATGCCATCTACCGAAAAAAGGAAAAGCTACGAAATAGCAATTTAAATAACAATAAAGACAAAATTAATTGTCGTCCATACACTTGGTGAAACTAGGTTTAATATAAAATAAACACTTGGCTAAGTCTCTCAAAATTTATTATTTTATATTTTTATTAAACCTAGTTTCACCAAGTATATGGACGACAATTAATTTTGTCTTGGTTGTTATATGAATATGGTATTATACTTGCCTTGCCTAAGGAAGAACAAAAATTTAGTTTTCCTACTACAGTGCAAAAAGTGACAAACACTCGTAACCTAGTGCAAATAACTTATGCAAGATTTCAAGGTTTCAAATCTCGTTAAGTAAAATTTGTATAAAAAAACTACGACTGCGTTTGAGTTGTTCAAATTCCATTATAAGCTGTAAATTAAGAGAATAGTAAATAAATGCAAATTGAAATTTTGAGAAATAGTTGCCAAAATCAAATGCATCCACCTACCTTGCACCGCCGGCGACTGAAAACGAAAATAAAATGAAACATCGTGATTGCAGTAGCAATTGAGTTGAGAGGCGGATGGTTGGCTTGTAGCCAATTGAACATCAAGCATTGCCATGACAACTGTGTCGCTCCACGTGGCAACGACAATACTAACATGTTTATTTACATTATATCTAAGAGTATATTTATAATTGTGTAATGCGTTATAGTGTTCTTAACTGGTGAATTTCAGAGGGTCCATGAGTTTCAATTGGAAAAGGAAATCGACTCAAATTTATCTTCACTAATTTCGAAATGAAATCTAGCATTTTCTTTTTCTTATGAATGCAGTATGCAGTTATAGTTGTTTATATAATAAAGTTCGATATTATTTGTCAAGAACGGAGATTAAATCCTAACAAAAATGTGTCATTATCCGTTACCTGTAGATGCAGGATAACTGTAATTTCTAGTACAAAGGAGATGCTTCCTTCCTTATAGTTTTGATTCATTTTCAGTTTTTTAATATAGGCCCAACTGCAACTGTGTAAAATTTACTTTCAAATAAGCGCAGGTGATGCTTCCATCATTTCTTTATTAATTCGTAGTAAGAGAAGTAAGTAACAGATTTATGAAATAGGTGTACAGGAATGGATTGAAATGATTGAACGTTTATTACGTGATGTAGGATTTCAGGTGAGGAATGAATGAGCTTGAATAGAGGAAGCGTTAGTGTGGTTGAAGTGTGTATCGTGTGTCAGGATGTGAGAATGTTGACGTGGACTTATGGATCTGTTAGTGGATGTTCTGTAAAAGCTTTAGGAGTTCATGCTATCTCATTTAATGGGATACAGCGTGTATATATCCGTTAGTACAGTGGTGTGGATAGCGATACGGAATTCGAATCCGGAGAACTCGAGTTAGAATCGCACTCAAGCTAATAATTATATAAACTACTACACTGCGTCTCGGTGAGTGCGGACCCTGTACTGTAATTGGGATTAAATTCCTGTTGTACAGCGTAACATAAATAAATAAATCCTTTTCTACTTCGTAGAAAGTCCCTAAGAATTCTTAGACTTCCTAAAGAATTAGCAAAATATCTACTCCAGAATTGAATATCAAAATTATATCTTAAATTACCCGTTGAGTAGGTGGCTCAGTGGTATCGAGTCGGCTTGTGGATCTTGAGAACCCTGGTTCGATCCCCACAGCCGATAAACAAATTTCACCAATTTAAAAAAAATCTACCCCTGTGGCTCCTCCATCACTAATATCTTTGGAGGCCGTGATTTGACGCCTGGTAACCGCACTTCACGCGAAAAAATATATCACTTACCGAGATTTGCTTAGGCAGAGTGCCACACCCAGTGATGGGTAAAAGGCGTGATGATATATTTATTTATTTTATTTAATTACCCGTTGGAATTGAATGCGACTGCGGAGCTCCAGAACAAACAGTGGACCACATAGTCCGCGAATGCCCGACAAGAAGATTTCACGGAGAATGGGACGACATCATAAAAGCCACACCTGCTGCTGTGGACTGGATAACCTCCCTGGACCTCGACTTATAACCTCTAGTCTCTCCCAAAAAAGTCTCGCATACTTTAACATTACTTATTTATTTATTTATTTATTTATTTATTTATTTATTAAGAAAACCAACAGTCAACAAGAACCAATTACAGGTTTCCACGAATTAATAACAAAAATAATAGTTTTACAGAATGCAGCAAAGTTCAAGGTACAAATATCAATTTTAAACAAAACAAACATACAAACAGAATTAAATGCAGAATTTAAATAGTGTTAAAAAAAAAGAAAGAATACAAAATCATAAAAAACTTAACAATAAAATTACAATTTCAGTAAATACGTATAACACATAATCAATTATTGGCGTTAATAACAGCTTTTTTAAATTGCGCAAACGAGAGATAAAATAAGTCTATATGCTCAAATTTGGAGTTATATAAGGACATGATTCTGTTCATGGGAGAATTTTTATTGTTATTTGTTTTACTTAGTGGTAAGTAAAATAAGTTAGTAGACCTAGTATTTCTATTGGAAATATAAATGTTGAAATTCTGAATAATGCTGTTCGAGTAAATCAAATTATTAAATATTTTATAAAGGAAAACCATGTCAGAAAGCATTCTCCTAGTTTCCAAAGATGACATTTTAAAATATTTAAGTCTCATTGCATAATCTGAAATTTGAATATTAAATTTAAAACACAATACATTTAAGAATTTCTTTTGGACATTTTCCACAAGTCTGATATTTTTATTATAAAATGGATTCCAAATTATTGATGCATAGTTTTGAACGAACTAGAGAGTTGTATAAACATAATAAAGCTCCTGGCTCACTGAAGTGCTTACAGTTTCTCAAAATAAAACCTAAGGTCCTGTATGATTGTTTAACACAAGTGTCGACATGATGATTCATCAATAACTTAGAATCGAAAGTAACACCCAAGTCTTTAACTACTTGTTTATTTTCAATTGCTGTGTTGTCAATGTTGTAATTAAATAAGATGGATTCTTGATTTCTAGTGAAGTTTACAACAAAACATTTAGAGACATTGAGAGATAAGTAATTAAGTTTACAATATTCTTGCAGTTGATTTAAATCACTCTGAAGTTTCAAGTAATCGCTTTCGGTTTTTACAGTGTTAAAGAATTTTAAATCATCAGCGTACAGTAGCAACAGAGAATGTTTAAAACATAATGATATGTCGTTAATAAATAAATTAAAGAGCAAAGGGCCTAAATGAGACCCTTGCGGAACTCCAGATGTAACTGAGATTAAACGTGATTTAAAGCCATTACAAGAAACCAACTGTGATCTGTTTGTTATGTACGACTGTATCCATCTTGATAAACTACCATGAATTCCCAACATTGTAAGTTTTTTTATAAGTGTAGGATGATGTACCCGGTCAAAAGCCTTACTTATACCTAATATTAATTCATAATATAAAATGTTATACCTATGTAGACAAATTGTAGATCGCCATACGATAAATAAATAATAATTGAATGGAACAAATGAATATTTTTAGAAATTTTAAATAACAGTTTAACAGAACTAGTATTTGAGTTTATGTATCAAAACAAATTTGAATGGAAACTGAGCAGTCCAAAATCTCCAGTCATAAATATCAACAACATAAATTCAACATTCATTTCACATATTTGCATTGGCAATCTAAAGCAAATACATAAATCAGTATAGTCGCAGAAAAATGATTCATGTCTCAATCTGCAACTCAGTGTCCACAACGTGGGCCCAGCGCAGAGCCGCACCGCCCCAGGGCCCCACGTCGCATTGGCGCACAGGGCCAGCGCAGGGGAGGCTAGCCATGGCCTCCTTTGCGATTTGCACGCGCGTGGAATACGCACCGGGTGACGCGGGCGCACCGCCAACCAATTAAAATACGAGCATAAATTCCATGTAATTTATTGAGCCAGTAAAAGTTGAGTTGTAACTGAATACATGTGTATGTGTTAGTGGAATTATATCGAAATGATGTCAATGCAATGTCATAAATTTTTATTTTTAATTTTCTTTTCTTTTGATAAGTTTATGTTGGATGCTGATAACAATATTGATATTGCTTGTAAGTGTTGAACATTCCACTTACTTGTGTGCAAACTTCGTATGGCTCTTTGATTTATTAAAAGTTTAAAAGCATTGATAAACAATATATTTCAAGTTTTATATATCTATAAATCTTTTTATTTTATAGAGGCAGCATAATATCTTTATATTCTTGGTTTACGCGGTATTGGAGATAATTCTTCTTTAAATCAATATTATCATCATCTGTGGCGCTACAGTCCGAGATCGGGCCTGGGCCTACCGGACACACTGAGCCGCAGTTTTTACGCTGCCGTACTGCCGGTCTTCGTAGTCAAATGCTACATTATTTAAGACGTATAAGTGACTAGCTAATAGCGACCGAGTGTGATAAATACATGTAACTGTATTTTTTATATTTTATGACAAATCACACATTGTCGACAGGCGGATTCGAACTGACTAACCTTGGTTCGGGTGACGTCACAGTATGTTAAGAGATGTGCTTTAACACGCTCGCCACCGTGCCTATTTTTTAAATCAACAAAGATATAAATTTTGGGTAATTTATTTCAAATATCCGTGTGTCTCTGCCCGTATGTGTCAATGATCTTACGATCTCGAAATCGCATCTAACGATTTGGTATTCGAATGTTTCTTGGTTTTAGAAAACGATTTAGCTAGTCCTTATTCTTCGGAAAATTCAGTTAGTACGTAATTTTAAAAGAAATGAATATTTAGCTCTTCAAAATATAGGCGTGTGAGTATTTTGAGACAATGTAATTTGATAAAAAAAAATAAATTAGGAGAATCAACTCAACAGATTTTGAGATATGAGTAAATATTATGGGGTATTTGTCTCAGTGGTATCGAGTCGGCCTGTGGATCTTGAGAACCCTGGTTCGATCCCCACAGCCGACAAACAATTTTCACTTATTTAAAACTACCCTTGTGGCTTTTCCACCAGCAACATCTTTGGAGGCCGTGATTTGACGACTGGTAACCGCACTACACGCGAAGAAATATTTCACTTACCGAGATTTGCTACAGCAGAGTGTCACACCCAGTAATGAGTAAAAGGCGTGATGATATATTTATTTTTAATAAATATTCGAAAGAAAATACTTGGCTTAGGTTTTATTTTAAACTTGCTATTTCTCGTTATTCTTCGAGCAAAGCTCGATCTTCCAGATATTTGTATTAAATAAATATAACCCATTATTGGGTGCGGCACTCTGCCTTAGCAGATCGGTAAGTCGTATATTTATGCGCGTAAAGTGCTGTTAATCACGGCACCCAAAGTGGGGTAGCCACAAGAGTAAGTTTTTTTAATGTGATGAAAATAGTTTGTCGGCTTTGGCAATCGAACCCGGGTTCTCAAATTCACAGAATTACTTAATACACCATAAAAAATAACAAAGTTTTACAATGATACAGAAAATGTAAACAAATAAAACCTCCCCTCCAGTATCGCAAATCGATATCCAATGATCATCTTATCTTATTGACTATGATTACAATATTCTATTAGAGTTTTAGTTTTTGATTTATTAATTTATTTTTTACAATAATGTTTGACCATCAATTTTATTTATTTATTTATTTATTTATTTATGTAACGCTGTACAACAGGACTTTAATCCCAATTACAGTACAGGGTACTCATCGAGCCGCAGTGTGATAGTTCATATAATATTTAGCTTGAGTGCGATTCGAACTCGGGATCTCCGGATTCGAATTCCGTAATGCAATACACACCACCGTACTGACCGTATTGATGTTTTTTATATTTGTTACTGACTCGAAAATTGGACCGACCCTTAAGCTGGATTTATAATGAAGTAACGCAAAACGTAACGCAGTTGCAGTAAAGTAGAAAGTAAAGCAAGCGAAAATAGTTGATTTATATTAAAAAGTAATACCACTACTGCTAGCCAATCAGGTAATATTATAAAAATTCACATCTATTTCGATATTTTTCGTTTACTTCAGCATCAAGTTTGAATTTCTGTACTTCTGTCATATCATATAACGTTTGTTAGGTTATTTGTTGTTTATTGGGTTTTATACATTTCTACCTGCACGCTTGCTAATACTTCGGTCTATTATTTATTTTTAATAGAAAATATTTCGACTAATACAATAAAATCTGACAGATAAACAAATGGAGAATGGTGGATAAGTCGATAATAAAGATTTCTGCGCAACGTTCAAAATGCTGAATTCTTATTGGCCAGCGGTAGAAAGTTTTAGTTAAAGTAAGGTAGAAAGATGAATGTTGGGCAACTATTGCGTTACATATTTTACCTTACTTCTTACTTTACTTCAATATAAATCATTACTAGCTGTAGTACACGCTCAACTTTTTACGTTACCAATACTTTTTGCGTTACTTCTTACGTTACTTCATTATAAATCCAGCTTAAGTCCCGAAACGTCGTCCTTATGTAACTCATAATTTATTTTAAAAGACCCCAAAATAAACTATCCTACAATAATCTTCGCATATTTTCATCAATATTCTAATACTAACCCTTTTATTTGCATCGTATATTTGCTATGGAACTGTTGCTCAAAGCAGATTTATTTCCTGGCCAGTGAAACTTTCGACGAAATATGATTGAAAACAAGTCGCTTCTCAATTGATGTAAACTGCATCAATTTCTCACAAAGTAAACCAATCAAGGTGCATGTAACCTCCTGAAGTGTTTCGCTTATCACAATCATGCCACTGGTGATGGTGATGTCTCGCAGACAGGCGTTCTCACAGCTTGCACCGCCGCGGCCGAGCCGTGCGCCGCTCCGTCGATTTGCTTCACTCGTTGTTGACTGATTGCATCGCTGATCGCGGTGTAGGGCAGACGAGCCGCAGTGCCGGCCCTGAGCCCTGTAATTTGCTTGTCACACGCTCGATGACATGCTGGGCTCATTAAATGAACCGATAAAATTTGCGTGGTTAAGTATTGCTGGAAGGGAAACTGTTGTGGTACGTGATTGGGGTGATTGGGCCAAGTGATTTTTATTGTTTTTTAACGTAATTTTGATAGCGTTTTGCTTATATGTACATAATAGTTATTTAGGTCGTGAAATAATCAACGATCGTGTACGTCGAAGAAAAGGTTCAGCAGCTGAGGCAGACTATATTCTGAACACACCAAATCATTGTGCATATACTATTTTCATTTGAAACTGGAGGGATCGGCATAAAACTATTAAATGCACCGCAATTACGTTTACAAAGGAACTCAAAATATAATCCGTCATAACTGGTTTCACAAGGTTCACACAGGGTTGTACAGCCCCATTCGTCGGTACGGTCAATCATAGTAAAAAAAGAATAATTTTAGGCTGAATACGACCCTTGAAAATTTACCTATTTTGAACATCGATAAGCGATATGGGGAAGCCGCACTAATGGATTTCATTTGTAGTTATATGGGTTAGGGACGTTTAATTGTTTTATGCCGATCCCTCGAGTTTAAAATGAAAATAGTATACTATATTATTTAATTTCGAAATAATGGTTGTTATAAATATGAATGTGTTACCAAGGAGATATTTTTAGAAATAATAACAATTTATTTGTTTATCGGTAGCATTTTATAATCGCGTTTTTGAATAGTTTTGAACTGTCCGTCAAAGTAACTGACAGTCTTGTAATGTATTTTTGCCGGGTTGTTTACAAAAAAAGTTGAATATTGCAATACTGAATTGTGTGCGTAAATTTCAATTTAGTTTTACAGTTTCGAGAAATGGTTATTGTTGTATTAACTGCGTAAAATGAGAGTTTTTTTGTTGCGCGTGAGAATATCACTTTTAGTCGAGACCGCAGGTCGACACAAAAAGATAATAAAAAGAGGAATTTCGCCCACGAAATACAAACAACATTTTTTCTACAACTGTCAAAAAAGAATAATACAATAATTATTGATTTATTCAAGTAAATTGAAGAAAAACAATCAACAATAATATGAATTTGGTTCTACAGATATGTTAAAACAAATGTGAAAAATAAAAAATTGAGAGCGTGCGCGAAATACTAATTTTGCGCAGCTGGGCGTAAAATACTCATTTTGCGTACTAGAGTGCAAAACAGTGCGCCAATATTAGCGTTGTCATGGTGATGTAATTGATGAAAAAAATCTAGTAAAATCCAAAATAAATAATTCATTTTGTAGTTGTATAGTTTCGTGGTTATAATGGCCTCAAACCTAGAATTCACGAGTTCAAACCTCGCTGTTCTCGACTTGTTAAAACCAAAATTATAATTACGTCCAAATGAAAACATATAAATTCTGCATCTGTTATAATTTTGATATTTATATAAGCACATCACAACTACAAGACGTCTGTAATTTCCAATGCTCCAATTTTCTCTTTTGAGCAATTAAATCTACTTTTTGTTTTTTAAACGCCTTATGTCAAAGAATTCAAAGCGAGGTTATAGAAGATATAGATTAGGGACAGTTGCGATTAATTTAATTTGCAATATAATTATGTATAATCAGTAATTTATTAGCCGTATTAACCTAACGTGGATACAAAAAATATTAATTATAACTTAATCACTCATTGAATTCATAATTATTAGCTTTATTACTTTCGCTCGGAAAATGATTGCAAAAATTATCAATCATCATTTGTAAATAAGTACTTGACAGTTTAGAATTCAACAGTTTATTTTATTTATTTTATATTATTTTATTTATTTTATATTACGCTGTACAACAGGAACTTAATCCCAATTACAGTACAGAGTCCGCACTCACCGTGCCGCAGCGTGGTAGGTTATTTAATTTTTAGCTTGAATGAGATTTGAACTCGGGATCTCCGGATTCGAATTCCGTATCGCTATCAGAGTGTAGCACTCTGCCGTAAGCAGATCTCGGTAAGTGATATATTGGGGTAGATTTAAATTGGTGTAAATTATTTGTCGGCTGTGGGGATCGAACCATTGTTCTCAAGATCCACAGGCCGACTCGATACCACTGAGCCACCTACCCTATAAAGTAATCATAAAATATAAAAATTTGCCAATAACGTATTGATCCATTTAAAGAATACGGGGAAAATAAATATGGTTAACACTCTTCATAAATCTGTGGTCAGCATAGTAAATTATATTTTACGGGCGAGCTGAAAGTGAGCCCAATAAAAATTAATTGCAAGCGTGCCGCTTATAGAATTTTATTTCCACCTTCACATCATTTTTTTATTAATTTACTTTATAAGTCTTTTAAAAAGATACATTACATTTTGTAATCAAAGATTATTGGCGATGGGACAATTTAAACATACCGAAATCTGCTAAATAAATTAGATATAAATAAATGTTATAATAATTTTACGATATACCAGCGCAGATATTTATCAAATTTATTAGCCTGTGAAGACAAATTTCTTCATTTAACAATTAGTACTAATAACATTTCAAATTTGCCTCAACCGACAACAAAAAATTAATTATTATACCGCGCATAATACGTTACGAATTCACACCACATTGTATGTAAAACATTCGATCATCTTACATTTAAATCACTACCGTCAACTCTGTTCAGACTCGAATAGTTCAAGGCCAAGGAATTCCAAATATGATAAAGAAAAAAACATTCTTACGTTGGGTGTATCCATCATGTTTATGACAAGTAGCACTAACCGTATCTAATTAGTAGATACTTCATATTTTTGCCTCGGTTGACAAAAACACTTGTCGCATGCCATTCAAAAGTTTTATGTTGCAAACATTAAATTTTATGTTACTGCGAAGAATGCTACGTATGTTTGATGATGTTCTTTGCTAAAATAATAAATTGCGTGCTTGTTAGAGTGACACTAACAGCTAGATTTTTTTAAAAGATTTAATTAATTTTACTGGTTTTGTTATTACCGAAATAAGGAAGGAATGTTTGTTTATCTTTTATAAAATAATTTTACGCTAGATTTATTTATTTATTTATTTATGTTACGCTGTACAACAGGAACTTAATCCCAATTACAGTACAGGGTCCGCACTCACCAAGCCGCAGTGTGGTAGGTTATATAATTTTTAGCTTGAGTGAGATTCGAACTCGGGATCTCCGGATTAGAATTCTATATCGCTATCCACACCACCGTACTGACGTATTTAGAATGTTGATACTGGATAAAATTGTTGATCTTGGCGATTGTCTTTGATGTACTTGGATAAAATGCGACTGTCTAAAATTTAGACTGTAAATTGTTTCAACGTGATTGCGACGATTAATCTGCACTAGTGGAATACGAGTGCAAATTACGATGTTGGAATGTACGATAAAAGGTGAATTAATGCTCGAGGGCAAATTCAGGAAGAAAATTGTAACGATACCAATACAAAAAGTAAAACTAATTTAGGTTTTATGTTTTGCTTAAAATAATCAAGTTATGATAGAATTATATATCTGTGGTGCCTGTTACCGTTTATTTACATGGCATATAAGTAAGGGAAAGAAGTAGGTTTAGGTTTATTTTTATATTATAGGTTGTTATGAAATATTTGAATTTACTATTTTATGTTTTATTATTATTGTGTTAGTTACTAAACAAGTTGATTGAAAAAAATGGCAACTTGTATCAAGTAAATAAAATTGACAATAAAACACAATTTTTAAATGTCACAGTCATATTTTTGACAACAAAAAATCCATTTATTAATTTGGCTTAGGCAAGTCAAGCAGGGTTCGTAAATATCATGATATTTATAATAAATATCAAAATATCTGATATATAGGATATATATCAGATAAATATCACTTTTTGGATATTTATTTTTTAATTTTAGTTTTTGTACACATTTAGAAAAACTGAAAAATTCGAAAAATTTCACTTTTCCGGAGGCTATATCTCAAAAACTAAACAAGATATGGAAATGCGCTCAACGGCGTTGAATTCCCCGTGTCCGAATTGACTTGTAAGCAAATTTTCATACAATTTTATGCAATTTAATATTTTTAATTATTTCCTAAGGGGTACCCCTTTGGTTTTTTCAGATTTTAATTCAATTTTCCCAAAAATCCTTAATCGTAGGATTATTAAAACGAAAATTTACATACGTATGTATTTTGACCCACTGAATCCAGTGGTGCAATCTTCAAATGCATATGACTTCTGGTTTTCGAGAAAATGTTAAAAAAACCGCTTTTTGCGATTTGTTTGGCGGAAAATTGAAAAAAATAAAATCGCTGAAACTATGTTTATAAGTTAACTGAAGCACGAGAAAATTAATGCCGTTGACCGCGTTTTCATATCACATTTAGTTTTCGAGATATAGCCTCGGAAAAGTAGAAAAACTGAAGAATTCGAAAAATTTCACTTCTCCGGAGGCTATATCTCAAAACCTATTTGATATTTTTATATAATGGATATATATCATTGCAAATATATGACGATATATATCAAAATAAATATCATGATATATATCGATCGATATATATCTTCGAACCCTGAAGTCAAGTAATAATAAATTTTTAACAAATTTTTATTTTACCATGGCAAACATGCTTAATAATACAATGTTTTTATTACCGGTAGATAGCTCAGTGGTATCAAGTCGGCCTGTGGATCTTGAGAACCCTGGTTCGATCTCCACAGCCGACAAACAATTTAAATCTACCCCTGTGGCTCCCTCTCCACTAAGATCTTTGGAGAGCGTGATTTGACGGCTGGTAACCGCACTTCACGAGAGCAAATAGAGCACTTACTAAGATCTCCTACTTTTTCTCCCAGTGCTAATATCGGCAGGAGAAAAGGTGCATATTATGCCCGTTACTAAAAATATTTTACTTCCGTGTCATGTAATTTAAATGTACTTACGATAAATGAATAAATACGTATCTTGAACAATGCTAACGATTACTTACAATAGAGGAAAACTGTTACTTTTCTTCGTAAGGAGGAGAATGTTATTTTCTCCTGCTGATAGAGAATTGCCTACTTTCGACCCGCATATGAGGGAAGAAAAGTCTACTTTTGAATAAGGTCATCAAAAAAAATATTTTCTTTCCTAACAGTGTAAAGTTTCATTTTATTTTTCTTTCCCAATTGAGGGAAAGAAAATGCGTTCTAAGTTCGTGAAAATTTTTCCTTTTTTTTTGTTTCTAAAATCATTTAGAATTGTTTGATTGAGACAAATATAAAATGTCAAATGTGAAATGTAAAAATTGGTACATAATTTTAAGATGTTAATAAATAGCAATTTATATTAGCAAATATGAATAAGTACTAATAAAACTAACATCTTATTTAAATTTATCCATTTGAATTCCATCCAAAATTAACATTTGAATAGCGGTATAAATTATCTCTGCAAACGACGCTACCAAAATACCATTCAAACAAACTTTACAAATAAACGACTTTACCAATTTGCAAACACAACCGTGCAACTAATTTTGCGAAATATCATTCAGTGTAGCTTACACCTTGAATACGCAAATAAATATTGATTTATCACCGACATTAACATGATAAAAAATACAAATAGATCACTATGTTACATTATTTCGCGATATACAGGCTGTTTCAAGACTAGTGTAACAAACTTTAATAGCTTATTCCTGAGGTCATTTTGAGCCAAAAATGTCATATGAACATAGGTCCTATTCCTTCTAGTTACCAAAATACAAGAGGTTGAAGTTCTATAAATAACACGAAATTTACAAATTTTTGTAATCAAGATACTTTCGAAAAACAAGAGTTTTATTGAAAAGTCATACCTTATTTATCTTAATTAATTTTATTAATTATTATTTAAAAATTCCAGCAAGTGTTCAAAATGAGAGCCTTGAACTTGTATGCATGTTAATATTAATAAATAAAATTAATGAAGACAAATAAGGTATAACTTTTCAATAAAACTCTGGTTTTCCGAAAGTATCTTGATTACAAAAATTTGAAAATTTCGTGTTATTTATAGAACTTCAACCTCTTGTATTTTGGTAACTAGAAGGAATAGGACCTATGTTTATATGACATTTTTGACGCAAAATGACCTCAGGAATAAGCTATTAAAGTTTGTTACACTAGTCTTGAAACACCCTGTATATACTTACAAAAATTTGAAAATTTCGTGTTATTTATAGAACTTCAACCTCTTGTATTTTGGTAACTAGAAGGAATGGGACCTATGTTCATATGACATTTTTGGCTCAAAATGACCTCAGAAATAATCTGTTAAAGTTTGTTACACTAGTCCTGAAACACCCTGTACATAAAAATACCATGAATAATATGCGACAATTTGCGTGAGAAATTTCTACTGTGATTAAAACGATATCAGAGGATTAGACTCTAATTAATTAGACTGTTATTTTGCATTAAATCAGACTTATGCAGTTAGAATGGCAGATTTTTTTCACAAGGAACTCTGTAATTCCAGAGAACGATTTAAACTGAAGAAATCTGTATCACCGTAGTAATAAATCAGTTATAATATCGTAAAAGTCCCCATTAATCTTGTAGTGTGATGTGTGTTGTCCTAAATTAATGTTTAGTGAGGTTCGGTTTAAGTGGGTGGTGATATCAGTTTACTGTTTTACTGCGGTACTAATTAATTTTAAAAAATAATTAAGAACGATCCCACACAGGTAGTGGATTGTTGTGTGCGTATTTTTATATATTAACTAGATGACAGCTAATGTAGTATAGCTTGGAGCCATCATTTTATTGGTAACTGTATTATATTATGTGTTAATTATTAAAATGCTGATGTCGTAGATATAAAATTAGTAGCAGTTTAAGTAATTTATTTAATTACAATTTGCTACCGGTAGATCACTTGCCGACTGAAATGCGTATTAAGTTTTTTTGTATGATAGATACAACAAAGAAATTAAAATTTAGAAATATTTCAAAATTATTTCGACTTTTACAAAAAATATTTTTCTACAACTGTTAAAAAATGTTCATTTTTCCCTAACATCAATACGCGAAGTACGTGATTTTTTCATCATTTACATTACCATGACAACGCGTATTTTGCGCATTATTTTGCACCCTGTTTCGTATACTAGTGCGCAAAATGAGTATCTCAAGCACGCTCCCAAATTATTTGTTGTCGGTTTCATTAGTTACAACACATCAATAGTATCAAATTAATATTATTGTTTACTTGAATAAATAAATAATTATTGTATTATTCTTTTTTGACAGTTGTAGAAAAAATTTTGTTTGAATTTCGCGCACTTAATTCAAAAATTACTATTAATTTCACTTTATATGAATAAGTATTTTAGTGCCACCAATTTCAAAGTTATTTCTAAAATAATAATAATTAAATTATAATTATAAACACTACAACTTTCCATTTGTTCATTATATATTAGATAAATGCCTATTAGTAGTGTTATAATTATAATTTAATTATTAATATATTCCCACAGGCGACAAACAATTTTCACCACATTAAATCTACCCCTGTGGCTCCCCCTCCACTAACATCTTTGGGGGCCGAGATTTAACGTCTGATAACCGCATTTCACGACAGAAAATATATCACTTACTAAGGTCTGCTACGGCAAAAATGGACACATCCAGTAATGGGTAAAAGGCGTAATGATATATTTATTTATTTAAATTAATTAATGGGGTAGGTGGCTCAGTGGTATCGAATCTTAAGAACCCTGGTTCGATCCCCACAGTCGACAAACAATTTTCACCAAATTAAATGTATCCCTGTGGCTCCCTTTCAACTAACATCTTTAGGGGCCGTCATTTGATGGCTGGTAACCGCACTTCACGGGAGGAAATATATCACTTACCAAGATCTACTACGGCAGAGCTCCACATACAATAATAGGTAAAAGGCGTGTTGATATATTTATTTATTTAATTTTGAGAAATTTTTTTCATAATCAGTATTATATGGGGTTGGAAATAAGTGCCATAAGTTGTCAAATACCCTGTATTGGACTCTCAAACTTGAAAAGCTTGCCTACGGATTGCTCTGAAATATGCTTGTTTACCCAACAAAGACTTACATTTACCACCTTCACCCGATCGGTTAGTAATTACCTACCAATCAGAAAATTGTAAACCTAACTTACTGTCTTTTAGCGATTGTTCAAAAAAAAGTTCAAAACACTCATTTATCTCATTCTGAATATGGATCAATCTAGTTTATCTTTTAATCTGTAAAACCATCTTCTTCACTCTCGGACTTTCCGTTGGTGTAGCATAGCGGTGTAACGCGTTGGCGTGTCGTCAGATAAATGTGTGTAGATAGTTACATTTGGTTTGCACTAGTTAATGTGGAGATTTGCGCACCAGGAGACACTCATTATGCAAAGTGGTCGCATCGCTCACGCAGGATACGACTGCTAGGTGGTTCTATCGGTGACTGAGTCAGCGGTGACGTACACTGTGTGTAAAAGGTGTGGTTGTTATGAGTCTGTTAGTTGTTGAGCCTTGTAATTTCGTTGTATACTTTGTAATGGCTTGTTGGATATTGAATGAAGTTGTATTTGTTGAACGATATTTTTATAAAAAAGGACATCTAGTTGATTTCCTATTACGATTAAATAACTGATTTTATTCTAAATATAAAATAAATATACATACAGGGTGTTTCAGGACTAGTGTAACAAACTTTAACAGCTTATTCCTGAGGTCATTTTGAGCAAAAAATGTCATATGAACATAGGTCCTATTCCTTCTAGTTACCAAAACACAAGAGGTTGAAGTTGAACACGAAATTTTCAAATTTTTGTAATCAAGATACTTTCGAAAACAATAGTTTTATTGAAAAGTCATACCCTATTTGTCTTAATTAATTTTATTTATTAATATTAACGAATAAGATTTAGAGAACAAAACATAAAATGACACAATTAAATAGATACAGAACAACGTAACAAAACATGGAATAGGTTAACACAATATGAAATAAGATAACAATTTTTTTTAAAATTACAGCAAGTGTTCAAAATGAGCGCCTTGAATTCGTATGCGTGTT
Source organism: Pterostichus niger (assembly GCA_947425015.1). Taxonomy (NCBI): domain Eukaryota; kingdom Metazoa; phylum Arthropoda; class Insecta; order Coleoptera; family Carabidae; genus Pterostichus; species Pterostichus niger. The sequence goes on along the minus strand of OX380338.1, from coordinate 4,218,105 downwards.
AATTTTAACAAATAATATAAGGTATGACTTTAAAATAAAACTCTTGTTTTCCAAAAGTATATTGATTAAAAAAATTTGAAAATTTCGTGTTATTTATAGAACTTCAACCTCTTGTATTTTGGTAAGTAGAAGGAATAGGACCTATGTTCATATGACATTTTTTGCTCAAAATGACCTCAGGAATAAGCTGTTAAAGTTTGTTACACTAGTCCTGAAACACCCTGTATATCATCACGTCTTTTACCCATTACTGGGTGTGGCATTCTGCTGTAAGCAGATCTCGGTAAGTGATATATTTTGTCGCGTGAAGTGTGGTTACCAGTCGTCAAATCACGACCCCCAAAGATATTAGTGATGGGTGGGGGGGGGCACAGGGGTAGATTTAATTGTTTGTCGGCTGTGGGGATCGAACCAGGATTCTCAAGATCCACAGGTCGACTCAAATTTCATAATAAGGTGTACATCTAATATAATGGAGTCATTCACTATAGTCACAAACCAGGAAATTTATCATTTAGACTAGACACAAAAGCTTCGTACTAGAGACAATCCAAGTTTCAAAAATGTTATTGGTTTTTAAGATATTTAAGTTTTTAATGCCATTAAGTTTGACGTCAGAATCTTGCGATCTTTCATTAATGTGAAAATTGTTGGTCGGCTGTGGGGTTCGTTGTTTTGTAACTCGATCTTTATTTGTTACAGATCTAGAAATTAATATCAATCCTTATTTTTCATGATTATTATTGTATAGATAACCAACATTTTAGAAGTCCGTGACGAAAATAATTTTTTTTCCTTTTAAGCGTTTTACTCTCAATATTACTTTTTAACCATACCTTTTTATGAAACCGTCAATGTGCTGTCATTATTTCAGGGGGCCGTTCACATAATACGTCACCTAATTTGAAGGGAAAGGGGTTTAGAAAATGTGACGAAATGTGACATCACGTAAATTGTATTTAAATTTTTCGCGCTTGAAATGTTGTTAAAACAATATGGAGACTTTTGTGAATTTTTATCAGTCATATGGTGAAAATTGTTTGTCGGATGTAGGAATCAAACTCAGATTCAACTCGATACCACTGTCTATTCAATCTAGAATCTACAAAAAATTCAATATAATTCAATGTCTTCTTCTACATTTCTAACATTCATTTTTTCCCTGTACCAATTGATATCTCTTTTCCATATTTTCTGTATCCGTCTGTGTCAACAATCTTGGAATCGACTCAAACGATTTTAATTAAACTTGCTATTCTAATATTTTTTGGCATCAAAACAAGATCTAATAAAGCCTCATTATTCTGAAAATTGATTTAATACCTCATTATGTACGACAATTCTTAAAAATTTAATTACTCAAGATATAAGACAAAACAAAAAGACCAATAAATGTCCATATTGCTAATATATAGTGAAACCAATTCCATAATAAAAATCAAATTAATAACTTTTCTAAGTTCCACTGATTTAAGCCTCCAGGCTACTAGGTATATTATAATTCTCAGAGGCCAGCCACCACAGTTAGTAACCATAAACGCGTTTCGCTTTTAAGATATAGATATGTAATTACTTTAGAATTAATTGAAAATCAACTCAATATCACAATTGTTCTAAAGATATGAGCGAAAATTCGAAAGAAAATTGAGGACAAAACATTTCAGATATTTCTTCTGTAAGTACTGTATAGTATCTTCTCTTCTGTACGATTTGTAACTTTTCTCTTTTACTAAAATTCAATATTTATTCTTGTTTTCTTTGTTGCCAGATCGAAATCTTTCAATTAGTTTTATTGTACAATATCGCATTTTTTATTTTAGATACAAAAAAGATTAATAATAAATATTAAATAAACACTTGGCTAAATCTAACAAAATCCAGCCTCCAAGTCACCTTATGAGGGCATCGTCAGAGGCTGGCTAGCACAGTTAGTAACCATAGACGCGTTTCGCTCTTATTAGAGCTCATCAGTATAATATAACTCACTTCTTCACCTAGAACAAAGTTCACGTGAAGAAGCTGGTGACGATTTTGTGAGACTTAGCCAAGGGTTTTTTAAATATTTTTTATTAAACCTAGTTTCACCAAGTGTACAGATGACAATTCATTTTGTCTTTGTTGTTATAAAAAAGATTGTCTCTAGCTTTGGAAGAATGTTAAAAGCATGTATTTTAAAATATTTTTTTAATAAACATTACAAAATTTTGCAAAGCCATTTAGGGAGCGAAGTGTGTGTGTTGCCGGAGCGGTAACAGTAATTATGAATGATTTAATTAGCATGGTATGTTGTTAATGTCCGGTGGTCTGATTTTTTGTGCGGCTCTGTCTCGGATTTTACAAGGTGCTGTGGTATTTTTCAAGTAATTTTGGTAATTGCTCTGGTACTTGTGAAGAATATTAAAAGGCGATTTGTAATTATTAATGGGTTCATGTGGATGTGGAGTTGAAAGAGTTTCAGGTCATTGGTGGCATCCAGTGGCGAATTATCGATCATTACTCATAGTACATATTTTGAAAGCGTTATTACATAACTCTCTTATTGTCTTTTGTAGCAATTTCAAAACCGAAATGAAACTTGCTGAAATATTTTAATTATGACCAAATCATTCAGGATTTTGTTTCACTTGTATAGTCCAATTCTCAAAATAATTTTTGTCATAATCCTGAATTTTGGATTAGTAACATTAAGCCAAACTATATTCTCAAAAAAGTTTAAATAAATTGCAATATAATCTTGTTTCCATTTATTTTTGGCAAGTGATTTATATTATCTTTTCAAAATCGAACTAGAATTATAAATAAATATATCATCACGCCTTTTACTCATTACTGGGTGTGGCACTCTGCCGTAGCAGATCTTGGTAAGTGTTATATTTCTTCGCGTGAAGTGAGGTTATAAGCCGTCAAATCACGGCTCCAAAGATGTTAGTGGAGGAGGAGCCACAGGGGTAGATTTCTCAAGATCCATAGGCCGACTCGATACCACTGAGCCACCTACCCCATTATTATTATATGTTATTATTATAATTAGATTATCTAATTCACAATTAACTGAAGTTGTTTTGAGAATTGTGCTGATATATACTCCCTGAGTATTACATTTTCGTTAGGATTATCACCACATTAAATTTACCCCTGTGGTCCTCTTCCACTAACATCTTCGGTCACCGTTATTTGATGCCTGGTAATCACATTTCACGCGCATAAATATATAACTTAGCGAGATCTGTTTCGGCAGAATGCCACACCCAATAGTGGGTAAAAGACATGATGATATATTTATATTACATTTTCATTTGCTGCAATTGTTGTGTCAGTTGAGACGATTTAGCCATGTGGAACATAGTCGAAAGAAATATTGATGAAACAAATGAATGTTGGTGAAATTGAGGATGTGAAATTGCTTGAAATTATTCTTCAAGAAAATACTTCAAATAAAATGTGGCATAGATTTATTTATTTACTCTGTACAACAGGAACTTAATCCCAATTACAGTACAGGGTACAGTATGGTAGTTCATATAATTTTTGGCTTGAGTATGATTCGAATTCCGTAACGCTATCCACACCACCGTACTTACTGACAATTCTATACATATTTTATATTAAACTTGTATCTTGAAAAATTGATTAACGTTTGACATTAGAAAAATAATGTTAATCAATTAGTAATCAGGGGCGGATCCAGGCTTCGAATTAGGTGAGGGGTCATGGAGTGAATTTTGTCACGGGGGTTGGGGGAGGGGGATTTCCAATATTCTAAATATAAAAAAACATTTGTATTTGCTCATATTATATTCCTGTTTTAAATAATTTTTACAATCACTTTAAATCACATTAAATCGTCTTTGGAATCGTATCATAAACGGTTCTTCGATAGAATACAAAAATTATTGAATTAGAAGTTGATTTTCTAAGTGCAAATGTCGATAGTCACATACTTGACTAGGTCTTAAATAGAATACCTCTCCCATCTGCGGGTCGAAATAATATCCCCACAAAATATTGGTTTTTGGCTATTTATTAGAATAATAAATCAAACAATGGTTCTTAATTATCTTAGAATTTTAAGTTCTTAGATAATATTTTCTATTTAATTTGTTTAACAATCGTAAATATTAACATCATTATTATGTATTAGAGCCAACATTAAAAAAAAGTCCATGCTTAGGAGGGTCATGACCCCCATGACCCCTCCCCTGGATCCATCCCTGTTAGTAATCACCATTAATTGACAGTCATACTATAGGTCAATGAGTTTGGTATATCTAAAAAATTATATAGAATAAATATCTGCCACGTTACTAAATACATGCTACAAAATACATTATATTTCATTGTTTCTATCTTTAATGTTTTGTTGCTCGAAAAATCTAATTCTAGAATCTAGGATGACGTTTTATGCTCTGTAATAAAATAAAATGAAAATATATATTATTCTCTAACTTGCAATTATGAGATATAATTCTAAAAATACTTGTGATATTTGTGGTACAGTACATTTATTCTCGGCATAATTAAGATTATACCGCGATAACAGTCTTCATTAAGTCCACGTAGTTTATACAAATGAAAACATAAAACTCTGCAAACAACGCAAAACATTACATAAAGTACAAATTCGCATTCTGCGCGGCGCTGCGCTACGAACCATATAAACATTTCCATATTTAAACGCTATTCAACTATTTTTAGAACGAAGCAGAACAAAAAACAGTTGATAACAAAAAACTCACCCGACCTTTATTTGCCGTTTACATTCATTCATTTGCATGTATGCATTCGTATCAACAATAATATTACGCAGTCAATTCACATGTCACGTGTTTGGTATTAATAATTTACTACGACGTGAAATGGGTTTTTGGCGTATAAGAATGAATTTATCGTTCGAGATAGACGACATTCTCAAAACGCTGAACATGGACTAGATGTAAAATTTTCTTTTCTCAATTAAATAAATAAATGAATATATCATCACGCCTTTTATCCATTACTGGGTGTGGCAATCTGCAGAAACAGATCTCGGTAAAAGATATATTTCTTTGCGTGAATCACGAACCCCAAAGATGGTGGTGAAGGGGGAGCCACAGAGGTAGATTTAATTGTTTGTCGGCTGTGGAGATCGAACCAAAGTTCTCAAGATCCATAGTCCGATTCGATAGTCACCTACCCCATTTATTTATGTTACGCTGTACAACAGGAATTTAATCCCAATTACAGTACAGGGTCCGCACTCACCGAGCCGCAGTGTGATAGTTTATATAATTTTTTAACTTGAGCGCGATTCGAACTCGGGATCTTCGGATTCGAATTCCATTGAGAGAAGAAAATGAAACTTTTTAATTTCCATGGAAGAAAGTGATACTTTTTATTCCTATAGAAGAAAGTGAATTTTTCTTCCTTAAGATAGAAATGAAACCATATTCATAGTACCTGGAAAACTACGATATAAATAAATAAATATATCATCACGTCTTTTACCCATCACTGGATGTGGCACTCTGTCATAACATATCTCGGTAAGTGATATATTTATTCGCGTAAAGTGCGGTTACCACCTGTCACATCACGGCTTCTAAAGATGTTAGTGGTGGAGAAGCCAAGGGGGGTAGTTTTAACGTGGTGAAAATTGTTTGTTGGCTGGTGGGAATCGAACCTGGGTTCTCAAATCCAAGTCCAGTCACTGAGCCACCTACCTCACATTGGAAAGTGATTTATATTTTATTTTAATATACAAATAATTAATTATGTTCATTAGAAAATTGCTAAATTTATTACAAATCTAAATTAAAAAACCTAAAAATATAATTTTGATTATAAAAACAGTAACGTTATCAATTGATTTCAACAAGTATTTTAGCGGTTTAGCGGCCGATAAAACCGCTTTAACAGCCGACGGTCATAGTATGTCAAATAAATCAGTATTATTATTATGAGAAACAATTTTCAACAATTTAAATCTACTCCTGTGGCTCCCCCTCCACTAATATCTTTGGAGGCCGTGATTTGACGGCTGGTAATCGCACATCATGCGAAAAATATATCATTTACCGAGATTCTACTGCAGAGTGCCACACCCAGTAATGGGTAAAAGGCGTGATGATATATTTATTTATTTATAACACTTTGCCAAGTGTTTATTTAATATTTTTTATTAAACCTAGTTTCACCAAGTGTATGGACGACAATTAATTTTGTCTTTGTTGTTATTTAAATTGCTATTGCGTAGCTTTTTCTTTTTTCGGTAGATGGCATTACTGGTTCGACAGAACTTCTCATGTCATCTTACCATTTGTTAGAGATCTTATTCTCTGCTGGCACAGTTCTTCGTCACCAGCTTCTTCACGTGAACTTTGTTCTAGGTGAAGAAGTAAGTTATACCATACTGATGAGCTCTAATAAGAGCGAAACGCGTCTATGGTTACTAACTGTGCTGGCCGGCCTCTGACGATGCCCTCATAAGGTGACTCGGAGGCTGAATTTTGTGAGACTTTGCCAAGTGTTTATTTAATATTTTTTATTAAACCTAGTTTCACCAAGTGTATGGACGACAATTAATTTTGTCTTTGTGGTTATTTATTTATTTATTATTATGAGGTTCATAGATAGAATCGCTTACGTAATTGTCATCTTTTTTAACAATTGCCAGTTAAGTTAAACGTTATTTTATTAATTGAGAATAAACGTAATACACTAACCAATAGCAATAAGTTTCTAATATATCTTATCAGATTTGCAACACAAGTATTTTGTCATAAATAATCTGTATAACAAAGACATTTCGATTTAATATTAATTATAGATTTTGTATTATAAATTCTATATATTGCTATTATAATTAATCTATATGTATAATATAGTTACTTCTGATTAAAATCTGCAATGATTAATATTACCAAAGTCAGATAACCAAGTACAACAACCTAAAATTAAACCATAGGAATTTTTTGTCATAATTCCAGTGACATAACCACAAAAACAACTACAAATTAAACAACGGAACAACTACAAATAACACACTTCAGTTATCACAAAAACAAGTTACAATTCCAGCAGGGCAACCTTGATACAATCATCAAAATAATGAATGAAAAATCAGAGCAACACATGCAAATTAGGGCAGGCCATGGAGAGATGGAACGCCTTCAATGTCACCCAATAACAACCGACAATCACTGAAGCGAATTATTAACTTGTAATTAACTTGAGATGTGAATAATTTCGCGAGAAGCGTACATTAGTTGTCGAGCCTTGACCGGCGAATATATCTTATATAGGTCGCAAACACCTCCCCAAATCATTAGAAAGCGGTGAAAAAAACTAACATTCGATAGACTTTGGTTGTAAATCATAGAGACGACTATAAACATGTAGATATATGAGTTAGATCTGTTAGTTCTTGTTCTTGATCGTAGTTTGGATTAAAATGTTAACTGTTTAGAAATGTTGGCGTTTTTTTTTGCAAAAACTAATGTTGAAGGCGTTTAGATATGGATTTGCATATTATTTTTGTTGTGGAATCATTGTGTGGCATAATATTATTGTTTTGTTTTTAGTTGTTTTAACAAAACAGACAGAAATAAATATAAAAAATATTAAATAAAACTCTAGGCAAAGTCTCACAGAATTGAATTTTGTGAGACTTTGCCTAGAATTTTATTTAATATTTTTTATTATACCTAGTCTCACCAAGTGGATGAATGACAATTAATTTTGTCTTTGTTGTTAGAAATAAATATTTTCTTTACATTAGATAAAATAGCTCTTATTTTAATTTAAATGTAATTTTAGCTTTCTAAATATGTAAAATGAAATTGAATTATTAAACTGGAAAGTAATATATCTTTGTTAATTGGGTATGGCTTAAATTATTTTTTATTTAAATCATTATAATAGACGACGTTTCGGGTTATTGGTTAAACCCATCTTCAAAATCAAACAATTATTACAAATGAATTTAAACTTTTTTTATACATATTAAAATTAACAATTAAAATAGTTTTTTGCAATAACAATTACTTATTGCTAGTGGAAACTATCAGAGTCGAACTGCGACTTGGAAGTAAATACACGTATGTTCAATTATATGTTTAATTTCGGCTTGAAGATGGGTCCAACCAAAAATCCGAAAGGCCGTCTCTTATAATGTTTTAAATAAAAATTAATTCAAACTGTGCTCAATCAGCAAGGGAATTTATTTACTTATTACCATAAAATAAATAAATAAATATATCATCACGCCTTTTACCCATTACTGGGTGTAGCAGTCTGCTGTAGTAAATCTCGGTAAATGATATATTTCTTCGCGTGAAGTGCGGTTACCAATCGTCAAATCTCGGCTCCCATGGATGTTAGCGTCGATCTGTGAATTGAGAAACCCGAGTTCGATTCCTGCACCTGACAAACTTGGCTTCACATTACTCCTCTGGCTTCGTTCATTAACATATTTGATTGTTTAGTCACCTTATACAGGGTGTTTCTATACTTCTGCACGAAACTTTAATGACATACATATGTAATTTGATATACTGATTATAGAACAAAATAGTCATTTGTGTATTAAGAGCGTAAAGTGAGTCTTTGTTACTCTAGCACGGTAAGCTGCAATAGTGCAAGAGGAACAAAGATACTTTACGCTCGTGATGCACACATAATTTTTTCTACGATTGCATCTTAAAATTATTTAAAAACGTATACGTACTGAAAATAAATTCATTTTGGCAACTGTCAATATGACAAGTTTCTGTTTTGTTTGCATCCATGGTAACTATTGAAATAAGCGCGTATTTATAATCTTTTTCGCGCGTTGCCATTGGAAACGTGCGCATTTAACGTCATTTTCGCGCGTTGCCATCGGAGACGCGCAAAAACGATTTTTTTCGATTGTAGCAATCGTAGAAAAATAATATTTTTGACATTCACAAAAATTAGGGTATTTCATTCCTAGCGAACATTTTTAGTGTCACTGGTTTAATTCGGGATTTTGTGCCGCTTCTCCATACACTAACAGCATATCCACTAATTCACTGTTGCTATACATTTCTCCCACAACAACTTACCCTTTCAATACCGTATACGAAATCAGACTAGGTACTCAAATAAAACTAAAAATAAGGACTTAACCAGGTACCTACATAATAACTAATTAATAAATGATTATTTGTAGGCAGTGTTTATACTTTTATTTCATTAGTAACATAATCATAAATAATTAAATGTACTATTAAACCAGTGACACTAGGAATGATATAACCTAATTTTTGCGAATTTCAAAAAAAATATTTTTGTTCTATAATCTGTATATCAAATTATACCTGTCATTAAAGTTTCGTGCAGAGGTATAGAAACACCCTGTATATAAAAAGGTCGTAGAAAGAAATTAAATTGTTTTAAGAACATTTGTTAGCGCGAATGTAAATGCCGAATGTGTCATTAACTTCTAGATATGACTGTACATATAAAAACATTCAATGAAAATAATTTATTCATATCGTCCTGACAGTGCTAAAAATAAACTGCAATAATTAACATTTTCAAGTTATTATCCGTAAATAAAACCTACCTAATCTATCCAATACCAACGCAGATACATATAAAAAAATTGTTTACATAAATAATATTCGTTATTAAAATACAACTTTATCAATAGAAACAAATGATTGCAAGTATAATTTCACTCTGTAAATCAATTTCTGTAACACGCACAACAAATAACATTCATTTAAATTTTAATTAGTGAATATGATAGTTGAAGCCTTGGGCTGGACAATAAATTAGAATGTACATTAAAACTAAAATGATGTTTTAACAGCGTATCAGTGATGAATAATGGGGACATTACTCACTGTTATCTAAACGGAACGCTGCAGAGACACAACATTCAAACACGAACATATCGAGTTTTACATGACATCCAACACTTTGCACACGTTTCATTCATTGGCGGGTATTATTTTTAATTGGGATCAATCTGTTATTTTGAAATGTATACATATATAATAGTATGTTATGCATCAAGGGAGGGACACAAGGGATAATCGCGCCCTTCCGTGAAACATATTATACTTTTCATAACAAGTTCACGTCTTATGCCTATGGCACACTGGTCGAAGAGCCCTTCGATGAAACAACAGAACGCATCCGTCATCGACGAAAATTAGAGGCTCCTCTATTTCCATCGAAGAGCTCATCGATGAATCGAACGTATCTCATTTCACTCGTATCTTTTGTGTCTCACTTCACGTTAGCATATTTTTGAAATTTAGTTTTTCTTTCTCAACTTTAGAAGCTTTTATTGTTTGTCAATGAAGTGCGTTCTGTTGTTTCATCGAAGAGCTCATCGATGTTCATCGACGCTCATCGACCAGTGTGCCATAGGCATTATCGGGACAAATGTCAAATACGGGTTGCGTAACTAGTTAACATCTCCCTTGGGAGAGTAACATCCTACCTAGGGAGAGAAAAATATTGTTTCTCTCCCTAGTGGAGAAAACTAGTGTTTCTCTCTCTAAAATTAGGGAATAAGAACGTGTTTCTTGTGCATGTGTTACGAAAGATAAATATATCATCACGCCTTTTACCCATTACGAAGTGTGGCACTTTTCCGTAGCAGATGTCGGTAAGTGATATATTCCTTCGCATGAAGTGCGGTTATCAAACATTAAATTAATTATAAAGGACAAAATAAATTTACCTCCATAGCAAATGTATTTAAATCGAATCAATTTTATTTATTTTATGTCATATACAATATTACTATCAAAACTTCGACTGTCATTTGAATAAATGAATAAATTTAATTTACTTTAGAAGTAAATTAATTTGTCGTTTATAAAACCGGACATAAGAGGTTTATTAAAATTATGATTTTATATGCACCGTGTCCAAGGTACATAATAGTTATTTTTGTATGAAGTGCACAAAATGAATATGTTTTTAATAAAATTAAATTAAAAAACACTAGGTTAGTTTCAAATAATGTAAAGTTTATTTTACAATACGTATTTCGGTCGACTAGACCATCATCAGGTGAACAATATATGAATGAATTTAATTCATAGTGTTTTTTAATTTAATTTTATTATAAAATGTTTCAACGAGAACCGACAGTTAAATCTATCGAATATGTTTTTGTTGCACATAAGAATGTTACTTTCAGTCGAGACAATAAAAGTCATTTGAATGCGCCAAAAACAAGAATTTTGCCCAAGAAATACAAACAACATTTTTTCTATAACTGTAAATAAAGAATAATACAATAATAATTGATTTATTTAAGTAAATTGAAGGAAAACAATCAACAATAATAATAATTTGATACTATTGATGTGTTGTAACTAATGAAACCTGACAACTAATACGAAACAGTGCGCACTAGGGTACAAAATAATGCGCAAAATACGCGTTGTCATGGTAATGTAAATGATGAAAAAATCACTTACTTCGCGTATTGATATTAGTTACAAAAATGAACATTTTTTGACAGTGTAGAAAAAAGTTTATTTCGCATCCCTGCTGAATTTGTTTCTGGACGTCAATGGTGTATATATTAGCATATCACCACCATAATTCAATCAGATGAAAGATAATTTACAGCTTCCCTTGTTAAACGATGTGATACTTAAATTTAATGAATGAAATATCACTTTGTGAACTAGTTTTTTTTTTGTATCAAACATCCATAAAAACAATTAGTTGTTTTTATTTAAAAATTTACGGGTGATCACGTCCATATTTATAAAAAAATTAAACATAAAAATGTTTAATATGGAAAATGAGTTCATCCGCAATCATTACTTGTCAATTTTTTTATAGAAATCTGTAGTAAAAGACGTAGGTAGAGAAATAAATTCATAGCTGATTCATATTTTAGTTTACTTATTTAATTCCCGTCAATATTGACAATTTTAAATATCAAAAAAAAATATGATTTAGTACATTTAAGTATTTAAATAAATAAGTATATCATCACGCCCTTTACCCATTACTGGGTTACGAGCCGTCAAATCACGGCCCCCAAAGATATTAGTGGAGGGTGAGTCACATGGGTAGATTTAATTTGGTGAAAATTGTTTTAAGTATTTTATATTACAATATAACCGTATATAATTATGATTATTTAAATAGTTTTGTAAATTCGATTTCAGGCTTTATGTAAAAAAAAATTCAAAATTTGACATTTTTATTTAATCAGCAACGTATCACCAGTATCAATACAATTTATAATATCAACAAGTAACTATCTTTTTGCTTGATAATGGCCGAAAAGTCGCTAATTAAATTAAAATTTCAAGTCATTGAAAGTTATTTTGTTTACATAAAGCCTGAAATCCAATTTACAAAACTATTTAAATTATATCATTTGGTTTATTTAAAAAATAAAAGCTCTTTTGAGGTTTTGCCATTAATTGAGATTAATTTCATAAATAAATCTATTTTTGTATTCCACAGAAAATAAGTAAATTATGTATGTGTCTCCGTCAGTACGGTGATGTGGATAGCAATATGGAATTCGAATCCGTAGATCCCGAGGTCGAATCGCACTCAAGCTAAAAATTATATGAACTACCACACTGCGACTCGGTGAGTGCGGATTCTGTACTGGAATTGGGATTAAGTTCCTTTGTACAGCGTAACATAAATAAATAAATAAATAAATATGAAGAGTATATTTAAAAGAGGTGGAGGAAACTGAAAGTAGAAGAACAGAGGAAAAATAAAGCAACCAAGTAGTGTTGGAAAGAGTAGGAGAAAAAAGGACACTGCATGAGACCATTTTTGTAATTGGGCCATGCATTGCGAAGGGATACTCTAATTGAAGGCCGTATTAAAAGGGACAGAAAAAAGAGAAGGCAAAAGAAGTAGCAGGAGAAGCAAAATGGTAGACGACCTGAAAGAAGAAAAATGTTGAAATGAAAGGGCTGACTATAAGCAGAAGAAGTTGAAAAAGACATATAGGACCTGCAAGAAACTATTGCTGAAAATGCTTCTCTGTACAATAAGAATTTAAACCTAATTTCATATAAATTTTAGCTTGAGTGGGATTCAAACACTAGATCTCCAGATTCGACTTCCCTAGCTCTACCTCAACACCGTGCTTCTGGACAATGAATATATTAGCAATTATCCTAGTTTTAAATAAAAAATAGCATTATCCTTGATTGGCAGACTTGATGTAACAGATCTGTCATTTCAAATTACAAGTCTTATTAAAATAATTAAATAATTATTCATTAAATTCAATTGCTAGTAATAAACATATTTCTTTATATTATCTATACATAATGACACAAATTTATTCTTACATAATCTCTGGTTTCTAGAGAACTACAAATTAAAAGTAAAAAACCGACAATTTATATCCATTTCTGTCAACATATTACACATTAAATATGTTTCTTATAAATTAATAGGTAACGCCGTATCATATCACTGGATTAAGTTTCACTTAAATAGGCACCAATTTACTTGAGTATTCATCGGTGAAGTTAAAAGATTACGCACATTAAATAGAGACACAACTTCAGTCTAGCACTAATCTGAACATTTGTGTGCTGCTGATTTGTTACATGCGTATTTGTTCCAAAGGGAAATAAATACACCCATACCTCGCTATACGGCCGCTCTTTGTACGACATTTCATTATAACGGCCCTTTTCAATTAAGGTACGTTTTTGATTTTCGGCCTAAAATGTTTCACTATAACGGCAAAAAAACTTTTTCCCAATACAAATTGATTCCTTATTCGGCTTTTCGCTTTGCGGCCAAGTTTCGTGGAACGTATCTAGGCCGTAACGCGAGGTATGGATATATTTTATATTTATAGCTCAACGGAAACCTGTCGGTTTGTGTACTTGAGAAGCTGAATTCAATTTCCACAGCCAGAAAATTGACTTTCACAACATTTAAAATATCTCGTGAGGTTCCTTCTTCACTTAACATCTTTGGGGGCCGTGATTTAACTGTGCTTCCAGCGTATACATATATCATTTTTTGAGATCTGTTACGGCGGAATAACATATCCAGTAATAGTTAAAAGGCTTACTTTAATGGCAGTATTAATAAAATTATTTAAGGAATCATGTAGGTGACGATTCTTTAAATTTTAACAATTCCCTTTGTAAGAACGATGTGTAATGGGATCCTCTATTAATTTATAATTATTTCTCTGAAGCTGGATCTAAATTAAAAATAGTATACAGTTTTAGTCTTAATTGTTATTCATTTATTAATTTTTCTAAAACTATTCAGGCATGATTTACAAACATACCCCATGCACCTTCCTGGTAGACAGGCATTTTTTATTATACTATTGCATTTTTCATAAAAAAACTGTATTGTATTTGCAAATTTCAACCTCATCCTCCCACCCCCTTGGGGGTGGAAAAAGGGAAAATTGTTTTTTTTTAGAAACTATAAATATTTTTTAAGGTAAAAGAACGATAAAAAGGATTGCATCTTCGAAAATGTGCATTTTTTCCTTTTTACACCCTCAAGGTGTTGGGAGGGTGGAGGGGGTTGAGGTACAATTTCGAAATTAGAAAATGTTTTTATGGTGAGAAAAACGATAAAAAATTTGAGAAACGAAACTTTTTATCGTTTTCTTCACCTTAAAAATTATTTTCTGATGTCTCAATTATCCCCCCTCCCTCGACTCTCAACCCTCTGGATAGAGGGAAAATTGCACATTTTCTAAATTGCGATCATTTTTTTTCGTTTTTGTTTCACCATAAAAAATATTTATAGTTTCTCAAAAATAATTTGCAAATCAATTACAATTTATTATAGAGAATGCAATAGTGTAATAAAAAATGGAGGGTCCATTTAAGTTTATTATATAATTATCAATTCTGCAGATAACGACGAAAACATAACAATAATTTAATAAAATTAACTGTCAGTTAGAATTCTGAATGGACTAGATGAGCAAAAGAGAACGCTAATGAAAGATCGCAAATCTCTGACGTCAAACTTAATAGCTTTAAAAACTTAAATATCTTAAAAACCAATAACATTTTCGAAACTTTGATTGTCTCTAGTACGAAGCTCTTGGGTCTAGTCTAAATGATAAATTTCCTGGTTTGTGACTATAGTGAACGACCCCATTATTTTAGATCTACACCTTATTATGAAATTTGAAGTACTTTAATATAAAGACGCTAATATTCAATCGTTGAAGACCCCATTGTTTGCTTCAGTAACGAAACATTAACGAATTGCTATCACTCTACTTTCTCTTAAATTAAGTATTTAATTTTGGACGAAAACTCACGAAACAAAACTACACTTGAATAATTTGTAGTTGTGCTCTTATACTGTACTCTATAATCTGTGATAAATCGCTATAATTAGCCACATTCTGTGAGAGCTGTACTCAGCAAGGTTATTTAATAAATTTAAAAAGAATCATAATATAATAAATAATATGAATCGTTCTTGCTGCGGCGCCTTGTAATTAGCTAATAGCTGCTGCGTATTCCGAGGACAGATGGCAGTAGATGCTATGTTTTAACGTCTCCCGAGACTAACTTTGTTTATTTTTATGTGCCTGACGTTCAATGAAATCGTTATATAAACTACATTAATTATTT
Organism: Pterostichus niger; assembly: GCA_947425015.1. Lineage (NCBI taxonomy): Eukaryota > Metazoa > Arthropoda > Insecta > Coleoptera > Carabidae > Pterostichus > Pterostichus niger. The sequence goes on along the minus strand of OX380338.1, from coordinate 4,202,512 downwards.
CCAGGGTTCGTAAATATCATGATATTTATAATAAATATCAAAATATCTGATATATAGGATATATATATCAGATAAATATCACTTTTTGGATATTTATTTTTTAATTTTAGTTTTTGTACACATTTAGAAAAACTGAAAAATTCGATAAATTTCACTTTTCCGGAGGCTATATCTCAAAAACTAAACAAGATATGGAAATGCGCTCAACGGCGTTGAATTCCCCGTGTCCGAATTGACTTATAAGCAAATTTTCATACAATTTTAAGCAATTTAATATTTTTAATTATTTCCTAAGGGGTACCCCTTTGGTTTTTTCAGATTTTAATTCAATTTTCCCAAAAATCCTTAATCGTAGGATTATTAAAACGAAAATTTACATACATATGTATTTTGACCCACTGAATCCAGTGGTGCAATCTACAAATGCATATGACTTCTGGTTTTCGAGAAAATGTAAAAAAACCGCTTTTTGCGATTTTTTTGGCGGAAAATTGAAAAAAAATAAAAATCGCTGAAACTATGTTTATAAGTTAACTGAAGCACGAGAAAATTAATGCCGTTGAGTGCGTTTTCATATCACATTTAGTTTTCGAGATATAGCCTCGGAAAAGTATAAAAACTGAAAAATTCGATAAATTTCACTTTTCCGGAGGCTATATCTCAAAAACTAAACAAGATATGGAAATGCGCTCAACGGCGTTGAATTCCCCGTGTCCGAATTGACTTATAAGCAAATTTTCATACAATTTTAAGCAATTTAATATTTTTAATTATTTCCTAAGGGGTACCCCTTTGGTTTTTTCAGATTTTAATTCAATTTTCCCAAAAATCCTTAATCGTAGGATTATTAAAACGAAAATTTACATACATATGTATTTTGACCCACTGAATCCAGTGGTGTAATCTACAAATGCATATGACTTCTGGTTTTCGAGAAAATGTTAAAAAACCGCTTTTTGCGATTTTTTTGGCGGAAAATTGAAAAAAATAAAAATCGCTGAAACTATGTTTATAAGTTAACTGAAGCACGAGAAAATTAATGCCGTTGAGCGCGTTTTCATATCACATTTAGTTTTTGAGATATAGCCTCGGAAAAGTAGAAAAACTGAAAAATACGAAAAATTTCACTTCTCCGGAGGCTATATCACAAAAACTATTTGATATTTTTATATAATGGATATATATCATTGCAAAAATATGACGATATATATCAAAATAAATATCATGATATATATCGATCGATATATATCTTCGAACCCTGATTATTTCGCACTTGGAATTTGTGAAATGACTTCTATAGAATTTTTATCAAGCTTGCGTGATCAGAATTTATTTCTTATTGAGTTATAAAGTAAAATAATTGAATTTCAAATATGGTAGTCATTAGTATCTGCTCAATATATCGTTTTGTATAATCTATATTTTAATCATTAATTAATTTAATGGGGTAGGTGGCTCAGTGGTATCTAGTCAGCCTGTGGATCCCTGGTTCGATCCTCACAGCCGACAAATAATTTTCACCAATTTTAATCTATCCCTGTAGCTCCCCTTCATTAATATCTTTGGGGGCAAGGGGACTCACCGAAAAATAGTCACCCCAAAAAACAATAAAGGAATAAAATAACGTTTATTTTATAAAATCGTTTTGCAAATTTATTTCAAGCATTTAGTCGGTGAAAGGCTTGTGGCTACTTGTGATTATGTTGATTTTTTTATTTGATTCAATGTTTATTTCTTGTGATATTAGACCGTTTTTTACTTTTCTTTCAGAATCATGTTAAAACTAATTTTTGCGATTAGAGCGCCATCTATTCCAAATTGGAAAAAAGTTTCAGATAAAATTAACTTTTTTTTTTCGCAGAATACGAATCTGCAATAAAAATAGGGGTTCCCATTTAAGGTTTCAAAGTTGCCCCCCGCCCCACCCCCTGGAAGTGGGAGTTGGGGTTTGTGTTTGGTGTGCATAGATAGGTTTTTGCACAATATGAAACACGTGTTTTTTTGTTTCTTGATTCGATGTGTATTTCTCGAGATATTTCACCGTCCCGGAACTTTTTTAACATCCTGTATATACGGCAACTTGTATCAAGTAAATAAAATTCACAATAAAAGCAATTTTTAATTGTCAAAGTGTTATTTTTTACACAAAAATTCCATTTATTAATTTTGCTTAGGTAAGTCAAGTAATAATAAATTTTAAACAATTTATTTTTCCATTCGAGTTGGCCTGTGAATCTTGAGTACCTTAGTTCCATCCCCACAGCCGACAAACAATTTTTACCAAATTAAATATACTCTTGTGGCTCCCTCACCACTAACATCTTTGGGGTCCGTGATTTGACGGCGAAAAAATATGTCACTTACCAAGATCTACTACGACAGAGTGCCACACCCAGTAATAGGTAAAAGGCGTGATAATATATTTATTTATTTATTTTTAATATAGTTTTACAGAGAATTATTTTTTTTTCTACGGTCATATGCAGATATATATTTTTTTAAAAGATGACCGTCACGAGCGGGACTCGAACCCACGATTTTACTGTCGTTAGTTAGGTCCCAACCCGCGCAGCTATCACGCGGGACAACCAGTAGTTAATATACCTTTCATTGTGTTCGAATCAAATATTTAATTACACGTTATTATATGTTTAAATATAACTTACACAAACGTCTTATTATTATCTAATATCTACATATCAATGATACGTTTATATATATTTCCATTACCCAACATTAATCATTGCCTGTATCACAAATCACAAGAAATGCAAGTCACATCACGATTATAATACTTATCCTTACATGGCTTCCATTTTCGGCTTCAGCAGACAGCAAAGCGGCAAAGCCGAATCAAACGACGACTTAACCTATACTAGAGTTACACTAGTGTTATTATAGCGTGCCTCTATTTATTGTGTCGATGTCTGTGTGTGTGAATGATTGAGCAGTTTGATTATGAGTGATTGCCGAACGAATTAGTGTATCGCAAATCAATCACAAGAAATTTAAATGCGAAATTAGTTGTACGATTTGGTGATTGTGTATTTGATAGTTGACCTGAAATGGTATTTGTTTAAATTGTTGCAGTTATGACGTTTAGAAGTTTCTTAAATTATAATCAGTTTTCTGAAACATAAACTTTTTTTATTTAGAAATACATCATAGAGTACATCAACTTCTGGGGATATTAGTACCTGGTACAATAGTTATAAGTAGGGTTGTGCATTTGACCAGTCAAATATTTTTCGGTCAATTGACCGACTATTTGACCGGTCAATTGACCAAGAAACATTTAATAAAAATCACAATTAAAATTGTAATTTATCTATATAGTACTGTTTACTACATCCAATATTACTAAAAATGAAAAACCAACAACAACAAATAAACAAAACCACATCAAATTCAAAATAAAGTAAAAGACTTAATGAAATGAAATAATATGTATTTATTTTATTTGTAAAGTAAAGTAAGCAAATTCTCCAGAACCCAGAATACCAAACTAGATATATTCATGTAATAATAGTAAGTAGCTATTTCTATTCAACAACAGATGTCGTGGCGGTTCCATTTAGATTATTTGACCGTTTTTTTTGACCGTCAAATATTTTTGGTCAATTGACCAGTCAATTGACCACGGCACAACCCTAGTTATAAGTATATGTGTGGTTATTATTTATTTTACATTCTATATGTGTTTTACTATGTTAATGTCTGTTACAAATCGATTGTGTTATTTAGGTTGTTGATGTTGTTTCCTAGGTTTTCTTCCATTGTTGCGAGTATGTTGTTTTGTGTCCTCTGTAGTGCGAATTTCGGGCATTCTAGTAGGATATGTTCAATTGTGGTTTGTTTGTTGCAAATGTTGCATTTTCTGGTTCTGTTTTCTGCATTAAGTGTTTGTGTGTTAGGTTTGTGTGGCCTAAAACTATTTTTTTCTAAACAAATAGAAAGCAGAAATTTATTTATTTTTATTTTCATTGCCAATCGATTAACATACTACAGGGTATACAAAAACATATCAACAAACTTGCAGGAGTTGTAAAACAGTGGATTTCAAACTTTTCGGAACCATGACTCATGTACAGGCAAAAATCACAAATAAATTGTTTCGCGACCCTCTTACTTTTTTGTAACAAAATTGATGTTTGCAAGAGACTGATTTAATCATGTGCGTTACTAAAATAAAATCACGATTTAAAAATTTGTTACGACAAAACTTCTCATTAAGAATTTTGGTACAGTTTCGTTTATAAATCTTTGAATATATTTTTTTCTTTAATTTCTAAACAGCATCTGGTGTCCCTTCTCCCTCTTATACGCCCTCAAGATTTAATCCTCCCTTAATATATAAACTACTATTTCGTTTAAGTTATATATAATTTTACCTGAAACTGACAAGAAAATATACATTTGCCTGAGCTTTAAGATTCAAGAAAGCTTTGCTTTGCATGCCTAGTCAGGAAAATAACATATTGCCTGCCTAGGCATGTAATGAAACTAACTTGAGTGTCTAGTTACTTAGCAACATAAAATACTGACTGAATATGTAAGTCAAATATTTCTTTTCATTTGAAATAATTTAAAATATATATTATTTGTTTATAAGTTTCAGGTAAAATGTTATACGTAACACGTCAGTAAAGCGTCGTACAGAATTCGTGAGTTGTTTCAATCATCCTGTAATTGAACGCTTTCCTGACTTTTTACGTAAACAACTACTATTTAAATTTAACGTTATGCAGAGTAACAAATAAATAAATTAAAAAAGATGACGAGAGAAAAAGAGTGAGATACATCTCGAAATCATTTATTTCTACTTTGCACGTTACAAACAGAAAAGAAAGCAAAAAGTTGATCGCATCTCTGATAGTAAATGTGAAGTAGGCATGTGAGTAATGGTATGATTTGAAGAGGAAATCTCTAATTACGTAGCGCCTACACTTCCAGTTAGCAATTTGGACAGAGCTTTAAATAGATCCGCCAACAACCAATCAACCCATGACTGTCATTTTATTTCATTGAACTGAATTAGTCGAACGAATTTGTCTTATTTATAATATTGAACGTATGATTTTTATTTTCTAATTAAAATGAAATATGCATGAAATTGATACCTAATCAAAGTTGTTATTATTAATGAAATATATTATTTAATTAAAAATAAAATAAAAATGAGGTATTACACTAGGTACCTACATAAATAAATAAAATAAATATATCATCACGCCTTTTATCCATTACTGGGTGTGGCACTCTGCCGTAGTAGATCTCGGTAAGTGATATATTTATTCGCGTGAAATGCGGTTACCAGTCGTCAAATCACGGCCCCATAGATATTAGTGGAGGAGTAGATTTAAATTGAGTAATTAATAAATGATTATTTGTAGGCAGTGTTTATACTTTTATTTCATTAGTAACATGATTATTTATTTATTTATGTTATGCTGTACAACAGGAACTTAATCCCAATTACAGTACAGGGTCCGCACTCACCGAGCCGCAGTGTGGTTGTTTATATAATCTTTAACTTGTGTGAGATTCGAACTCGGGATTTCCGGATTATAAATAATTGAATGTACTATTAAACCAGTGACACTAAAAGTGTTAGCTAGGAATGAACTACCCTAATTTTTGCGAATTTCAAAATAGTTATTTTTGATTCTAGATTGCGAAATGTTACTTTTGCATTCGAGAATGCAAGAGCATTTCGCAATCGAGTATCAAACAACGATTTTTCGAAAACTATGTCCCAAAATTAGTATTAATGTAATGAGAAAATTTTGACGTTTAGGATTAATTAATGTGACATCTAATGTCTCCATGACAACAATGTATGTAATATAATTGCTATCAAATCTGGTATTCTCTGATCAATAATTGACAGCTGGTTGGCAATAGAAACCAAACAAACGTTCTAGTTTTTTCTACGATTTATTGGGATTCGCATTGCATTTCTCAAGAAACTATTCCAGTACACCAGTTAGCTTCCTCAAGCGGGATAAATATGAATAATTGCTCAATTGGAACTTTGGAACATTAAATATAAATTTTGTTAAAGAATAGAAGTATTGTTTCTAAGCAAAAAAATAAAGTGACAAATTTTATTAAATTGTGAGCCTTTCTTCTATCAAAAAATTGCAGGATGCAAAAAACTTTTGTATCCTGCATGCAAAAGTCTTCTGCGTTCTGTAGACAAAAAACACTCATTTCGCGTGTTGATAGTTGTCATGTAAATTTTAACTTTATATGACAGTTTTCGCAAAAAAATCTTTTTGTTCTATAATCAGTATATCAAATTATATATGTCATTAAAGTGTAGAGGTACAGAAACACCCTGTATATACCGCGTGAGAGAAGTGTTTTTTTTCTCTCTTAGTATGTACTATACTATTATTTATATAATAATAACAAGATTTGAGGTTGATAGCATCAGAATATGTTGTAAGTATGCAGTGTCATTCTTCTCCCACAACAATATCGTGTAGTCTAGTTGTAGAATTTAAATTTAGAACATCTGAATCTTACATTTCGAAGTGGGTTGCTGGTTGTTGGTTGTTGGTGTTGAAGACAGAATCGGATGAAGCTGTTGTAAAGTAGCGAGATTTCACTCGTGTCTGGCATTTAAATCTACATAATGGTTTTAAAGTATTCAAGGCATAATCTGCTGCATCTGTCGACGCCGTTGTTGCCGCTCTTGTCACAGATCTTACATCACGATCACGGTTACTTGAGATCAGATTCAGATTACTTTTATCTATGCGTGAATCTTTACAAGATATCGTACTTGTTTCCGGAAGCGTCATTATTAGGTCATGATTTATATTCAAAATATAATTGTTTTTTTCTTCCTGCTTGATTTTTGTATGGGGTAGGTGGTTCAGTGGACTGTGGATTTGAGAACCCGGGTTCTGTTTCCCATAGACGACAAACATTTTTCACTAAATTAAAATCACTAATTTGGGGGCTGTGTTTTGACAACTGATAACCGTACTAAATATATCTCTACTGAGATCTGCTACGGCAGAGTGTCTCATCTAATGATAGGTAAAAGGCGTGATGATATATTTATTTCTTTATATCTTAAATAAAGAAACCGTTATTATACATAAATATATAAATCAATAAATATAACATCACGCCTTTTTCCCATTATTGGTTGTGGTACCCGGCCGTAGCAGATCTTAGTAAGTGATATATATTTACGTACGACGAGGAAAAATACACTTCTTTTACGCGGTGTATATACTATTTTTTCCACGACCCCAAGATATAAAGTGATTATTCTTGAAAATATTAGAAATAATTATTTAAAAATATAATATTATAGTTGCTATTTATTTCTTTCTTTTTTGTAAAAAAATATGCAAAGTGTTAAGACAACAATAATTATTTCCTTAGCACCGGGACTAAAATACTCATAGCAACGGGACTAAAACACTTTACTTCATCGTTATTATCTATAAATATATGGGGTAGGTGGCTCAGTGGTATCGAGTCGGCCTGTGGATCATGAGAACCCTGATTCGATCTCCACTGCCGACAAACAATTTTCACTAAATTAAATCAATCCCTGTGCCCCGCCCCTTCACTAACATCTTCGGGGGCAGTGATTTTACGGCCGCTAACCGCACTTCACGCGAACAAATATATCACTTACCGAGATCTGCTACGACAGAATGCCACACCCAGTAATGGATAGTAGGCGTGATGATATATTTATTTATTTATTTTATAAATAACAGCATGGCGGGTTAAAATAGATTTTGGGTCATAGAAACGAAATTTCTTTCTCGTTCGTGGAAGAAAATAGAAAACAATAAAAAAAATGTTTTCACAATTCATAGAAACAACATCAGTCAACATTTTTCTGTTCTTAACGTTATCTAAATTCTTATTACCATTTGTCAAATTTTACATATTTTGTAGAAATTCAGACAAAATTACGTTTTAGTTCACATATTTTCCGGGCGTTACTTCCCATTTGTTACGCTGTATAAAATTCAATTTATGATTCATCATCGATTACTCATAACTTTTAGTCAATAAATTTCCATACTTAAATAATCAAGAAAACTTAGTCAATCTGCTTCATGACAAATTACAACATTTACATAAGACACAAAGAGCATTATTTTCGTTCGTTGACAAAATGTGTCCTGATCACGACGATGAGTCAACCGCTATTTATAGCCCGTGCTGATTGGTCGGTTCAGTTTGGTTCTGACTACGACATACGTACACTCATGACAAGTGTGAGTTGATCTGCTGATTGAATCCGAGCGTGCAGAGGACACTAGGACGGTGGTGATGTTGAGTGCGAGTGACTGAGTTTGTATTTGGTACTGAAAGGAAATTGCTTATTAAATGTACTTTGTCTGGAATGTATACTACGATAACATCGCTGCTGTTTGCTACTTGTATTATTTTAGATGCACTTCTAGACATTTGAGCGATGTATAGTTTTGTAAAATGAAGCTCGTTTTCTAAGAATTTTGTGAAGATGCAGATGGTATTGAGAAGATTTTATTTATTTATTTATGTTACGCTGTACAACAGGAACTTAATCCCAATTACAGTACAGGGTCCGGACTCACTGAGTTGCAGTGTAGTAGTTTATATAATTTTTAGCTTGAGTGAGATTCGAACTTGAGATCTTCGGATTAGAATTCCGTATCGCTATCCACACCACCGTACTGATGGACCATCTTCAAATTGATGATTTTGCTTTAAATGAGCTGAAACCGCATATCAATAGCTGGCTTAGTTTTTGAGTTATAGCCCTTAGAAGATTTGCTGTTTTCAAACAATTTTCAAAATCAGATTTTCAACTTTCCCGAGGCTATAACTCGAAAACTAAGCAAGATATTGAGATGCGGTCTGAAAGGTTGAATTCCCCGTGTTTCAATTGACCTCTAGGCAAGTTTTTAGCGATTTTTATTTTTTTGAAAAATTTTCGCCAATTTTTTTCCTTGTACAGTTTTTGACCATTATCTCAAAAACTATAAGACTTATGGACATAAACATTACACCATTGGATTCAGCACGTCGAAATACATATGTATGTAAAATTTCGTTACATTATTCGTACGAGAAATAGTTTTAGAGCAATTTGTTTAAAAATCATAAAAATCCCAAGGGGTACCCCTTAGGAAATAATTAAAAATTTTCAAAAAAGTTAATTTGCTTCAAATGAGCTAAAAATATACAAGTTGTTTCGGACACGGGGAATTCACTCGTTCAAACCGCATATCAATAGTTTTTTAGTTATAGCCCTTAGAAGATTTGCTGTTTTCAAACAATTTTCAAAAACAGATTTTCAACTTTCCCGAGGTTATAACTCTAAAACTAAGCAAGATATTGAGATGCGGTCTGAAATTAAATCTGTCCCTGTGGCTTCTCCTCCACTAACATATTTGGGGGCCTTGATTTAACGGCTGGCAACCGCACTTCACACGAAGAAATATATCTCTTACCGAGATCTGCTCCGGCAGAGTGCGACACTTAGTAATGGGTAAGAGGCGTGATGATATATTTATTTAATTCAATAATAATTGTAATTTATCTTCTCGTTTTAAAATGTCAGTAAATTTCACATCTCATAATTGTCCATGAACACCTTTTAAAATATTGCATTACCTGAAAGAATTTCAATGTGCTGGTAAATGCAAAAAGAACGAAGCGTTAAACACGTCCTACCAGATTCTGCGGCTAGATCAGCTTCAGATAAGCCCCAAAACACCTGCATTAATAACTTGATGACAGGGTACGAAACGCCACCAACCAAAACCAGAGGCGTAGGTTTCATACGCTACTTGACAAATTAATTACTGAACGTATCGTCGCGTCGTCACGTACATCTATTCAATCTTCGAGGCTTTTAATGGAAACTGCGAAAACTGGAATTTAAATTAATTGTACACTGTAAAATTTAAGACAATATCAAAAATGTATTTTTTATACTAGCGTATTATAACAACAACTTTTCGATTGTCATTATCGTTGTTAAATGAAGTACTTTTAAGCACTAGTGCTTAAAAGTGATAATTTAATGCGTAAAAGTAAAAGTACACCAACTGTCAATTTTTTTGTAAGTTTCTTCATACAATTTTTTTGATTTTCCTGGAACCAGTGTAGGCAATGCAGCCTCTGCACCATTTTCAATATCAGAATCAATCTCTGAGTCACTCATTTTAAGTAAATTTATTACCAAAAATTCTCAAGAAAACTTATACACCGAGCGGGTTGGTTGACATCAATGTTTATTAAACAACATATTGAATCGCATAGCAACAAAAAAATGAAACTGATGCCTGCCTACTTTTAAATTTTGAAAAATTCCAAATGTTGACATTTGAAAATAAATATAAATAATCTGTTTTAAATCGCTAGTATAAAAAATCTTGTATGGAATACGTTGCGAAATCGTGTTTTAAGCACTAGACGTGTTATCCAACTAGGCTACGCCTCGTACGATAATTTTCACGTCGCGTGCATAAAACACATTTCTTTCATAACTTATTACATAAATAGCTATTATAATATTATAGGGTAGGTGGTTCAGTGGTATCGAGTCAACCTGTGGATCTTGAGAATCCTGGTTCGATCCTTACAACCGACAAACAATTTTCATCAAATCACTTACCGAGATGTGCTTAGGGCAGAGTGCCACATCCAGTAATGGGTAAAAGGCGTGATGATATATTTATTTATTTACAGTTTTTTGTAAATCATGATTTATCTATTATTGGTTGATTTTGTAGTATGGCAATATTAAGGCGGGTTTAGTTATTTGTATATTAAAGGAAGAAAGTCAGACATTTCTTTTCAAAGTTGACGTTTCATTTCCTGAGTCGAATGAATATAAAGCATCTAAGACATAAAATGACAGTTTCTACACGACATATACTTTTACGTGAAACTGACAGAAAATAGTTATTTTTGTATAAAGTGCGCAAAATGAGTGTTATTTGTTGCGCGTGAGAATGTTACTTTTAGTCGAGACCGCAGGTCGATACAATAAAAGTCATTCGAACGTGTCAAAAAACAAAAATTTTGCTCACGAAATACAAAGAATATTTTTTCTACAACTGTAAATAAAGAATAATACAATAATTGATTTGATTTATTTAAATAAATTGAAGGAAAACAATCAACAATAATATTAATTTGGTACTATTGATGGGTTGTAACTAATGAAACCTGACAACAAATAATTTGGGAGTGTGCGCGAGATACTCACTTTGCGCATTAGGGTGCAAAATAATGTGCATAATACGCGTTGTCATAGTAACGTAAATGATGAAAAATCACGTACTTCGCGTATTGTTATTAGTGAAAAAAAACAACATTTTTTGACAGTTGTAGAAAAATAAACATTTGCCTGAGCTTTAAGACTCAGGAAAGCTTTGCTTTGTATGCCTAGTCAGGAAAATAACATATTGCCTGCCTAGGCAGGTACTGAAACAAACGTGAGTGTCTAGTTAGTTAGCAACATAAAATACTGACTGAATATGTATGTAAGTCTAATATTTCTTTTAATTTAAATTAATTTAAAATATTTATTGAAAAATGTCTTCTTCATACAAAAATCTGTCTATAAAGATCGGCAATTGCAGATTCTAGTTGACGTGCCACGTCGAAAAATTAAGTAAAGATTGTTTTATAATGAATATATTATTTAATTAAACTATCATTTTATATTTTCAAATAATGCCAATAGTTTAATACGAGTAATATACGAACATTCGATGACTTTTAGAAATAAAATCTAACTGATGAAAACCACACATGCCTGAAATCATGTTGAAGTGGTACCAGACAATTTAAATTGCGCTATAAATTAAACTTCATGTGCCGAAGACGTTAGTTAACCTTTTTATTCATGGTAGAGTAAAATAGAATCACGTGTTCATATTTAATAAACGGATAATAATTCTTCTGATTAAGTTAAATGTGAGCACTTGAACAGCGTGCTAGAAGCTAGACTAGAATCACGCTGTCAAGTTGTTGTACATAATGTCACATGTCTGTTTTATTTCGCGCCACTTTTGACTCTGCCGCACTCTACAGTCAGTCTCGACAAATAGGAGATTAGTTGGACGTGATACCGATAGATGGTAGCACGCGCAGTTTTGTTTTGTTTGATGTATGTGACATTTAGATTTATTGTAATTGTTATGAATATTTAGTTATTTAAATCTGTTAAATGTATTCATTTAGTGTGTGATTAAGTGTATGATGAAACTTATCCCAATAATGCACTTACTGCCGTAAGTAACTGTTTAGATACACTTTATAATTTATCATATAGTCCCTCAAAATAACCAACAAATTTGCTTCCAAATGATGTTTTGTTTTGTATTATATATATTAATATTTCTGCAATCTACTACCAATGATTATAAAATATTAATATATGTATTTCGTCGACAATTAATTAATGGCTTGAGTTTGCTAGTTGCACATTGTATTAATTTTCAAGATTTCGAGGTCGAAAATATGAAGCAAGCTCAGACAAATATATTTTATGTTATCTCTATTTTATTGTTCTTAGGCGATAAAATAAATACATATAGATAAACTAAGGGCTAGTATGTTCTATCTTTTAACATAAAAATCATTTTTCAAATTATGAAAATGACGAGTATATTATCTATCATTTTTTGATGCGATACTTTTTATTTGTTAGACAATAGTTATTTACGTATCAAGTGCAGAAAGATGTATTTTTTCGAATGAGTGGTTCGTTGCTGCATGAGCGAAGCGAATGCTGCAAAACCGTGAGTTCAAAAAACCCTTTTCTGCACGAGTTGCGTACACTATTTTTTCTACAACCATAAACCAAATTTTGATAAAAATAATAAAACAAATTTCAGTAATTGTAACATCTCTGAACTTTAGGAAGATACCTGGTTTAATGTATCCAACTGACAATGACAAACAAACTCAATTATTTTGTTGATAATGAGGAAAAATTTTTCCGTGCTTTCAATTTAAAAAATGTTTGAATTGATTTACTGGCGGGATCTGGAATGAACATTAGCAGCATCACTGGCTGTACCATTAATTTTAATGTAGTAAATAATTAGTTAATAGAAAGTATACTGTATAGAGTTTATTTTTATTAAATTACTTTTCTGCACTAGTGCAAAAATAATTCACATTTTTTACACTAGTGCAAAAATCTATTACTTTCATAATAAAAATAATTTCAAAAACGCCTACTTTTTTTAATGGTTGTAGAAAAATAAATTTATTAGGACCTTTCATATACAAGTAACTTTTTTGTAACAAAGAAAATGTTTAAATATTTGCACTATTACAATATTCTTTAAGTAGGTATTTAGGTATTCGCCAAATAATCACTATGATTATTTATTGCTATATTACTTTATTTTTCCACAGTTCCAAGTAAAATGTTATCGTCAAATACTTTTGTTACTTTCACCTACATTACTGATAATTTTATCTAAAACCAAACTGTTATTTCCAACAACAAAACACGGAATAATTGACATGTCCTCTTTACATATTATAATAGTAATAATCCTTCCTTACCCGAGAGACAGAAATAAATTCATTATACATACAGTCTTACAGAGTAGCAGACAATCCTAATTATGTCCGTAGACCTGAAAATAAAATCGGCATGGGACGATTTAAATAAATTTGAATACAGACACAAAATATTGGGGTCAGTTTTTGCAACTATCAATGCCAATGATGTTATTAAGTTTCATAAATTTCGACAGCTATATGTGTTCTTAGAAACGATTTTTAATCGGGTTTAAAAGTTACTCATTCTGTTTTAGAAACTTGACAACATAAACCTATTTTCATGAGTTTTTATTTTACATGTGTTTTTGTAGAACATGTGTTTTTGTGTATCGAGTCGGCTTGTGGATCTTGAGAACCCTGGTTCGATCCCACAGCCGACAAACGATTTTCACCAAATTAAATTTACCCCTGTAGCTGCCCTTCCACTAATATCTTTAATTGCTGGTAACCGCAGTTAACCCGAATAAATATATCACTTACCGAGATCTGCTTCAGCAGAGTGCCACATCCAGTAATGGGTAAAAGGCATGATGGTAAATTAATTTATTTTATTTATATATATTACAAATTTAATTTTGAATTGTTGGTTATTATAAATAAGCATGTGACATTTTCAGAAATAATAACAATTTGTTTGTTTATTGGCAGTATTTTATAATGGTGTTTTTTGTTAATTTTAGAACTGCCCGCCAAAGTAGCTATTATTTGACAGTTGCCTGAAATAGTTATTTGTGTATTAAGAGCGTAAAGTAATTCTTTGTTCCCCGAACATAGTAATTGCTGCAATAGTGTAAGAGGAACAAAGATACTTTACGCTCGTGATACACACATAATTTTTTCTACGACTGCATCTTAAAATTATTAACAAGCGTATACGTACTGAAAATAAATTCGTTCTGTTAACTGTTACTATGACAAGTTTCTGTTTTGTTTGTATCCCTGGTAACTATTGAAATAAACTCGCATTTAATATCTTTTTCATGCGTTGCCATTGGAAACGCGCGCATTTAACGTCTTTTTCGCGTTTTGCCGTTGGAAACGCGCAAAAAAGTTATTTTTCGATTGTTCCACAGAAAACGTCAACTTTACGATGACAAATAAGAGCATAATTGTCAACTTTTCATAGCAATCGTAGAAAAAATAAATTTATCATCACGCCTTTTACATATTATTGGGTGTAGTACTCTGTCGAAGTAGGCGCGGTGTCCGAGCGTGTTAAGGCACATCTCTTAGCATGCTGTGACGTCACCCGAACCAAGGTTCGTCGGTTCGAATCCGCCTGCCGACAATGTGTGATTTGTCGTAAAATATAAAAAAAATACAGTTTCATGTATTTATCACACTCGGGCGCTATAAGCTAGTCACTTATACGCCTTAAAGAATCTGACTAAAGAAACCGGCAGTACGGCAGTGTAAAAACTGCGGCTCGGTGTGCCCGGAAGCCAAAACCCAACTGGGGTTAGAGAGCTGAAGAAGAAGAAGAAGAAGAAGTACTCTGTCGAAGCAGATCTCGGTAAGTGATATATTTCTTTGCGTGAAGTGCGGTTACCAGCCTTCAAATCATGGCACATTTTGCGTATTAGGGTGCAAAATAATGCGCAAAATACGCGTTGTCATGGTAATGTAAATGATGAAAAAAATCACGTACTTCGCATATTGATATTAGGGGAAAAATGTAACATTTTTGACAGTTGTAGAAAAATATATTTCTTATTCATGTCTCTATTAAATTGGGGCACACAGTATGAAGTACTGTGTGTAATTATTAAGTTCATTCAACGAAAAACACCCATAGTAACAATTAAGCCATAAATCTTATAGAACAATCCTTCACCCAATTTCTCCGTCATCATACTCCACCCTAGAATAAAACCCGAGCGCCGACAACCTATCATTTACAAACATTAAAACAGAACTTATTACATCAATCAAATGAAAGTCCTCTTCCCACGCACCGCACCAGTTCTTACAATTACCATTAGCACTCATAACAGACAGACACAATCCCAATCAAACATTGAAATATACCCAACCATACATGTATCCACGTAACACCTAATTAATGATAGAAAAGCTAATAATTAATGGTCCGTATATAGACAATACCATTCAGAGATATAATTAATTTTTGCAATGAAATCTGCACACCCTGGTCTAACTTTCACTAAGAGATAATCACACTTGGAACGGACGTAGACAGACCAGAAAAAATAAGGTTATGACTATGATCTCGAATATATATTTGCAAGACATAATTATTGGATATTTTCTCCGACACCTAATATGTTTCATCATTCAATACTATGAATGAAGACAAGCGTATGATTCTAGATTTTAGATTCATTGGTTAGATCAGGCATGTCAAACCCGCGGCCCGCCTACAAGTTGTCTGCGACCCGGCAAGGTTGGTATCAAATATTTAAAAAAATTATTTCCATACAAGGTAAAAATCATTGTTTTTCATTTAATCTACTAAAAAATTTTCCTAAGACATCATATTTTGTTACAAGTGTCATAAAGTGATAATATTAATATATAAATTTATCAATTTAACATTTATAAAAAATAAATTCGATAGATTTAACTGTCGGTTCTCGTTGAAACATTTTATAATAAAATTAAATTAAAAAACACTAGGTTAGTTTCAAATAATGTAAAGTTTATTTTACAATACGTATTTCGGTCGACTAGACCATCATCAGGTGAACAAGATATGAATGAATTTGAGTAAGACTTATAAATAGTATACACAAAAATTCTGACACAAGAAGTGGGAGATACATGATTGAAAACAGATGTAAGTACAAATAGTTTGGGAAAAATACATTTATGACCATAGTTGGAAGAAAATAAGATAAGATCAGACCGAAGAGGTAACTATAATTATTTGGATGGAAATTACATTTTAAACCTAGTTGTAAAGAGATTAAAGCGGACGCATTAAAGGTGAACGGTACAAATCTATTTGTTCATTCATAACCGTTAGCTGGTCCTTCATGGCAATCTGAATTTCCAAGGATTCTAAGAAATCCAACTTTAATCTAATATTAGATTCAATGAGCATAAGAAAGCGCTACTAAATAATAATGTGTCTTCAAATGTTGCTAAACATTGTGTTGACAATAACCATAAGTTACTTGATAAGAGTTTGTCAATCAAACACATTTGTAAAAAGGGATTAAAGTTGGATTTCTTAGAATCCTTGGAAATTCAGATTGCCATTAAGGACCAGCTAACGGTTATGAATGAACAAATAGATTTGTACCGTTCACCTTTAATACGTCCGCTTTAATCTCTTTACAACTAGGTTTAAAATGTAATTTCCATCCAAATAATTATAGTTACCTCTTCGGTCTGATCTTATCTTATTTTCTTCCAACTATGGTCATAAATGTATTTTTCCCAAACTAATTGTACTTACATCTGTTTTCAATCATGTATCTCCCACTTCTTGTGTCAGAATTTTTGTGTATACTATTTATAAGTCTTACTCAAATTCATTCATATCTTGTTCACCTGATGATGGTCTAGTCGACCGAAATACGTATTGTAAAATAAACTTTACATTATGTGAAACTAACCTAGTGTTTTTTAATTTAATTTTATTTATAAAAAAATATGATGTCTTGGGAATATATTGATATTATAAAAATTACAATACTATTTTTGAATATCGCGGATAAAAGCGACAATAGCGCCTCTTTGGGTGGGCCATGAACTATCGTCGTCGAACTTTGTTGAATGTGCACGAAAACCGCTGATATCAAACGTAACCAACTGCAGTTTACAACTGGAATTAATCGAAATTCAGTGTGATTCCATATTGAAACAAAAATATATGGAAGTTGGAATACCAAATTTCTATAATTATTTATCAGTGGACCGATATCCCAATGTGTTATGTGTAATTAGGCGTATTTTAGCTATGTTTGGTAGCACATATTTGTGCGAACAACTATTTTCAACTTTGAAAAATAACAAATCGGCGGAAAGATCGAGAGTAACAAACCAGCACGTGCAATCCATTTTAAAAATAGCTACAGCTCAACAAATTCAACCAAATTTTGCAGATTTGGTTCATGATTAACGTTGCCAAGTTTCTTAAAAAAAAATGATATGATATATTTATGCAGTTTTATTTAAATAATGTTAGTTTGAAAAGACAATTTTTTAAATACTATATTATTTCGTATGTAATTACCATGTTAATAAAATATCTGTTTGGTTTCATTTGTAGTTTTTTTTTGGTAATGCGGCCCGCGGCTTATGTGTAATACTTGATATGGCCCTTGGTGGTAAACGAGTTTGACATGCCTGGGTTAGATGTTTCGAGTGTTTACCTGCAATTGTGTGGAGTTCACCTTCAAAAACAAGCGCTGGGAGATGCTCCCTTCCTTTCTTATCTTTTGGTTCATTTTCTGTTTTTAATATACAGTGTGTAACTGCAATTGTGTTAAATGTATTTTTAAACAAGCGCAGGCGATACTGCCTTCATTTCTTATAGATTCGTTGTTAGAGAAGTGGGCGTAAGTGAAGATTTACGAAACAGGTGTACAGGAGCGAATGGATGGATGTTTGTTGCGTGTTGATGGATTTTGGTTGTGAGGTAAAAGAAAGAGTTTGTATGGAGGAAGTGTTAATGTGGTCGAATCGAGTATCGTGTGTCAGGATGAGAATGTTGACGGGTTTGTGCTACCCCATTTAATGGGATATAGCGTGATGTTATGTATGTATTCAATACTATAAATAGCATAGTTTTGGCAATCTAGTAGAATTGCAATATACGAGCAGATTCTGTCTTTCGGAAAATAAATATATATCATCACGCCTTTTGTCCATTACTGGGTATGAAACTCTGTTGTAGTAGCTGTCATAACAAGGCCCCCAAAGATGTTAGTGGAGGGGGAGCCACAAGAGTGGTTTTAACGTTTGTCGCCTGTAAGAATCGAACCCAGTTATAATATAATAGATTTTGATTAAAATGGATTAACCAGAAGTGATACCTGCTAACAGTTTTTCTTGAAAAAATGGTATTATTTTGATTTTAGAAATAAATGTTGTAAATAAAAGTTTTAGAGAATTAATTTCTGCGTCTAGCACATAATGAATTATGAAATTAGCCGTTTGTATTACTGAGATATGTAGTAAGAAGGTAGTCAAACTATAATTAAATAATATTATAGTAAAATAATTAGTTGCTACTAAAAAAAATATATCTTATTACAAAACATGTGATCTATATACTTAAATTTGTACCTAAATATTAAACGAATACTAAAAGTACGACTAAGGACAAGACAAACCACTACTTACTAGCAAACACAAAATAAAGTAAAAAATCTGATGTGGACACCACATGACTTCCTTGTACGCGTATTAAACTATAGATATTTTATTTATTGCAAATATTTGACATTAATTTTTTTTTCTTATTTCTGTTCTAATCCATAGCAAACTTAATTAAAAAAAAAACAAAAAATATATAATTTTTAAATTTACATATCTCGCTTATACAAAAAGCTAATTTAATAATTCTTAATTGTGCTAGACGCAGAATTTAATTCTCTAAAACTTTTATTTGTTTCAAGAAAAACTGTTAGCAGCTTCATGTAAAATATCACTTCCTGTTAGTCAATTTTAACCAAAACCTATTATGTTATTTCCATTGATATAGTAGTCTTATATACCAAATTTGAAAAGTTTTGGATTATATTTTAATATAGTTTTTCATTAAAATCTATTATAGGCTTCAAGTAAAGTACCACTTCCGAAAGTTATATAATGACCAAAAAGGGAAGGGCACAACTAGATGTTATAACAGTCCTTAATACAAAATTTCAACTTTCTACGGCTTACCGTTTTTGAGTTATGCGAGATAACATACGTACGTACAGACGTCACCACGAAATTAGTCAAAATGGATTCAGGGATGATCAAAATGCGTATTTCCACTGAAATCTGAGAACCGAAAATTTTCGCTATTACAATACTTCCTTTACTTCGTACAAGGAAGTAAACACAAAGAAATACGAGTGACAGCAATGCTAAGTTTATGGCAACCAACTGAAAGTGTAGCTTTGCCTCAAGTTAAAATATATCGTGATAACCGCCATTTTTTAGTATTTGAATATCCCAATAGTTCAGGTATCGCCTGAAGATAATCTACGTCTATTCCAAGATTCAATTAACATTTAATAAAATTATTATTCTAACATTCCATCGCTCAATTGTTTAACTGTTATCCACTTTTAATATACCTCCTAGACATGTTATTCAACATTATTTACTTACGAAAAAAATTAATTCAAACAAGAAAAAAATAACAATTAAAATCGTGCTTTCATATGAATGAAACTAATTAGGATTTAATAACAGCGCGCGGATCGCTGAAGACGTTATTTGCATATCATTAATACTGATTATCACCTTGAGATCTGCAACAGGAGCACTGTGCACTGGATCAATTAACGTTGGCAACACTGTAATGTGAAGCTGTGACCGTCAATTTTAATTGCGTTTAGTGAAATTATGGTGGGTATGCTTCATAAAGTTTTATTTTGTTTGTATGTAAAGTTTATATTTTTAAATTTTATGCAAGAGTTGTTTTAATGGATGTTCTGAAGGATTTTTACTCGATGTGACAAGTAAATGTATTAATTAATCATTTTATGTAATTATTGCGCTTTCCAGTTTTTCTTTATTTAATTATTTTAATTATTATTTTTCAATGTTTATGTATTTTGCGGTTTTATTTTGCATATAATTATATATTATGTAACTATTTGGTAAATGGCTCCGTGGTATCGAATCGGTTTGTGGATTTTGAGAACCCTGGTTTGATCCCACAGACGACAAACAATTTTCACCAAATTAAATCTACTCATGTGGCTCCCCCTCTATTAATATCTTTGGGGACCGTGATTTGACGGCTGGTAACCGCATTTTACTTGATGTGACAAATAAATGTATTAATTAATCATTTTATGTAATTATTGCGCTTTCCAGTTTTTCTTTATTTAATTATTATTTTTCAATGTTTATGTATTTTGCGGTTTTATTTTGCATATAATTATATATTATGTAACTATTTGGTAAATGGCTCCGTGGTATCGAATCGGCTTGTGGATTTTGAGAACCCTGGTTTGATCCCACAGCCGACAAACAATTTTCACCAAATGAAATCTACCCCTGTGGCTCCCCCACTACTAACAACTTTGAGGGCCGCGATTTGACGGCTGGTAACCGCATTTTTACTCGATGTGACAAATAAATGTATTAATTAATAATTTTATGTAATTATTGCGCTTTCCAGTTTTTCTTTATTTATTTTAATTATTATTTTTCAATGTTTATGTATTTTACGGTTTTGTTTTGCATATAATTGTATATTATGTAACTATTGGCTAAATGGCTCAGTGGTATCGAATAGGTCTGTGGATTTTGAGAACCCTGGTTCGATCTCCACAACCGACAAACAATTTTCACCAAATAAATCTACCCCTGTAGCTCCCCCTCTACTAATATCTTTGGGGACCGTGATTTGACGGCTGGTAACCGCATTTTACTTGATGTGACAAATAAATGTATTAATTAATCATTTTATGTAATTATTGCGCTTTCCAGTTTTTCTTTATATAATTATTTTAATTATTATTTTTCAATGTTTATGGATTTTGCGGTTTTGTTTCCATATAATTGTATATTATGTAACTATGGGCTAAATGGCTCAGTGGTATCGAATCGGCCTGTGGATCTTGAGAAACCTGGTTCGATCCCACAGACGACAAACAATTTTCACCAAATTAAATCTACTCATGTGGCTCCCCCTTCACTAACATCTTTGGAGGCCGTGATTTGACGGCTGGTAACCGCATTTTTACTCGATGTGACAAATAAATGTATTAATTAATCATTTTATGTAATTATTGCGCTTTCCAGTTTTTCTTTATATAATTATTTTAATTATTATTTTTCAATGTTTATGTATTTTGCGGTTTTATTTTGCATATAATTGTATATTATGTAACTATTGGGTAAATGGCTCAGTGGTATCGAATCGGTCTGTGGATTTTGAGAACCCTGGTTCGATCCCCACAGCCGACAAACAATTTTTACCAAATTAAATCTACCCCTATGGCTCCCCTTCTACTAACATCTTTATAGACCGTGATTTGACGGCTGGTAACCGCACTTCACGCGAAGAAATATACCACTTACCGAAATCTGCTTCGGTAGAATGCCATACTCAGTGATGGGTAAAAGGCGTGATAATATATTTATTATCAGTACGGTGGTGTGGATAGCGATACGGAATTCGAATCCGGAGATCCCGAGTTCGAATCGCACTGAAGCTAAAAATTATATAAACTATCACACTGCGGCTCGGTGAGTGCGGACCCTGTACTGTAATTGGGATTAAATTCCTGTTGTACAGCGTAACAAATAAATAAATAATTTTATTTAAGACTTACTTCGGTTATTCGTTTCTGTCTGTTATGTTTTTAACATTTGTCTTTGTTTTTTGTTCAACTTACACACAAAATTACTAGTTGGTCAAAGAATTCCCCTCCATTAACATCTTTGAGGGCCTTGATAACCGCACTTCATGCGAAGAAATATATTACTTACCGAGATCTGCTACAGTAGAGTGCCACACCCAGTAATGGGTAAAAGGCGTGATGATCTTTTAGATTTGTTATTAGAGTGAATGTAAATAGGTACTCGTAAATTGAGATGATTTAAGCATGTGGAACATACGTTGAATGAAAGATTAATAAAACAGGTGTTTAGCAGAGAATGAATCGATGTAAACGCGGGATGAAAAATTCCGAGTGTAAAAAATAATCCAGTTTATTTGGAGGGAAATATGAATTTGTTTAAAGCGAGAATGGTGTGTTAGGATAAAGATTGATTATTTGTTGAGTCTAACCTTCATTCATATCCAATCATTTATTCCTCTCAACCTTATGTTCACCAAAATGCACCTCTTACACCAATCTTTCATTCGACATACATTATTTATAAGATACTAATGGATTCATCTGGATTTTACTGTACCATCATACTTCTTTTATTCTTTCTTATGTATTAAAGTAATAATATAACCGTTACATCGTGTAATGACTTCATACATATTTTAATTTGAACGTCACGCACATGTTGTGATATGTCGTGTTTGTCATTATCTCTCTTACAAATTGCAAAAATTACCTAGCTCTAAAGGTTAATCCAAAATTCTCTAAATAACATGTGTTTGTCATGGTTTTAATTACATTTTTCTTTTCAGGTAAGAATCATACTTTCCACAATATGCAGTACCACAGATCTCAACGCGACCGACTAAAGGTAAAAGATTTATTTCTAAATATAAACATTTATACTCGTATTTTAATTTAAGGTTTTTCAAGTATTATGTATAAGAATATATACAGAGATCATTATTTAGTTTTCTAGGTAATTTTAACAAGCCTCTTGTTTTTGTTTTGTCATTTAGTAAGTTCTTCGTATCGAAAATTTTAAAAATGAAATAGTTTATAATATTTCAATTGGTTATTGTAACTCGTGTTTTTGCCAAAAACATTAAAAATATAAAAAATTTGTTAAGATGGACTAAAATTGCATCCCCAGTTCTTGAAATACATTCAAAATTACAATCTCAGTATTTCACATATTTACTTAAGTATGTATTTCTTATTTCTGCAACTGAATGTACATGGGGTGGGACATAAAATATGAACTTTATTTTGTCCTATTAAAATTGCAATAAATATTATTATAATTGTTAATAGTTTATAAATTTCTAGAATAAATATATAAATTTATGTACACTTGAAATGCAAATGTTCGTCATATTTGGTTCAAAATATATTTATGAACACACGTTCTTATTCATGAACGGTAATAAAAGCGTAACAAAGTCCAGCTTAACAGATGAAAATTTAGAAACGATTTTAAAATGGCTACCACAAATATGGAACCCAAAATTGAGATTCGTTTCAAGAAATTTAATTAAACGTAATATTAACACATTGTATTATGTGTTATGATACAGAATAAACATTTTTTCTACAACTGTCAAAAAATGTACATTTTTTTTCATTAAATCAATCCACGAAGTACATGATTTTTTCATCATTTACATTACCATAACAATACGTATTTTACACCCTAGTGCGCAAAATGTGCATTTTGTGGACGCTCCCAAATTATTTCTTTTTCACGTTCTATTGATTATAACACATCAAAAGTACCAAATTCATATAATTTTTAATTGTTTTCCATCAAATTACTTGAATAAGTCTATAATTATTGTATTATTATTTTTTTGTACTCTTATTTTTTTGGTGCGTTCAAATGACTTTTTTGTCTCGACCTACAGTCTCACCTAAAGTAATATTCTCACGCGCAACAAACAAACTTATGTCACGCACTTAATACAAAAATAATAATTATAATAAGTTCATTGGGTGCGGTTTTTAGGTTCGAAAATATATTGTTTTTATTTTTGCATCTAAAAATAAATAGAACAAAAAATATCCACATACAAATTTGAACATTGTATTTTGTATATACAGGGTGTTTCACAACTTAGAGCAAAAAATTAAAGGGTATATTCTGTACGACGTGCTGATCATGAAACAAAAATAATTTTTTTTAAATTCGAAAAATTAAGGGTTGTTAACCTAAAACATTTTTTGTAGTATTGCACTGGATTCGCTTTTCTATTAAACACAAACAATGAAGTAGGTATCAACTACGAAAGAATAATTACACAATTCAATTATTAGCAGTTATTTATAATAGAATTTTATTTAATTAATAACTTTAACATAATCACCCACCCAGTGGCAGTGGCAACGAAAAATTTTGCACTGGGAAACATGGAAAAGAGTTTTGCGATTAAAAAAAAATCGTTTTGCTTCATGATCAGCACGTCGTACAGAATATACCCTTTAATTTTTTGCTCTAAGTTGTGAAACACCCTGTATATAGTGATTGACCCGGAAGCAATTTTCCATTCAAAATGTGGCTCGCCTATAAAAAAAGTTTGGCCATGCCTGATCTATCTTGTATTCCATGTCGATCACTTATTATTAAAATCGGTCCATTCCTCCTCTGGACATTGAACCAGAGTTATTCTTGCTTCAATTCATTCGCAAAAAATCTTCTCATCATCAATGTTCACGATTAGTTGAGCACTTCGTCAAGTAGCGAATAGCAATGCGAATAGCCTTGACCCTGTACTTGACTCGATTATATTCGAATGTTGAACATGATGTAACTTATACTGAATTGTTACTGTTGTCTGTCAGATTTAAGTGCGGTTATCGTTGTACAATTTTGTCTTGTATTGGAAATTGTAGGAACATGATACATGTTATTTTAAATGTACGTAGTTAAATGATTTAATAGGTAGTATAATTAGAGGAAATAGAATTGCTACTGGAAAGTGAGGAAAATAAAATTATTATAATATTTTACTCAGTCTGATTTTCTGATTGTAAGAATTTTTGAGAGAAGAAATGAAACAGTAGTTTGAAAAGCATAGTAAATTCATTTGTTCAATCCTGCTATTGAAACATGTTATTTCTAACTTGGATACAAACCTTGAAACCCTTTGTTTTGTCCACTGAAGGTATTTCTATGGCAACGGGTGGGTGAAAGTAGTGAGCGAAAGTACTTTCAGCCACTTACTTGTCATTACCGAAAATAGGAATAACTACAAGTTTTTTTGAAAATTATTTATTTATATGAAAGTGCACATTGCATTTATTGAAAACAGGGTGACTTACGCCAGACATGCCAGCAAATAAAAATGGATCCATCTCAGTTACAACATGTACATTTTTTGATTGCATCCACCCACGAAATTTTTTCATCTCTTCAGATATCTTCCTTTTGATTTCTCAGGCAATAATTGAAACGTAGCGGCATCAGCTTCTTTTAAAATAATTTCTGGTATAGTAACATCGTCATATTCTTCCATTTTCTCAATTATTAATAATATTTTCACAATGCAACGGTAAATTATTTGATATTCGCAAATATTTATTTATATTTAAACAAACGAACCATAGCAACGCAATGGCATCTATGAATGTTCATTTATACTATATAGACAGCCATACAAATCTTAATATTTTTTAAGTATTTCAATAGCAGAATTGAACAAAACGCTATACATCACTCGAGAAGAAACGAATTCGCTCACTTATGTGCCTTTGAAACTGACACATGCGTGAGCGAAATTCTTAGTTTCTTCTCTTGTAATGTAATATACTATTCCAGTCATAACTTTTCATCCAATAAAATGACAGTATTTTGTTGAATTGAAGCAATCCCAGTAGTATTTCACTAGTGAAAATTGTCGCAAATCGTTGCTTAGATATAACGTTTGTTAACTATTTTAAGTAGATGAATATTGTTGAATTTTATTTGACTTTGTTTACTTTGCTTAGTTGTGTCAAAATGAAACAATGTAAATTGAGCACCAAGGCAATAGTAGTTTTAAAATACTGCAGGTAACATTTTTTTTGGAGTAAATTAAATATTTCGAGGAATTGTCAAGCCAAATACCATACGTGACTATGATTTTCCTTTGGTCATTTTTGCCTAGATCACTCCTGCTTGTTGCTTTAAGAAAATCTACACTCGTGCTGTCGCACTCGAGCAGATTTTCGTCGCAACAAGCAGTCGTGAATCATGACGACAAAAATTTCCGGCAAAATCAGTCACTAATGGTATTATATCTGATAATTTTTCAAATTAAAATCCTTCTTTATCGACAATACAAAATTGTTAGACTAAAATTTGGTATAGATTTCTCTAGATGTAATTTTCTTTTAATATAATAAGCTGATGAATTTTTTTTTTTTTTCAAAATTGTGTTTCTGTACTTTATCCGCCCAATGTTTCAATTGTCTAAGATCTTGAGGTTCCGGGTATGATCTAAAAACACGTTGGAACCTGCAGTAATGAGCTCCTTCACTACAGCCACAAACTAATAAATTTGTCATTTATATTGAAATTAGACTCAAAAAACGTTGTACTAGAAACAAAGTTTCAAAAATGTTATTGGTTATTTGAGTGGTTAATGTTATTAAGTCTGATATCAGAGCATTGCGATCTTTTTTTAACCATCTCTCTCGCACAATAAATCTATTCAGAATTTTTGCTACTATTTATGTCTTTTGTCTTCGTCGAACTGATAGTTAATTTTGAGGTTATTGTTATGTTTACGTCGTTATATACAGAATTGATAACTATATTTTAAATAAATATTTAATATATATTTTTTCTTGATTATATTAATGTCCGAAGATCCCAAGTTCGAATCGCACTCAAGCTAAATATTATATGAACTATCACACTTTGGCTCGGTGAGTGCGGACCCTGTACTGTAATTGGGATTAAATTCCTGTTGTACAACGTAACATAAATAAATATGTTACTTAGATAAAATGGATGATAAATACTGCCTAGTGTGAAACTTTGATTAGGTTTACACAAATCAGTCAAGACAAATTTAAACTGAATTGTGTAGATCAGGAAACCGTAGTAATCAAACCTTAGACTAAG
The DNA here is from genome assembly GCA_947425015.1 of Pterostichus niger. Taxonomy (NCBI): domain Eukaryota; kingdom Metazoa; phylum Arthropoda; class Insecta; order Coleoptera; family Carabidae; genus Pterostichus; species Pterostichus niger. The sequence goes on along the minus strand of OX380338.1, from coordinate 4,175,371 downwards.
ATAATCTTACAGTTTATTTATTTTCTTTTCTGAAATAACTGATAGCAATGCATTTGCCACTAAAGTTATTTAAACTTCATTTATATATTTTTCTAAATGATAAAGTAGATCATATATATGACTACAATTATATGTGAGCTCCGCTGTTTGAAATTCACATTTTCTTTAAAAAATCATTACACCTCAATGAATATAAATTAAGACTTTCTAGAACTGTACATTGTTTTCAATTTAGATGAAATTTCATTAAAAAAATATAGTGCAAGACCCCATTGTTTGTTTTAACAATTGAAGTAATCCAAGTTGTAGGTCGTTAATCTACCAAAATATGCAAGAGCAGAGCTCAGTAAAACAAAAATTGTTTATATTTGTTCAGTCACCAATATTTTTTATTTATGTTACGCTGTACAACAAGAATTTAATCCCCAATTACAGTAGAGGGTCCGCACTCACCGAGCCGTATTGTAGTAGTTCATATAATGTTTAGCTTGAGTGAGATTCAAACTCGGGATCTTCGGATTCGAATGCCATATTGCTATCCACACCACCGTACTGACGGTTTTCCTAAGTATAATAATATTTTGATGAAGAGAACTAATATGATTCATATTTAACTTTGAAAATGAAAACAGATTAGTGTATTTCCGGTGACCTTGGCAGCTGGATGCATGCGGGATGTACACAAATCAATTGAAGCAACTGCATAAACAAATTGGTCCCACGCTCGCTAAACACACGGATCTAGTAAACTCTTCCACGAACCAATCAATCTTTCCGTGTTTCATATTTTGCTTTTGAAGTGCCCTTACGCATTTCGCAACTTTACTCAACGTACATACTAGTTCTGGGTTATTGCAGTGACTAAGCCATCGACAGTGACGCAGTTTGAAGTGAGGTTTATTGTTTATTGATATTATAGAAGATATATACGAGCTACAATTATATTCAGCAAGATTTAATAAATGGCCAGTTTCGAACTTTCAAAATGATCAGAATTAGAACTGCTTTCCTATTTCACTTTTAAGCTCTTCAGAACTATAATTGCAGGAAACTCTTTTAGTAGTAATTTACCACGTATATGTGGAAACCTATGGGGTAGGTGGCTCAGTGGTATCGAGTCGGTCTGTGGATCTTGAGAACTCTGGTTCGATCTCCACAACCGACAAACAATTTTCGCCAATTTAAATCTACCCCTGTGACTCCTCCTCCACTAATATCTTTGAGGGCTTGATTTGACGGCTGGTAACCGCACTTCACGCTAAAAAATTACTTATATATCTGCTTAGGCACAGTGCCACATCCAGTAATGGGTAAAAGGCGTGATGATATATTTATTTATTTATTTATCTGGAAACCATACCATGGTATAGATGACTCAATGGTAACGGTTGATCTTGAGAACCCTGGTTCAATCCCCACAGCCGACAAACAATTTTCACCAAATTGAATCTACCCCTATGGCACCCGTTCCACTAATATCTATGAGAGCGTGATTTGACGGCTGGTAACCGAACATCACACACACAAATATATGACTTACAGAAATATATTAGGTCCGAGTTTTATACCCAGTAATGGGTAAAAAGCGAGATAATATATTTTTTCCACTCCTAACACTGTAAGTACATTGTTATTACTTTGTTTTTAGGAAGGCAAGTTGATTTTACTAAGAAGATATTGGTTGCCATTGACGACGGGATGTAAGTGAAAATTTACATCCCTAGGGTAAAAAATAGAGACACATTTATTGTTGATATTTTATTCATTGATATGTATGTTAATAGTACAGTTATTACAATTTGTCACATTATTTACAAAATTTGGATAAATATTTTTCCGATTTTTCTTCATTTCTATGCTGCTGTTCTCGCACTTGTCACAATCAATATTATCTATATTTGGATATGTCAGTATGGTGTAGGTGGCTCAGTGGTATCGAGTCGGCCTGTGGAGAACCCTGGTTTGATCCCCACAGCCGACAAACAATTTTCACCTATTTAAATCTACCCCTGTGGCTCTCCCTTCACTAACATCTTTGTGTGCCGTGATTTGACGGCTGGTAACCGCACTTAACGCGAAAAATATCTCACTTAGATCTGCTTAGGCAGAGTGCCACACCCAGTAATGGGTAAAAGGCGTGATGATATATTTTATTTATATAAATAACACTTGTGACTACCCCTCCATTACCATCTTTGAGGGAAGGGTGATATGACAGCTGGTAACCGTACATCTTTCACAGAAATATATTCATTATGGCAAAGTTTCACACTCAGTAAAGTGTAAAAAGCGTGAGGATATATTTATTTATTTTATATTTTATCTAGTAGTACTGATTAGTTAACTTTGCAGAAGCCGCAAAAAGCCGCTATTTTGCCATTTATCGCCTATTAATCAACCGACAACTTATCTTGCCTCGTGTATCGCCGAATCGGAAGAGGAAATACCGATAACTGCGTTTGACTTACATTCGCGTGCATTCTTATCTCGGAATGAGTCTTTCTCTAATTAACACCACACACAGCGACACTTAATCATTAGTTATTATTCCGTCGTTTCTTCACGCCTCATTATAGCTACCCGGAACGATGTTAATACCGCTTTATAATTACTAAAGGAAAGTAACATCTGTGTTTGAAATTCCTGACGAATTGTTTATTATTTATATTTTGTTCTTATACTATCTTTATTTATTATTTATTTATTTGTGGGGTAGGTGGCTCAGTGGATCTTGAGAACAATTTTCTAAATCTACCCCTGTGGCTGCCCCTCCACATATTTGGGGGTCGTGATTTGACGGCTGGTAACCGCGGGTCACGCGATGAAATATATCACTTATCGAGATCTACTTAGGCAGAGTGCTACTCTCAGTAATGGGTAAAATGCGTGATGATATATTTATTATACTAACTTTATTTTAAATTGATGTAGGTATTGCGACAACTTATAATATTTCCAAACTATTTTGAACATTTGTCTTCTTATATATTTGACTAAATTTCAAACATTTCTAAATTATATAATTCACGAATTAGAAACAATTAAAAATGGTATAAATTAGTAATTTGCTTTATGAAACTGCCTAACAAGAATTAGGAACTTAAAAATTAGCACACTTATAATATTACAACTTCCCAAATCAATTTGAAACAGTAATACTATTTTCATCTACGAGGGTCGTTCAATATGTCCTTAGAAAATCCAAGAGATGGTGCTCGTAGTATCGAAAATGAATTTTTTCCAGTAAGCAGCACTCCTAACTAGTCAACTGTTAGAGTTTTAGCTTTAGCCGTCACGTAGTTTCATTGTTGTTGTCAATTGTAGTAAAAAACTTTTGATTGTTTATAATAATGGATAAAAGTTAGTTTCGAGCGGTGATTAAACATCTGTATTTAAAAGGCTTAACGCCGAATACAATACAATTGGGTGAATGAGTTTAAACGTGGCCGTACATCCAGAAAAGATGAACATCGTTCCGGACGCCCTGTAGAAGTGTCTACCCCCGAAATGATTGACCAAATCCACGATATGGTTTTAAGTGACCGACGAATCAAAGTGCGCGAAATAGTTGAGGCTACAGGCATATCACAAGGCACAGTCGCTTTAATTTTGCACGAAAAATTAGGTGTGAAAAAAATCTCGGCAAGATGGGTGCCGCGGTTGCTCACAGTGGAGAATAAACGCAATCGTGTGGTGGACTCTGAGGCTGTTTTGGCGCTTTTCCGTCGTAATCCTGAAGATTTTCTGCGTCGATACATAACTGTGGATGAGACTTGGATACATTACTACACTCCAGAGACAAAAGAACAGTCAAAACAGTGGATTTTTAAAGGCGAACGGGCTCCGAAGAAGGCGAAGACGGAGAAATCGGCTAGCAAGGTTATGGCAACGGTCTTTTGGGATGCACGCGGAATCATCTTCATCGACTATTTGGAAAAGGGAAAAACGATAACAGGAGCGTATTATGCGTTGTTATTGGACCGGCTGAGCGAAGAAATAAAAGAAAAAGTCCTCATTTGAAACGCAAAAAGGTCCTTTTTCATCAAGACAATGCACGTGTGCACACCTGCGCAGTTGCGATGGCCAAAATTATGGAATTAAAGTTCCAATTATTGCAACATCCACCGTATTCACCAGATTTGGCCCCCAGTGACTTTTTCTTATTTCCAAACTTAAAGAAATGGCTTGGCGGACGAAGGTTTACGTCCAATGAGGAGGTCATCGCCCAAACGGAAGCCTATTTTGAGGGACTTCCGAAATCCTACTTTTTGGACGGCTTAAAAAATTTGGGAAAACGATTAGAGAAGTGTATAGAGATAAAAGGAGATTATGTAGAAAAATAAAAAAAAATCTACCCAAAAAAAGTGTTTTTTCTACTTTTTTCTAAGGACTTATTGAACGACCCTCGTACCATTTTCAATTAATATGGGGTAGGTGGCTCAGTGATATCGAGTTGGCTTGTGGATTTGAGAACCCATTGTTGAGCTGACAAACAACTTTAATAACAGGGCTTAGATATCTTAAAATCTTCGCTCTACAAGCTCGGATTTCAAACTCACAACATTCCTAGGTATGTTAATATATAAAGAAATATATATAGGTATGTATGTTAATAGCTATAAATTTAAATCTTATGTCATCATTGAAAATGAGTTTTTAATCCGAGATAGACCTTCCTTCTGATATCGAAGAATCTGCTAATTTGGCCGTCAACTGTTTCATACCAGAAACATTATTAAATCTATATAAATCCTAACAATTTTAATAAATAGTTTTTTCCGTTATTTGCAAACATTTTTGAGAAAGTTCAAGCTGTCAACATTCATTACGTAACTAGTTCTGTAAAGAATTCTTTACATAACTCTTAAATGACAGGAAAAAATTTGATGTAAAACAGGACTTTTCATAACGGAATTAGGGACAACATTTTGTGTAACCTGAAAATGAATTATATAGCTGTTCATGATTCATGTGGTCAAATTCATAGTAGATATACAGGGTGTTTCACAACTTAGAGCAAAAAATTAAAGGGTATATTCAGTACGACGTGCTGATCATGAAACAAAAAGATTTTTTTTTTAAATCGCAAAACTATTTTCTATGTTACCCAGTCCAAAATTTTTCGTTGCCACTACCACTGGGTGGATGATTATGTTAAAATTATTAATTAAATAAAATTCTATTATAAATAACTGCTAATAATTGAATTGTGTAATTCCTCTTTCGTAGTTGATACCTAATTCATTGTTTGTGTTTAATAGGAAAGCGAATCCAGTGCAGTACTACAAAAAATGTTTTAAGTTAACAACCCTTAATTTTTCGAATTTAAAAAAAAATTCTTTTTGTTTCATGATCAGCACGTCGTATATACCCTTTAATTTTCTGCTCTAAGTTGTGAAACACCCTGTATAATATATATATATATATAGGTATGTTAATAACTATAAATTTAAAGCTTATGTCATCATTGAAAATGAGTTCTGAATCCGAGACAGACCTTCCTTGTGATATCGAAGAATCTGCTAATTTGCCCGTCAACTGTTTAATACCAGAAACATTATTAAATCTATATAAATCCTAAAAATTTTAATAAACAGTTTTTTCCCTTATTTGCAAACATTTTTGAGAAAGTTCAAGCTGTCAACATTTATTACGTAACTAGTTATGTAAACAATCCTTTACATAACTCTTAAATGACAGTTATGAAAAAAAGGAGTTGATGTAAAACAGGACTTTTATAACGGAATTAGGGACAACATTTTTTGTCACCTGAAAATGTATTATATAGCTGTTCATAATACATGTGGTCAAATTCATAGTAGATATATATTGCTGTCAATGTCAATTCTGTTAGAGTAACATGCATTTTACAATCGCAATCACATATCATGTGTACTGTACAAGTATGTTACGTTACGTTATGTTTGTATGTATCTGTCTCTACTTGGCAATAAGTAATCACCTCAGGCAGCAGTTCTCAACCTTTTAAGGTATTGTACTCTTTTCATATTTAACAGTTACTTCATCACTGGGAATAACTCTCCTGCACATGTGTTCCGAACAACCATGTGGCCTGACCATTTTTATTACTTATGACTATTTTCAGTTTTGCTAACGTTGTTTTTTAAACCACGGACCTGAACCGTAACGAAATCGTAGCTGAAAACCGCATAGATATTGACCATTTTATGAAACTGTAACCAAAAAATCAAACTTGAAATGAAATTTTAATTTATTGTGTAACTAAAAATGTAACTGAACTGGTATGATTTCGATTCTAAAACAAATACGAAGAAGAATAAAAGTTATCAGTTTTTATAATTCCTATAAAGCTACAGTTTTTACAGTCGTATAAAAATATATTCGTTTATGGCACGCTTTTTGTAGAACACCTGTTATAAGTAGTCAAAAATTTCATTAAATAAATTACGTAACAGTATGTTATGCATCAAGGGAGGGAAACAAGCGATTATTCCTCGCCTTCAGCTCGAGCCTTCGGCCCTCGCTTACGTCTCGGTTTGCCAACTTCACACAAGGGATAATCGCGCCCTCCCGTGAAGCATATTATACTTTTCGTAACAAGTGCACAAAAATTACTGTCTTCTCAAAACAAATGTCAAATATGGGTTGCATAACTAGTTACCTAGGAAACGCCGCAAACAGCTAATAATAGTAGTCTCTATGGAGAGAAACATGCTACCTAGGGAGAGAGACATCCTACATACGGAGAGAAATATAATGTTTCTCTCCCTAGGGGAGAAAAGCAGTGTTTCTGTCTCTAAAATTAGGGAATAAGAACGTGTTTCTTGTGCATGTGTTACGAAAATAAATAAATAAATGGGGCAGTTTTTGTTGCCCGCATATATCATGTGGTATGCTGGTTGCTTCCGTCACTTTGTTTCTTAGAATTTTTCTAGACATATAACAATAATACGGAATAGTTTGAATGAATATTACAAAATTATATAAAAAAATAACTTTGTATATTTCTCTATATTTTAAAAATTATTTCAAGTTAAGTTTCTGACGTTCCTTTAACTTATGACGTCAGTAGCGTTGCATGCACGTCACTATTAACTTTTAAAAAATAATTAAGACAATACGGAAATGTTTTTATATGAATATATTTTTTATTTGTCGGACTTGATATCTGGCTTTCGAAATAAAACATTAATAAACATATCAACACTGCTATTTCAAAATTCTTGGAATCCTGAAATCCACAATATTGTTCAGCTAATCCATTTCCACGAAGTATTTATATGTAAAAACTAAATGCTTTGACCATCTAATAATTTTGTTTGTAAGTTGAACAAAAAACAAAGGCAAATGTTAAAAACATAACAGACAGAAACGAATAACCGACTTAAGTCTTGTAAAAATAAATAAATGAATATATCATCACGCCTTTTACTCATTACTGGATGTGGCACTCTGCAGTAGCAGATCTCGATAAGTGATATATTTCTTCGCGTGAAGTGCGGTTAGATTTAATTTGGTGAAAATTGTTTGTCGGCTGATTCGATACCACTGAGCCACCTACACCATCATGGTATTATGTTTATATTTTTTTATTTATCAGTATTTTTTTGTAATTAACAATTTATTAACTTATTATTTGGCTTTATTTTTTATAATATCCCTTAGCTACCAAAATAATTTTTGATCAAAGTACATAGGTCCCAGGTTTAAATTTTTCTCTCTGTAATTGAATTTATATCATCAATTCTTAAGTACTTACTAAAAAAAACTAATTGAAAATTCTTGTTACATTCGATATCTATGTAAGTATATAAATAAATCAAATTAAATTTTTGGCGGTACAACTAGTTATAAATAAGGTAATTTGTCCTGCATTCTAATTGTATTTTATTTGCCGCCATTTGGCACGTGTATATCAATTCACTAACCAAGTAACTAACTAGCATAAATAAACTGATTGACCGAAGAAGATGTATTACTTACTTTAAACTAAGTCTTAATTAGTAAATCTTATAGAGTAGATATCAAATAGTTATCTATTTCAGTAAGTTTAAGTTAGAGGGCAAATAAAATGTACCCATTGGGAAATTGGGATTTCGTGTTATAATTTTTTTCTACAATTGCTATGAAAAGTTGACAATCATTTGTCATGGTAAAGTTGACGTTTTCTGTGGAACAATCGAAAAATATCTTTGTCGCGCGCTTATTTCAATAGTTAGCAGGGATACAAACAAAACAGAAACTTGTCATATTGACAGTTGACAGAACGAATTTAATAATTTAAGATGCAATCGTAGAAAAAATTATTATCATGAGCGTAAAGTGTCTTTGTTCCTCTTACACTATTGCAGCTCTCGCATTCGATTCGCGCTGCAATTACCGTGCTCGAGTAACAAGGAATCAATTTATGCTCTTAATACACAAATAACTATTGGCTTTATTATTTTTCCAATTTGAAGGACTATTAGAGAAATATAGTTATGGTAAAAGATGTATTATGAATCTATTTATACTACTAGTTGAAACACAAATATTTGTAGTGTTTCAGATGTGTCAGACGTAGACAGTAAGTCACCTAGGCTTTCAGGAGAGTTAATTGAATGTGAGCCAAAACACGTAAATGAGCGTGTAATTTTTTTAAAACGAGCTGACAAATTCTGGACGTTGTGTCGTCGTAAATAAATGATTTTTTTGTTTTAAAATAATATTTGTATTTTTCCTGCTATTTTAACCTTGATCCACGTCATGTTTGTGGTTACAAAGTTGTGAATGACACAGTTAAATCATAACTAACTAGGATATATGAAAACATACATACATCCCATGAAATGGAGTAACATGAACACTTGAACATTTATTCATCACTTTTCAGTGGTATCGAGTCGGCCTGTGGATTTGAGACACTCGGATTTGACTTCCACAGCGATTAGCAATTTTCAGCACGTTCAAACTAACCCTGTGGATTCCTCACCGTTGACATCTTTGGGGGCCGTGATTTGACGGTTGATAACCACACAAATATATCATTTACCAAAATCAGCTACAGTCGAGTGCTACAGTCAGTGATGGGTAAAAGGCGTGATGATATCTTTATTTATACTAATCTCAATTATATATAGGTAGTACAGGTTCAGACTCATTTGGTAGTTCATATATTTTTAGCTTAAGTGGAATTCGAACCCGGGATCTTCTAATTCGAATGACGTAACACTATTAGCATGACTGTATTACCGGAAAATTTATAGTATTATCAAATTTCTTCACAAATTTTAGACTAATTTTCAGTTTAAATATATAAAATAAATAAATATATCATCACGCCTTTTACCTATCACTGGGTGTGGCACTCTGCCCAAGCAGATTTCGGAAAGTGTTATATTTCCTCGTGTGAAGTGCGATTACCAGCCGTCAAATCACGGCCTCTAAAGATATTAGTGGAGGTGGAGCTACAGGGGTAGATTTTAAATTGGTGAAAATTGTTTGTCGGCTGTGAGGATCGAAACAGGGTTCTCAAGATCTACAGGCCGACTCGATACCACTGAGCCACCTACCCCATAATTAAATCATGTATAATAAAAACAAATGGAAACAACTTTCAGGAAAAAATGAACTACAGTCCGGGTGGTTTGAGATAACAGCGAGATTATTTAAATCATATTTGATATTGACTCTGATTGATTGATTGAAACGTCAAATTGAAAATATGTTTACATAGCATATTATATGATGTGCCAGCTACTGTCAACGTCACAATTTTTTTAACATATTCTTTAGAAGGTACGAACAAAAAAAAAGTGCAACAACATAGCGTGTTTATCATTATTTTTGAAACATCACATCGAAAATAATGGCCATCTAATTATTTCATAATCAAACATAATATCACAATTTAAGCACGCATGCTAAAAATAGAAATACTATTCTCCAAATTGCTGAAAAACAGCCGAATCCTTTTACTTCCTAAATCTCTGGATGAATCTAGCCGACGAAAATCAAAGCATATTATCACTATAAAAAACAATCGCGTGTGTAGTGTATTTTTATTGTTTCATAGCACGCTTGCTATGATTCATGTTTTTCCCGCTTCAACATATAGAGCAGCCTGCTGCCGACTAGTCTAGCAGGCAGCAGGCCCTGCTTGCTCTATCGCTATTGCTAGCCGATCGCTGTTCAACTGTCTCAGGTCTCAGTAACACGGCAACGCTGGAAGCAGTAGGAACTGTTTTAAGTTAAGCACCACGTGAAATAGTTATCCGTGCTTTTTGTTGTTTTTTTTTGACAGTTGCGTTATTCAGATTTTTGTGAAGTTTGTTGTTAGTGTTTGTGGTGACTGTCATTTATCAGTGGCGGATTCTGTTGTTTTGTGGTTGTTTATTGTTTGCTTTTGTGGTAGGAAGTAAAGTTTGGTTTCAATGGTATGTTTATTTTTATCATATAGACAGAACTATGGAAGAATTTGATTTTCTGGTATTTATATTTCTTTGTCTTGTTATGTTGATTCATAAATTAGGTTATTGTGAACTTGTTATGATTAATATACTGCCATGGCATTTTTATAAAAAGCAGATTGCTACATTAATTCAACATGAATTTCATTTTAATTGGTTACTTTGTGGAATTTTTAATTACATCTGATACGTTTCACTTTTGACAACTGGAATAATAAAATTATAATTTTCATGTCTTTGTTAATTAAGTATGAAAGGATATTATACAGGGTGTTTCAGGACTAGTGTAACAAACTTTAACAGCGTATTCCTGAGGTCATTTTGAGCCAAAAATGTCATATGAACATAGGTCCTATTCCTTCTAGTTACCAAAATACAAAAGGTTGAAGTTCTATAAATAACACGACATATTCAAATTTTTGTAATCAAGATACTTTCGGAAAACAAAAGTGCGAGCAAATAGGGGATGGGAAAGTTGGCTTCTATTTGGATATCTGTCTTGGTATTCTCTGGACGCATAACGGGCATTACCATTACATAATCCATAAATAAAAATCATATCTGCATATTCAGCAGTACTATAACCATCCATTATGAAACAATAATACAATCAAAAGTACAACAATTTTTAATTAAGACAAATAAGGTATGACTTTTCAATAAAATTCTTGTTTTCCGAAAGTATCTTGATTACAAAAATTTGAAAATGTCGTGTTATTTATAGAACTTCAACCTCTTGTATTTTGGTAACTAGAAGGAATAGGACCTATGTTTATATGACGTTTTTTGCTCAAAATAACCTCAGGACTAAGCTGTTAAAGTTTGTTACACTAGTCTTGAAACACCCTGTATACCCAAAATAATTTTAAAAGAAAATATAGCCATTAAAGACCCGTATTTCAATCTTAAACAAGCTACCGAATATTGCCAAATCAACGAAAAATATTGCACTGTAAATATAAAATTTATACATATTCGTTTTCATGTTTTATGCGATATCGTTGTAAAACAAAGTTGAAGAAGAATAGAAATCTTTTTAAATGATTATCCATCGTGTTAAGTTTATAGATTGTAATTGTACAAATATCAAAATTGATATTCACTTATTTCATACTGTTTTTAGTGGCCTATTCTTCTCTAATATAATTAGATACTTTAATATGACAGCTAGACCCTATTTCACAAAACTCCATTTGTAAATTACCACTGTAAAACTACAAAACCATTGTTACAAATAGCTACAAGAATAGGTAACTATGGTTTTTGAAGCTTTACAATGGTAATTTATAAATCTTTTTGAAATTAAACCCTGATAGCCTCAATTTACTTTAGAATAAGTAATCTAGCGAAATCTGTAATTGCAGAATTGCATGGTTAGAACCAGAGGAAATGTTGATGATTTTACTATAATTTTGACAGATTCTACATCGTTTTTAATTTTGTTTTAAAATTCCCCATAACATCTTTGAAATAGACCCGATTGAATAAAGCGATATTACCTAACATAACAGCATGTTAATAGTTATCAGTGACCAAGATGGCTGACACCACATTTTATATATTTTCTTATTTTTAATGTTATAATTAATATTTGTAATTAATAATTATTAACTTAATGTAAATAAATGAATATATCATCACGCCTTATACTCATTATTGAGTGTGGCATTCTTCCGTAGCAGATTTCGGTGATATATTTCTTCGCAGTGAAGTGCGATTACCAACTGTCAAATCACGGCCCTTAAAGATGTTAGTGGAGGGAAAGCCACAGGGGTAGTTTTAATGTGGTGAAAATTGTCGGCTGTGGAAATCGTGCCCGGGTTCCTAAATCTACAGTCCGACTACCCCGCAATGTATACTATAGAAATTATGACTTTTTAAAATACTTGGACATTTCTTAGATGCGTGTTTTTTAATTCTTCTTCAACTTTTTCTTGTAGTTAACTAATAGTGAAATTCTGTAATGAATCTGTAACTTTATAGATTCATAAATCTGGAAATAATGAACAAAATCGCATCAATATTTATTGATAAATAGAAAATATATTATAAAGTCGTACGATTCGTTGCGATTTTGTTCATCATTTATAGATTTACGAATCTATAAAACTTATGATTTTATACAGAATTTCAGCATTAGTTTTATGTAACCGAGTCGTAGATGTTTTTAACATGGAAAATTAGTTGTTTGAAAACCAATAGTTTTTACACTATCGACCTTACTGGTACAGAAGTATAGTAACGACACACTAAAATGACAGTCGACTTAGAACCGTTATGAATTATAACATGCTTGTGGTGGGATTCCATAACTTTGGTTGGAATCGGAGGTGGACATATTTTTTCTAATTATTTTTTCCTAATACATTTTTACTCATGTACTGTGAAGTCTTTCCTCGTTCTGTTTAGGTTAGGTTAGGTTATAAAAATAATAATTTAGGAAAAAAGTATTATTAGGAAAAACGGATTAGGAAAAATGTCCTACAATCGTTGGTCTCATTTGAACTTGTTATCATATCTGAATAAATCTAAATAACAACTACAAATATATTTCCAATGGTTATTGTAGTTGTTATTAGTTACAGAATCCCACCCTTATTTTGTATGTTTTCCATGACAGCACTATTAGTTTCAAACTTCGATACCTGCAACTATAGACGTATTCTATTTGTCATTTTGGTTCAGATTAAACTTACTTTTATTGGACCTGAACATTTATTTATTTAGTTGGCTTACTTCATGAACTTTATTTACGATTGAAATAGTCTGCACCAATAAGTGCATCAGTTTGCTTGGTTCAGTTCAGACATTTAAAGCTCGATTCTCAAAAAAGTTTAGCTAATATTTATGTATTTATGTTACGCTGTACAACAGGAACTTAATCCCAATTACAGTACAGGATCCGCACTCACCGAGCCGCAGTGTGAGCAGTTGATATAATTTTTAGCTTAAGTAAGATTCGAACTCGGAATCTCTGGATTCGAATTCCATATCGCTATCCACACCACCGTACTGACGGATATTGAATTGTAGATTAGTTAATCTTACTCTAGTCTGATATTTAAAAGTAAATTTAACACGTTTTCGAAATATTTATTTATTTATTTATTTATTTATGTTACGCTGTACAACAGGAATTTAATCCCAATTACAGTACAGGGTCCGCACTCACCGAGCCGCAATGTGATAGTTCATATATTTTTTTAGCTTGAACGCGATTCGAACTCGGGATCTCCGGATTCGAATTCCGTAATGCTATCCACACCAGCGTACTGACGGACTAATATAATAGGTACCAAGATAGATTTGTTTTAGAATATGGTTTAAGGATAATTTGAATGACCCAAAATTCAGGATTAGCTAAAACTAATTTGTGAATTGGGGTGTGAAGTGAACCAAGCGGCAAATGGAAGCTTATTTATTAGTTATTTGATTGGAGAATTCGTTAATAAAAAGTGACATTTATGTTCTTTGGAATTAAGTTGTAAACTGTGCAACGAATAACAATCATCTAGTATATTTGGAAACAAATAATAAAGTCTGGCATTCTTCCTGCAAGTTTATAAATAGTTCTTCTGTCGGTTCCTTTCATGTTACAGGTGTCATTCGCTTGTTCTCTTTGCCATGGCGAATCTAGAATTTCTGAGGCTTGAAATTAAAAATAAATATATCATCATGCCTTATACTCATTACTGGGTGTGGTACTCTGTCGTAATAGATCTCGATAAGTGGTATACAGGGTGTTTCAGGACTAGTGTAACAAACTTTAACAGCTTATTCCTGAGGTTATTTTAAACCAAAAATGTCATATGAACATAGGTCCTATTCCTTCTAGTTACCAATATACAAGAGGTTGAAGTTCTATATATAACACGAAATTTTCAAATTTTTGTAATCAAGATACTTATGGAAAACTAGAGTTTTATTGAAAAGTCATACCTTATTTGTCTTAATTAAGTTTATTTATTAATATTAACGAATACGATTTAGAGAACAAAACAAAAAATGACACAATTAAATAGACACAGAACAACATAAAAAAACATGGAATAGGTTAACACAATATGAAATAAGATAACAAATTTTAAAAAAATTACAGAAAGTGTTCAAAATAAGCGCCTTGAACTCGTATGCATGTTATTATTAATAAATAAAATTAATTAAGACAAATAAGGTATGACTTTTCAATAAAACTCTTGTTTTCCGAAAGTATCTTGATTACAAAAATTTGAAAATTTCGTGTTACATATTTATAGAACTTCAACCTCTTGTATTTTGGTAACTAGAAGGAATAGGACCTATGTTCATATGACATTTTTGGCTCAAAATGACCTCAGGAATAAGCTGTTAAAGTTTGTTACACTAGTCCTGAAACACCCTGTATTTATGCCCGTCAAATCTTGGCCCTCAAAAATGTTAGTAGAGGAAGAGCTATAGAAGTAATTTTAATGTGGTGAAAATTGTTTGATTTGAGAATCAAACCTGGGTTCTTATCATACTTTGACTGGACGAGTGCGGGCCCTGTACTGTAACTAGGATTAAGTTCCTGTTGTACAACGTAATATAAATAAATACATTTCAAAAACAAGCGCAGAAAGACACTCTTTCCTTATCTTTTTGATGAATTGTTTACTTGTTATTATAGAGTGTCTAACTATAATTGTATGACATTTACTTTCATTATCAAGTTCAAGTCGACGCTTTCTTCCTTTCTTATCTTTATAGATTCGTTGTTAGAGGAGTGGGCGCCAGTGAAAGATTAGCATAGGAACAAATGAATGAATGTGATGGAAGGTTTGTTGCGTGAGGAAAGATTTCGAGGAATAAATGAGCTTGTATGGAGGGAATGTGAATGTTGTTGAAGGGAGAATTGTGATTTAGAATGAAACTATTGGACGAAGCTTGAGGAGTGTTAATGTTTTAAGGGTTTGTGCTGCCCCATTTAATGGGGTATAGCTATATACTATTACGTTTGGAATTTATAGAACAAGGTAGGTTATACTAATAGGAATGATTTCAAGTTAAACAACATTTTGAACGTTTAACGTGTCACTTGTCAATCAACAAAATATTAAATGTCAAAATTTAATCGATGTTTGTAACTGATTTTTATAAATTTGTTTTTATTAACTAGCACTTTCCTTAGTTGTACATAAAACTTGAAATCTGTTATGGTCTATATTATATATATATACTTAAATACCTACAAGTGTTCATTTACATAATAGGTGAAAAAAAAAATTAATTTAATGAATTTTATATTTTTCATGTGAGAATTGTTGTCGGCTGTGTTCGATCCCCACAGCCGACAAACAATTTTTACCAAATTAAATCTACCCCTGTGACTTCCTTCACCACCGAGATCTGCTTCGGCAGAGTGCCACATCTAGTAATGGGTAAAAGACGTGATGATATATTTATTTATTTATATGTATTTTGTAATTATAGATATTTAACAAATATTTGTTTTATTTGTTTCGGTTTTTAAAGATGTGTTTGGCATTTTGATATATTTTATAATTTTTGTTTTTGTATTCTAGCTCGAAACGGTCTCAAACTAAACAAAATAAAAATATTGGATTCTAAAGCCATTTAATTATTTAACATAATACTCTGCTCAAAATTGTACAGGGGTATTTTAAAAATTGAATGTAAAATTAAAACTTAATATGAAATAAATCAAAGGCGTCTTAAATACATATTTACACAATTAAAATTACAAATTATATTCAAATATTTCTAAGAAAAATAATACCTTAGGTATTCTTACAAATATTTGATTTAATTTATCATTTAAGTACATTTAATTTTTAAAATATGCCTGTACAATTTTGAGCAATGTATTTAATTCATTTAACATATTTTCCATAGACATTAATCTCTAACGCATATGTGTTTATTACTATCGTTAATATTTTATATGATTTCTGATTTCACAAGAAATATAGATACAATTTTCTTGCGGCAATTTCAAAGCCAATAATTATTTATTTATACAGAAAATTGCTATAGTAAATGTACTATTGAATTTGTTTAAGTCACATTTATTTTCAGAGAAAGAATTCTCCATATATGAAACATAATTGAGGTATTTTAGCGAGCATTTTAACAACAGTGATATTTTTAGCCAACGAGTTTGTTTAATTGTTCGTATAAATCAAATGGTGCGTGACGGCGGTTTTTATTACTCATAAAATTACACGTGGTTCCTATGTTATACTAAATTGGAATCTTAGTTAATATAGGCTTGTTTTTAATTTGATTGTACATTTGTAAACATGTGCTGTATTAGTTACACGTATTTTGTACCGCTTACTATCAACTGTTTTGTAATTAGTTACCTGTCATTTATGGTAAAAACTATTTACTATACTATACTTTTACCCATTACTGGGTGTGGAACTCTGCCATGGCAGATGTTGGTAAGTGATATATTTCTTCGCGTGAAGTGCGGTTACCAGCCGTCAAATCACGGCCCCTAAAGATGTTAGTGGTTGGGGAGCCATAGGGGTAGATTTAGTTTGGTGAACATTGTTTGTCGGCTGTGGGGATCGAACCAGAAATTTAACATTAAACAAAATCTCTACTTCTACACTAGTTTCGGTATCACGATTTTTTTTTGTATAAGTAATGTATCTAGAGCCAAGAATTTGTCGGTAATATTTCGAATAGTTGTGTGGAATCGGACGGCCGAGTGTCAATAATGACATAATTAGTTAGAGTATCATTTTTGACACGTTTTAAATCATTGTTTAAATATCAAAATCAACAAACAATTGGCTAGGATATAATGTAGAGATTTTATCAAAATTTTATAAGTAAATAAATATGTTACCACGCCTTTTACCCATTACTGGGTGTGGCACTGTCCCGTAGCAGATCTTGGTAAGTGATATATTTTTACGCGTGAAGTGCTTTTACTAGCCGTAAAATCACGGCCCACAAAGTTGTTAGTGGAGGGGGAGCCACAGGAGTTAATATTAAATATGTGAAAGCCAGTTTGTCGGTTGCGGGAATCGAACTCGAGTCCTCAAGAACCGCAAACCGACTGTATACCCACTAGACTACCAACTCCATTGGATGGAATCAAAATTTTAATGGTGTAAAATCGTCCTCTTGTCGCAAATGAAGCATTCTGATTGGCTTATAATGTTATGAAGGAAATAATTATGTCAGTTGCTCTTGTTAGTTGTTACCAAGTAACCACGTTCTTGTACAAATCTGCGATATTCATCATTGGGTAAAAATGGCTCGATGATATATATTTTAATGAGTGTTTTCGTGGAAAAACACTTTCTCTTGCGCGAGAAATATCACTAAAATGTGTAAGTTTTCTTAATTTTCAAAATTTTGGTTTAATTGGCAGTGGGATCCATCTACGATAAATTTAAATTTTCTTTTGATGTTTCGTAAATTATTTTTGGTCACAGCTGGCAAGGATATCATGTTGATCATGCAAAGTTTAAAAAGCCGGAAAGGAGTAATTTAAATTCTTTTATTATTCACACAACATATTTAGTTATAAACTATAATTTCCCTAATTGGGGGAAAATTTTGTACCGCAAAACAGATTAAAAACTAAAAAATATTATGTTATTATCTAGACAAACATAGGTCATTACACTTCGCTGAAGATTTTTTGAACTTTTATAACTTTTCGTATAATTATTTAAGAATTTCTATTATTCGAAGTTATTTTGAATGTTGGAATTTTAATCTTGTTTAAGAAACTATCATTCGTATATCAATATGTTTGTTTGTCGGTCAATTACCCATTTAGAAATTTAATTATTTGTGTAAGATGCATATGTTTGTTCTATATACAGAGTGTTTCAATTCAAATAACCAGTGCTTTTTTTGGGCAAAAATAAAAATGTTATATTATGTTAGCACCAGTATCCAAATTCGAATAATATCCGAATAAATGCCCAAAACCAATATAGACTGAAACTATATTAGGCATACTGTAAATAATAATGGGGTAGGTGGCTCAGTGGTATCGAGTCGGCCTGTGGATTTTGAGAACCCTGGTTTGATTCCCACAGCCGACAAACAATTTTCACCCCTGTGGCTCCCCTGTTAGTATCAACAGTTTCGTGAATTTATAATATTAAAAATAAATAAATAAATATATCATCACGCCTTTTACTAATTACTGGATGTGTCACTCTGCCGTAGTAGATTTTTTAAGTGATATATTTCTTCAATTGAAGTGCGGTTACCAGCCGTCAAATCACGGCCCTCAAAGATGTTAGTGATAGGGGAGTCACAGGGGTAAATTTAAATTGGTGAAAATTGTTTATCGCCTGTGGGAATGGAACCAGGGTTCTCAAGATCCACAGGCCGACTCGATACCACTGAGCCACCTAACCCATATAATTTTAAATAATGGGATTAATGTGCGACGAAGATTTCACGGGCGACTTTCTTGCAGTTCAAGAAAATATACAAAATAATTGTAGATGAGCATTGTAAAATTGTACAGGTCTTCTTCTATGAACCTGTAAAATTTTACAGGGCTACGCTCTGAACTCACTCATTTACGTAGTTACTATAAATACCTATAAAGTGCCATTTTCATAGAAGAATAAATGACATTTTAATAACGAGAGCAGAAACTCTTATTAAACAACTTTAAAATGAAAAAAAAAATAGTCGTATAATGTTTGTGTGATGTAACAAAGTGTATTTGTAAATTTATATCAATTAATTAAAACCAGGGTTCGTAAATATCATGATATTTATAATAAATATCAAAATATCTGATATATAGGATATATATCAGATAAATATCACTTTTTGGATATTTATTTTTTAATTTTAGTTTTTGTACACATTTAGAAAAACTGAAAAATTCGAAAAATTTCACTTTTCCGGAGGCTATATCTCAAAAACTAAACAAGATATGGAAATGCGCTCAACGGCGTTGAATTCCCCGTGTCCGAATTGACTTATAAGCAAATTTTCATACAATTTTATGCAATTTAATATTTTTAATTATTTCCTACCCCTTTGGTTTTTTCAGATTTTAATTCAATTTTACCAAAAATCCTTAATCGTAGGATTATTAAAACGAAAGTTTACATTCATATGTATTTTGACCCACTGAATCCAGTGGTGCAATCTTCAAATGCATATGACTTCTGGTTTTCGAGAAAAGGTTAAAAAACCGCTTTTTGCGATTTTTTTTGGCGGAAAATAGAAAAAAATAAAAATCGCTGAAACTATGTTTATAAGATAACTGAAGCACGAGAAAATTAATGCCGTTGAGCGCGTTTTCATATCACATTTAGTTTTTGAGATATAGCCTCGGAAAAGTAGAAAAACTGAAAAATTCGAAAAATTTCACTTTTCCGGAGGCTATATCTCAAAAACTAAACAAGATATGGAAATGCGCTCAACGGCGTTGAATTCCCCGTGTCCGAATTGACTTATAAGCAAATTTTCATACAATTTTATGCAATTTAATATTTTTAATTATTTCCTAAGGGGTACCCCTTTGGTTTTTTCAGATTTTAATTCAATTTTACCAAAAAATCCTTAATCGTAGGATTATTAAAACGAAAGTTTACATTCATATGTATTTTGACCCATTGAATCCAGTGGTGCAATCTTCAAATGCATATGACTTCTGGTTTTCGAGAAAATGTTAAAAAACAGCTTTTTGCGATTTTTAGCGAAAAATTGAAAAAAAATAAAAATCGCTGAAACTATGTTTATAAGTTAACTGAAGCACGAGAAAATTAATGCCGTTGAGCGCGTTTTCATATCACATTTAGTTTTTGAGATATAGCCTCGGAAAAGTAGAAAAACTGAAAAATTCGAAAAATTTCACTTTTCCGGAGGCTATATCTCAAAAACTATTTCATATTTTTATTTAATGGATATATATCATTACAAAAATATGACGATATATATCAAAATAAATATCATGATATATATCGATCAATATATATCTTCGAACCCTGATTAAACCCAATCATTTTAATTAACTGTATCCAATAATAGTACGTAATTGCATTTAAATTCGTCATTTAATGATTTCATAGTTACCTCAGATGTAATAAAATTGAAGTATTTTAAACATTTTGCTCATACTTCTAAAATTAACTAATGTTGTGTAAATGCAAAAGAATTTCTCTTATTCAAATTTAAATGAATTTCTTGGTAGCAACTAAACACTTAATTTCCAGAATATTTTAATATAAGGTCACGTGTCAATGAAAGGAAACATAAGTTTTTGTAGTAATTTTAATCGCATTTTAATCACAGTCTTCCCAACTTGATAGTTGATTTTATACTAGTTTAGTTTTATAGTCTTGCCAACATTGAACAACAGAAGATAAAATAATTCTCCTACTTTTACACGCCTTAATCTAAAGCTAATTTATTGGCTGTTTTAAACTAATTAATTTGATCAGAGATTTGATTAAATTTGGAATGAAATACTTTGCTTCTGATTTCTAAAACTATAAAGAATTGTAGCTATATTCATGTATGTTAAAATTTTAAGTAGGTTAATTATTATTATCATTAGTTGATAATTGAAAATGGAAAATTACGCAAAATTCTACGTAATAAATATCTGAAAACCCCGGTAAAGAATGTCAATAGTACCAGCATTATTTTTTATTTAATTTTTTACGAATTGATTCGAAGTCTAGATATGTTTATAAATGTTCTGTTTTGCAATTTATCAATAAATAATTATTATTTCTTTAAGTTTTTATCCAATTCTGAGAAGTATGCCTCAATTTAGCAATTACAAATGAGTGTAATTATTAGAAGTATGAGTCTTACAGAAAGAATAGTTATTTGTGTTTGTAGGCCGCGAAATCAGCGTTTGTGTGCGTCGATGAAAAATGAAAGACTATTTTCATAGTGCACTACATCATTTCGCGTCCGAGATGCACACGTAGGCTGGTAGCACAAGCTCTGTTTTTGCCTGTTTTAAGAGGGTGTTTTAGCTTTCTCTAACATGTTAAAACCGTGCTCTTAGAACACCCAAATACAGAGCTTGTGCTACCAGTCAATATTTTTGTTAGTGTTTATTAAAAACTTTAAAATTTGTTACAAATTTAATTTCGAAATGATGATTATTATAAATATGAATGTGTAATCAAGGGGACTTTTCAAAAAAATAAATAAAAACAAGTTGCTTATTTATCGGCAGCATTTTGTAATCATGTTTTTGATTGATTTAGAGCAGTCTGCTAAAGTAACTGACAGCCCCGGTAGTGAATTTATGTCGGGTTGTTTACAAAAAAGTTTAATTTTACAACCTGAATTTTTTCCATAAATGTCAACTTTGACAGTTATATTAAATAGTAGTTTATATATTAAGGGAGTAAAGTTCGTCATATGGGGTAGGTGGCTCAGTGGTATCGAGTCAGTATGTGGATCTTGAGAACCTTGGTTTGATCCCCACAGCCGACAAACAATGTTCACCAAATTAAATCTACCCCTGTGACTCCTCCTCCACTAACATCTTTGGAGGCCGTGATTTGACGGTTGGTAACCGCACTTCACGCGAAGAAATATATCACTTACCCAGATCTGTTACTTAACAAAAGAGACTTGGCACTACCAATGGCCTTGAAGTACTTTATTTCCCTAAAGAGTACTCATAATTTTTCTTTCACTCGTTCCAATGGTCTAGAATTACTGTATTCCCCTTGCGAGTACTTATCATTTTTATTTCCTTCATTCCAATGGTCTAGAATTATTTTATTTCCCTAGGGAGTACTTGTCATTTTTATTTCCCTCAGTAAATAATAAAACTCATTAAGTAAAAATTTTGAAACGAATATAGTTATTGTTACATTATTTACTGGTTGTATATAATAGCATATTATTTAACAAGTTTTATAAACGTCGTATATAAAAAATAATCTGAGATTGCAAATTATGACATAAAAAAATATATAATTTTATGAATTATTTAAAAAGTATGGTTATTACAATGACAGATGCATGAAGGTATTTCACCCCGTGCTTAATATCTCAAGCCGTGACTAAAACATTCGAAGCCACAGCTTGTCAGCATGTGATTAAGATGTTATTTAGCGCCATGGAAACCAGTACGTTATATGACATTTTAAGAACGGGAATATCCTTACTTTTCAAATAATTAATAAAACTTTACATATTTTTATTGTCTTAATTTGCGATCACAGAAAACGTATAGTTTTATAAACTCTTTAGATATTCTTTTTTTATACTAAACTAAAGAGACGTTTATAAAACTTATTACATAATATACTATTGAGATATCGGAAACATCAACCTATTTAAAAAATAAATCGTAACTATATCTAAATAGCAGTTTTACAGCACTTTAATACATTAAACCACAACCTACTAATCAATAAACTTTGCTTTATTACCAATTCTTTTTATTATAATCCTATTACAGATTTTTTTGCAAATTAAATCTTTCAATAACAAATAAAATACTTTGATATACTTTGTAAGATAATAGTTCATTATTAGATGATGCAATAACTTGCATTAATTATATGTTAAGCAAAAAATTCTAACCAAACATAGCATAAGATAAACGCTGATATTATGTTTATTATAAAACATGTGAGTATTATCCGCGTGACATTAATTTTATAATAACTATCACAAAAAATAGTAAGTGACAACAATGTAAAAGATTTTTTTTAAATGTTCTGTCGATTCTCAGAAACTTATCCGATATTATTTGAGCTCCATCTTGCTCATTGTTTTTAAATAATTGCCATTAAACTTTTAATTATTCTGATAAGATATTTTTAGATATAAATATATTCAAATTGCTTACTAAATTAAGTATTCTAATTTGTAAAGTATAATATCTATAATTGTTACATTTGGTGAAATCATTTTTGATTACAAAATACATTTATTATAGCAGAAACTTCACAAATTATAGTAATTGTCAACAGTATGTATTTATATGTGAAAAATAAAATGCGACTTTTTTTTTAAAGGGCCGTTTCATTTCCCGAGCCAAGCCTGATGGAAAAATTACACTTTTTAAATAAAATATACATACTATAATTTTTTTTTCTATGATTGCTATGAAAAATTTAAAATTACCTCTCATTTGTCATTGTAAAGATGATGTTTTCTGTGGAACAATTGAAAAATAACTTTGTCGCTCGTTGTCATTGGAGACGCACAAAATTATATTAAATGTGCGCTTATTTCAATAGTTACCAGGGATACAAATAATATAGAAACTTGTCATATTGACAGTTGACAGAACGAATTTATTTTCAGTACGTATACGTTTTTTAATAATTTTTTCTATTTCCGTTAGGAAATAGACGTTTTATTTCACTTATTTGAGTTAGGTAATGAACTGCATTATTTAACTAGTGAAATAATGAGGTAACATAGCAACAGATATCTTGGTAGACGAATTCTGATGTGTTATTCTTTTATTTTTTGAATTTATAACTGTCATTAATATGTCAAAATTTCATAATTTCAAATACGCTCTTTCGTATTTATTAGAACAGAAGTAGAACAAATATTGTATGCAACACGTATGAAAACTCGGTTATTACCTTACTTATGTGTTTACATAACTCGGCTACGCCTCGTTCTGCAAATTTCACATGCGTAAGGTAATAACCTTCATTTCCTTACTAGTTTCATAAATAGCAATAAGTTGCAATCGTAGAAAAAATGTGTGTATCACGATCATAAAGTGTCTTTGTTCCTCTTACAACTATTGCAGCTCTCGCCTTCGACTCGCGTGAAACATCCACTCACAGATATATCAAAATATCAGTTCTCGTCCAAAATTCTCAAGATATTTAACAAAGTTCTAGTTTATCTTTAAAGAGTGATAATTATTTGAAATTTGTGAGTTTTGAAAACACTACTCATATATAGCTCAGAACTAAACTGGAAAACGTTTCAAATAAGAACTATTTCTTATTTAAATATTGAATATAATCGGAAACATTAAATAGCAAAATAATAGTAGAAGAATGTACTCGCCGTAGTAGGAATTCTATGTTCGAAGTTATATTCAGATTAGAAACCGATAAAGTGCCTATATATACATTTAATTATTCGTTATCGCGGCGTGTTATCGCACTAGTTTGACCTCTCCAGTCGAAAATCATTCAAAAATTATATGTTTCTGTGCGTGTCGTTCATTATTTACGTATTATAAAAAAGAAACTATTTTTATGACTTGTTAATGGCTTGTTACAGTAATTCGACTAAACTTTAAAATTAAATCAAAGTGTTTTTTACAATCAAAATTTATTCCATTGACTAGTTATGGTTTGTGCAAAATTTGACCATTATCATATGATGTAATTCGATATTTGAAACATAACCAACTGTAGATATACAGGGTGTTTCTATACCTCCGCACGAAACTTTAATGACATATAATTTGATATACCAAATATATAACGAAAATATATTTTTTTAAATTCGCAAAAATTAGGGTTTTTTATTCCTAGCGAACATTTTTAGTGTCACTAGTTTAATTAAAATAATAATAATAATAAGGCATTACACCAGGTACCTACATAATAGCTAATTAATAAATGATTATTTGTAGGCAGTGTTTATACTTTTATTTTATTAGTAATATAGTTATAAATAATTAAACCAGTCACAGAGATAGTTTAAATATAAGTAACCAGGCAAGCAATAGTAAAAAACTCGCGTTTCCTATTGATTTCTAATAGTTATTTACGTATCAAGTGCAGAAAGATGGGTTTTTTTGAATGAGTGGTCCGTTGCTGCATGAGCGAAGTGAATGCTGCAAGACCGCGGGTTCAAAAAACCCCTTTCTGCACGAGTTGCGTACACTATTTTTTCTACAACGATAAACCATATTTTGATAAAAATAATAAAACAAATTTCAGTAATTGTAACATCTCTGAAATTTTGTATTAATTTAGAAACTTTAGAAGGATACCTGGTTTAATGTATCCATGACAACTGACAATGACAAACAAACTCAATTATTTTGTTGATAATGAGGAAAAATTTCTCCGTGCTTTCAATTTTAAAAATGTTTGAATCGAGTGGCGAACACGTATTAGATTCTATAGACATTATAGAAGAAGCAAATGCTGCAACATTAAATTTGCTTCCATAAATATTAATAGAAAGTATACTGTATAGAGTTTATTTATATTAAATTACTTTTCTGCACTAGTGCAGAAATAATTCACATTTTTTGCACTAGTGCAAAAATCTGATACTTTCATAATAAAAATAAGTTCAAAAACGCCTATTTTTTTAATGGTTGTAGAAAAAAGATATTTTTTCTACGATTACTATGAAAAGTTGACAATTACGCTCTCATTTGTCATCGTCAAGTTAACGTTTCCTGTGGAACAACGCGTAAAAAAGATATTAAATGCGCGCTTATTTCAATAGTTATCAGGGATATAAACAAAACAGAAACTTGTTATATTGACAGTTGACAGAACGAATTTATTTTCAGTACGTATACTTTTTAAATAATTTTAAGATGCAATCGTAGAAAAAATGATGTGTGTATCACGAGCGTAAAGTGTTTTTGTTCCTCTTGCATTATTGTAGATCTCACCTTCGGCTCTTGCTCCAGTGCCATGCTCTAGTAACAACGAATCACTTTACGCTCTTAATACACAAATAACTATTGTTGAATAAAAAAGTATAAATATTAAATTGGACCCACACCTACTCATTTTACATTTCTATATTTAGAACTAAGCGATTAAAATGTAAATAATGAGAAAATTTCTATTTTTGGCAAAATTCGTTTCAATGCAAATGATTTTTTTATTTTAAATGAAGTCATACTAGCGCAACGTAAAACAAAAGTAGTCATATACATATTTAATGGACGATATGGTATAGCACTTTCGACTAATAATAAAGCAAGTGGCGACCTTGTACTATGTGTAATTGTTTATAATCAAAGGTTACCGTACCGGTCGCTAGAACGATAGCCATGACTTGATGTTCTGTTGTTACTTTGTTGTCTTGGCAACTATTAGCGATAACAATTGTTTTTATAATTATTCATTATGTTCATTTATTTAATCATTTATTGATACATCATAAAAAATTATCGAAACCAAACACGATAAAATTAACGTTATTTTATTGTACGCCATTTTCAAAATCAATAATACTTCCAAAATATAATCGAAGAACTCACCAGCAAAACATACATACATACATACATAACATCACGCTATATCCCATTAAATGGGGTAGCACGAACCCGTCAACATTCTCATCCTGACACACGATACTCGATTCGACCATATTAACACTTCCTCCAGCAAAACAATTTTATAAAACAAACAAAAATGTTGGCACGAACCTGTAAGAAAGTACAATTTTATTTCCTCAATTGAAACAAAAAAGTGGTACTTTTTATTCCCAGAAAAGAAACAATTTGTTCTTCCTTAAGGAAGGAAAGTAAAATCATTTTCATGTCAACCGGAAAACAACGATTAGTAACATTCAGGTGGTATAATTATGTCTAAATTATTTCTGGAAATTTTACTTTTTGATACGGGTAGTAAAAATAAATTGTATGTATGCCTCGTTGAAAAAAATGTAATTTTTCCTTCAGGTGCTTTATATCCCTCGCCTGCTGCTCGAGAAATGAAATGACATCTTCGGAAAGAACTGTCTCACTTTCTTCTCTTAAATAAAATAAATATATCATCACGCATTTTACCCATTACTGGGTGTGGCACTCTCCCTAATCAGATTTCGGTAAGTGATATATTTCTTCGCGTGAAGTGCGGTTACCAGCCGACAAATCACGGCCTCCAAAGATTTTAGTGGAACTGGATCCACAGGGGTATATTTAAAATGGTGAACATTGTTTGTCGCTTGTGGGCAGGGGCGTTCCAACCCAGGGTTCTTGGGGTTCCCAGAACCCGGGCGCCAGCATAAAAGGGCGGCAGACGACAAAAAGTTAAAATAAATATGAGTAAATTAAAAGAACACAAATACTGTGTCTTAATATTATTTGTAAAATAAATAAAGTAATTAAATGAATACCAAATGTAGGTACCTACTATCGTACTAAGGCCTTTAATTACAAAAGATCGCGAAGTAATGTGATTAATGTTTGAAATATAAAGTTAACTGTCAAGATTTCTTAATATTCACAACAAATCTTGATGGTTATAGTGACAGCTTCTGTTTTTATGACAAAGCTGTCACAAAAAATCATAATTAGTAGGCGATTTTCTCGAACTATTTTTATTAATTTCTCTAATTTGTGGCATTAAAATGAAGTACTCTGTATGAAATAATGTGTGTGGATAGGTCTAGTATGGTCATGTGCAATATTATACCATAATTTTTTACCGGACACTTTTTATTTACAAAAACCTTTTTTCCCATGTTATTTCCCTATGCCAACCTTTAGTGGAACGCGCGGTATAGTTATGAGTATTTAAGTATTTTTATTGTAAATTTAATTTACATGTATTGATATGTTATTTTGTTATTTGTATAATAAATTGTTTGTGCTATTATGTGCAATTGTAAAATGTAAACTATATAGTTTTAATTAGGTTTAGGTATATTAGAATGTACCTATGTAATGAACTAATTTCTTTTTATTTTTTTTTGTATTTTCATTTAATTTTATGAGAAACTATATAATAAAATATTTATTTAAAAAATATTTATTTTTCTAGACAAACAATGTTCTATTATTCTACGCTAAGGTGAATAACATATTGTTTGTCATGAGTTTGCTTATTGCTCTAAATCTACACGCAAGTTTCGCATAGTACGGCGTGTCGGCTTACTGCCTCACTCTTTCTGTATCGTAGAGCATAAAATTCCACGTATTTTGAGTACCATATCGCATTTTTGTGCTCCAAAATTTTCGCGCACGCCTCGGGGCGCCACATTCTACTTCAGAGCCCAGGCGCCAAGTACCCCAGATATGCCCCTGCTTGTGGGGATCGAACCAGAGTTCTCAAGATCCACAGGCAGACTCGATACCACTGAGCCACCTAATCCATAACTTTTTTCTTTTGATATACAAATACATATTATTTGTTTCATTTAATTAAATGGGCCAAATCACATAACCACTACAGTATATTGGTCGCTTTATAAAACTCACCCTGTAAAACATCACGCTGTCTTATTAAATCGGGTAACACAAACCCTTACAACATTTACTGAACAATTCACTCATTCTACAATTAATCTTCGACAAACATTCTTATCCTGGCCCACCACTCTCGTTTCATCCATATTCATATTTTCTTTCAAACAAACTTGTTTCTTTTCCACTCGGAATCTTCTATAAATCTTCACCAAACATTCCTACCCTACCAAACAACTTTCGCTTCATCCACATTAATAATTCCTTTCATACAATCTCGTCTCATCTCTCGTGCACCATCTATTAATTTCTAATTTCACCAATATCCATCTGTTTTATTAGTATTTCATTCGATATCCTTTCCATATGATCATATCCTATCAACTGACACATTTGCCACTCGTCGAACAACACTCTTCTCAATCTCCCACTTATTATATATCATTGAATTTTGCACTAATTAGTTATGAACTAATCTAAGAAAACTTTAATGCGTAATTGTAACAAGGATAATGGGCCTACGATATTATAAACATAATTCTGTAACATATACAAACAGTTAACAAATATTAGTTTCAAAACTGCTGTCTATAAATAAAAGTGATATGGCTATGGCCCTGAAATGGTTTTTGAACTCAAAAAATTATGAAATAAACAATATGCGATCCAATGAAAAATGTTGATTATAACGTAAACTTAGATGTTCTGTGCAACCTTATATGTCATATTCATAATATACAATCACACTGCCTGATAGTTTAAATTAAATATATATAAATATCATCACGCCTTGTACCCATTACTGGGTGTGGCACTCTGCAGAAGTAGATCTCAGTTAGTGATATATTTCTTCGCGTGAAGTGCGTTTACCAGCCGTCAAATCACGGCCCCAAAAGATATTAGTGGAGAGAGATCCACAGGGGTGAATTTAATTTAGTGAAAATTGTTTGTCGGCAGTGGGGATCGAACCAGGATTCTAAAGATCCACATGCCGACTCGATACCCCATTAAAATTAAATATAAATAAATATATCATCACTCCTTGTACCCATTACTGGGTGTGGCATTCTGCCATAGCAAATCTCAATGAGTGATATATTTATGCCATCAAATTACGGCCCCACAAATGTTACTGAACAGGGTTAATTTTAATGTGGTGAAAATTGTTTATTGCATGTGGGAATCAAACCTGGGTTCTCAAAGACACAGTCTGACTCGATACCTCTAAAGCTGGATTTATAATGAAGTAACGCAACAAGTAACGCAGTTGCAGTAAAGTAGAAAATAAAGCAAGCGAAAATAGTTGATTTATATTAAAAAGTAGTTCCACTACTGCTAGCCAATCAGGTAATAAGATACAAAATTCACATTAATTCGGTAGTTTTCGTTTAACTTCGGCATCAATTTAGAATTTCTGTACGTCTGTCATATCATATAACGTTTGTTAGGTTAATTGTTATTTATTGGGTTTTGTGCTTAATATTTTTGTTTTCTGCGCAACGTTCAAAATGCTGCCTTCTTATTGGCCAGCGGTAGAAAGTGTTAGTTAAGGTAAGGTAGAAAGATGAATGTTGGGCAACTCTTGCGTTACATATTTTACCTTACTTCTTACTTTACTTCAATATAAATCATTACTAGCTGTAGTACACGCTCAACTTTTTACGTTACCGATACTTTTTGCGTTACTTGTTGCGTTACTTCATTATAAATCCAGCTTTAGTCATCTACCCCATAGAAATTATTTTATCAAGTTTAATCTTTAGTTTATATATGATTTTTGCCTCACATTTTATTCTTAATTTCGATGATGTAATGATGTTTTAAATTCTGGTATGCAGTTTTTTGTTATTAATACATTGTTGGGTTAGATTAGAATTTTTTGTTTAGACTGATGATCTACTCTCATAAGGAATTTTGTCCAAAAAATATAAGCATATGTCCTATTAAACCAGTGACACTAACAATGTTCGCTAGGAATGAAATACCCTAACTAAAAAATTTTTTGCTCTATAATCAGTATATCAAATTATATATGACATTAAAGTTTCGTGCAGAGAAATAGAAACACCTGTATTTATATGTGCCAAACAAGAATTTATGAGTACCAATCTCACAGACCTCATCCAAAAAACCCGATTGTGTCTAACAAGTAACACTACCCAACTGTCACTCACCGATTTAAATGAAACTTGCCACACTAATAGAACTCTAACAAATATTGAACCCCTATTTTTTTTCTTCCGGAAGTTGCTTCTTAGGGGTACAAACCACTCCTGAAAGATGGGAAATGCAAGAATCGCCATAAATAAAATTAAATAATACCAAAATATTACGCGTTCAACATTGGTTACCCAGAGGTTTTTAAGATCGCCAAAATCTATTTTCGAGGTCATTTTGATCATATGCACTTTTTTATGGAGTTAAACAGGGCATGGGGGAATGAAATTACGATATTCAACTGAAATGGAGTTTTAGGTTCAAAACTAGTTACTCGGGGGTTTTTGGGGTCGCTGAATCTATTTTCGAGGTTACCCCTGGGTAACCAATGTTGAACGCGTAATATTTTGGTGATATTTAATTTCATTCATGGCGATTCTTGCTTTTACCACCTTTTAGAGGTGGTTTGTACCCCTAAATAGCAACTTCCAGAAGAAAAAAAAGTAGGGCTTCAATACTTTTTAGTGTTCTATCAGTGTGCCAAGTTTCATTTAAATCGGTGAGTGACAGTTGGGTAGTGTTACTTGTAAGTGGCTCGGATTCAACTACAAACTACCTATTTTTTTCTGGAAGTTGCTTTTTAGGGGTACAAACCACCCCTGAAAAGTGGTAAACGCACGAATCGCCATAAATGAAATTAAATAATACCAAAATATTACGCGTTCAACATTGGTTACCCAGGGGAAACCTCAAAAATAGATTCAACGACCTCAAAAACCCCCGAGTAACTAGTTTTAAACCTAAAACTCTATTTCAGTTGAATATCGTAATTTCTTCCCCCAAACCTCTTTTTAACCCCACATAAAAGTGCATATTATCAAAATGACTCCGAAAATAGATTTTGGCGATCTCAAAAACCCCTGGGTAACCAATGTTGAACGCGTAATATTTTGGTATTACTTAATTTCATTTCTGGCGATTCTTACTTTTACGACCTTCCAGGGCTGGTTTGTACCCCTAAAAAGCAACTTCCGGACGAAAACAATATAGGGGTTCAATATTTGTTAGAGTTCTATTAGTGTGCCAAATTTCATTTAAATCGGTGAGTGACAGTTGGGTAGTGTTCGGATTCAACTACAAGCTACTGTAATTTGCAACTGGGGAATAAATTCCAAACAAACACAGGTCATCGTGTGAAGGTGTGTAAACTACAACAGTTATGAGTGACTGCGTCAGAAACGTGCTCTGCGTCAACTATTCGCTAGGCGGTAGCTTGCCATGTTCAACTTCAACATACTCATTGAATAATACCGCGAACACAGCGATTGATTCCGCGCCGTCGAGCCGTTCACTGCACATTATAAATACAGCCGTGGTATAGAATGTTCAAAGATACTCCGTTATGGCTTTAACTTACTAAGCCTGTGTTGAACCGCACACAGTAAGAGATTCTACCTGTTGGCGCTCAGGGTAGGATTGCAAAATATTTAAATTCAGAAATCTCTAATCTCTGTGCGGATTATAAATGACGAATTGTTATACAATGATACTTTCATGTAACATTTTTTTTTTGCTTCATTATCAATAATAATATTTGTACAAAATTCTCTGTTTCATTATTATAATATATATAAAAATAAAATTAAATTGGGAAATACTGAATACATACCTGGCCTTGCACCCCTATAAATCAAGCTTAAATCCCTAACAATAGACACGGTGAGAGGGCCATAACGGAGTATCTTTGAACATACTATATACGACATATAACCCTGGCGGAGGAGATGGTGTGAGCGGCTTCTGATTGCGTCTGATGCAGGTAGAAGTGATTGCAGGTGTTTGTAACAACTTATGTGATTAACGATGTGCCGGCAAGAATTCTTAGAAGCAGGGAATTTTGTTTTATGTTGTTTTGCGGAAATTGTTAGCTTGTAATTACGAGTGAAGTATTATATTTGAATTGAATCAGTTTTGGCGTAATATTCGTACTGAATAAAGCTTGAAATATTTACTAAATGAATAGTAATTTTATTGAATTGTTTAAGATAGTAATAGTAAATTAACTGTTGTTAACAACAAAGACAAAATTAACTGTCGTCCATACACTTGGTGAAACTAGGTTTAATAAAAAATATAAACTAAACACTTGTCTAAGTCTGACAAAATTCAGCCTCCAAGTCAACTTATGAGGGCATTGTCAGAGGCTGGCCAGCACAGTTAGTAACCATAGACGCGTCTATGGTTACTAACTGTGCTGGCCAGCCTCTGACGATGCCCTCATAAGTTGACTTGGAGGCTGAATTTTGTCAGACTTAGACAAGTGTTTAGTTTATATTTTTTATTAACTGTTGTTTTTTTAAGTTTCAATATAAAAGACAATTTTTACAGCTCTGTCAGAGAGGTACATTCTCTTTTTTGACTTGAAAAAAAAGGAAAAAGTCTTAGTAATTAGTCATCAAAATTTGTTTATAAGTCAATTCGAGTACGAGGAATTCAATGATGTTGAGCTCATCCATATATCTTGTTTAGTTTTTAAGTTATAGCCTTCCAAAAAGTTACATTTTTCTTTTTCTTCAGATTTTGTACTTTTCCGAGGATATATCTCAAAAACCAAACGCGATATGAAGACGCACTCGATGGCATTGACTTTCTCGATCTTCGATTAACTTATAAACATAGTTTCAGCAATTTTAAATTATTCTAATTTGCCAAAAATTTTCTTAAAACAGTTTTTGCCCAATATCTCAGAAACTAGAAGATATATGCACTTGAAAACTTGACCATTGAATTCAGCGTGTCCAAATACATTTGTATGTACATTTTCATAGATCACGAATGTTTGTTGCGACGAAAATCTGCACGAGTGCGATACAAGGAATTCAATGTCGTTGAGCTCAAAGTTACATTTTTCTTTTTCTTTAGATTTTGTACTTTTTCGAGGCTATATCTCAAAAACCAAACGCGATATGAAAACGCGCTTAACGGCATTGAATTTCTCGTGCTGTAATTAACTTATAAACATAGTTTTTTTTTTCAAAATTTTCGCTAACCTTTTCTCATTAACAACTTAAAAACTAAACAAGATATGTAGTTGAGCTCAACGACATTGCATTCTTCGTGTTTGAATTGACTTATAAATAAAAATTTTACTAATTTGAAGCAATTTATTTTTTAGGTTACAAATTTTGGACCATTTTCTCGTAGTAATTTACATACATATGTATTTTGGACCCGCTGAATTCAATGGTAAAGTTTCCAAGTATATATGTCTTCGAAATAGCAATTTAAATAAAACAACAAAGACAAAATTAATTGTCTTTGAATGCTCACTTGGTGAAACTAGCTTTAATAATAAAATATAAAACTATACACTTGTCTAAGTCTAAGGGGACTTGGAAGCTGAATTTCGTGAGACTTAGACAAGTGCATATGTCTTCCTTTCAAATATTTCTAAATAATTTTATAGAAAAATACTTCAAATAAATGTTATAGATACCTACATTTTCATCACTTTTATTTGAAGCATTTTTCTCTAATATAATTTTAAAACTATTAACAGTAAAAAATGTTTAAATAACATTTCAATATTGGGCTCTCAGCAATTGCTTATTCTGTCTACGTATAATTCTTCTTCTGATGACACTACAGCCCAAATCGGGCCTGGGCCTACCGGACACACCGAGCCGCAGTTTTTACGCTGCCGTACTGCCGGTTTTCGTAGTCGAATGCTACATTATTTAAGACGTATAAGTGACTAGCTTATAGCGCCCGAGTGTGATAAATACATGTAACTTTATTTTATATTTTACGACAAATCACACATTGTCGACAGGCGGATTCGAACTGACGAACTTTGGTTCGGGTGACGTCACAGTATGTTAAGAGATGTACCTTAACACGCTCAGCCACCGCGCCTGTTACTGTATAATTAGAAATGCTAATATGTTTATAGTAGATAATTTGTTTTCTATAGCTTACAATTAGAAGAAAGAGATGTAATATTGTTAAAATATGCCTATACTTGATTAAGTTATGTAACTTAATACAGTGTTAAACTAGTTCCGATGTTTACAAGTTAGGTTTTAATCATGTAATTGAAGCTTGTGTATAAAATAATGTAATATTCACTAGTTATCAGTAATAGCTACTTGTGCTAACCTACTATTATTATAAAATGTTATTTAACATTTTTTTCTGCATGGCATATACGTAAAATTTACATTAAACACTTTAATTATTAAATTCCTGGAAATCATGATATTTTATACGTACTAAGAACTATAAATATTGTACTACTGCTTGTTTTATAATAATTGAGTCATTAATATTCAAGTTAAACATATAGTTACTTACAAATATATTCGTTAAAAATTGTTGAATCGATTTGAAACTTATTTTTATCTTTACATGGCGGAAGATTCGTTGTTAGAGAAGTGGACGTAAATGAAAGATTTATGAAACAGGTGTATAGGAGCGAATGGATGGATGTGAATGAGGGTTTGTTGAGTGATGGAGGATTTCGGGTGTGAGGAATGAATGAGCTGGTATGGAGGTAGTATTAGTATGGTTGAAGCGAGTATCTTGTGTCAAGATGAGAATTTGTGGATGTTTTGTGAATGTTTCAGGGGTTCATGCTACCTTATTTAATGGGATATAGCGTGATGTTATGTATGTATGTATGGTGGAAGAGTATGATTAGACATTACCGATATACAGGTGAGGTGAGAATAATTGGTTGTATCTAAATTATTAATGAAAATTTTACTTTCTAAGAGAGTAGGGAAAAATTATACATATATTTCGTGAAGGTGCTTTATATTTATGTTACTTCGAAAAAATATGTATCCTTTTCTTTCCTTGATATACAAGTAAGTATTGTTGATACACAGGGTGGATTTTTATTTTGAGACAATGAAATATCTCGAAATTACGCATTGGATCAAAACAAGTTTTAATGAAATTTTTCATCCCGAAAGGGCCTATTAGATGAAACTAATCTCGACCTCCCCACCCCCAGTGGGTTGCGCTGAGGGCAACTTTGAAACCTCAAATAGAGACCTCCATTTTTTATTGCAGATTTTAATTCCCCAGAAAAAAATACATTCATTTCTTCTATAATAAACCGCCCTAGGTCCATCTTCGAAGAGCTGGGAGAAAGTTTGTCGTAGATGAAATGAATAAATAAATAAATATATCATCACGCCTTTTACCCATTACTGGGTGTGGCACTCTGCCTAAGTAGATCGTGATAAGTGATATATTTCTTCACGTGAAGTGCGGTTATCAGCCGTCAAATTACGCCCTCCAAAGATATTAATGGAGGAAAGCCACAGGGGTAGATTTTAATTTGGTGAAAATTGTTTGTCGGCTGTGGGGATCGAACCAGGGTTCTCAAGATCCACAGGCCGACTCGATACTACTGAGCCACCTACTCCATTTCATCTCTACGATAAACCGCCCTAAGTCCTCCTCCGGATAGCTGGGAGAGAGTTTGTCGTAGAGTAAATGAGTGTCAATAAAAACTGAGGGTTGCTGATCATGTTTTTAAAAATTTCCATCCACTACCGGGAGATGAGGATAGGCCAAGGACGATTTATCATACATGAAATTATTGTTATTTTTCCTGCAGAATTATAATCTGTAAGAAAAACTGGGGTTTTTCATGTTTTAAAAATTAGTCACCTACCCCCTAAAGGGTGGGTCTGGGGCGATTTATCATAGATGAAATTATTGTACTTTTTCCTGGTAAATCCAAATTTGCAATAAAAAATGAAGGTTCCTATTTGAGTTTTCAAAGTGTTAAATTTACACTATTTCTGAATAGTTGTAGATAAAGTAAACTTCATCCTTGTGTAATATAACCTACATTATATGCTCGTTGAATAATATACTAATGTCTCAAATATGTCATTAGTTATCGTTAATATTTATATTAATGTAAGTATCTACATTTATTTATTCATGTTGTATTGTTTAATGATAACAATAACATTCTGCTTCGTTTCCTTCATCAGTAAAGAAAAATCGTGACAAAATTCACAAACATTCCTGTTTTACTGTAATTGCGTTGAATCTGAAACATCACGATCAAGAAAACAATTTATCAAAATTAATTATTGGTTAGAGAGAAATTTCACACATTCTGCACGGCGTGATGTGAGGTACGAGGAGGATATTTTTAAAGATGAGGTCAGCTTCAGTCCAGTGGAAAGGTGCATATTATCACTCGTGCGCAGCGGCAACGAGGTAGGTGTGAGCCAACAACGACAGGCCTTCAATGAAAGACATTCGCGGGTTGTTATGGAAGGTATATCGGAATAATAAATATAAATAAATATATCATCACGCCTTTTACCCATTACTGAGTGTTGCACTCTGCCTAAACAGATTTCAGTGATATATGTTTTCACGTGAAGTGCGGTTACCAGTCGATAAATCACGGCCTCCAAAGATATTAATGGAGGGGGAGCCACAGGGGTAGATTGAATAATAAATTAAAGTTTTAATAAGAATGATCATCTAGCGATAACAGTTTTTTTTTGCTATTCTACACAACACCATAATAGGAATTTAATAGTTATTTGTATCACTAGTCCAGAAACTGCTATTTTGCGAGTGCGAGTATATTTTGAAAGGACGAGCCGCAGGCGAGGCCTTTAAATACGAGCACTCGCAAAATAGTTTCTGGACGTGTAATACACAAGACTTTTCGCGCCAACGTTTTTGTAAATTTAACAAAAACGTTTAATTTATTATTCACATTCTAAATGTCAGGGAATTTTTTTATGTTGGTATCATCTAATTGTCAGAACTGTACTTTTAATTTTAATTAACTATTTATTGTTCATCAATTTACATCTTCAATAAGTTTAATTACACTGTACACTTTATTTAATAAACATAAAACATAATTCATTTCTTTGTCTATTTCACGACTTGTCATTCCAGTATTATAATCTAAAAAATAAACATATTTTATTTGGATTTTACATTGCTAATTCAATTATAATTACTTACAATTTTGTTTAAAATATTTAAGTATAAATATTCTGTTTTCTTGTATTGAAAATATTCAACTATGAATATTTTATCATAATATGTTTACACCAATGCAATATTTTGACATTTCGTACGTTCAGGAGTTCGCTATACTAGTGATGCCAACATATAACCATAAAAAGTCACTAATTTTTGCCGGCCTAGGCCGGCAAAAACTTGGTTTCCGGACGATTTTTAGTTATGTAATACTGCTAATGCCGGACGGTGGCGCGAAAAGCTATTTTTCAAATAACAGTAGCTTGTACTAGATTCGTTGTTAGATAAGTGGGCGTAAATAATAGATTAATGAAACAGGAGCATAGGAGAGAATGGATGGACGTCCGGCAGTACGGTGGTGTAGATACCATTTCGGCATGCGAATTCGCAGATACCTAATTCGAATCCTACTCAAGCTAAAAATATTGTTTTATATTTTTACGTTTTTTAAAGGTGCTGATGATGAGCTAATATTTTTGCTCGAAACGTCCACAAATAAATATTTTATAAAAACATTGGATTCTGAAGCCTTTTCTTTATTTAATATACTAAAAATATATGAACTACCATACCGTGGCTCGGTGAGTCCAGACCCTGTACTGTAATTGGGATTAAGTTCCTGTTGTACAGCGTAACATAATTAAATGAATGTGATTGAAAGACTTCAAGTATGGGGAATAAATGAGTTTGTATGGATGGAACGTGAATGTGGTTGAAGCGAGGACTATGTGTCAGGATGATAATGTTGGACTGATTCTTTGTTAAATCTGATGAATAGATGTTCTGTGAATATGTGCTACCCCATTTAATGGGATATTGCGCTATGTTATATACATATACAAAACAAATGTGATATATATATATATATATATATATTGGACGAACTACTAAGGTTATATGCCATATGGATATGTCCTTTGTAAAATGGGCGACACGGGCAGAACTGGAACCCACGACCTTACGCTCGTGAGTCAGGCCCTCAACCCGCGCGGCAATCACGCAGGACAAATGTGATATTAATTAATAGTTTATTTTGTTTAATACATAAAAAAAGTTATTTATTTATTTATTTATTTATTTATTTATTTTCATTTCAACAGGCTTGTAAGCCCAAATACAAAAGGTTATAAATCGTATATAATTAGGTACATTAATATAGCAGGTAATACAAAAGGGTCATTCATATCTATGTACATTATTTTTCATTTGATTTTGAAATATCTTATACGGTAGGTACAACGAAGACAGAGAAATTTTATTACCTATTCGAGATAATCTAGCTATGGGGGAATGATGGCAAAAGTTTGATCTAAAAGTGGGAATTATAAATCTTTGGTTGTTACGGAGAGAATACGGATTCGTATTTTCAATGAAGAGAGATTTAAGTTCAAAACATGGTTGATTGTTCATAATCTTATACAGCAGACATGCATCCATATAGTCGCGATCAGATTCTAATGAACATGTATTTGTTAATCTCGCAATAACATTGTAATTATGTAGAATTCTCGGATTTGCAATTCTAGCTTTGCAAGACGCATAAGAAAAAAATCTATGTTGAACATTTTCGACCCGTTTGATATGACTATTGTAGTGTGGGGACCATATTGAAGAAGCATACATTAAAATTGGTTTTACAAGAGATTTATATAATGTTGTGATCGTGGAGACATTATTGAAATCTAATGAATTCCGTTTTATGAATCCTAGAGTTTTCAAGCTTTTGTTAACAATTGAGTCAATATGTGGTATAAATGACACTTTAGTATCAAAAATAACTCCAAGATCGGTTACTTGTGATGCACGCTCCAAATTAATTCCATTTAAACTATACACATTTTCAATAACATTGCCGAAACTCACAACTTTACATTTGTTTACATTGAGTTGCATGTGATTATCTGTACACCAGTTCGCAAGATTGGTTAAGTCAACTTGTACTGCATAGCAATCTTCAGGTTTTTCGATCACCCTAAAAAATTTGCAGTCATCCGCGAATAGCAAGAAGTAGCTATTGCTAAAGGAGGTACCAATATCGTTTATGAACAACAAAAACAGAATTGGGCCAAGATGAGACCCTTGTGGTACTCCTGATTTACAATCGATTTCATTAGATATAGCCGTTTTATATTTCACAAATTGGGATCTACCTGTCAGATATGATGAGATCCAGAGAACCAATCGTCTGTTCAAGCCGGTTATTTTAAGCTTTTCAATTAAAATTGAGATCGGTACTCTGTCGAATGCCTTCGCAAAATCAGTATAAATTACATCTAGTTGTTTTCCGTTTTCTTTGGCTTCCAATAACTTCTGGGTAAATAACATTAGATTGGTTACAGTGGATCTACCATTCACAAAGCCATGTTGTTCATTTACAATAATGCTGTTTACAAATGGAGATATCTTACTAACAATTATAGACTCGAATATTTTTGGTATTTTGGTATTATAATTATGACAGATAAAAACAAAATGGGATAGGTGGCTCAGTGAGAACCCGAAACAATTTTCACTACGTTGAAACTACCCCTGTGATTTCCCCACCACTAACATCTTTGGGAGCCGCGATTTGACAGCTAGTAACCGCATTTCACGCGAAGAAATATATCACTTACCGAGATCTGCTAAAGCGGAGTGTCACACCTAGTAATGGGTAAAAGGCGTGATGATATATTTATTTTATTTTAGATAAAAACAATAATTTTTAATTGATATAATGTTTTGTTATGTCATGGCACTGATGATTAAAAAGAAATTACCAATAAACATTTCCATCATTTTTCCGGTTCCAGGTAGAGGAAAATTAAAAATATTAGTGCCAAAAAATGCAACAATTATTCCTCCACAATAAACTATTTAACTTTTTGATGTAAAATAATTAGAGAAGCCAATAATTTCAAAATTAACATCCTTCGATTCACCACACTGCATATCCTTGTTTTGCAATAATTTTGAAACATCTTGTATGTTTCATATAAATATATATATATATATATATATATATATATATATATATATATATATATATATATATATATATATATAGGGTGTTTCACAACTTAGAGCAAAAAACTAAAGGATATATTCTGTACGACGTGCTGATCATGAAACAAAAAGATTTTTTTTTTAAATCGCAAAACTATTTTCCATGTTTCCCAGTCCAAAATTTTTCGTTGCCACTGCCACTGGGTGGATGATTATGTTAAAGTTATTCATTAAATAAAATTCTATTATAAATAACAGCTAATAATTGAATTGTGTAATTATTCTTTCGTAGTTGATACTTACTTCATTGTTTGTGTTTAATAGGAAAGCGAATCCAGTGCAGTACTACAAAAAATGTTTTAGGTTAACAACCCTTAATTTTTCGAATTTAAAAAAAATTCTTTTTGTTTCATGAGCAGCACGTCGTACAGAATATACCCTTTAATTTTTTGCTCTAAGTTGTGAAACATCCTGTATATATAGTTTCGAGAATAAATTGTAAGTGTGAATTGTTGGAACGATTGAAATAGAATTAAGTAGCTACTAATAAGTCATATGTTCTGCAGAACGTAAAAGTGACATAATATTCTTAATTTACACTACATAACTACCTATAAAAACGTCATTTCAATCATTTTAATGAGAGTTCTGAAAAAACTCTCCTATAAAAATGAAATATCGCAAGTAATTAATACCAAATAAAAGCTAAAGAATTTCTTATATTGTATTGATTTGAAAATCGCATTCTCTTTAATTATAATAATTTGAAAATTATAAGCAGAACATTCTAATATATGTAGCTTGTTTAACTAATTCATGTTTGCTTTTCTCATTGCTTTAATTTATATCTATGTTGATTATAAATTCATTTTGCTTGCGGTGAGTGCCGCTGAAGCAATTATGTCAAGAAAAGAATTTTTCTCTGGCACATTTCTTCATAATTGACTTGCCTCCATGGAAGGAGCAATTACTCTTATATGGTTCAAAATATTTTATTTGTTTATTGAATAATTAAATATTTTATTCGGTTGCATAATGTTATCATTTCAATCAACACGCAAATGTCATATGTTTTGCTAGGAGTCATACATGATCTGAATGAAATATGAACTAAGAATTATATGCATATGAATTATTTATTTCATTGCTTATATTTATACAGGGTGTTTCAGGACTAGTGTAACAAACTTTAACAGCTTATTCCTGAGGTCATTTTGAGCCAAAAATGTCATATGAACATAGGTCCTATTCCTTCTAGTTACCAAAATACAAGAGGTTGAAGTTCTATAAATAACACGAAATTTACAAATTTTTTTAATTAAGATACTTTCGGAAAACAAGAGTTTTATTGAAAAGTCATACCTTATTTGTCTTAATTAATTTTATTTATTAATATTAACGAATAAGATTTAGAGAACAAAACATAAAATGACACAATTAAATAAACACAGAACAACATAACCAAACATGAAATAGGTTAACACAATATGAAATAAGATAACAAATTTAAAAAAAATTACAGCAGGTGTTCAAAATGAGCGCCTTGAACTCAAATGCTTATTAATATTAATAAATAAAATTAATTAAGACAAATAAGGTATGACTTTTCAATAAAACTCTTGTTTTCCGAAAGTATCTTGATTACAAAAAATTGAAAATTTCGTGTTATTTATAGAACTTCAACCTCTTGTATTTTGGTAACTAGAAGGAATAGGACCTATGTTCATATGACATTTTTGGCTCAAAATGACCTCAGGAATAAGCTGTTAAAGTTTGTTACGCTAGTCCTGAAACACCCTGTATATAGGTGATTATAGATATATTTAAATAGGGGATTATGCATTTCATATTTGTTTATTTTGTATTTGATTGACAAATGAAAAACTTTTCTTTTCTCACCATTTTCATCATTTTCAATTTAATTTATGCCGTTATAAGCATGCAAAATGAATTCTGTTTATGCTCTACAACATTTATTTGAAGCCTTTTTCTCTAAAATAATAAGGGAAGCAGGAAATTATACAAATTTGATTTTATATGATAAAGTCCATTAAGTTATACATCCATAAGTTTTTATGTTGATAAAATGGTTTATTATTCTCAAGTGCAAAATAATGAAAAAAGTGTTGTACAATGTACTATAAATCAACATTTTAAAGTCAATTAAATTACTCCATAATTCAGCAGTTTTTTAC
Source organism: Pterostichus niger (assembly GCA_947425015.1). Lineage (NCBI taxonomy): Eukaryota > Metazoa > Arthropoda > Insecta > Coleoptera > Carabidae > Pterostichus > Pterostichus niger. The sequence goes on along the minus strand of OX380338.1, from coordinate 4,132,466 downwards.
TATAGTATCTAAATTGAGCAGTATTTTCCATCTGGTGAGAGTCAACGTAACTACTGAAGTTTGACGTTTATTGTATAATCTCTAGAATGTATTATTTCCTTAAACTAAGACCTTAAAATGTGAGTTCCTGTTGAATGGTCGTAGAAATTATATAATTTAATTTTTTTTTAATTTATATATTGGACCAACTACTAAGGTCATATGCCAATATGTCCTTTGTATGGTCGCCACAGGCGGGACCCGAACCCACGACCTTATGGTTTCGAGTCAGGCCCTCAACCCGGGCGACCATCACGCGGGACAAAATTATATAATTTTCAGCTTGCGTGTTACGGTAATTATTCATGCAGATGAATAGTTGCTATTATAATATTCTCGTTTAATAATATACTATTTCTACGAATAATAAGTTTATTATATGTTGATTACTTCATAGATAATGCAGTTTTTTCATGGCCGGAAATATTTGATCGTTTCCAAGATACAAAAATCAGGACAGAAATAAAACATTTTATCCTTAGGGCAATAATGTGCACATTATACCTCTAGGGAGTTTATATTATTTTGAAAGTTCAACTGTCAAATATATGTAAAATATAATAGAGTACAATGAAACAAATAAAAGACAAGCTGCAGAAGTTGCATCAATAATTTCATAAATTTTGCAAGGTTTTTTTTTTGTCAAAGACTAATTTTAAATTAATAAATGTAAAAAAAACAAGCATGAATAAATTATTAATTGTTTCGTTTTTAATCATACTTAAGTCGTAAAATTATATTATATATATCTCAGGAGAGACTGCTATTTTTCCTTCGGTGAAAAATTATGCAATTTTCTCCCTAGATGTATAATATACTATTATTACTCTCGGAATAATAATAATCTATTATTCACGGGTTGTGGTTAATTATATTGAAATAACAACAAAGACAAAATTAATTGTCATTCATGCACTTGGTGAGACTAGGTATAATAAAAAATATTAAATAAAACTCTAGGCAAAGTCTCACAAAATTCAGCCTCCGAGTCTCCTTATGAGGACATCGTCGGAGGCCGGCCAGCACAGTTAGTAACCATGGACGCGTTTCGCTCTTGTTAGAGCTCATCAGCATGGTATAACTCACTTCTTCACCTAGAACAAAGTTCATGTGAAGAAGCTGGTGACTAAGAACTGTGCCAGCAGAGAATAAGATCTCTAACAAACGGTAAGATGACATGAGAAGTTCTGTCGAACCATTAATGCCATCTTACCGTTTGTTAGAGATCTTATTCTCTGCTGGCACAGTTCTTCGTCACCAGCTTCTTCACATGAACTTTGTTCTAGGTGAAGAAGTGAGTTATACCATGCTGATGAGCTCTAACAAGAGCGAAACGCGTCCATGGTTACTAACTGTGCTGGCCGGCCTCCGACGATGCCCTCATAAGGTGACTCGGAGGCTGAATTTTGTGAGACTTTGCCTAGAGTTTTATTTAATATTTTTTTATTATATTGAAATAGTTATGACAACAGAGCTGTAGTCGTGAATAATAATTTCTTATTTCAAACATATCGAATTTGCTGTAACAACTAAAGTTTGATATGCACGATATATAAACCTCTAATAATAATTATTTTCGTTTTATCTTATTTAGACACAAAAGTATAATTCCAATTGAGTAGTCGTAGAAAAGTATAGTAATAAACTCGCGTGTAATAGCTATTACTCATTCGAATAAATTGCGACACAAGGCGTAGGCATCATTCTCATGATTAATAGTTACACGCTCATTAAATAATATACTATTATAAAAATAAATAAATATATCATCACGCCTTTTACCCATTACTGGGTGTAGCACTCCGCTGTAGCTGATCTCGGTAAGTGATATATTTCTTCGCGTGAAGTGCGGTTATATACTATGAATAGTTCTCAATGTCATTTTGTAAGTTCATTGTGAACTATATTTTTTCAAAGATATCATGTTTATGAAATTAAATATATTTCGCTGTCATCAAAATTCTAAAAGTACCGGAATGTTAATCTTCCTGCATTCCTTTCAAGCATTCCCCATTCATCATCCAGTGTATGTATTCTTAATAGGATTCCATAACATATAGAAGCAATTTTATTTTTAGAAATAATTGCCCATGAGCCATTGCAAGAGATATGCACGTGTTTCTAATAAAACTATTTCAATTTTAAATGAATTTTTTCAATATGTAAGTTTATTGCAAGGCTATACTTAATTCAATAAAAACTATCGTTGCTTCAATCACCAAAGCAAATAATTACTGTTTTGTGTTTGTAATTAAAGCGATTGTTCTGCATTCTTTTTAATTAGAAAATGCCGATCTGCTTTTATCATGAGATTTATTGGTCACGACATACATATTTTATTTAATGTTTATGTAATTGAATTCAATTTATGTCATACTTTAATTATACATAAACCATGGTAGATCGATTCCGGACAAACTATAAATACTTATTGACGCAAAAATACATTCTTATTTCTGAATTTTATTTAGAATATATATAGATCAACAGGTCTAAAGACCCAATTACAGATCAAATTACAAATTCAAAAAATATGCAAAAAACTAAAATGTAGTAATAAAAAATATTAAATAAATACTTGGCAAAGTCTCACAAAATTCAGCCTCCGAGTCACCTTATGAGGGCATCGTCAGAGGCCGGCCAGCACAGTTAGTAACCATAGACGCGTTTCGCTCTTATTAGAGCTCATCAGTATGGTATAACTCACTTCTTCACCTAGAACAAAGTTCACGTGAAGAAGCTGGTGACGAAGAACTGTGCCAGCAGAGAATAAGATCTCTAACAAACGGTAAGATGAGATGAGAAGTTCTGTCGAACCAGTAATGCCATCTACCGAAAAAAGAAAAAGCTACGCAATAGCAATTTAAATAACAACAAAGACAAAATTAATTGTCATTTATACACTTGGTGAAACTAGGTTTAATAAAAAATACAAGTGCCAAGTGTTTATTTAATATTTTTTATTAAACCTAGTTTCACCAAGTGTATAAATGACAATTAATTTTGTCTTTGTTGTTATTTAAAAACGTAGTAATAAATTCAGAAAAAAGTACAAATAATATAAATATCAATAACAATCCAAAGAATAACTTAACAATAAAACAGATAGCTTTGTTTACAAATTAGGGATTACCCATAATATGAATGCAAATATGATACAGATTAAAAATACAGTTTCATATAAGATAATATTCTTAATTTTGCAATTTACATAAAAATACACAAAAATTATTTGTATTATAATTGTTGAAAGTAGTCCTTTTCAGAATGAGAACATTTTAGTGTCACTGGTTTAATTAAAAAATAAAAATAAGGCATTACATTTTATAATAACTAATTAATAAATGATTATTTGTAGGCAGTGTTTATACTTTTATTTCATTAGTAACATAATTATAAATAATTAAATGTACTATAAAACCAGTGACACTAAAAATGTTCGCCAGGAATGAAATACCCTAATTTTTACGAATTTCCAAAAAATTCTTTTTGTACTATAATCAGTATATCCAATTATATATGTCATTAAAGTTTCATGCAGAGGTACAGAAACACCCTGTATATACTCACTCTAACTAATGTCAAATCATATCGTTGTTAAAATTTACTTTCATCGCTAGGGATGAAATGTATCACTTTCTTCTCTTAATTGGCGAAAGAAAATTTAATAACCACTTACAAACTCCAGTTGTAAAAAGGACAATAATTTTAGTAAACTGAAATGAATTCAGTTTTTTTTTCAGAAATGAATACAGCAACTAATAAAAAATTCAACAATATTATCGCTCATAAAAATAAGTATAAACAAAATAACTCATATTGTAAAGATTTAAAATATGTAATAAAACAAAAAACATCATTAATACACAATGAATGCCTCGATCAAATAAATCATATTTAGCGACGCTACGCTCACATGCATTCATATTTGTTGGTTGCACTTGTGCCTATGTATACACAGTGTAAGTATATGTACACATGATGTGTACACGCCCTCTCAACGCCTGAGCGGTGAAAGCAAGCTGCCGCTGTCGCTCCGTGGCACGTGTGCTACACATATCACGTGACAGACACCTGTCGGAACTGTGCGCTTGCCTGCATGTTATATCAGATGGAAATGCATTTAGCAGTTAGTGCATTGCATATATTTGTATGTTTGTTTATTTGGAAAAGCAACAGGAAGTTAATTTCAATTAAAGTTTGTTGCATGTAAATTCGAAGTTGAAATAATAATGGATGCGAATTTTGTCCGCATTTAACCAGGTACCTACATAATAACTAATTAATAAATGATTATTTGTAGGCAGTGTTTATACTTTTACTTTATTAGTAACATAAATAAATAAAATAAATATATCATCACGCCTTTTACCCATTACTGGATGTGGCACTCTATTGTAGCAGAGCTTGGTATGTGATATATTTCTTCGCGTGAAATGCAGTCAAATCACGGCCCCCAAAGATGTTAGTGGTGGAGGAACCACAGGGGTAGATTTAAATTGGTGAAAATTGTTTGTCGTCTGTGGGGATAGAACCAGGGTTCTCAAGATCGACAGATCGACTCGATTCCACTGAGTCACCTACCCCATTATAAATAATAATAATAATAACATAATTATAAATAATTAAATGTACTATTAAACAGGGTTCGTAAATATCATGATATTTATAATAAATATCAAAATATCTGATATATAGGATATATATCAGATAAATATCAATTTTCCGGAGGCTATATCTCAAAAACTAAACATGATATGGAAATGCGCTCAACGGCGTTGAATTCCCCGTGTCCGAATTGACTTATAAGCAAATTTTCATACAATTTTAAGCAATTGAATATTTTTAATTATTTCCTAAGGGGTACCCCTTTGGTTTTTTCAGATTTTAATTCAATTTTCCCAAAAATCCTTAATCGTAGGATTATTAAAACGAAAATTTACATACATATGTATTTTGACCCACTGGATCCAGTGGTGCAATCTTCAAATGCATATGACTTCTGGTTTTCGAGAAAATGTTAAAAAACCGCTTTTTGCGATTTTTTTGGCGGAAAATAGAAAAAAATAAAAATCGCTGAAACTATGTTTATAAGTTAACTGAAGCACGAGAAAATTAATGCCGTTGACCGCGTTTTCATATCACATTTAGTTTTCGAGATATAGCCTCGTAAAAGTAGAAAAACTGAAAAATTCGATAAATTTCACTTTTCCGGAGGCTATATCTCAAAAACTAAACAAGATATGGAAATGCGCTCAACGGCGTTGAATTCCCCGTGTCCGAATTGACTTATAAGCAAATTTTCATACAATTTTAAGCAATTTAATATTTTTAATTATTTCCTAAGGGGTACCCCTTTGGTTTTTTCAGATTTTAATTCAATTTTCCCAAAAATCCTTAATCATAGGATTATTAAAACGAAAATTTACATACATATGTATTTTGACCCACTGAATCCAGTGGTGCAATCTTCAAATGCATATGACTTCTGGTTTTCGAGAAAATGTTAAAAAACCGCTTTTTGCGATTTTTTTGGCGGAAAATTGAAAAAAAATAAAAATCGCTGAAACTATGTTTATAAGTTAACTGAAGCACGAGAAAATTAATGCCGTTGAGCGCGTTTTCATATCACATTTAGTTTTCGAGATATAGTCTCGTAAAAGTAGAAAAACTGAAAAATTCGAAAAATTTCAATTTTCCGGAGGCTATATCTCAAAAACTAAACATGATATGGAAATGCGCTCAACGGCGTTAAATTCCCCGAGTCCGAATTGACTTTTAAGCAAATTTGAGGCTATATCTCAAAAACTATTTGATATTTTTATATAATGGATATATATCATTGCAAAAATATGACGATATATATCAAAATAAATATCATGATATATATATCGATCGATATATATCTTCGAACCCTGCTATTAAACCAGTGTCTCAGTGGTATCGAGTCGGCCTGTGGGTCTTGAGAACCCGTGTTTGATCCCCACAGGCGAAAATTTTCACCAATTTAAATCTACCCTCTACTAATATCTTTGGGGGTCGTGATTTGACGGCTGGTAATTGCACTTCAGGCGATAAAATATATCACTTACCGAGATCTGCTTAGGCAAAGTAATGGGTAAAAGGCGTGATGATATATTTATTTATTTGATTAAACCAGTGACACTATAAATGTTCGCCAGGAATGAAATACCCAAATTTTTGCGAATTTCAAAAAAATATTTTTGTTCTATAATCAGTATATCAAATTATATAAGTCATTAAAGTTTCGTGCAGAGGTATAGAAACACCCTGTATATAGCCTTAATTTTTTTTGCACAAATTTTTAAACATCCTGAATATTGTAAATATTTTAAAAGATTGCAAATAATATTTAAAAATTTTGATTTAAAATCAATTGAAAGCAAGGTAATTATAAAATTAATTATATTTTTAAATATACTGTAGTAACAATTAGTCTGTCAGTATGGTGGTTACGGATTTCAAATTTGGAGATCCCGAGTTCGAATCGCATTCAAGCTAAAAATTATATGAACTATCACACTGCGGCTCAGTGAATCCAGACTCTGTACTGTAATTGGCATTAAGTTCCTGTTGTACAGCGTTATATAAATAAATAAATAAAAACATAAAAACTTTCTTTTATTTTTATGTTTACTGTTTCAAATTGTTGATTTATGTAATTCATAAAATAGTATGCACAATACTGATTGCTCATTGCATACACGATACTTGACTGCCTACATGTTCAGACTTTAAAACCTCCAAATGAAAATAGCTGAAAAGAAAAATCCATTCTCGTTGTCGTAAAAAAGCGATTAAACCTGCGATTCACGCCCTACAACAAAACGCAAATGTAGGCCTGTCAAAAAACCAGCACAGAGCACGGAACATAAAACCACACACGCTGGTGTCAAACTAAATTCGCAAGCGCACGTTCAATTATTTTAATGAACGGTTTCAGCCAACTGCGATGCACTCTCACTATGAACACAATCATGAATATATAGTACTACCCAGATAATTGAGCCATTTGAATTATAGTAATATCTAGCAAAACCGAACAGAAATAATCCTCGACATAAATTGATCCATCGTCTTAATATTGAATCTGAATTGATGATGATGATGATGTCCCATCATTCCGTTTCGGAACATAGGGGCCGGACACACCGAGCCGCAGTTTTTACACTGCCGTACTGCCGGTTTCTTAAGTCAGATTATTTAAGGCGTATAAGTGACTAGCTTATAGCGCCCGATTGTGATAAATACATGAAACTATATTTTTATATTTTACGACAAATCACACATTGTCGACAGGCGGATTCGAACCTTGGTTCGGGTGACGTCACAGTATGTTAAGAGATGTGCCATAACACGCTCGGCCACCGCGCCTGTGAATTGATGATCAAAAAGTCCAAATTAAGACAACTACAAGCCTCTTTTTTTCATAACAACAAAGATAAAATTAATTGTGATCCAACACTTGATGAAACTAGGTTTAATAAAAAGTATAAAATAAACACTTGGTTAAGTTTCACAAAATTCAGCCTCCAAGTCACCTTATGAGGGCATCGTCATAGGCTGGCCAGCACAGTTAGTAACCATAGACGTGTTTTTTTTTCATATTTTTATGGGGTAGGTGGCTCAGTGGTATCGAGTCGTCCTGTGGATCTTGAGAACCCTAGTTCGATCTCCACAGCCGACAAACAATTTTCACCAATTTAAATCTAACCCTGTGGCTCCCTTTCCACTAACATCTTTGGGGGCCGTGATTTGACTTCACGCGAAGATATATATCACTTACCGAGATCTGTCATGGCAGAGTGCCACACCCTGTCATGGGTAAAAGGTGTGATGATATATTTATTTATTTATATTTTTATAAATGTGAATAGAATATATTTGGAAGGATAGTTATTAAGTTTATTAATATTGTGACATATTTATACATTTTTCTTATTCATCGTTGGGGACGTGATTTGACGGCTGGTAACGCGAAGAAATATATAATTTACGGAATAGTTCCACGCCCAGTAATGGGTAAAAGGCGTGATGATATATTTTATTACTTGTCATTATATTCTAGTATTAAAAATAAAATTATCAATTCTTGTTGTTGTATCGATATATAGTATCGATACCGATTCCGTTATTAATTATCTACCCTTGTGGCTCTCCCTCCACAAATATCTTTGGGGGTCGTGATTTGACGACTGGTAACCGCACTTCACGCGATAAAATATATCACTTACCGAGATCTGCTTACGGCAGAGTGCCACACCCAGTAATGAGTAATACGCGTGATGATATATTTATTTATTTATTTTATTTATCTATCACCGAAATGTGCATATTGGCGATTATTGAAATGTTTGGGTTTATTGTTTACTGGTCGTACTATATCAACCTTCATTATTTTGCAGTTGTCAGGTTCATTTAGCCTCCGTGTACGATTTGTTCAAAATAAAACACTTTCTGAATTTCACGTCCGTTTATCTGTGCATTTATCGGCCCAACCCACAGAATCAACCTAATTGAATTATAATTAGCAAGCCGTGCCAAACTGATCATTATTTCGCGTTCAAGAGATTCGTATGTTTATTTTTAGCAAACTGTGAATTGGTTTTGTGGGTGTTTGGTGGCCTGGAAAACAATTGAAAGATTATAAATATAATCCGATTTACTTTGATTTCCATTGTTTCTTTATATTAGAATTTAGAGATTAAAGTCGAATAGAATTACATTTATTTGATAAGAAGCTAATTGGCGTTGCAGATTTATTTGAATGGTAATTTTTTTACCATGAATATTATCTAACAATTAAAAACAAATGCTAAACTGAGTTTCTATAAAGTGTAAATAATGTGTTGGTATTGTATTAGTAAATAACGATTTATAAACAAAAACCACTTGTTGTATATTTATATCAAATGACTTTTCATTTGTTCAATTATGAAATCTTACTGACACACGAAATACGTTATTATTTACTGGGGGAAATATTGAAAATGTCATTGAGAGAAACAAGTAATCAACGTATGTCTTTTAAATACATCACGTAATGTTTCCTCAAATAGGGTGCACGAACCCTAAAAACATTTATTCATTCTGAAATTACTAGTCGTCAAACATTTTTAATGAAGCACAAACTATAATCGCTTATTTCACATTCATAATTACATTTTTACGTTTGCGATACAAGAAATTTAATAATTTATATAAATCAAAGGAGTTGTATTTGCAAATTAAAATCACGTTTCCTTGGTCACCATGTTACCCTCACTCAATTTAGTTGTGATAGTAACCGTTTCCCTTATTAGGTTACTATCACAACTAAATTGAGTGAGAAATGTCACTTTCGTAACACATGCACAAGAAATACGTTCTTATTCCCTAATTTTAGAGAGAGAAACACTGCTTTTCTCCCCTGGGAGAGAAACATTATGTTTCTAGGATGTTTCTATCCCTAGGTAGCATGTTTCTCTCCCTAGAGACTACGATTATTAGCTGTTTGCGGCGTTTCCTAGGTAACTAGTTCCGCAACCCATATTTGATATTTGTCCCGATAAGACGGTAATTTTTGTGCACTTGTTACGAAAAGTATAATATGCTTCACAGGAGGGCGCGATTATCCCTTGTGTCCCTCCCTTGAATCAAGGGAGGGACACAAGTAATGTTGAACAAGGTAAATTGTTGAAGGAAAGTAAAGCCATATCCATGGTAACAGGAAAACAACGATACGATTAATGACAGCCAGATGACATTTGTCAAGAGAATAATTAATCTTGTCTTCATTTCTAATTTATTTCTATAAATTTTACTTTCTGATAAGATAATGAAAAATTGTAATGAAACTGTCATTTTTCCCTCAAAAGCTTTACATCCCTCGTCTTAAGTTCGGAAAATGATACAGCATCTTCAGGAAGAACTATCTTACTTTCTTCCCCCGATATACAAACAGCTATTATACTCCGCTGTCTGCTGATGAACCTGTAGGAAACAAGCAATTTGGCAACACCAAACTGCTCTTCAAATCTTTCGCTCTATTCACAAACCTATAATTACTGGGCTATGTATAGATTAGCCATGGACATGAACAACGCTCATTTATTTTAAAAATGTATTGAAGTTTTTTGCGGATGTCGATGGCCTGGCCGTGCGATTGAGATTGCTAGGCCTGCGGATCGTGTCTGTGTGGTAAAAACTTCACCTTGAACTTGAAGATAGAAACGTTAGACTCGAGTTGGTTTGTTGCCAAGGCTGGACAACAATTTTTCTGTAATCATATGTTGATATAATAATACCTTGATCAGTTGTTCAAGCAATAATATGGAAATTCATATTTATAATTAATTTATTACTTAATCTTGAGAACTCTGGTTTGATCTTCACAGCCGACAAACAGTTTTCATCAATTTAAATCTACCCCTGTGGCTTCCCCTCCACTAATATCTTTGGGGACCGTGATTTGATTATATCACTTACCAAGATCTGCTTAGGCAGAGTGCCACATCCAGTAATGAGTAAAAGGCGTGATGATATATTTATTTTAAATAACTATTTCACACACATCAAACAAAAGAGGGAACATACATAACATCACGCTATATCCCATTAAATGGGGTAGAACGAACCTGTCAACATTCTCATCCTGACACACGATACTCGTTTCGACCACATTAACACTTCCTCCATACGAACTCTTTCCTTACAACCAAAATCCATCAACACACAACAAACATCCATCCATTCGCTCCTGTACACCTGTTTTGTAAATCTTCACTTACGCCCACTTCTCTAACAACGAATCTATAAGAAATGAAGGCAGCATCGCCTGCGCTTGTTTAAAAATACATTTAACACAATTGCAGTTACACACTGTATAGTAAAAACTTAAAATGAAGTAAGAAAAAATGTGGAAGGAAGGGAGTATCTACCTGCGCTTGTTTTTGAAACTGAATTCCACACAATTGCAGTTGGTTTGGAATTATATACATACATATATAACATCACGCTATATCCCATTAAATGGGGTAGCACGAACCCGTCAACATTCTCATCCTGACACACGATACTCGTTTCGACCACATTAACACTTCCTCCATACAAACTCTTTCCTTCCTCACAACCAAAATCCATCAACACAACAACAAACATCCATCCATTCGCTCCTGTACACCTGTTTCGTAAATCTTCACTTACGCCCACTTCTCTAACAACGAATCTATAAGAAATGAAGGCAGCATCGCCTGCGCTTGTTTAAAAATACATTTAATACAATTGCAGTTACACACTGTATAGTAAAAACTTAAAATGAAGTAAAAAAAGATGAGGAAGGAAGGGAGTATCTACCTGCGATTGTTTTGGAAACTGAATTCCACACAATTGCAGTTGGTTTGGAATTACATACATACATATATAACATCACGCTATATCCCATTAAATGGGGTAGCACGAACCCGTCAACATTCTCATCCTGACACACGATACTCGTTTCGACCACATTAACACTTCCTCCATACGAACTCTTTCTTTTCTCACAACCAAAATCCATCATCACGCAACAAACATTCATCCATTCGCTCCTGTACACCTGTTTCGTAAATCTTCACTTACGCCCACTTCTCTAACAACGAATCTATAATGAAATGAAGGCAGCATATTCTACGCTTGTTTAAAAATACATTTAACACAATTGCAGTTACACACTGTATAGTAAAAACTTAAAATGAAGTAAAAAAAGATGAGGAAGGAAGGGAGTATCTACCTGCGCTTGTTTTTGAAACTGAATTCCACACAATTGCAGTTGGTTTGGAATTATATACATACATATATAACATCACGCTATATCCCATTAAATGAGGTAGCACGAACCTGTCAACATTCTCATCTTGACACACGATACTCGTTTCCACCACATTAACACTTCCTCCACACAAACTCTTTCTTTCCTCACAACCAAAATACATCATCACACAACAAACATTCATCCATTCGCTCCTGTACACCTGTTTCGTAAATCTTCACTTACGCCCATTTCTCTAACAACGAATCTATAAGAAATGAAGACAGCATCTCCTGCGCTTGTTTAAAAATACATTTAACACAATTGCAGTTACACACTGTATAGTAAAAACTTAAAATGAAGTAAACAAAGATGAGGAAGGAAGGGAGTATCTACCTGCGCTTGTTTTTGAAACTGAATTCCACACAATTGCAGTTGGTTTGGAATTATATACGTACCTACATATATAACATGACGCTATATCCCATTAAATGGGGTAGCACGAACCCGTCAACATTCTCATCCTGACACACGATACTCGTTTCGACCACATTAACACTTCCTCCATACGAACTCTTTCTTTCCTCACAACCAAAATCCATCACCACGCAAACATCCATCCATTCGCTCCTGTACACCTGTTTCGTAAATCTTCACTTATGCCCACTTATCTAACAACGAATCTATAAGAAATGAAGACAGCATCGCCTGCGCTTGTTTAAAAATACATTTAACACAATTGCAGTTACACACTGTATAGTAAAATACAATTCAATAAACTGAAGTAAAACCGCGTACCAATACCACAATTACGGTAACGCAACATTGACGGATTACATCGTCGCAGTGGCGTATGGCAAAGTAGGACATCTTTGATTGATTTACGTGCGAAGGTTTCCACGTACGACACAAACCACATACATTCATGTGCAATGCCCGCCAGGCACATCATGCAACAACGTACGTATGTCTACAGATATTTGCCGTGATAAGCACCACAATGAATTGTTAAATGGTACAGAGTTAACGGAGAAACAAGCCTTGCTGTTGCTACTAAGATGCTATCTGTTCTTGGTTTATTGTTGATGAATTTTTATTGACATTTGATTAAAAATTCATGTGATATTTACCTACATACAGGGTGAGTCTGGGAAGACGCCCCCCCCTTTAACTTTTTTATTATGAGTAATAGAAAAAAATGGTTCATATGAAAGTTTTATTATTTTAAATATACTATTTGATGGCAGATGTAGATATTTTTTGTAAAGTCAGGTTTACAAGATACGACCATCAACTTTTATTTTTTAAATAGCAACCTATAATTATTTTACTAAAATAAAAACCGCCATTTTTTTCTCTTTTCAACGGTGTATTAGTTTTTATTAATGTATCTGAAAAAATTCGAGAAAAATAAGAAAATTGGGAAATACTAGAAATAATTTTTATACAAATATTATAGGTGGCTATGTGAAAATAATTTGTTTTAAGTTGTTTTTGTTACTGAATTTGTTGCTTTAGTTTGTTAAGTTGTATAACACTGTTACATTTTGTTTATTTTCACATAGCCACCTATAATATTTGTATAAAAATTATTTCTAGTATTTCTCAATTTTCTTATTTTTCTCGAATTTTTTTCAGATACATTAATAAAAACTAATACACCGTTGAAAAGAGAAAAAAATGGCGGTTTTTATTTTAGTAAAATAATTATAGGTTGCTATTTAAAAAATAAAAGTTGATAGTCGTATCTTGTAAACCTGACTTTATAAAAAATATCTACATCTGCCATCAAATAGTATATTTAAAATAATAAAACTTTCATATGAACCATTTTTTTCTATTACTCATAATAAAAAAGTTAAAGGGGGAGGCGTCTTCCCAGACTCACCCTGTATATGTTTATATTTAGCTATCTATTAAATTGTACTTATTTGTACAAGTACCCAATTTGGATGTATTTAAATTACATTTGATTCAATGTTTGTTGAATGAAAGACAGGTGAAGTTGAGGATGAGAGATTGTGTGACGATCTAGGAATAAATGGATGGATATAAATAAAATAAAATAAATATATCATCACGCCTTTTATCCATTACTGAGTCCACTCTGCCGTATGCAGGTCTCGGTAAGTGATATATTTCTTCGCGTGTAGTGCGGTTATCAGCCGCCAAATCACGGCCCCCAAAGATGTTAGTGGAGGGGGAGCCACATGGGTAGATTTAATTTGGTGAAAATTGTTTGTCGCCTGTAGGGATTGAACCAGGGTCCTCAATATCCACAGGCTGAGTCGATACCACTGAGCCACCTACCCCATTGGATGGATATGATTGCAGATATGTTGCGTGCTTGACAAATAATTTTGCTAGAAAATATTAGTGAAACAGCATCGATCGCAAGACTCCTACATCCAGTGTCGGATTAACACTAGTCGGGGCCCTAAACAATCGCAAACGAGGGCCCCTCCCCGACATGAAAATACAATAACTAAAATTCAAATAAACTTTATTCATAATTCAAATAAACAGCGAACATAAAACTTGATATATAATTATTCATTCAACAAACATTTGCAATTACTACTCCAATGGTCAACTCAGAAGAAACGTTTTCTGCATTTCAACTCACTCAACTGTGCAATTTTTTTTAAATCATTTTGTGGGGCCCCTAGACAATTGCCTAGTACTGCCTATTGGTTAATCCAACAGTGGTATTGAGTCGGCCTGTGGATCTTGGGAACCCTGGTTCGATTCCCACAGCTGACAAACAATTTTAACCAAATTAAAATCCTGTGGCTCCCCCTTCGACAACATCTTTGGTAGGTTTGGATGTGAGAACCCGGGTTCGATTCCCACAGCCGACACACAATTTTCACCACGTTAAAACTACCCCCTTGGCTTGTCCTCCACTAACATCTTTAGAACCCGTGATTTAACGGGTGGTAACGCATAAAAATATATCACTTACCGAGATCTGCTACGACAGAGTGCCGCACCCAGTAATGGGTTTAATATATTTTTATTTATTTATATATTTTAACAATTGTTATATTCAAACTTGATAAACGGACCGTCCCTTAAGTCCAAAACGTCGTCTTTTATGTATTAATTATTATAATTTTACGTAATTAAAACTAAGTACAATTTATTTACAATATTAAATATTTATTCCTACAAGAAATAAGTAATCACTTTCCTTCAAACCCACTTTCTTACTGCACTTGAAACCTCGCAATACCAACTAAAGTAAATTTAAATCATTTGTATTTAAGCTGTAGTATCTTTAGCAAAGACAATTCAGGTACAGAAAATTTAATGATAAAATTAAACAATAAAAAATGTTGGACTGAATCAAATCTAAATTTACCAATAGTGATTATTGTTTTGGTTAAAAATAGCTATAAAAGTTTTGTTTTGTTTTGCAAACAATGTACAACTACTATAAATATTATTGTTCTAAATGTGAATATTTACCGCATGTGCGACATAAAAATGTAACAACGGCATTACGTTACTAATAATAAACATTCTGACTTTAACTATTCCGGCTATAAATAAATCTTTCTGTGGGAAAATGGCAGAATGACTATTTATAAATTACTCATCAAACTATAAATTTAGAATATATAAAAACTGGCATATCAGGAATGCAATACTTGACATTTATTAATATATGCATGTTATTTATTGTTTCATGTCTGTTTTGTTTCAAAAGTGCAAGAACGAGGCTAATTATTATTTTTTATCTTATCTTAATTTTAATATTCTTAACAACAAAGACAAAATTAATTGTCATTCATGCACTTGGTGAGACTAGGTATAATAAAAATATTAAATAAAACTCTAGGCAAAGTCTCACAAAATTCAGCCTCCGAGTCACCTTATGAGGGCATCGTCGGAGGCCGGCCAGCACAGTTAGTAACCATGGACGCGTTTCGCTCTTGTTAGAGCTCATCAGCATGGTATAACTCACTTCTTCACCTAGAACAAAGTTCATGTGAAGAAGCTGGTGACGAAGAACTGTGCCAGCAGAGAATAAGATCTCTAACAAACGGTAAGATGACATGAGAAGTTCTGTCGAACCATTAATGCCATCTACCGAAAAAAAATGAAAAGCTACGCAAGCAATTTAAATAACAACAAAGACAAAATTAATTGTCATCCAACACTTTAATTTTTTTTTTTAATATTCTTGCTAAATTGAGAATTAACCAATATTAATGAATATTACTAGGATGAGAATGTTTTCGTGAACTGATTTTTTTATGAATCTTTTAGTGAATGTTCTGTGAATGTTTCAGGGGTTGGTGCTACCCCATATAATGGGATATAGCGTGATGTTATGTATGTATGTAGATTTTTAAAAGACCATGACAGAATGTATGCATTAATTTGACATATGAAAAGTAAACATTTACCGGTTACTCGTGTAAATACTACTAAATACCGCATACTTGCTGAAAATGAGTTTTTCTGATACATGAAAAGTGTCAACTTTTCCAACGAAATTAAAAACAGAAAAAGTGTCAAAAATGATTAGAAATTATATTTTATACGACTATGATGTAAAGTATTCTAATTTAGCAGTCTTTTGACAATGGAAAGTTATTTTTTCCCGAGCAACAAAAATTAATTTTACTTTCCTAATTTGTCTCAAAAAAAATAATAATATTCCTGTTTGTTTCCAATAGCAACAAAGAAGAAAGTAAAATTTACTCTTGGTCAAAAATGATTTTAAATTATTTTTCAAGTGTTTTAAAATGGTTGTATAAAAAATAACTTGTGCACCACGAGCGAAAAGTGTATTTGACACTCTTGTCTGCACCTCAATAATTATTGTCGCAAACGATAATGGACTACTTTCTGCTCTAGGTACATAGATAACTATTTTTTCACGACACTGTCATAAAGAAAAGTTTTCTTTGCTCAATTAAGATATGAAAGTATTACTTTTCTTCCCTAGGGAAAAAAAAATAGAACCATGTTCATGTCAACTAAACTTCAGTCTTCTCTGAGATGCTTTATAATCCTCGCCTTCGACTCTGAAAATGACGCGACATTTTCATGAAAAAATCTCTAACTTTCTCTCCTTGATATTCAAACAACTATTCCCTTATTTACAATTCTTCAATTAGATATTCGCATGGTTGCCAACATAATCACTATAATTTCTCTAACGCGATCCACATGCGACTATCCACTATGTTCGTGCATCCAATATAAACGATTCTGTGTGTGACGTCATTTAAATAATTAATGTATAAAAATAGAAACGGACGGAAAAACGGCTAATATGTTTTTCAAGGAGACTCGTTAGAATCTTAGTTAGCTCTTGATCTTGACTCAGGACTCTAGATGGCTTGCAAGAAATTTTGTGTTTGTAATTTGTGAAATTGTTGGAACTGCTGTTATTATTTCGACTAGCTTTGTGAAATTGTATGTAATGGTGACGCGGTAAAATAAAGGAAGGAAATTTGTTTCATATTTTTCCGATTATTTATGTTAATTATTTCCTTCTTTACATTACAAGCTAATCAGAATACTTCATTTGCAGCAAGAGCGACAATTCCACTCATAATTTTTCACCCAATCAAATGACTGTATTTTGTTGAATTGAACCAATTACAGTAGTATTACAGCGACAATTTCACTAGTGAAAATTGTCGCAAATCGTTGCTTAAATATAATATTTGTTAACTATTTCGAGTAGATGAATATTGTTGAATTTTATTTGACTTTGTTTACTTTGCTTAGTTATGTCTAAAAATGAAACAATGTAAATTGATCACCAAGGTAATAGTAGTTCAGACATTGTTTTGGAGTAAATAAAATATTTCGAGGAATTGTCAAGCCGAATACCATACGTGACTACGATTTCCCTTTGGTAATTTTTGCCTAGATCACTCCTGCTTGTTGCTTTAAGAAAATCTACACTCGTGCTATCGCACTCGTACAGATTTTTGTCGACAAAAATTTCCGACAAAATCTTAGTCACTAATGGTATATATTATGGTATGTATTATATACAGGGTGTTAAAAGAAGGGTAAAATAAAATTTCAAAGTATATTCATTTCGATGTGCTGATTCACAATCAAATTTTTTTTTTGAAAATTAGCAAAATTATGGACATGCTTCTAGACGAGTACATTTCTAGTACCACTGGTCGACAGGTAATTTTTAATAAAAATAATAATGGATTTTGTAACCACGTAACCAAAATACTAGGGTGTAAAACAGTACGCGAAATACATGTTGTATTTGGGTGAAATTCCTGTTGTACAATGCTACAAATATACTTTTTACGCAACCCATATTTGACATTTGTCCCGATAAGACGGTAATTTTTGTGCACTTGTTACGAAAAGTATAATATGCTTCACGGGAGGGCGCTATTATCCCTTGTGTGAAATTGACAAACCTTGACTTCAGCTCAAGCCTTCGGCCCTCGCTTACGTCTCGGTTTGACAACTTCTCACGCAGGAATAATCGCTTGTTTCCCTCCCTTGATGCATAACTATTATTTAACTTAAAATTTAACAGTCTTAGAATCTATAACTTAATAATAATAGCATTAATATATAAAGTATGAACAAAACCAGAAAATCAAATTCTCCACAACAACCTACCACACCCCACTCACATTATCTTCACCCTTTAGCGAACCCATCTACCCGTCATGATACTGAAATGAGCTCGCTTGCCTCATGAACTGTTGCGCACCCCTGGTGGGACTGTTGGACCGGATCAAGCCCTCATCTGCCAGCGTGGACATGGACAGCCACACCGCCACGCTCCAGCACCTGAAGCAGCTGTTGTACGAGCGCACCGAGGACCTGAAGGTGCGCGATGAGACTATCACGCTCCTGGAGAAGGAGCTTGATGAGAAGGATGGTCAGATTAGATACTTGAAGAATGAGATTGATAAGTTTCGGCAGGTCGTCAGGTAGGCTTGGGCAGCGTGCTATGGAGGAAGGAATTACTTCTTATAAGTTGTTTTGGTTTTATTTGTACTTCATTTTGTAAAATTGCAATGCCGGAAAGTAATTTGCCCGTTTATTTATGTCCTAAACTTTATGACCACTTTTTAAATTTTCGCTTTTAAAGTTTTTTAATTATTTTAGCGAAAAATACTTCAATTAATGACTAATTTAACAAACAATAATATATTGCCACATATACTTGGTAAATTCTCTGTAATAGTTATTTGTATATCAAGAGAAGAAAGTAAGACATTTCTTTACACTTTCTTCATGATAATTTTTTACTACCCTACCAGAAAATAACATTTTCCGAAAACTGTCATATAAAGTTAAAATTTACATGACAACTATCAACACGCGAAATGAGTGTTTTTTGTCTACAGAACGCAAAAGACTTTTACATGCAGGATGCAAAAAACTTTTGCATTCTGCAATTTTTTGATAGAAGAAAGGCTCACAATTTAATAAAATTTGTCACTTTATTTTTTTGCTTAGAAACAATACTTCTATTCTTTAACAAAATTTATATTTAATGTTCCAATTGAGCATTTATTCATATTTATCCCGCTTGAGGAAGCTAACTGGTGTACTGGAATAGTTTCTTGAGAAATGCAATGCGAATCCCAATAAATCGCAGAAAAAAATTAGAACGTTTGTTTGGTTTCTATTGCCAACCAGCTGTCAATTGCTGGTCAGAGAATACCAGATTTAATAGCAATTACATTGTTGTCATTCAGACATTAGATGTCACATTAATTAATCCTAAACGTAAAAATTTTCTCATTACAGTATTACTAATTTTGGGACATAGTTTTCGAAAAAATGTTGTTTGATACTCGATTGCGAAATGCTTTTGCATTCTCGAATGCAAAAGTAACATTTCGCAATCTAGAATCAAAAATAACTCTTTAAATTAATAAATTATATGACAGATATCATTTGAGTGCCACTATTGTTTTCCAGTTGCTATGCCATGTAATATGGCTTTACTTTCCTCCCTTAAGATAAAAAATATTACTTACTTTCTTCAATTGAGGGTCATAAAAACAATAATTTAGGGCAGTTTAGAATCATTTGATTAATCAAAAACGGACTAGGTTCCAATCGACTGCTTTCTTAGTCAAACATAATCACTTTAATATTCTAGGGCTTAGGTTTATTGCGATTTTATAAATGAAATACATCATTTAAACCAAAATATATTTATTATTCAAAAAGTCCATTTTTGTTTCACCCAATTTTTATCTTAATAATATAAGATAATAAAAGATTAAACAACATTCGTAAATTGAATGTAAGTGCTGGAATAAAAGCTTTTAAGTAGTAATTAAGTTTCAAAATTTACATATAAATTATGCTCGAAATTATGTGGATTAAAAAGTAGAACGGATATTTAAAACACCAAATTTAAATATCATTTTGCAATATGAATCAGTATATTACTATAATTATAATCTGTAACATTATTATAACATGTGTTCTAAATTTTGATGCTTTTTAATAAGACATTGAAAATTATAAATTCCAACATTTTTTTAGTATTACTATTTAATAATGATTTATTATTAATATTTTGCTTTCATATCAGCTACTCATTATGACAATTTTTAAATATACAATCTCATTCATTTGTTCGGAAGGAAACAATTATTCTATTTGTAATAATCGACATAATTTCAAAATTATTATCTAATAATAGGTATTAGGAAAGTATAATTTTTCTCTTGTGACCTACGTTAAATAATGTAAATTAAAACTTTTATTTCTGTCACAATCTTAATCTAGATTTTATGCATCGTTACATTATTATAAATACTGGGTGTTACATAATTAAACGGTGATAACCAAATGGCACTTTTTGAAAATATTTTAAGTAGAGAATGTCGTGGTATCATAAATTTGATTATTATCTTATGTACTTCGCCGGCTGACTCGGCATTTTAATTTTTATTATTTGAAACTTTAAATAAAAAATATCTTTTCTTATTCCATAAATGGATCATTATCTGTAATCGATCAATTTCTTAATGACAACTTTTTATATTTCATTATTATTATTATTTTATTATTAGTATTATAATTTCAGTATTCTGTACACAGAATAATTTAAACTAACATTCTTATTTCATCTTCATGTATTTTCCTCTCTATACGTAGCTGTAATTAAAAAATAGCAATATAATGACATTTCATTGCGAATTCACCACACGTCACTGTCAACCAATAGGATCACGAATTTGTTTGAAAATGAACCAATGAAATGTACATTTCGTCGGAAATTCATCGCTGGTGCAATTGATAACAGAAATACCACTGTTAATAATATCCTTGGTTACGAATAAAATAAATGATATATAGAAAATTCCACATTTTTGGTTAAAAAGCAGGGTTCGTAAATATCATGATATTTATAATAAATATCAAAATATCTGATATATAGGATATATATCAGATAAATATCACTTTTTGGATATTTATTTTTTAATTTTAGTTTTTGTACACTTTAGAAAAACTGAAAAATTCGAAAAATTTCACTTCTCCGGAGGCTATATCTCAAAAACTAAACAAGATATGGAAATGCGCTCAACGGCGTTAAATTCCCCGTGTCCGAATTGACTTATAAGCAAATTTTCATACAATTTTATGCAATTTAATATTTTTAATTATGTCCTTTGGTTTTTTAAATTTTAATTCAATTTTCCCAAAAATCCTTAATCGTAGGATTATTAAAACGAAAATTTACATACATATGTATTTTGATCCACTGAATCCAGTGGTGTAATCTTCAAATGCATATGACTTCTGGTTTTCGAGAAAATGTTAAAAAACAGCTTTTTGCGATTTTTTTGGCGGAAAATTGAAAAAAAATAAAAATCGCTGAAACTATGTTTATAAGTTAACTGAAGCACGAGAAAATTAATTCCGTTGACCGCGTTTTCATATCACATTTAGTTTTCGAGATATAGCCTCGTAAAAGTAGAAAAACTGAAAAATTCGAAAAATTTCACTTTTCCGGAGGCTATATTTCAAAAACTAAACAAGATATGGAAATGCGCTCAACGGCGTTGAATTCCCCGTGTCCGAATTGACTTATAAGCAAATTTTCATACAATTTTATGCAATTTAATATTTTTAATTATGTCCTTTGGTTTTTTAAATTTTAATTCAATTTTCCCAAAAATCCTTAATCGTAGGATTATTAAAACGAAAATTTACATACATATGTATTTTGATCCACTGAATCCAGTGGTGTAATCTTCAAATGCATATGACTTCTGGTTTTCGAGAAAATGTTAAAAAACAGCTTTTTGCGATTTTTTTGGCGGAAAATTGAAAAAAAATAAAAATCGCTGAAACTATGTTTATAAGTTAACTGAAGCACGAGAAAATTAATTCCGTTGACCGCGTTTTCATATCACATTTAGTTTTCGAGATATAGCCTCGTAAAAGTAGAAAAACTGAAAAATTCGAAAAATTTCACTTTTCCGGAGGCTATATTTCAAAAACTAAACAAGATATGGAAATGCGCTCAACGGCGTTGAATTCCCCGTGTCCGAATTGACTAATAAGCAAATTTTCATACAATTTTAAGCAATTTAATATTTTTAATTATTTCTTAAGGGGTACCCCTTTGGTTTTTTCAGATTTTAATTCAATTTTCCCAAAAATCCTTAATCGTAGGATTATTAAAACGAAAATTTACATACATATGTATTTTGACCCACTGAATCCAGTGGTGCAATCTTCAAATGCATATGACTTCTGGTTTTCGAGAAAATGTTAAAAAACCGCTTTTTGAATAAAATAAAAATCGCTGAAACTATGTTTATAAGTTAACTGAACCACGAGAAAATTAATGCCGTTGAGCGCGTTTTCATATCACATTTAGTTTTCGAGATATAGCCTCGGAAAAGTAGAAAAACTGAAAAATACGAAAAATTTCACTTCTCCGGAGGCTATATCTCAAAAACTATTTGATATTTTTATATAATGGATATATATCATTGCAAAAATATGACGATATATATCAAAATAAATATCATGATATATATCGATCGATATATATCTTCGAACCCTGTTAAAAAGTAATATTTTTATACCGACAACTTAGTATGAGAGCAAAATGCATGAAAGAAAAACAGACTAAATTATTTTAGTAACAAAATTTCGAAAAAATCAATAAAATAACGATCGATAACAGATAGTGATCGAAAGTTAAAATAGTTCAAATGGAGTACTTTTTATGCTTATTCATAATTTTATAAATTTGAACTACAATTGTTATTTGTACAACTAATAATGTAAACAATACTTTTTTTCAACATTACATGTGAAAATTACATTTCCCTCATTCAATTTAGTTGTCATAGCAACCGTTTTCCTCACTAGTGTTGAAAGTAAATAACATTCTTCACTAGTGAGGAAAACGGTTACTATCACAACTATATTGAGTGAGGGATATGTCATTTGACATGGTGACCAAGAAAACGTGATGAGTATTTGCAAATACAACTCCTTTGATTTATTTCAAATAATTATTAAATTTCTTGTATCGCAAACGTAAAAATGTAATTTTTACGTTTAATGTTGAAAAAAATAGTATGTAACATATGTGGGAAAGTGCCATTTCAAAACTCGCTATCGCTCGTGCTCCAAATTTTGCACTCGTTTTGCAATTAAACCCTTTCCTCATTAATGTTACAAGATACTATTTCATGTATTTGAATTTTTGTCAAATTAATGAATTAAAAAAAAATGTATTGATTTCATATTGTACACGTATTATTGGCATTTGATTTTAGATTAATTTTCAAAATTAAAAATTATTTTGACGAACGTTACATATCGTTAAATTTTAAATAATCTGCAAGGAGTTAAATAAATAAAAATAATGAAAAAAGTCAAATTAAACTATTAGGAATGAATATTAATATTTTTCACAATTTTTAAATATAATTAAAACACGATTCATCAATGAAAAAGTCAGCTTTTATGATCAATATACAAAAAACGTTAAATTTTTAATAATCTGCAAGGAGTTAAATAAATAAAAATAATGAAAAAAGTCAAATTAAACTATTAGGAATGTAATATTAATATTTTTCACAATATTTAAATATAGTTAAAACACGATTCTTCAATGAAAAAGTCAGCTTTTATGATCAACATGCAAAAAATAAAATTATTAATTATTCTGAAATGATGAATAAATTTATGATACATTCGACATTTTCTCACGGCAATTCTCCCCTAACACCATGGCACGCTTCGTAGACCCCTCACCCAGCAGATAATCACCAAACAACGCCTCTACTCAAATGGCGGCGACGAGCCCGTGTGGTTCAGCCCCACGTCTCCAGGTCCTGGAGTGGAGAACACCCGCGTGGCTACTGTTCACGAGCCTCGCATCAAACGACAAGCTATTTCCGCTGAGCCGTTAGGAGTCAGTGCGGCTGAAGCCACGGATCTGCAGTTGCATATTGTCAAGATACCCAAGAGCGCAAAGTGAGTTATATCAGCAGTAGGGGTTTGTATTATATAATAGATTAACCCATTAAGTCCCGCCGTACTTAATTTAGTACACACCTTTTTCTAGCTGAGAATCATCTATCGGTCATAAAATAAATTTGTATTTTATCACGGTATACAAGTACACTATCAACGATAATTTCTATAAAAGTTTAGAAATGTTAAATTTGTTTTGGCAGTTTTTCTGCTTGTATGAAAAAGTGTAATTTATTAGTGAAGGTAAGTAAAGCAAACATTTAAATTTTTATGATTATTTGATTGCGATTTTGTTCCATAAAATAAAATATATATTTGGTAAACTCCATTTATATGACTAAAAATAAAGAATAGATTCTAACTTATTCTTTAAGAGCTAGGGGTGGGTTTAAAGGTAACTGTACTTGAATAAGTACATAACTATAATTTGTTTATATCGAAGGTTTTTTCCCTTTTTTACTTCCTTGTACGAAGTAAAGGAAGTATTGTTATCGCGAAAATTTTCGGTTCTCAGATTTCAACGGAAATAGGTGTTTTGGCCCTCCCTGAATCCATTTTGACTAATTTCGTCGTGACGTCTGTACGTACGTATGTATCTCGCAACTCAAAAACGGTAAGCCGTAGAAAATTGAAATTTTATATTTAGGACTGTTATAACATCTAGTTGTGCACCTCCCTTTTTGGTCATTATATAACTTCCGGAAGTGGTACTTTTCTTGAAGCCTATAATAGATTTTCATGAAAAACTATATTCAAATATAATTTAAAACTTTCCAAATTTGGTATATAAGACTACTATATCAATGGAAATAATATAATAGATTTTGGTTAAAATACACTAACCGGAAGTGACACATTACATGAAGCTGCTAACAGTTTTCCTTGAAATAAATGGTATTATTTTAATTTTAGAAATAAATGCTTCAAATAAAAGTTTTATAGAATTAAATTCTGCGTCTAGCACATTAAGAATTTTTAAATTAGCCTTTTGCATAAGCGAGATATCTAAATTTAAATAGTATATATTTTGTGTTTTTTTTTAATTAAGTTTGCTATGGATTAGAACAAAAAATAAAAAATAAAAGATTTTATGTCAAATATGTGCAATTAAAAAAATATCTATAGTTTAATACGCGTACAAGGAAGTCATGTGGTGTCCACATCAGATTTTTTTACAATAAAGTAAGTTAGTTTTGTGTAAATAATTATTTGTTTTATTTTATATTAGAGTTGGGACTTAATGGGTTAAGAAATCTTGATACCGATTATTTATTTTTACTGTTATAAGTTTAATTCTGTCCCGCGTGGTGGCCGCGCAGGTTGAGGGCCTGACTGACGACCATAAGGTCGTGTGTTCAGGTCCCGCCCGTGGGGGCCATACCGAAATATCGGCATATGACCTAAGTAGTTGGTCTGATATACAGGGTGTTTCAGGATTAGTGTAACAAACTTTAACAGCTTATTCCTGAGGTCATTTTGAACCAAAAATGTCATATGAACATAGGTCCTATTCCTTCTAGTTACCAAAATACAAGAGGTTGAAATAACACGAAATTTTCAAATTTTTGTAATCAAGATACGTTCGGAAAACAAGAGTTTTATTGAAAAGTTATCCCTTATTTGTCTTCATAAATTTTATTTATTAATATTAACGAATACGATTTAGAGAACAAAACATAAAATGACTCGATTAAATAGACACAGAACAACATAACCAAACATAGAATAATAACACAATATGAAATAAGATAACAAATTTAAAAAAAATTACACCAAGTGTTCAAAATGAGCGCCTTGAACACGTATGCATGTTAATATTAATAAATAAAATTAATTTAAGACAAATAAGGTATGACTTTTCAATAAAACTCTTGTTTTCCGAAAGTATCTTGATTAAAAAAATTTGAAAATTTCGTGTTATTTATAGAACTTCAACCTCTTGTATTTCGATAACTAGAAGGAATAGGACCTATGTTCATACGACATTTTTGGCTCAAAATGACCTCAGGAATAAGCTGTTAAAGTTTGTTACACTAGTCCTGAAACACCCTGTATAAATTCAAAAAAATAATAATTCTCTTCTTAAAAAATCATCGATGCTGCTTCATCCACAATTCAAATTCGTATTATCTTGGATTCGCTGTTTATTTCGGTAGAGAGCAGCTCTATACTGTGTTTTATTTAAGGTTATGTGTATTTTGAACTTCGTTTCTTGTCTTGATTCAAAGATAAAATTCAAAAGTGTAAATAAATGTGTTTTTGGAGTGCATCTTTGCCGTGTGAATTTATAATTTTCATAAATGGCACAGTTTTATTATTTATTTATTTATTTATGTTACGCTGTACAACAGGAACTTAATCCCAATTACAGTACAGGGTCCGCACTCACCGAGCCGCAGTGTGATAGTTTTATATAATTTTTAGCTTGAGTGCGATTCGAACTCGGGATCTCCGGATTCGAATTCCGTATTGCTATCCACACCACCGTACTGACGGTGGTGAGTATTTTGAACAGTCACGGCTTCTGGCTTCACGTGTTAATTGTTTAGGTTAGTGCTATTAAATTCAATTGCATATCGATTCAAAGAAAACTACATAGGAGAAGTTGTTTTATGATCGCGGTTTTCTTTTAGTTTGCGAAGAAACAAGATCTGTAATCAGGTTTCAATTTCAAGAAGTGTATAAGTGATTGGCAACGTATTGCAATATCAAAATCATCTGGAAATGTACGACTATAATAGACTAAGTAGACAATATATACAGGATGTACAACGTAACGCGAAACATAGGAATTTAACATAGGATTTTTAAAATGTGCGGAAATATTGTAAAATTGTATTAGCATGGTGATTTACTAAACATACTAAATTTGTTATATTTACGATGAAATATATTCATCTTTTAACATGTTTCTCAATTTACTTTGTTTGATATCTTTGTGTTTCATTAATCATACATTAATCACTAATCAAAATGAAGACATAACTTTCTTCATTGAATGAATATAGTTCTAGAATGAAGATCTAATTCTTGCAGTAAATAAACTCTAAACGGATATAAACATAAACAGGAGGCAGGTGTCAAGCGCTATCGGTTTCTGTAATCACGGTGCTATTAATATCAGCTTCGCTTCACCTTGAGAGCACACACACACACACATCGTCCACACCAACCGCAACTCTGCTGTAACGAACACTGTCTTCTGTAATACATTCTCCATATGCAAATTTCAAAAACACTCTATTTCAGTGCTTCTCAAACGTCATTAGATCACCGCCCTTCAGATTGTAGTTCTCAGTAATAAAGTCACGTATTGAAAATTTTAACTATGACAATAGTAGTTTATATAACAAGGGAGTAAAATTCGTCATTATTTGTCGAGAGTGAAAATTGAATCCTGAGGACGTAGTCCGAGGGATGAAATCGTTTTTTACCTATTACTGGGTGTAATACTATTGTGCATAAAGTGCGGTTACCAGCCGTCACATCACGATCTTCAAAGATGTTAGTGGAGAAGAAGCCACAAGGGTAGTTTTAACATGGTGAAACTTGTTTGTCGGCTGTGGGAATCAAATTCGGGTTCTCAAGATCCGCAGACCACTGAGCCACCTACCCCATTCATTTAGTTTATGAAATATAATAAATGAAATCCTTTTTTACAGATTGTATTTTATTGTCTTTTAAGTAAATGCCGCTAATAAATAAGCTCGACTTGTAAAAATATCAGTTATGAGATTAAAAAAACATTTCGGTTTTCAGCCTTACGTCCCACATATTTCGTCAATTATGTTTACCTTTTTTTAGTTCATCAATCAAGAAAAATTTCACATATTTCAACAATCCTTTATTGTCCACTGTCTTACTTAACGCCCACCTGTCTACCCTAAATCCCCCCTCCCCCTTCACTGTTGCCTATCAACATGTCTAGCGCCCCCTTGAGAAATTCAAACGTCCCAGAAGGACTGATATCGGCCACTTTGAGAATTTCGTTAATTATTTTCACCTTTTTTTAGTTCATCAATCAAGAAAATTTTCACATATTTCAACAATCCTTTATTGTCCACTGTCTTACTTAAGCCCACCTGTCTAGCTTAAATCCCCCCTTGCCCTTCACTGTTGCCTATCGATATGCCTAGCACCCCCTTGAGAAATTCAAACGTCCGAAAAGGAGTGATATCGCCCATTTTGAGAAGCACTGCTCTATGTAATATTAAACATTTGCAACTAGAGGCAATGGCAGTCATTAGAATGTTAATTACATTACATGTAATTTACTAAAGATTTAAAAAAGTAATATTAACTCTTGATGAGATTGTAAAGAGGAGAACGTATAGGTAATTAAAATGTAAAGTAGGAGAAGGAAGAAATAAGTTTGCTACAGTTTAGTTCGAACGACGAAAAAATCCAGGGGTAACCTCGAAAATAGATTCAGCGACCCCAAAAACCCCGAGTAACTAGTTTTGAACCTAAAACTCTATTTCAGTTGAATATCGTAATTTCATCCCCCATCCCCTTTTTAACCCCATATAAAAGTGCATATAATCAAAATGACTCCGAAAATAGATTTTGGCGATCTCAAAAACCCCTGGGTAACCAATGTTGAACGCGTAATATTTTGGTATTATTTAATTTCATTTATGACGATTCTTGCTTTTACCACTTTTCAAGGGTGGTTTGTACCCCTAAAAAGCAACTACCGGACGACAAAAAAATAGGGGTTCAATATTTTTTCGAGTTCTATTAGTGTGCCAAGTTTCATTTAAATCGGTGAGTGACAGTTGGGTAGTGCTACTACAAACTACTGTAATTTGGAACTTGGAAATAAATTATTTTAAGATGCAATAATACATGTCAGGTCTATGACGTGTACGTTTTTTAATAATTTTAAGATGCAATCGTAGAAAAAGTAAAGTGTCTTCGGCTCGCGCAGCAGTTACCGTGTTCGAGTAACAAAGAATTACTTTACGCTCTTAATACATAATAGTATGTTATGCATTAAGGGTGGGAAACAAGCGATTATTTCCGCGTTTGAAGTTGGCAAACCGAGACGTAAGCGAGGGCCGAAGGCTAGAGCTGAAGTCGAGGTTTGCCAACTTCACACAAGGGATAATCGCGCCCTCCCGTGAAGCATATTATACTTTTCGTAACAAGTGCACAAAAATTACTGTCTTATCGGGACAAATCTCAAATATGGGTTGCGTAACTAGTTAACTCCGCAAACAGCTAATCTCTTTATGGAGAGAAACATGGTACCTATGGATACATAATGTTTCTCTCCCTAGAGGAGAAAAGCAGTGTTTCTCTCTCTAAAATTAGGGAATAAGAACGTGTTTCTTATGCATGTGTTACGAAAATAACTATATCATTTATGTGTTATACAATTTTTTTTATGAAATTAGCACAAAAATCAATTTAATTTATATTTATGTTGTGTTGGATTAAATATGTAGGGCACTACAAATAAAATACAACAATTTGCTTCATTTTAAATGTTGCTTATTTATTAGTTAAAATATTCAAATGTCTTCATCGCTCTTGTCTCATAAACTCAGTTTTATAGCTTTAACGCCATATAAAAATTTGCTAGATTTGTTACCAACATAATAATATAACTTTTTATTAATAAAAACAAGTTTCTTAACCTCGTATACCTCTTTTTATAAAATTCAATCTCACCGCATTAAAAATATCAGAAATATCTTGAACCAATTTACCAGAAATTAAAATAATCTCAATTACACGCTATTCATCCATAAAACCTGGCATGAAAACGCGCCAAAAATCACACGACTGTCATCTTGCGGTCATTACGCCAAACTCACTCACGAGGAGAACTTGATATCACACTCACACACGCGCACACGCACAGTGTGAGGCTCCACATATGCTCGTCACATGCAAATCGCCGGAAAAAAGATCTGTAAAAACGTTTCGAACCGGTATGCGAATACTTTAATTAGAGCAACATCAACCATTTACGATAGAGGTATACTCACTAATGAAATTATTTGTATTTTTATGTCTCTTTAGTTGTTCAATTTGTGTGTATTCAGAAATGCTCGATTAAATTTTTATAATGGTGTGTTGGTGCCTACTTTGATGGTAACTTGGTTAAAGTGAAACCGTGACCAACTCTTGAATTGTCCAATTTGTGTATATTCAGAAATGCTCAATGCAATGTTTATAATGGTGTGTTAGTGCCTACTTTGATGGTAACTTGGTTAAAGTGAAACCGTGGCTAACTCTTTAGTTGTCCAATTTGTGTGTATTCAGAAATGCTCGATGCAATGTTAATAATGGTGTGTTAGTGCCTACTTTGATGGTAACTTGGTTTTAAGTGAAACCGTGACCAACTCTTTAATTGTCCAATTTGTGTGTATTCAGAAATGCTCGATGCAATGTTTATAATGGTGTGTTAGTGCCTACTTTGATGGTAACTTGGTTTTAAGTGAAACCGTGACCAACTCTTTAATTGTCCAATTTGTGTGTATTCAGAAATGCTCGATGCAATGTTTATAATGGTGTGTTAGTACCTACTTTGATGATAGTAAGAGCTCGGTTTTAGCTTGGTTTTTAGTAAAACCGTGACCAACTTCATTGAATTGCGGTTATTAGGGCCGTTTCATTTCACCGTTTTGCCGCGTACAAATTTGTCGAGAGTTGTTTATAGATTTGCTACATGGCCCACTTCATTAAATTGCACTTATGCTTATTATGGTCATTTCATTCTATTGTTTTGTCATATAAAAAAATTGTCGTAAGTTTTTTACAGATTTGGTACATGGCCCACTTCATTAAATGGCACTAACGCTTTTTATTCTAATTTTTTCCCTCATTACATTACAATTTACATTAATTAAGTATTTACTTAAACATATTAATTAAATAGATCTAATGAAAGTTTAAAGGGTGCATATTATTTATATAACTTCTAAAACCAATTGAAAAATCAATTTATTTATATTGATTATTTAATTAAATGGGGTAGGGCTCAGTGGTATCGAATTGGTCTGTGAATCTTGAGAACCCTGGTTTAATCCCCACAGCTGACAAACAATTTTCACCAATTTAAATCTATCCATGTGGCTCCTCCTCCACTAATATCTTTGGGGGCCGTGATTTAACGGCTGGTAACCGCACTTCACGCTTAGAAATATATCACTTACCGAGACCTGCTTACGGCAGAGTGCCACACCCAGTAATGGGTAAAAGGCGTAATGATATATTTATTTTTCTACTTCCGTTAGGAAATAGACGTTTTATTTCACTTATTTGAGTTACGTAATGAACTGCATTATTTAACTAGTGCAATCTTGGTAGACGAATTCTGACGTGTTATTCTTTTATTTTTTGAATTTATAACTGTCATTAATATGTCAAAATTTCATAATTTAAAAAACGCTCTTTCGTATTTATTAGAACGGAAGTAGAAAAAATATTGTATGAAACTAGTAAGGAAATGGAGGTTATTATCTTACTTATGTGTTTACATAACTCGGCTACGCCTCGTTCTGCAAATATCACATGCGTAAGGTAATAACCTTCATTTCCTTTCTAGTTTCATAAATAGCTATTATATAACGTCTAAAACCAATTGAATATCAATTTATTTATATTAATTATTTAATTAAATGGGATCGGAGTCGGCCTGTGGATCTAGATTCCCACAGCCGACAAACAATTTTCACCAATTTAAATCTACTCCTGTGGCTCTCCCTCCACTAACATCTTTGGGGGCCGTGATTTAACGGCTGGTAACCGCACTTCACGCGAAGAAATATATCACTTACCGAGATCTGCTTACGGCAGAGTACCACACCCAGTAATGGTTAGAAGGCGTGATAATATATTTATTTATATAATTATTTTAATTATTTGAACATAAGTTCTGAAAGATTTTTTGCATATATTATTTACGTTAGTTTAAACAATATAAAATAAAAGTCTATGGTTACTAACTGTGCTGGCCAGCCTCTGACGATGCCCTCATAAGGTGACTTGGAGGCTGAATTTTGTGAAACATAGCCAAGTGTTTACTTTATATTTTTTATTAAACCTTGTTTCACCAAGTGTTGGATGACAATTCATTTTGTCTTTGTTGTTAAAATAAAAGTTATTATTATTATTTACAAAAGTAGACAGCGGAGCTGATAAAGCTTTGCTAAAGATGAGTAGTATTTTACATAATGAACTATAGTATACATACTTAAAGAAACTAAAGCACAAAATAAATACATTGAAAATAAACATGGCATTAAATTGGTAGTAGCATGTATATGTATGAAATAAAATTGTATTAGTGAATGTACGTATATGATCTGTCCGAGTGTCCGCTATCACTTCACATTCACAGTAGGAGATCAATTCGCAAATCGATCGAATATCGAATTCAATCAACTGTTGCACAAGTTAAAATTACCGTAAAATATGATGCAGCAAATATGGGCCAAGGAACGAAAGAATGATATGAAATAAGTAGCCGGCAAGTGCAGTAACCACGGTAACGAATGGTAACGATGTTGTTTGTTGGTTGGTTAATTGAATGGAGCGCTGTATATTTATTGGTTATCGGTTTTGATTTTGCTCAAATTGGTAACTGTGTATAAAGATAAAGATATTACTACTATATTTACTGTTTTTAAAGGTTGAAGGAAAAGTTGTTTATTGACAATAATTGATAGTTTAATTCCATTAATTGATATATACATTCATACGTACATAACATTATTGTATCGCGTCAAATAAGGTAGAACGAATATTAGTTTTTGCGCTGGCGACTCATTTCATCCCTTGTTTGTAACTCGATCATAATTAATTATCGATCGATCAATTAATAACAAATAACTCTTATTTTTCGTGATTATGTTATAAATTGTCACCAGTTTGGAATTACATACATACATATGTTACATAGCATCACGCTATATCCTATTAAATGGGTTAGCACGAACCCCTGAAACATTCATAGAGCATCCACTAAAAGATTCATTAACAAACAATAATCAGTTCACGTCAACATTCTCATACTGACCTTCGATACTCGTTTCGACCATATTAACACTTCCTCCAAAATCATGAAGTTATATATTTGAGGTCTTTTTTATATCAGTCTTTATGTTAAAAACAATATAATATTCGTAATATCAGTAGAAACTAGAAGGCAGTGAGAAATATTTGGAAAATTTAGGGATCCGCGATGACAAAATGGTGAAGAATCGCTGGTCTAGTTTTACTTACTTTTTCTCACCCTTTTATGAAGCATTTAATAAATAAATAAAATAAATATATCATCACGCCTTTTACCAATTACTGGGTGTGGCATTCTGCAGTAGCAGATCGTAGTAAGTGATATATTTCTTCGCGTGAAGTGCGGTTAACAGCCGTCAAAACACGGCTTCTAGAGATGTTAGTGGAGGGGGAGCCATAGGGGTAGTTTAAATGTGGTGAAAATTGTTTGTCAGCTGTGAGGATCGGACCAGGGTTCTCAAGATCCACAGACCGACTCGGTACCACTGAGCCACCTACCCCATATATATAATAATCTAATAAATATAGTATATCATAAGTGCTTATGGGGTAGGTGGCTCAGTGGTACCGAATCGGCCTGTGGATCTTGAGAACCCTGGTTCGATCCCCACATCCGACAAACAATTTTCACCAATTTAAATCTACCCCTGTGGCTCCCCCTTCACTAACACCTTTGGGGGTCGTGATTTGACGGCTGGTAACCGCACTTCACAGGAAGAAATATATCACTTACCGAGATCTGCTTACGGCAGAGTGCCACACCCAGTAATGGGTAAAAGATGTTATGATATATTTATTTATTTATACCTTTCAATTTTATTTTCGAATGTCAAGTTCATAACAAACACATCCTTAAATAAAATGTTGTTTGCATTTGACATTAAATAAATAAATAAATATATCATCACGGCCCCCAAAGATGTCAGTGTTAGGGAAGCTACAGGGGTAGTTTTAACGTGGTAAAAATTGTTGTCATCTGTGCCGCATAAATACTAATATTAGAAGTGGTATTAACTTTAATCTGTCTGTTGAATAAAATAGTTATTTGCCCTTGGAAACACGCGCATTTAACGTCTTTTTCGCGCGTTGCTATTGGAGACGCGCAAAATAGTTATTTGTGTATTAAGAGCGTAAAGTGATTCTTTGTTACTCGAACACGGTAATTGCAGCGCGAGCCGAAGGCGAGAGCTGCAATAGTGCAAGAGGAACAAAGACACTTTACGCTCGTGATACACACATCATTTTTTCTACGATTGCATCTTAAAGTTATTAAAAAACGTAGGTATACATCTAAAACTAAATTCGTTTTGTTAACTGTCAATATGACAAGTTTCTGTTTTGTTTGTATCCCTGGTAACTATTGAAATAATCTTTTTCGCGCGTTGCCATTGGAAACGCGCGAATTTAACGTCTTTTTCGCGCGTTGCCATTGGAGACGCGCAAAAAAGATATTTTTCGATTGTTCCACAGAAAACGTCAACTTTACGATGACAAATGAGAGCGTAATTGTCATCTTTTCATAGCAATCGTAGAAAAAGATACTTTACGCTTGTGATATAAACATAAATTTTTCTACGATTGCATCTTAAAATTATTAACAAACGTATACGTACTGAAAATAAATTCGTTCTGTCAACTGTCAATATGACAAGTTTCTGTTTTGTTTGTGTCCCTGGTAACTATTGAAATAAGCGCGCATTTTTTTCGCGCGTTGCCATTGGAAACGCGCGCATTTAACGTCTTTTTCGCGCGTTGCTATTGGAGACGCGCAAAAAAGATATTTTTCGATTGTTCCACAAAAAACGTCAACTTTACGATGACAAATGAGAGCGTAATTATCAACTTTTCATAGCAATCATAGAAAAATATATTTATTTATCACAGTTGATAACAAAAATGTACGTACCACGAACATTGAGTTAGGTACCTTAAAACATCATTTACCATAAGTAACTATTAAATTACTATAAATTGTTAATAAACCAGTTACAAAACAATAATACACATTTGAATCATAAATTCAGAATCCTTTTACAACCTACAAATTCCTAGTAAACTCTTACAAACAGTTTCCATGAATCCCAATCGTCAGCGGAAGCCATACAAGGCATGTATTTTAATTACACCGCTTCCAGTGTTGTATGAAGTAGTTTCACGGCTTCTTGTCTAGATTCAAGCTGCACAACAACAGCAACAACACCAACAACAAGCCGCGCTTGTAATGTTATCATGTGGGCCGCACTCTACATACGTATATGTACACACTCTCCAATAGAATCATGAATAAATAAATATATAATCGAATAGATAGGTTCTCTTGTTTATAGGGTGATAACCAGCGATGCTTCCGCCGCTGTTGCTGCTGTTGTTGATGCTTAAGTTCGTAAACAGACAAGTTTAGTTCTAAACGGGATAATAATACTACATAGCTATGCTAATATGTTAGATGCAGGTGTTCGGAAGAATAATTTGTATATGTTAGTGAAGTTGAGGTGAGAGGTAGGAATAAATGTAGGGATAAAATTAAAGAAGGTTTTATGAATAAGCGACTGTGAATAGGAATTGAAAAGTAATAAGCAGGAATCCAGTCAAAAATTATACTTGTATTTTACTGAGCCAACGTTTCGTTGCCAATCGCAACTTCATCAGGGCAGAGCAAAAAATAGGTGTAAATAGTTACAAAATAATAAAATATTACACAAAACATCAAAAAAGATGTAGTCAATAAAATAAAATATAAAA
The DNA here is from genome assembly GCA_947425015.1 of Pterostichus niger. Taxonomy (NCBI): domain Eukaryota; kingdom Metazoa; phylum Arthropoda; class Insecta; order Coleoptera; family Carabidae; genus Pterostichus; species Pterostichus niger. The sequence goes on along the minus strand of OX380338.1, from coordinate 4,096,387 downwards.
CAAAGTAACGTCGAAAGCCTCATCAAACAGTTGATTAAACACAGTGAAGAATATTTATTATGTCCTACAGACAAAATGCATTTTGCTCGTCATTCGACCTGTCTGTAGGACATAATAAATATTTTTCACTGTGTTTAATCAACTGTTTGATGAGGCTTTCGACGTTACTTTGTTTTATATTTTATTTTATTGACTACATCTTTTTTGATGTTCTGTGTAATATTTTATTATTTTGTAACTACGAGTACATAAGGTTTGCTACTATTGCATCTTAAAATTATTTAAAAACTTATACGTACTGAAAATAAATTTATTCTGTCAACTGTCAATATGACAAGTTTCTATTCTGTTTGCCGACTCGATACCACTGAGGCACCTACCACATAAATAAATAATATTGACAATAAAAAACTATTTTTAAATATTAAAGAATTTTTCTGTTACCATAGTAACCCTGCTTAATGCAATTGGCTGTTAATTAGTGTTGTACGATTTTCATATATAATACTATTAGTGACTATGATTTTGCCGGAAAATTTTGTCGTCATAATCATGACAGCTTGTTGTGATGAAAATCTGCAAGAGTGCGAAAGCCCGAGTGTAGATTTTCTTAAAGCAACAAGCAGGAGTGATCTAGGCAAAAATTACGAAGGGAAAATCATAGTCACGTATGTTATTCGGCTTGATAATTCCTCGAAATATTTTATTTACTCCAAAAAAATGTTACCTGCAGTATTTTTAAAACAATGTCTGAACTACTATTAAATTGGTGATCAATTTACATTGTTTCATTTTTGGACATAACTAAGCAAAGTAAACAAAGTCAAATAAAATTCAACAATATTCATCTACTCAAAATAGTTAACAAACGTTATATCTGAACAACGATTTGCAACAATTTTCACTAGTGAAATTGTCGTATATAATATCACAAGGGACTCAAGTTTTATCAGTAAACTTTTCTTGAAAACATTGTTTACCTAGCAACATCGTGAGAGTCATCTGTTCGAATAAATCCATCGAGCTACGCTCTCGTGATTTATTCTGAGCAGATGACTCGAAGGATGTTGCTTAAAGGTAAACAATGTTTGAAAGAAAAGTTTACTGATAAAATAAGAGTCGCGAGTGGTATTTGTGAAGAATATTTCTCGAATGATATCTCTATATTTTTGTATTAAATTAAAAATTTATTTTAAATGTGATTATTTTAATTAGGTATTAAAGTTGTTACAATTTATTGTGCAATATTATTTGGAATATTAGATTTTTTGGAAATAACATCGCCACTACTTGTGCTAGGGTCTTCAGGAGCTATTTCATTTGTAGTAATGCAGCTTGTTGATCGTAGGTTTTGTATTATGTTTAAATGATGTTCCGCATCTAATTGTAAATAGGGTTTTATAGAAGATGCGCTGGAATGCCCTGTAATTTTTATAAGTTCTTGTTCACCTATCCCTTTTTTTGCTAATTCTGATTTCTTATTTTCTATTTCGGTACAAATTGCCGCCAAAGACGCATCTCCAAAACGATTCACTTCTGACATTTTAGAAAACTGATTGTTTATTTTGAAAATGTGGTGTTTGTTTCTCTTAGGCAACGGCGATTTGTCGGTGACAAATGGTCTTGGGCATTTACCGCGCGACAAACCCCCGTTGGCAAGCCATTTGTTACTGTAATTGTTTATGAAACTATGTAAAATTTGTCAGTATAATTGACATAAGTGAAATAATCAGTATAATTGACATAAGTGAAATAATCTATATAATTACTCATTAAACTGTTAAAAAAATGCAAACAAATATGTAACGTTTAATTGTTACATTCATTCACTAATATCTTTGAGGGGTGTGATTTGACGGCTGGTAATCGCACTTCACGCGAAAAATATATCACTTACCGAGATCTGCTTAGGTAGAGTGCCACACTCAGTAATGGGTAAAACGAGTGATGATATATTTATATATTTTTACATATCTAAATAAATAAACTATAATATCCAGATTAATTTAGACGAAGAATTTAATTCTTTAAACATTTATTTAAATATTTTTCCAACAAAATAATCAGAAAACCAGTGGTAACCAATTTCTTTCATAACATTATCTACAAAAGCCTGTAGCAAAATTGCAACTAAGTTCTAACTACATCATTCATCACAAATCAATTTAGCAAATATAGTCTGCCTCTAATTCTCTTTGAAGTGCCGCGATAGTTGATCTATCCCCATTAATTAATTAAGCATGAGGCGATATATCTGCTACAGCCACTTAGTGTCATTAGCATGCTGGCCGCCTGCTTCTGCTGCAGTGACATCGAGCAATCTACTGGTGTACTCAGGACACTGCGACATGAAGTCAGTCATTAATTACATGCAGAATGACAGCACTCGAGCTCTTGCAGAATATTCAACATGATTTCAACATTGACCGGTCAAAGATACATGTCAATGGGTTACAAGTTGAAAGCTACCCTTGGCTTCTATACGTGATGGAATACAATTCTGAATTATTAATTTCATTGTTTGATACACTAGAATTATTCTCAATTACAAGGGCCATATATTGATATACATACGTACATAACATCACGCTATATCCCATTAAATGGGGTAGCACGAACCCGTCTACATTCTCATCCTGACACACGATACTCGTTTTAACCACACTTCCTCCGTACGAACTCTTTCCTTCCTCACAACCAAAATCCATCATCACGCAACAAACATCCATCCATTCGCTCCTGAATTCGTAAAAACACGGCCCTCAAAGATATTAGTGGAGGGGGAGCCACAGGGGTAGATTTAAATTGGTGAAAATTATTTGTCAGCTGTGGAGATCGAACCAGGGTTCTCAAGATCCACAGGCCGACTCGATAACACTGAGCCACCTAACCCTTAGTTCTCAATTCATTTATTAAATTATGTAATATATCTTGGCCTGTTTTCTTAATAAATATTCAATTTTGGAAAGGAATATATGGCTTTAGGATCATTGAATACTATTATTTATTTATTGAACGTTTCGATGGTTAACCCATCATCTTGGATTGGAAAATAATTTTGTTCTAATATATGCTGAAAGTGATGGGTTATCGTCCAATAAATAAATAATAAAATTCAAGGATCCTAAAGCCATATATTCCGTCCCAAAATTGAATATTTATTAAGAAAACAGGCCAAGATATATTACATAATTTAATAAATTAATTGAGAACTAAGGGGTAGGTGGCTCAGTGGTATCGAGTCGGCCTGTGGATCTTGAGAACCCTGGTTCGATCCCCACAGCCGACAAACAATTTTTACCAATTTAAATCTACCCCTGTGGCTCCCCCTCCACTAACATCTTTGGAGGCCGTGATTTGACGGCTGGTAACCGCACTTCACGCGAAAAAATATATCACTTACCGATATCTGCTTAGGCAGAGTGCTACACCCAGTAATGGGTAAAAGGCGTGATGATATATTTATTTGTTTTTTATAAATATTCAACTAATGTTAATTTATATTATGACAGAAAAATTCTGATGACGCCTGGATTCAAACCAGGGACCTTCCGCGTACCGAGCAGAGATGCTAACCGCTACACCATGTCACCTGTGTTCGAAATATGGCATCAACTGAATTTTTCTGTCACAGTGTCTAAGCGTAGCTTCGTTCCGAGAGACTCCTAGGTATGCGGAAGGTCCCTGGTTCGAATCCAGGCGTCATCAGAATTTTTCTGTCATAATATAAATTAACTTTAGTCAAAAACTACAGGTATGATTACCTTTAATAATCACACAACTTAATAATATTAGCTCTATTCAACTAATATTGTTGTACAACTCTAAACAATATCAAAGTTAAATTACATATTTGAAGTATAGATTTTATGACAAAAACAAAAAAAAACAAGTTTTTGTTTTTATGTGAATGTATTGAATACACATTGTTTTCTGTTACTAACACAGTTGGTATTGTATTGTAGGTCCCGCGAGCTGATAAAGGCGGCGATCTTGGACAACGACTTCATGAAGAACCTGGAGATGACGCAGATCCGCGAGATCGTGGACTGCATGTATCCCGTGGAGTACGCAGCTGGCTCACTCATCATCAAGGAAGGCGATGTGGGCAGCATCATGTACGTCATGGAGGGTAAGTACATTTAACATTCTATCTTTTATCTATGACACTTTATATTCTGAATAAGGTTTGTAAATTCCTAATATTTTTATCTTTCTGATAAACATGCACATTTAAAAATTAAGGTTTATTTTCATAATTTAAATGCGGTATTTATTTTCTGCAAGAAAATCGCCGTTGAATTCTTCCTCGGGCATTATGTCCATTATTTTTATTTATTTATGTTACGCTGTACAACAGGAACTTAATCCCAATTACAGTACAGGGTCCGCACTCACCGAGCCGCAGTGTAGTAGTTTTATATAATTTTTTAGCTATCCACTCCACCGTACTTCTAAAATTCACGAAACTGTTGACACTGACAGTAATTGTTTGTTCATCACAACGATGACAACACCATGACAACGTCTAGCTATAAATTGTTCTATCGCCAACAACCTTTGATTACAAAATGTAATGTATCTTAGTATAAAACTAATTAAATAAATTAATAATATCTGATGTGGACACCACATGACTTCCTTGTACACGTATTAAACTATAGATATTTTTTTAATTATACATATTTGACATTAAATCTTTTATTTTTTGTTCTAATCCATAGCAAACTTAATTTACAAAAAAATCAAAAAATATATAATATTTAAATTTAGATATCTCGTTTATGTAAAAAGCTAATTTAAAAATTCTTAATGTGCTAGACGCAGAATTTAATTCTCTAAAACTTTTATTTGCAGCATTCATTTCTAAAATTAAAATAATACCATTTTTTTCAAGGAAAACTGTTAGCAGCTTCATGTAATGTGCCACTTCCGGTTAGTCTATTTTAACCAAAATCTATTATGTTATTTCCGTTGATATAGTAGTCTTATGTACCAAATTTGGAAAGTTTTAAATTATATTTGAATATAGTTTTTCATGAAAATCTATTATAGGCTTCAAGTAAAGTACCACTTCCGGTAGTTGTATAATGACCAAAAAGGGAGGTGCACAACTAGATGTTATAACAGTCCTAAATATAAAGTTTAAATTTTCTACGGCTTACCGTTTTTGAGTTATGCGAGATACGTACGTACGTACGTACAGACGGCATGACGAAATTAGTCAAAATGGATTCAGGGAGGGCCAAAACACCTATTTCCGTTGAAATCTGAGAACCGAAAATTTTCGCGATTACAATACTTCCTTTACTTCGTACAAGGAAGTAAAAACGCAATGAAGGTAGAAATAAAACTTTATACGCTGTACGCGTGCAATTAATCTTTAATGGGCTCACTGGATTATGAAGGCTCGATTCTTCATCGTTCGCTCCACAAACTTTTCAACTCGCTCGGAAAAATTGATTTACTACGCTGGGCTAAGTAACTAATACATCTTTTGGAAATTAGTCAAACTATTTTCGAATAAAATATGAAACTAAACACTTGTCTAAGTCTTACAAAATTCAGCCTCCAAGTCAACTTATGAGGTCCTCATCAGAGGCTGGCCAGCACAGTTAGTAACCAGCCTCTGACGAGGACCTCATAAGAGTTGACTTGGAGGCTGAATTTTGTGAGACTTAGACAAGTGTTTAGTTTGATATTTTATTATTAAACCTAGTTTCACCAAGTGAGCATTCAAAGACAATTAATTTTGTCTTTGTTGTTTTTTATTTAAAAAAATATTTTCTATTTCAATCAAGTTTTTTTTATTTTTGCCTCTGATTATTTTACAATTTTATATTGAAGCTGTATTCACAGCTAGCCAATTAGTAATTACGTTTACCAATTATAACTATCAATTAATGAAAGCAAATTATAATTAATATCAGCGTAAATAAAAACAGAGAAATGTCATTTGGAGAAACCTTTTAATGAAACATAATTGAACAAAAAGAAAAAAATCTGAAAATAGCTTAATACAGGTTTGTGTCATTTTTTTTTAACTATTTTATTGGAAAATGTAATAAGTTGGAAAAGTTGCTAAAAAGTAATTAGCTAAACTATTGCCTCAAAAAATGTTCTATAATTGCAAGAATATTTAGCCGAATTCTGCACGCTTTTCTAAAAATATAAAGAAAGATATATTCAACAATAAATTAATAAGAAAAACTCTGATGTGGACACCACATTACTTCCTTGTACGCGTATTATAATATACCTACATTTTTTGTTACACATATTTGACGTAATTTGACATTGACATTAATTTTTTTTCTTATTTTTTGTTCTAATCCATAGCAAACTTAATTACAAAAAGCAAAAAATATATTGAATATTTTTAAATTTAAATAGATATCTCGCTTATACAAAAGGCTAATTTAATCATTCTTAATGTACTAGACGTAGAATTTAATTCTCTAAACTTTTATTTTATTTGCAGCATTTATTTCTAAAATCAAAATAATATCATTTTTTAAATAAAAACTCTTCGTACAAGTAGGGGCGGATCCAGACTTCGAATTAGGGGAGAGGGTTATTGTCCATCTTCTAAATATATTAAAAAATTGTATTTGCTCATATTATATTCCTGTTTTAAATAATTTTTACAATCACATTAAATCACATTAAATCGTCTATAGAATCGCATTAAATCACAATAAATAATTTTTTCACCTCAAAAATTTCCTCCAAAAACGCCAACACTTTTTAAATCATAAAATTTCAATATCTAAACGGTTCTTCGATAGAATACAAAAATTATTGAATTAGAAGTTGATTTTCTAAGTGCAAATGTCGGTAGTCACATACTTGACTAGGTCTTAAATAGAATACCTCTCCCATCTGCGGGTCGAAATAATATCCCCACAAAATATTGGTTTTCGGCTAATTATTAGAATAATAAATCAAACAATAGTTCTTCATTATCTTAGAATTTTAAGTTCTTAGATAATATTTTTTATTTAATTTGTTTAACAAATTGAGTTATCGTAAATAATGACATCATTATTATGTATTAGGGCCAACATTTAAAAAAGTCCATGTTTAGGAAGGGTCATGACCCGCTTCCCCCCTGGATCCGCCCCTGCGTACAAGGAAGTAAAAATAATGTTTCCATGGTTTCTAGCAGGGTTCGAAGATATATCGATCGATATATATCATGATATTTATTTTGATATATATATCGTCATATTTTTGCAATGATATATATCCATTATATAAAAATATCAAATAGTTTTTGTGATATAGTCTCCGGAGAAGTGAAATTTTTCGTATTTTTCAGTTTTTCGACTTTTCCGAGGCTATATCTCGAAAACTAAATGTAATATGAAAACGCGCTCAACGGCATTAATTTTCTCGTGCTTCAGTTAACTTATAAACATAGTTTCAGCGATTTTTATTTTTTTCTATTTTCCGCCAAAAAAATCGCAAAAAGCGGTTTTTTAACATTTTCTCGAAAACCAGAAGTCATATGCATTTGTAGATTGCACCACTGGATTCAGTGGGTCAAAATACATATGTATGTAAATTTTCGTTTTAATCATCCTACGATTAAGGATTTTTGGGAAAATTGTATTAAAATCTGAAAAAAACAAAGGGGTACCCCTTAGGAAATAATTAAAAATATTAAATTGCATAAAATTGTATGAAAATTTGCTTATATGTCAATTTGGACACGGGGAATTCAACGCCGTTGAGCGCATTTCTATATCTTGTTTAGTTTTTGAGATATAGCCTCCGGAAAAGTGAAATTTTTCGAATTTTTCAGTTTTTCTACTTTTACGAGGCTATATCTCGAAAACTAAATGTGATATGAAAACGCGGTCAACGGCATTAATTTTCTCGTGCTTCAGTTAACTTATAAACAGGGTTCGAAGATATATATCCATTATATAAAAATATCATATTGTCTATAATAAATACAGTATACCTCACATTATTACTTTCATTAATTATGTTAAAATTATATTCTAAAGATAATTCTTACTTTACTAGCTTTTGACTAACTTCACATCAACGACATAAATCCAAATTGTGTGCCATTTGTGATGTCATTAACGGCAAAGTCTGAACCATTTCTAAAATTTTATTTGGTACTCATTTTAGAAATACAAATCCTTTAATATGGTGGAAAAGTGTAACTATCAATGAGACAGAGTGGCCAAATAAAAGTACATTTATTGAACTATATGAACAGTTATACACTGCTGTAACAGCAACAGCAGGGCTGGAACGATATTTTTCCACTTTTGGCATTGTCCAATCTCAATTACGTAATCGTCTCGGTAACGCCAAAGCCGGTAAATTAGTTTTTATGTTTAAATATTTAAACCAAAAAGAAACTACAAAAAAAAACTAATTTAGATTGGATTTGGCCAAGTGAGTCTATCTGCAACGCTATGTTCAGGAAGTTCATCAGAAGATGATGATTTGCCCCTATTTAGGATATAGAATTATTTAAATATTCTTACTATTCTTAGTACTATATAATATTTGTGTATCCATTCAATGTATATTTACTTTTTTCATTACCTATGTTAATTTTTTATTTAGGAGTAATAATTTATTTTGTATTTCCTATTGTGATAATAAATGTGTACAAAAACTAAAATTAAAAAATAAATATCCAAAAAGTGATATTTATCTGATATATATCCTATATATCAGATATTTTGATATTTATTATAAATATCATGATATTTACGAACCCTGGTTTCTAGGCATGATATCTAAGCTAAAGACGAGTGTTGAATTCAGCTCATTGCCTTTTTCTTTCCTCACGCACCTAATTGCCATAAGAAAATATATATTGCTGTGCCAAAATTTTTGAAAATCGTAAATCGGGCTCATTCGCTCATAATCGTAAAAATTCGAGCGCTATTATATCTGTACATTATATTTACTAGGTAAGGTTATTAATTTTTACTTATAAATAAAAATATGTTACCGAACAAGTTACAGCATATTCTTCCCAATTAGTTTATAAGCTTGTACAAGGTTTGTTTGAAATGGTTAGTCGAGTGCGGAATCCTACAGTGATCGAATCGTTTTCTGTGTTTGTGAGTGTTTTAGTGAATATTTAGTCATATTTTAATGTGTAAATTGGCTTAAATTGTGCGTTATTTTACATATTAGTGCGTGGTATATAAAAGAAACGTTGATATAAGAATGGTAGTGGTGTGGAATAGACTGAATGGATCTCACAAGAGCCAAGGCTGTGCTGATTTGATAGCGGACAACATGGGACGTGAATGGTAGCTGATTCCTGCGCAAAGTATGCAACAATTTTATTATTAACATCATTTAGAATTCATAGTTATACAAAATACACTTTAAGGGGGAATTGAATAAATTTGAAAAGTTGTTAGCTTCAAGTAATGTTGTATGATAATTCGTCGATAGAAAAATGTATATTTTTAATAGAATTTATATATTTGTGGGCTCGCTTCGCTCGCACCTTTAATAAACAAGTTTTAGGCTTAATGAAATCACGCGCTACAGACTCAAGTTGTTATATATATAGGGTGATCAGTAAAACTGACATAAAATCGTGCCGTGAAAAACAAAGATAGATATAATGGACATGTCTGAGCTTTACTACAAACGGTGACATTTTTTGTTGTCAATTATGACAGATAATTTATTTCATATTTATGATTTTGAATCTTATTGATTATTGTAACATTTAATCAGTATAGCTTAACTGACCACCAAAATAATTATATTTGAACCAATTTCATTTATTTTATTAAAAAATCTGATGTGGACACCACATGACTTTCTTGTACGCATATTATACTATACCTACATTTTTTTATTGGACATATTTGACGTAATTTGACATTGACATTAAATTTTTAACTTGTTTCTTATTATATGACATTTTTTGTTATAAATTATGACAAATAATTTATTTCAAATTTATGATTTTGAATCTTATTGATTATTGTAACATTTAATCAGTATAGCTTCACTGACCACCAAAATAATTATATTTGAACCAATTTCATTTATTTTATTAAAAAATCTGATGTGGACACCACATGACTTACTTGTACTATTAATTATATTTACTAATTGAAACGAGTATCGTGTGTCAGAATGAGAATGTTGATGTGCACTGATGCTCTATGAATGTTTCAGGGGTTCGTGCTGCCCCATTTAATAGGATATAGCGTGATGTATGTATGTATTAATTGTAACCACTAATTGGTTAGCTAAGTATGCAGCTTTAAAGGTACTAATCAATACAGAAAGTGTGAAGTGAATAATGAATAAAATTATTCGTCTAGTTCAGTATTCTGCGCGCCTAATAATCTACGTGTACATCAACCAACAAAACATCTATGTAAAGTACTTATTTGTTGCATATATCAGGGGCTCAGCAATTGAATAACAATAAATTAATTATTATCGTTTATAATATAACATATTACTCATCGATTTCATATTTTCTGTTTTCTTTTACGCTCAGTAGTAATTGGGTGTTGTATTTATATGTAAACGTAGAACTGAAGTGTAGGCGAGAGCGGTATCGCGGTGTGTGACGATTTGACGCTGGCGGTGTGCGCCGCTATTTTTACTGTTGTGGGAGTATCCCGTGTCGCAACATTCGGGGGCGGCGCCACTGAGAGGCGGGGGAGGAGTGTCACTTTTAGTTCCGGGTCACAAGCAACTAGGGATGGACAAACTTACCACCCATGCGTTCATTTAAAAGTATTAAATATAATTCTTGTACTGTAATAACTAATAAGAAAAGCAAATTAAGTTAATGTTAATAAATATTGCCAATTTTACTAAATAAAATGTTACCAAAAACATTAATTTCTATTTAAACTATTTTTAATATAATAATGAACTAATTGTGCATGCAGAGTATATTAAATAAAAAAAATATAAACTCGTTCGAATTAAATAATTAAAACAATTTTTAACTAAATAGTTATTTGTGTATTAAGAGCGTAAAATGATTCATTGTTACTCGAATCGGCTACGACCCGCGCTGCAATAGTTTAAGAGGAACAAAGACACTTTACGCTCGTAATACACACATAATTTTTTCTACGATTGCAACTTAAAATTATTAAAAACGTATACATACTAAAAATAAATTCGTACTGTCAATATGACAAGTTCCTGTTTTGTTTGTATCCCTGGTAACTATTTAATTTATATAAGAGCGCATTTAACTTCTCCAATGGCAACGCGCGACAAAGATATTCGATTGCTCCACAGAAAACGTCAACTGTACGATGACAAATAGAAGCGTAATTATCAACTTTTCATAGCTATCGTAGAAAAAATTAATTTTGTTATTTAATCATAAGTTCTAAAGGTTTTTTCCACATGGTCTGAATTAATTTTGTTCAAAATAAAGTCTAATATATCTTGTGCTCGCAGTTAGCTCCATAATAGCGTACTATAAAATTAAATTGAAAAATAATTAATCACTTTCAAATTATAGCTAAATATGAATAGACTCATAAAATAAAAAATATAACAGAGCTACGTAATTATTTCTAAAAATGTAAATAAATTGTGTATAATACTAGTCAAATAATAATAATAATAATAATCAGTAATTACTTAACTAGTAAAATATAAATTATAAAAGTTTTCACACCCCTGTAGACAAGTATTCATCACTTGCTTGAATCTACGTTAGCTTGAAGAACACAACCTGTTCACTTCACGCTTGATATAAATCAGTTATATTTATTCCTCCGACGCCGACGCCTGGCGTTCGCATGTCACTAGATTATCCAGAAACCACACATACGTGTATAATATGCTTGTACAGATGACACACTTTATACCAAAATACATACATATAGAGATAATAAATTTAAGAATATAATATATATATATATATATATATATATATATATATATATATATATATATATATATATATATATATATATATATATATATATATATACGAGTATATAACATTAGCTCGAGTGAAATATTGTCTCACAAATGTTCTATTAATTATCACATCATTGTTTTAAAAGAATCTGCGTAGTTGTTAATTATAAAAAAACACATATTTATCATCACGCCTTTTACCCATAACAGGGTGTGGCACTCTGCCATACCAGATCTTGATAAGTGATATATTTTTGTGCGGAAAATGTGGTTACCAGCCATCAAATGACGGTTCCTAAAGGTGTTAGTGGTGGGGGAGCCACAGGTGTAATTTTAATGTGATGTCGGCTGTGGGAATCGAACCTGGTTTCCCAAATCCACAGGCTGATTCGGTACCACTGAGCCACCTACCCTTTTATGTATGTTTTAAAATATGTGCTTATAATATATATGTCCGGTTTGAAAATATGAATAGATTTTTATTATTTATAGATAATTTATTTTAATATTTAAAGAATACTAAACGTCGTTCAAATATTTTTATTTTTGTACAAATGGGGTAGGTGGTTCAGTGGTATCGAGTCGGACTGTGGATCTTGAGAACCCTGGTTCAATCCCCACAGTCGACAAACAATTTTCACTAATATAAATCTACCCCTGAGGTTCTTCCTCCACTAACATCTTTTGAGGCCGTGATTTGACGGCTGGTATCCGCACTTCACGCGAAGAAATATATCACTTACCGAGATTTGTTACGGCAGAGTGCCACACAAAGGCGTGATGATATATTTATTTATGTTATTTGTATAATAATGTCAACGAAATTTAGTTATTATTCTGCAATTTGGTTATTTAATTTTCTTTCTATAAATAAATATATCAAGCAATGTCTGCAACCAGACTTGTACTACTGTATTTAAGTTGCCTGTAATGCTAGGCGTTGAATATATTGCTATTGCCTATGCAACAGACTTTATATCATATTTATTTTGCCTACGAAGTAGGCGTTTTCTCGACTTGATTCTGAGTTGTGCATATAATTGTTATTGTTATTACAGCATATTTAAATATGCCATATAATAATTACTGTTAATTAAGTATATTAGATAACATTTTTTTAATTACATAAATGAAATCTTGTAATTATGAATAATTATGACATGAAATTGTATTGTTTAACCAACAAATAATAAAAGACTCTTTCATTTGTAAAACAATTGTTTAAATCTAATCATATTATTTAGTTACTATATGTCGATAAAACAGTTATCAGCAATTTTACCGTAATAATATTTAAATAAACTATAAATAGGTATTAATAAATACATTTCATAGTAAAAAAAATAATGTTTAACTTCAACTAGCTAATTTAAAAACGATTTTTAGAACCTGGTTGAACTGTATTTATAATTACAAAGGGAACTAGAATTACTTCATTTTTACTTCGGATTTAGACAAATCTATTTCGTGAATAAAAAATGTTTTGTACATCTGCTTGTACAAATTTATTACTTATTATATGCTTAAGGTACATTCACAGCTAGAAATTGGTTTAATTTTTAACAAGAAATTTGATTAAAATTTGTCACTTGAACAACTTGAAATTAGAATGAAAAGGACAAATATTGTCTGTTATATATATTTTGTTGTTTGTACATTATGTTGAATGGCATTGACATTTATTTTAATTTTGTTTTGTATTTATACATTGCTCAAAATCGTACAGGCATATTTTAAAAATTAAATGTAAAATTAAACTATAAATACTTGTAAGAATACTTAAGATTTTATTTTTCTTAGAACTATTTAAATATATTTTATAGTTTCAATTTTATAATTATGTATTTAAGAAGCCTAATATATATTTAATATTTAGTTTTATTTATACATTCAATTTTTAAAATATACTTGTACAATTTTGAGTAGCGTATGTGCCATATCATATTATTATTATGGCAACAGAAGAAATATTTATTTTCACAATTTTTAGAAAGTCCTTTTTTGTTCATTATTTAACCACGGTGCTAATAATAATGGCTGGTAGCACAAGCACTGTTTTTGCCTGTGTTTTGGGTGTTTTAGCTATCTCTAACATGTTAAAACCCTGCTCTTAAAACACCCAAAAACAGAGCTTGTTTTAGCAGCCAATATGTTCATTGATTTATGCTGCCATTTTCTAATTATATTATAATTAATAAATATAAATTTTAATTCAAAATAAATATATGTATATTTGATAATTATTAGAACATAGTATAGTTTTGCTAGTATAGCCTCCAAGTTGGCATTTACTCGGGTCCATTCCAATATGAATATATATTTTTTAAATTTATATGAAGCGATCTTAAATTTAAAGAAAAACGTTTGGAGTTTGTGAAATTTGGGTTCAACGAATTTCAAAGCTGTAGGAAGTACATGTTCACAAATTTCACTAAATTTCGAGCTGTAAATACAATTTTATAATTTATTTTATTGAGCACAATAACTTTGCCATGTCAGATTTATTTCTAGAGTAATTGATTATTTTATAAATATTTTATGACTGCTTTCTTATTTTACAGGATTTCCTCTGTAACTAATATACATAATACTTTTGTCTAATTTAACTGACCTATTTATTATTATTATTTGCAACTCTGTACAACAGGAAATTCATTAAAATTACAGTATAGGGGGACTAACAGTTTATTGCAAAAATTAAACCTCGCGGCAGCAATTCTATACAGGGTGTTTTTATATCTCTACACGAAACTGGGGTTATACAATTTGTTTTTTATATTGAATATTTAAAATGCATATTTTTAGTGCCTTTGATTTGAAAGTTATTTCTAATATATTAATAATTAAATTATAATTATAAACATTACAATAGTCTATTTATTCGTTAGACAACATTAGATAAATGACTGTTTGTAGTGGCACTAAAAATGTACCTACACTTCGAAATAAAGGACAGTTATTTTTGCGAATTTCAAAATTAATTTTGTTTTTGTTTTTTATTAGTATATCAAATTATAAAAGCCATTAAAGTTTCAAGCTAAGTTATAGAAGCAGCCTGTATTTGGATATACTCATTAAAGTTAAAATAAGCGAAATTTGAACTTTTACGATTCTGAGACGAATATTTTCACATTATATTTTTTTCCATTGTTACAAAATAAATATATCATCATTGTCCTTTATCTTTACCCTATAAGGTATGGCACTCTGTCGTAACAGACAGGGTGTTTCAAAATTATTGCAAACAAATTAAAAGGTATACATTATTTGATGTACTGAATATAACGCAAAAAGAATTGATAGGTTACAATAATGAATAAATAGTAGTAACTATTAAAATTAACTTAATTTAGTTAAAATTGTGTAGCAGTTGACTAGTTGTTTCAAGTAGTGGGCAATTATTTTTGCGAATTTCGGAAAAATTCTTTTTGCGTTTAGAATAAAAATAAATATATCATCACGTCTTTTACCCATTACTGGGTGTGGCACTCTGTCGTAATAGATCTGAGTATGTGATATATATCTTCGCGTGAAGTGCGGTTACCAGCCGTCAAATCACAGTCCTCAAAGATGTTAGTAGAGGGAAAGGCACAGGGCTAATTTTACTGTTTATCGGCTGTAGGAATCGAACTTGAGTTCTCAAATCCACAGACCATCCAACCTACCCTATTGTTGCACATTTCTAAATTATTTATGCTTCAAAGTTACACAGAGTTAAATTATTTACTATTTTCATATATAATATAACAAGTAGTATGAAAATTGCTGAAAATATTTTGACATAAATTATGAGTTGTGTTTCCTATTTCCGTAACAACGAATGTATATTTATGTCAAAATATTATCTGTCAATTTTCATACTACGAGTTGTATTCGGCTTGAGAATTTACCAAACAAGAGTTAATTAACAAGAATAGTTAGGTATTTATTTGCACATTATTAATTAGGTATTACAGTGATGAAAATTTTGAATATTAAATGTACACTGAACAAATGTAGAATTGACGTTTATGAAAATATTGAAAATATCATTTATTTTATTCGTAACCAAGGATATTATTAACAGTGGTATTTCCGATATCAATTTCACTAGTGATGAATTTCCGACGAAATGTACATTTCATTGGTTCATTTTCAAACAAATTCGTAATCCTATTGGTTGACAGTGACGTGTGGTGAATTCTCTCTAAAATACTTACAAAATGTTTGAAATAAAAAACAAATCAAATGTTCAAGGCAATCTAAAAATACCATGTTTCTAGCGCATCATTAATATCAATTGATGAGTTTAATAGAAAATAATAAAATGTTAGGTAGCAAGATAATTACACAAGTTTTTCTCTCGGTTAATTAAGAACAAACCGTCGCTGATCTTCTCATATTTCAGGTCATGTATCATAACTTTATCTTGCGCCTAATTTCACGCGGCATTTCCTTACACTAACATTTACACGCACTTAGCTAACTTCATGCTTGCTACTCTACTATCAAGATGTATTATCAAAGGTCGTGCTGTGATGTTATTAGGGCCGTGTCGTTTCCTCTACCGATTTTCAACGTCATAAAGTGAAATTTGTTTTAATAACGCAAAAATTCACTGCTCTTGTTTCGCGTGCTATATTCCTCACACTGATAACTATTCATCTGCTTTTACTTCCTCGTGTCGTCTTGGAAATTGAACTAAATAATAAGAATGTCTCGGCAAAATTTGTATTTTTAAATCATATATAAATAAATAAATATATCATCACGCTTTTTACCCATTACTAAGTGTGGCACTCTGCCTAAGCAGATCTCGGTAAGTGATATATTATTTCGCGTGAAGTGCGGTTACCAGACGTCAAATCATGGCCCACAAAGATACTAGTGGAGGAGGAGCCACAGGGGTAGATTTAAATTGGTGAAAATTGTTTGTCGTCTGTGGGGATTGAACCAGGGTTCTCAAGATCCACAGGCCGACTCGATACCACTGAGCCACCTACCCCAATTAGAATGCTTTATTTGCACCAAGAGTACGATTTTACAGCGAAAATTTTGATAAAATCCCTGCACTATATCTTAGGCAACCGTTTATTGATATTGAAACAATTATTTAAAACGTGAATTCAGAAAATAATTAATGGAATATAACTCGAACCATCAATTTATTTAGTATATATTCATTACATTATATGCTTATTGTAGTATATTATCTAACAACTTCTCTTTAGTTACGAGTGTATAAAAAAAACTAGTACCTATACGTGAAATCCATTGAATTTATTTATAAAACGACTCACATATTATACTTGTTCTACGATCGCAAATTAAGACAACAAAAAAATGTAAAGTTTTATGATTTATTTAACAAGAAAGGTTAAGTTACAATAACATATTTCTGAAGCTAACTTCATCCCGTGCTTAATATCTCAAACCGTGACTAAAACGTTCGAAACCACTTCTTGTTAATATGTGATTAAGATGTTATTTAGCGCCATGGTAACCAATACGTTCAATACCATTCTAATAACGAGAGTAGGAAAAGTAATAAAGGTACCGAATTTGAGAATTTTAAAATGAAAATAGTTAAATATTTTGCAGCGTTGCTTTTTAATATTGTTAAGTATATATTTATAAAAACTTTGTTGTTGAAAAGTGTCTATAAGTTGTATGTCTGGTTTAAAAGAACATTATTTTTTATTTTATGAATAAATTATGTAATGGCTTTGAAACAAGTTTTTATAAAATAGTAGCATTCAACATTTAATCTTAAGTGAAAAGAAAAAAGGAATTTTACGTCAACGGTGAAATAAATGAATTAACCTATTTGAAACACTTTTACAAGAAATAATTTATATAGAAATAAAAGAAACTGACATAAATACGCTGCATTGAAAAGTTAATTCAAGTTTATTCAAACGAGACAATTCTTTAATTCAATAGTTTTTAAAAAGAAATTAAATCCAATTTGCGAGTGAAAATGTCTGATTTCATACAAAATACAACCAAATTAAGAAAAATAATTAATCGAATTAAAAGTAATTAATAATAAACTAATTATGTTTATAATATAATATACGAAATATTTCACAACTTCAGGATAAAATTAAATGCAGGGGTGAGTGGGTAATTTTTTTTTTCGATAAACAAAAAAAAAGAATTTTAGACATTTAGATTTTTAAGTTCAGGATATACATATATTACTAAACCGATGTACCTTTTGTCGCTATACAATCGGAAGTTAAATGACCATATTACAACGTCTGTTTTTTGACCTAGCGAATCTATCTAATATGAATTCAGGCTTTAATGAAATGTCCTGATGCAAATGTATCAAAGCAAGTCCTACAAGACATGTAACTTCTGTTTCTTCCTAATTCCAATAAAACAAATAAAACTTATACAAAATTTCAACAAAAAGAACTAACTCAAGGAGGGGCCATGGCCCCCCATGCCCTTCCCTCGTGGATCTGCCCCTTGCCAAAGGCCGACTTGATACCCCTAAGCCACCTACCCAAATATATATATATATATATATATATATATATATATATATATACAGGGTGAGTCTGGGAAGACGCCCCCCCCTTTAACTTTTTTATTATGAGTAATAGAAAAAAATGGTTCATATGAAAGTTTTATTATTTTAAATATACTATTTGATGGCAGATGTAGATATTTTTTATAAAGTCAGGTTTACAAGATACGACTATCAACTTTTATTTTTTAAATAGCAACCTATAATTATTTTACTAAAATAAAAACCGCCATTTTTTTCTCTTTTCAACGGTGTATTAGTTTTTATTAATGTATCTGAAAAAATTCGAGAAAAATAAGAAAATTGAGAAATACTAGAAATAATTTTTATACAAATATTATAGGTGGCTATGTGAAAATAAACAAAATGTAACAGTGTTAAATTAATGTCAAAAAAGTATACATTTGCTGGTTACTTTATTTAACTTATTTTGCAAACAATAAAAAAAACGTTTTCAAATGTTTACGAAAGAAGAATTAATAGATATGATTCTAATAATTGGTGAATCGACTGGAATCATGAGAAGGGCAAAAAGAATTTACTGGGAGCGGTTTCCTAGACGTCGGCAACCGAGTTTAAGATCACTGAGGAGGATTTTTACCCGATTTCGACATTTTACATTTTGTTTATTTTCACATAGCCACCTATAATATTTGTATAAAAATTATTTCTAGTATTTCTCAATTTTCTTATTTTTCTCGAGTTTTTTCAGATACATTAATAAAAACTAATACACCGTTGAAAAGATAAAAAAATGGCGGTTTTTATTTTAGTAAAATAATTATAGGTTGCTATTTAAAAAATAAAAGTTGATAGTCGTATCTTGTAAACCTGACTTTATAAAAAATATCTACATCTGCCATCAAATAGTATATTTAAAATAATAAAACTTTCTTATGAACCATTTTTTTCTATTACTCATAATAAAAAAGTTAAAGGGGGGGGGGCGTCTTTCCAGACTCACCCTGTATATATATATATATATATATATATATATATATATATATATATATATATATATATATATATGTGTGTGTGTGCGTGTATATATTGTATTTTATTATTTAAAAAATGGGATGTGTGTCTCAGTGGTATCGAGTCGGCCTGTGAATCTTGAGAACCCTGCTTCGATCCCCATAGCCGACAAACAATTTTCACCAATTTAAATCTACCCCTGTGGCTTCCCCTTTACTAATATCTTTAGGGGTCGTGATTTGGCTGGTAACCGCACTTCATGCGAATAAAAATATATGACTTACCGAGATCTGCTTAGGCAGAGTGCCACACCCAGTAATGAGTAAAAGGCGTGATGATATATTTATTTAATTGACTTATAATGTAATGAAGGAAATAAGCAGTTAAAATATGAATAAATATTCGTTTTAACTTATTTAAATTGTATTTGTGCATATTGAGACTTTATTTCTTTGTAGATCTATCTGTACTCAGTTTGTAATAATAATAATAATTTCCTGGTAAAGGATGTCGTTAGTTGCAAGAGGCAATTAAACGAATGTGCAAACATGACTAAGTAGCTTCTAAATTAAAAACGAAAACCACAAGGAGGTATTAAAAACGCATGAGCACCTGAAGTGTATTTCTGTGTGAGTATAAATAGGACGGATGTTCGTCATTTTATGCCTCGTTTCAGAAAAGTACCGGAATATCAAGGTAACATTCAGACTGTAATAGTACCCCACTTCTATACTCGTAATTTGACATTTTTTATTTGAGATGTTGTTTAAAGATATACCAAGGATAACGATATTTGATTTTAGTTTTCTCTTTTAAATTTAGATGTATTAGGTTGCAACTGATTGATTGATTATACTTTTTTAGTTGATCAAACTGAAAATGATGCTTTTGGGGTATGTTTTCTATTCGGAAAATGCATTATTCCTTACAGTTGTTGATCGTTTTTTTATCACTTTTTGATCCGAAAAACTGTTTTTAGCAATCACTAAATAAATATATCATCATGTCTTTTACTCATTACTGGGTGTGGCACTCTGCCGTAGTAGATCTCGGTAAGTGATATATTTCGTCGAGTGAAGTGCGATTACCAACCGTCAAATCACGCTTAATTATAATGAAAACACAATGGAATAGTTATTAAATTAAGAGCGTTTATGTCCTCCTTCCCCTACAAGGGAGGCATGCCACTCCTGTTGAGAACCCTTGGTTTATAGGCTATCAATTTGATACAAATATTTTTTTATTTTCAAGCTCAATTTTTTTTACTGTATCAAAATCACTCGTACATACTGATATTAGGTAAAATACTTCTTTGGAGACCGTGATTTAGTCGTACTTCACGCGAAGAAATATATCACTTACTGAGATCTGCTACGGCAGAATCCCACATCCAGTGGGTAACAGGAGTGATGATATATTTATTTATATTTTATTTTATTATAAATAAATAAAATAAATATATCATCACGCCTTTTACCCATTACTGTGTGTGGCGGTTATCAGCTGTCAAATCACGGCCCCCAAAGATATTAGTGGAGGGGGAGTCACAGGGGTAGATTTAAATTGGTGAAAATTGTATGTTTTATTTGTAATGACAATCTTTGATTGCTACGTGTACTTTGAATGTGATGATAACACTGATTCTTTCGACCTGTCTGTCGTACGTATCAATCACGTTTATCGTCATGTACTTGCTACCGCTATTTTCTTATCACCTTATCAGTATTCGCTGCAACTTCAAGCGATTCAGGTGTCCAATGTGAGCGCATGTTTAGCGTCAGCTCACTAATTACTAATTGCACTTACACATTCAATTGTTTTTCAAACGGACCAACGACCTTAACATTTTAATCCACACTCACTGATTACTACCGACCTTCGAATTTCTTTATTTCTATTTTTATTTTGTTCATATGTCGCAAAAAGCTTCATGAATATTGTTAATTAATTTATTTGTGTCGCCTGCAAGTCGAAATTAATTAGTAAGAATGTTTTTTTAGTTTGTACAAATGAGAAAATGTACGAAATTTTTTAATATCATACATATTTATTTTATATTTGGGTGTCAATAAGTGAATGTTTATTTAAAAATTATGCCTCTCACTTACAGTTATACAAATATTACGCAAATTTTACTTCTTCCTGCATTTTTATTTCGTTTCCTATTCCTGTTTTCATAAAATTGCATTTATTATTATTACCTAATTTTAATTTGAATTTTTGCATACACCAATATTTTTGTTTTTATTAGTGTTTTAATGTTCCGAGCCGGAGTGTGATAGTTTATATAATTTTTAGCTTAAGCGCGATTCGAACTTGGGATCTCCGGATTCGAATTTCGTATCACTATCCACACCACTGACGGAAAAAAATATAAAATAATAAATATCAAAATAAACACTTGTATAAGTCTCACAAAATTCAGCCTCCAAGTCACCTTATGAGGGCATCATCAGAGGCTGGCCAGCACAGTTGGTAACCATAGACGCGTTTCGCTCTTATTAGAGCTCATTAGTATGGTACCTAAGCTGGTGACGAAGGACTGTGCCAGCAGAGAATAAGATCTCTAAAGAACGGTAAGATGACATGAGAAGTTCTATCGAACCAGTAATGCCATCTACCGAAAAAAGCAAAAGCTACGAAATAGCAATTTAAATAAAAAACAACAAAGACAAAATTAATTGTCTTTTAATGCTCACTTGGTGAAACTAGGTTTAATAATAAAATAACAAACTAAACACTTGTCTAAGTCCTTCGTCACCAGCTTCTTCACGTGAACTTTGTTCTAGGTGAAGAAGTAGGTTATACCATACTGATGAGCTCTAATAAGAGCGAAACGCGTCTATGGTTACCAACTGTGCTGGCCAGCCTCTGACGATGCCCTCATAAGGTGACTTGGAGGCTGAATTTTGTGAGATTTAGACAAGTGTTTAGTTTGTTATTTTATTATTAAACCTAGTTTCACCAAGTGAGCATTTAAAGACAATTAATTTTGTCTTTGTTGTTTTTTATTTAAATTGAATGTCATTTGTTTCACATAACCTGTAATTTTAACTTTACTTTTATTTATTTAAACCAAGTTAA
The DNA here is from genome assembly GCA_947425015.1 of Pterostichus niger. Lineage (NCBI taxonomy): Eukaryota > Metazoa > Arthropoda > Insecta > Coleoptera > Carabidae > Pterostichus > Pterostichus niger. The sequence goes on along the minus strand of OX380338.1, from coordinate 4,073,901 downwards.
AATTTAACTTTTAGCGATGCAAGTGTCCTTAAGTTAAATATGTATTAAATGGGGTAGGTGGCTCAGTGGTATCAAGTCGGTCTGTAAGTTTGAGAACCCGGGTTTTAGTCTCACAGCCGACAAACAATTTTCATCACATTTTAAAACTATAACTGTGTAAATAAGATCTACTCTTCCTTGTTGTAAGTGTAGTTAGATTGCATGCGCATAAAGAATGATGATATTTACCTAGTTCTTGTATAATAGTGTTGGTGACGCTACGGTTGTCTTTTTCGTAACATTAGAAACTCTGTTCCTCTGGTGATCACGTATTCGAAAGCATTGAAGTTGAAGTACTCGTAACTTCAAACTTCTCCTGCTGATCGAGGTATGAAGCTATTAGAGATACTTGGTTATATGATAAATTGAAGAGGGTTCTAATGATTTACTTAACTTTTATACAGGGTGTTGAAGAAAAAGTGTACTTTTGAAATATAGATAAACTAACAGGAAGTAAATCCTCGGGCACTTTGATTTAATAAAGATTGCTTTTTGTTTATACTGTATTTAAAAAATCTGATGTGGACACCATATGACTTCCTTGTACGCGTATTAAACTATAGATATTTTTTAATTGCACATATTTGACATTAAATATTTTATTTTTTATTTTTTCTTCTAATCTAATCTAAACTTAATTTTAAAAAAAACCAAAAATATATAATATTTAAATTTAGATATCTCGCTTATACAAAAGGCTAATTTAATAATTATTAATGTGCTAGACGCAGAAATTAATTCTCTAAAACTTTTATTTGCAGCTTTTATTTCTAAAATCAGAATAAATCCAATTTTTTTCAAGAAAAACTGTTAGCAGCTGCATGTATTGTATCACTTCCGGTTAGTCCCAAAATCTATTATGTTATTTCCATTGATATAGTAGTCTTATATACCAAATTTGAAAAGTTTTGGATTACATTTTGATGTAGTTTTTCATGAAAATCTATTATAGGCTTCAAGTAAAGTACCACTTCCGGTAGTTGTATAATGACCAAAAAGGTAGTTGCACAACTAGATGTTATAACAGCCCTAAATACAAAATTCGTACTTTCTACGGCTTATAGTTTTTGAGTTATGAGAGATACATACGTTCGTACAGACGTCATGACGAAATTAGTTAAAATGGATTCAGGGATGGCCAAAATGCGTATTTCCGCTGACATCTGAGAACCGAAAATTTTCGCGATTACAATACTTCCTTTACTTCGTACAAGGAAGTAAAACAACAAATCTTAGAAAACTTTTAAAATATATCTTCTATTAAGATACAGTCAGTATAACTCTTCTGTTTATAATTCATTTAAAAACAATACAATAGTATATTATACAATAAGCATGGAATGCTCCACATTTCATACGAGTATGAAAGTTTGTAGCGCGAGCCGCTATTTATTATAAATGATACATAGATCTAAAATATCTATAATTTTTATTTCAAGAATTATTGTATAAAATAATTTTGAAACGTTTGACAATGAAACATATAAGATGTCAAATGTTCAAGTTGTTTTAAAAATACATTCTATCATAATTAAATGTGAAAAAGTTAAATATAAGTATCTTAATTGTTTGAAAAACGCAGCAAAAAATATTTAACGTCAAAATCTTTCCAAGTTGTTTAAACAACAGATTAATATCATTTTATAACAAGGTGATATAAATTAAGTCTGTTAACTACCTAAACATATTTTTATATCACACTTCAGGTGTACACTCAAGGCTAAAACTATTCGCATACTCTCTATCCTTTCATTCAAATATATAAAACTACACGGTGCTTTGCATTCTAATTACAACTATTTCTGTTTCTCTCCATATTTGACCAAGTAGTATAAAATAGTACAATAATAGAACAGGACGTGGAAGGCGTAGAAAACAACGAACAGGATGGCGATCTCATCGGTACACTTACTTTGAAAATGGGCTGATTAAAACAACACTGGTTGTCACTTAGGAAGCGTTGTTATTCTGACAGGTCGATGTTCAGGTGTTCAACCAAATAAACACGGTAACCGGACAGTGTGACGTATGGAGATTGCTTTTGTTTTGTTTGACAGTTCAGATGACGTTTGTTTTTTGGAATAACGGATGTGGTTTTTTTGTTTTTGTGATGGTTTCCGAAAAGGGAAATAAATATCACTTGAAAATATATTATTTTGTAATATATGAAGCTATAAATGAAAAAACAATTGACTGAAATTGACCTCTCAACAACATATGAAATGTAAATAAATTAAATCCTCGAGCGATTTCATCGAATAAAGATTGATTTTTGTTTGTACTTTATTTGCAAAATGAACAAACCTAAGAAAAACTCTAAAAGATTCTAATATTAAGAAATAAGTTAAACAATTAATTTGTTTACAGCCCTATTGGAGATAATATGTTGTCGCAATTAAAATGACAGTTCTAACAAATAAATCTATCAACATTCTGTTGTTTCCTACGCTACCTAGATGATTTATTATCATTGGTCAAACAGAACATATTTTGTAAAGGCCCAAAAAAAATTACATTTTAGTTCACATATTTTCCGGGTTACACCCTCGTTGGTGGCGCTGTAGTAGTTTTTGAAAAAAAAATCATCTTTCTACTGCAAATAAATTCAATGACGAAATTATTTTCTAAACATGACCTATATAATTTTTTCGATTATATTTTTCACCCCAAATAAAATATTTATTTACATACATTTTCTTATCAAAAATCAAATATTGATTAATATTTTACATAAATAAAATAAATAAATATATCATCACTCCTTTTTACTCATGAAACATTGTTACCTACCGTCAAATCAGAATCCCTCCAAGAAATTTAAATAAGTTGAATACGGAAATAATAATATATACTTCAATTTAATATATAAATAAATAAATATATCATCACGCCTTTTACCCATTACTGGATGTGGTACTATGCCGTAGCAGATCTCGGTAAGTGATATATTTTTTCCCGTGAAATGCGGTTACCAGTCGTCAAAGGTGTTAGTGGAGGGGGAGCCACAGGGGTAGATTTAATTTGGTGAAAATTATTTGTCGCCTGTGGGAGTTGATTCAGGGTTCTCAAGATCCACAGGCCGTCTCGGTACCTCTGAGCCACCTACCCCATTTAAATTTAATATAATGCACTTATTTATATTTATAATAAATTAGTAATTATAAATTAATAATCGATATATTTAAATATTTCGCCCGTGAAACGTTGTTACCTACCGTCAAATCAGAACCCCTCAGAGAAATTTAAATGGGTTGAATACGGAAATAGTAATATATTATACGAGTACTTCAATTTAGTATAATGCACTTATTTACATTTATAGTAATTAGTAATTATAAATTAATAATCGATATACTTGTTTATTTCGCCCGTGAAACGTTGTTACCTACCGTCAAATCAGAACCCCTCAATTAAATTTAAATAGGTTGAATACGGATATAATATATACTTCAATGTAATATAATGCACTTATTTACATTTATAATAAATTAGTCATTAAACTAATAATCGATATATTTATATATTTCACAGAAATATTTCCATATCTGGAATTGATAACCAAATATTTTATTTGATTGTAAATATTAAAATTTTATTGAGCAAATATATTTCAAATATTATTTTAAATTCAAATACATTGCGTCAGATTATTTGTACATTGCAAGAAAATGACGTCTAATTTAAGTTTACATTCATTTCAAAGATTTTGCAAAATTCGTAACTTTTATGAGACTTTTTATTAGCAATTTGTGTTGATAAGAATGCATGACGTAAGCATTTTAAGTGCAATCTAAAGTTTCAATTTAAAATGTTACATTGAAAGTTTCTAAAATATTCGCAAACTATAAAAATATATGTAAATTTGTAATTGTATAGGGTGATCCAAAATGATTGACTCCGTAGCCTCATTTTGTTTTTTTGTTTGTCACTTTGTTGTGATTGTGTACTACGATTAACAGCTCGCATTGGTGTGCAATGAATTTATATTAAGGGGAGATTTGAATCTATTCGGGATGTTGTTGATCTGAATGATTTATTTGGACTTGTTTCTAAACGATCCTGCATATCATCTAAAATATTTTGTGTGAGAACAGTGTATTGATTTGCCTTTACATACACTTTCAGAGAACGAAAATGTGCAATTACCCTACGAATATGATATATAGAAATATTTTGTAAGAAATGTCCTCAAAATTAACAAAATTCTGCGAAAATTATTCGCGACACTGCTCAAACGAGTATTTACAGCCACCGCTTTCAGAAAAAAATAAATAAAAAATATGGAATGACCCCTATTTGTCTGCGATATTAGCATCTTTTTATAAAATAAATAAATATATCATCACTCCTTTTACCAATTACTAGGCGTGGCACTGTTGCCTAGTAGCTCTCAATAAGTGATATATTTCTTCGCATGACATACGGTCCCAAGCCGTCAAATCACGGTCCTTAAAGATGCTAGTGGAGGGGGAGTTTTAACCTGGTAAAAATTGTTTATTCCATAAGTACAGTATTAAAGTTATGTAAGATTCTGAATTTTGAAATTTGTGAAATTGTTCAATATATTTTTAAATTTTTAGTTTTGTTACTAAGTTACGACAAAATGAAATGTTAATTTGTTCTTCACGTACGTGTTATTCAATTTTTTATAACATGGTTATTTGAAAAATGTCATGCCATTTTTAAATGTCAGTTCGGCATATATAAATATATAATGTACGTATTTGTGTTACTTTGTTTTATGTACCTACTTTTGTTATTCAACAAAGAGAACAATTTATATCAATTAGAAGTCGATTCAAAATATGTTTGTTAATTGCACATTTTAAAATAGTTTTACACTTTTTAAATGTCAGTTTGGCATAAATATAATGTATGTATTTGTTTTACTGCGTTTTATGTATCTGCTTTTGTTATTTAAAAGAACAAAGAAAGTCATTTATAACAATTAGAAACCTTTTCAAACATTGTTAATTGCATAAATAAGTATATATTAGAAATTAAAAATACGAAAACGAATAATTTGTAAATATACCGCGAGGAAGAAGGATGATTCCACCTCAAAAATAAATGTAACTATTTTTTTCTACTCCCGTTATTAAAATGTCATTTAACGTATTGGTTTTCATGGCGTTAAATAAGATCTTAATCACATGTTGACAAGACGGCTTGGGATATTAAGCACGGAGTGAAGTTAGCTTATCTATCATTGTAACTTAACCTTACTTTTTAATTAGTTCATATAAATTTGTTGTCTTAATTTGCGATCGTAGTAAAAGTATAGTATACAACTCGTTTTATAAGCTCTTTAGATAATCGTTTTTATACACTCGTTACTAAAGAGACCTTTATTAGACTTGTTACATAATATACTATTATATAAAATTTGTATTTTCGTATATTGTTGCATTGTTATGGGTTAAACTGATGTCATTATCAAATCATTTGACATACGAGTATATATATATATATATATATACATATATATATATGCAAATTTGTAATTAATTAATATGTTACTTATATAAAATAGTTGTTAAATACTGCTTAGTTCAAAACTTTGATTAGGTTTACACAAATCAGTGAAGGGAAAGTCAAACTGAGTAGTGTACACCAGGATATCGTACCAATAGTAATCAAATCTGTGACTGAAGATAATTTTACAGTTTATTTATTTTTCTTTCTGAAATAACTGATAGCAATGTATATGTTTAATTATTTGCTATGAAACTTATTTAAACTGTATGTATATATATATTTCTAAATGATAAAGTAGATAAAATATGTGAGCTCCACTGTTTGAGATTCACTTTTAATGAAGTCTGACATCACAAAATTTTTAAAAAATCATTACGTCTTAATGAATATCAATTAAGACTTTCCTAGAACTCTACATTGTTTTAAATTTTGATGAAGTTTTATAAATAAAAAATTAACTGTGATTGACCCCATTATGTCGAATGATTCGGATTCCATTATAAACTTATAAAATTAAAATTTAGTTTTTGTTGTGCAGAATAACAAACAAATAAATACAATTTTTATATGTTCCTTATATAATAAATTGATATTACAATTAATAACAAATATAAAACTAATCAAATAAATTATTTATTAACATTACTTTGACACACAGAAATTATTATATAATTTATATTAAAAGATATTTATGGTGAAAAACATTTATTGTATTTTATCTAAAATGGACTATAGCTAATTATTAATAAATTAATCACATTCTGAGAACATTTATCATACCTATAAAAAATAATGATACAATAGTTATTTGTGTATTAAGAGCGTAAAGTAATTCTTTGTTACTCGAACACGGTAATGGCTACACGTGAAAAGGATATTAAATGTGCGCTTATTTCAATAGTTACCAGGGATACAAACAAAACAGAATATTGACAGTTGACAGAACGAATTTATTTTCAGTACGTATACGTTTTATAATAATTATAGTAATTTAATAGTTACTTATGGTAAATGATGTCTTAAGATACGCTCGTGGTACTTACATTTTTGTTATCAACTGTGATAAATAAATACATTTTCGTAACACATGCACAAGAAACACGTTCTTATTCCCTAATTTTAGAGAGAGAAACACTGCTTTTCTCTCCTAGGGAGAGAAACATAATGTTTCTAGGTAGGATGTTTATCTCCCTAGGTAGCATGTTTATCTCCCTAGGTAGGATGTTTCTCACCCTAGGTAGGATGCTTCTCTCCCTAGAGCGATGTTTCTCTCCCTAGAGAGATTAGCTGTTTGCGGCGTTTCCTAGGTAACTAGTTACGCAACCCATATTTGACATTTGTCCCGATAAGACAGTAATTTTTGTGCACTTGTTACGAAAAGTATAATATGCTTCACGGCAGAGCGCGATTATCCCTTGTGTGAAGTTGGCAAACCTCGACTTCAGCTCGAACCTTCGGCCCTCGCTTACATCTCAGTTTGCCAACTTCACACGCCGGGAATAATCCCTTGTTTCCCTTCCTTGATGCATAACATACTATTAAGATGCAATCGTAGAAAAAAATGATGCATAAAGTGTCTTTGTTCCTCTTGTTCCTTCGGCTCGCGCTTCAATTACCTTGTTCGAGTAACAAAGAATCACTTTACGCTCATAATACACAAATAACTATTTTATACAGTTACCAACAAGTAGTATAACACAAAAGATTTTAATTTTTAGAATTTACATTGTCTTTATATCCTATTTACGGTATACACAATCGTCTGCAAAGTACGTATCTAATTGTTATGTCACATTTGTCATCACGTTCTATTGTCTGCCGGACAAACGGTAAACGAGCCATGCTACGTTTCACGTTCACGTACGTTACCTTACGTTACGTCTCATTATAAATCAGTGTTCGCCTTGCCTGCCTACACGTTCTTCTTTCTTATGTCTATGCTGTGTCTTCACTGACCTTACGTTTACCTCACGGTAACGTTACTCATACATCACGTTATCTTTACGTCAAACTGTAAACGGGAATTTAATCGGTAACGTGAACGTTTAAATATGCCTAACGATAATTTTGTTTTGTTTAAATGATTTTTCTTTTTGTTTGTAATCAATGTTAGTGGTAATGACTTACAGTGACATTCCTTTGGTTTAAAATTAGATTTCTTTTGTTTTATTTTTAGACGCGGTAATCTATAAATATAGTAAATACAATTTTCAATGATTAAAATAGAACTGAAAATTACGGAAATAAGTTTATTATTTCCTTGTAACAAGACATATTTATAGATATCTTTGAAATTTCAAATTTAGTTTCAAATAAGATTATTTTTTCCAGTACTACCAACATATTTAGCTAAGATCGAGTTTATTGTTTTTTTTTAAACATTCATTCTTATTAATATAAATAAATATATCATAACGCCTTTTACCCATTACTGGGTGTGGCACTCTGCCGAAGCAGATTTCGGTAAGTGATATATTTCTTTGCGTGAAGTGTGGTTACCAGCCGTCAAATCACGCCTCCCAAAGATATTAGTGGAGGGGATTCCTATTAATCTAATCTAGTTTTTGTGACAAGTACAATCGAAAAAACCCTTAAAAATTCCGTTGAGTGCATCTTCATATCTTGTTTAATTTTCAAGATATGACATAGAATTTTTTCCAAATTGTATCTCATCAGATTTTGTACTTTCCCGAGATTAAATCTCAAAAACTCAACGAGATATAAAGATACGCTCAACGCCATTGAATTTCTCGTGCTACAATTAATTTATAAACAAATTTTGAGTAATTTTATACTTATAATCTCTTTAGAGCATTGATTCTTTCCTTAATTTTTTTTTAGTGCATTTTAATAACGTATTAATCTGTACGAGTGCAGATAACATAAAACTATAAGACATATGCACTTCGGAACTTGGCCATTGGATTCAGCGGGTTAAAATACATATGTATATAAAGTTTTGTTATAATTTTCGAACAGGAAAGAGTTTTAGAGCAAACAGTCTGAAATTGACCTAAAATCGAAAACAACTCCCTAAGAAATTTTCTAAAAATAGCTAAAAATTTACTAAATAATTGCTTATAAGTCAATTCGAACATGAGAAATTTAATTTCATATATAATCTCCAGCAATAGTTATTTGTGTATTAAGAGCGTAAAGTGATTCTTTGTTACTCGAGCACGGTAATAGTGTAAGAGGAACAAAGGCATTTTACACTCGTGATACACACATAGTTGTTTCTACGATTGTATCTTAAATGATTAAACGTCAACGTCAAATGAGAGCGTAATTGTCAACTTTTAATAGCAATTTTTTTATTAATTAATTTTAATATCGATATGAAACTCGTGTGTAATGGCTATTAATACACTCTGTTACGGTTTATATCATGAACTTCATCCTCGTGTATTAATAGCAACAATTAATTGTTGTGTAATGTACTAGTTTAACATTAATAAAATTATTTGCATTTAACATGGGAAAGATGTCTCAGTGGTATCGAGTCGGCCTGTGGATCTTGACAACCCTGGTTCGATCCCCACAGTCGACAAACAATTTTCACCAATTTAAATCTACCCCTGTGGCTCCTCCTCCACTAATATCTTTGGGGGACGTGATTTGACGGATGGTAACCGCACTTCACATAAAAGGCGTGATAATATATTTATTTTTTTTACATGACGTACCCATTTAAGTGCCACTGGTTGTTTATAATAAATTTCCGTCAATATAATTGTACAATAACAACTTTAATATAAAACATGTTTATTATACTCACATATACTAAAATGAACACGTTAAACAAATTATAGTGTGTTATATTAAATAAATCTAGTGTAAAAATACCAAATTCTGCGTAAAAGACCAACGTAAATTAAATGGCAGTTTTATTGTTAAATAAATTCTGTTACTAATCCTAGCAACGACAATAATAAACAAAAACTTTACAACCAAAAACAACAAGCAAACGTCAAACTGAGTGAATTTGTTTATGGTTTTGTCCGTTTTGTCGTTATACACCGTTAAATTGCAATTTTTCGGTCTTATCGGTAAAACATAATTAATTTATTGTAGATTGTAATATTGTATTTAGTAACATAAACAACTGTACAAATTTAATAATTAATATGAAACTAAAAATAATTATCTAACAATTTGTATTTGTTGATTTTCTTTTTTCTAATTAGTTCATAGATAAAATATTGTATGATACGAGTGTGTGAAGAGCTTTGCGATTAAAGCACTCACCTTCGATTCCTGCCTTAAACATTTGTGTCATCAATAATTATTTTCTACTTCCGTTAGGAAATAGACGTTTTATTTCACTTATTTGAGTTAGGTAATGAACTGCATTATTTAACTAGTGAGATAATGAGGTAACATAGCCACAGATATCTTGGTAGACGAATTCTGATGTGTTCTTTTATTTTTTGAATTTATAACTGTCATTAATATGTCAAAATTTCTTAATTTCAAAAACGCTCTTTCGTATTTATTTGAACGGAAGTAGAAAAAATATTGTATTAAACTAGTAAGGAAATAAGGTTATTACCTTACTTATGTGTTTACATAACTCGGCTACGCCTCGTTTTACAAATTTCACATGCGTAAAGTAATAACCTTCATTTCCTTACTAGTTTCATAAATAGCTATTATATAACGTTTCAGTAATAAATAAATACTGTTTAAAATTGTATACATATATTTTAAGTTAAATTGATAATAAATGACAGTCACTTATTCAATATCCGCTACTAATTCTATTTTTGAAAAACGTTCATATTACCTACATGAGTTTTTCCAAAGATTATATGACGTGTTTCCGAAATTACTTCATACAAATAAAGAATGTAATTGCAATCTGCTAAATCTTTTAATATCGTGTTTTCAATCAATCTCTTTGTTCCTTATGATAAAATCTCTGTAAAAACATCCATACTTATCTTACTGGAACAAGATGAAAACATTAACAGATTAAATTTCATTAGTAACATTGATTAAACATTAATTGAATCTTAATTTACAATTGCACTAGAATGTTTATAATTACTGTAACAATACAATGACCAGTAGTAGCACATTTTTACTCATAATAAAACAATTAACTACACAAATGCAGTAACGCAATCACAGATCTAGATTATATCAATTACTAATCGTAGTCGATCCGAAACAAAAAATAACTAATTTATATACATACATACATAACATCACGCTATATCTCATTAAATGGGGTAGCACGAACCCGTCAACATTCTCATCCTGACACACGATACTCGATTCGACCACATTAACACTTCCTCCATACAAACTCTTTCTTTTCACAACCAAAATCCATCATCACGCAACAAACATTCATCCATTCGCTCCTGTACACCTGTTTCGTAAATCTTCACGTACGCCCACTTCTCTAATAACGAATCTATAAAGAAATGAAGGCAGCATCACCTGCGCTTGTTTAAAAATACATTTTATCTACTCTTATTAAATAATGTATTCATTACTTATGATGGGGTAGATGGCTCAGTGGTATCGAGTCGGTCTGTGGATCTTGAGAACCCTGGTTCGATCCCCACAGCCGACAAACAATTTTCACCAATTTAAAAAATCTACCCCTGTGGCTCCTCCACCACTAATATCTTTGGAGGCCGTGATTTGACGGCTGGTAACCGCACTTCACGCGAAAAAATATATCACTTACCGAGATCTGCTTAGGCAGAGTGCCACACCCACTGATGGGTAAAAGGCGTGATGATATATTTATTTTATTTATTTATTACTTATGAAATTTATGATAAGTAATACTAATCATTATTGATAATGTTAAGTAATAATTCATTATTCAATACTTCACGACCAATCACATGTCTGAATTTTCATTACTTAACACTTTAATAGCCAATCAAAAAATAACGATAATTGCCGCGCGTTAAGTATGCTATGAAACAGTGAAGCGCGCTATTGTTAATTATCTGTCAAAATTAGTTTAAAACGTTTTTGTTTACAATAATACTGTAATTTGTGTGATTATACATGTGAGTTATGGATTCTGAAAGCGAACAAAGTGAAATTTGTACTCCACCAGATATTGCAGAAGCCGCACACGTACGTTTCTTAAATTTACTGCCCGAAAAATCAAAAAAAGTATGAACAAGTTTATGGATTGGCGAATACGCAAAAATGTAAATTCCTTTTCGGAAAATGTTCTTATAGTATATTTTGGCCAACTTTCTGATAAATATAAATCATCGTCATTATGGGCTACTTATTCCATGTTAAGTAGTGTTAATATTTATTAAATATAAATAAAAACTAAAAATTTAAGCAATCTGACTTATTCATAATGTAACATAAAAAAATAATTGTAAAATCTTATTACATAATAACATATAGTCGTAGATAAAGTATAGTATTCTATTCGCAAGTAATAGCTATTACTCACTCGAATGATTTACAACACTCACCTTCGGCTCGTGTTGCAAACTTCATTCTCTTGAGTAATAGCTTATATTACTTACTCATTGAATAATATACTATAACACAATTGCAGTTACACGTTTTATAGTAAAAACTGAAAATGAAGTAAAAAAAGATGAGGAAGGAAGGGAGTATCTCTGTGCGCTTGTTTTTGAAACTGAATTCCACACAATTGCAGTTGGACACTCTATAGTAAAAACAGAAAATGAATCAAAAAGATAAGACAGGAAGGGAGCACTAATTTATATTGTTTAAAAATATAGAGAAAGTAACAATATAATTGTCAAACAATAGACAGATAAATCACATCACCCAACATATGTTCAAATGACAATCAATCTATTAAAATTAGTGAAAGCTGTCGTCCGCAGCGTAAAAGTTTAGCGAGCACTGGTTCAGCGAGTGAGACACACGCGAGACATGTCTTGCAATGAACAGAGTTTCAGTTCAGTCACTGCTGCCGCCGTGGTGAGAGTGGCTTTACGTTTGTTCGCGAAATGTTTTAAATTTTGATGTATCAGTGCGAAATGTAGTTCTATAAAAGTTTGTTTCGTGTGTTTGAGAAGACATTTCCACTTAATTGTGTGTTTTGTATTGTGTAGTGAGCAGAAAGTGAACGGATAACGATATTTTGAGGTTAGATTTTTGACAGTTGTCAAATTTTTAGTTTTTTGGTTGGTATTATCGACAAATAATTTAATATAAAGTGTAATGAATTATACTTAGTACTATCAAAATTTAAATTGTAATTATTTTTGATATTACTGGCCAATAAACAAATATTTTTTGGTTCTTATATATTTTTAAGTTTGTCCGAAAAGAGTATTATTATTATTATTTCAAAACGTATTAACATTTATTTTTAGTATTAGAAAATTTAAACTTGTTTGTTGTTGAAATGTCAGTCATTTTTGTAATATTATTTTATTAAATTCGTGAGAAATATTTGTAGTTATCGAACAAATGAAGTTTATTTTATAACGAAACTTTTATATTGTTATATTTTATTTTAACTTACGTAATGAAAGAACTGTACAGGTATACAGTTTTTTGACACTATTAAATACTTCATTCATCGTTGAATTGTTTTTTGAAAACTATAGGTAATTGTTATTTTATAAATTTGAATGAATATTCAATTGGTTTAATTAGACTCAATGGCTTGTAGCACAAGCTCTGTTTTTGCCTGTTTTAAGAGCAGTGTATTTGGGTGTTTTAGCTATCTGTAACATGTTAAAACCGTGTTCTTAAAACACCCAAAAACAGAGCTTGTGCTACCAGCCAATGCTTACAAGCTTTATTAATATATAAAAATAATTGATGACGTTTCTAATAAAAGTACTTATAAATTTACACAATATAACACCACGTGCCGTTGCTGCACCATCGACAACGAGGAACCATGCTAGCATAGAACATTTAGCAGTTTTTGATGAAACAAATTAAATAAATAGCTCAATGGAAACGATGTTGAACTGTAGATTTGTGGGGCATATTTTGACGACTGGTAACAGTAAAATAAAACACTTACCGAGATCGCTTGTAAGAGTAAATTGCTACATTCAAAAATTGGTAAACTAAAATGTGGTTCATTTTATTTTATCACACCTTTTACCCATTGCTGGGTGTGGCACCCTGCCGGTAGCAGATCACAGTAAGTGATATATTTCTTCGCGTGAAGTGTGGTTATCAGCCGTCATATCACAGCCCTCAAAGATGTTAGTGGAGGGGGAGCCACAGGGGTAGATTTAAAAAAATTACGCTAATGCTTTTGGAGACCGTGATTCGATGGTAAACGTATAAATATACCACTTATCGAGATTTGCTACGGCACATAGCCACACACAGTATTAAGTAACAGGCGTGATGATATACATTTTTTTAATTTATGGGATAGATGGCTCAGTGGTATCGAGTCGGACTGAATTTGAGAACCCGGGTTCGATTCCCCACAGGCGACAAACAATTTTCACCTTCCTCCTTCACTAACATCTATAGGATCGTAATTTAACAACTGGTAACTGCACATAAATGTATCTCTTATCGAGATCTGCTACGGCAGAATGCCACACTCATTAATGCGTAAAATGCGGTAAAAAATTTTATTTTAATTTTATTTATTCATAAAATTTTATTTAATAATTATTTAAGAATTTACTATTCTAATTAAATGAATTATTATTTTATCGAAAGCAGATATGTTTTATTTGGTTCTCAATATTTTCTTATATTTAAAGAAAGATTCCAAAAATATCAAGTTTTGCTTTAAGTTCGTTCTAACCTATACTAAATTTTAAAATTATGCCAAGATATTTGTCAACGTTTAAAATAATTGAATTAAATTACTCGTGTGTTTCACTTTGAAAATGTACATTGAACACCTACGTATTACAACAAGACTAGTAATTGTACTAATCAATAATTTTCTAAATTAATAGAGTGTAAACAGGCGAAATAGAGCTGTAGGAAATAAAAAAAATCTTGTAAGATTTCTTATTGGAACGCGTATTGCTGTGGCTTCACTTCTTTTATTTCTCACATGTTGATATCATATTTCCAATAGACATACATACATACATTTATTTATGTATTCACTCATTTTGGGATCCTGTACCCAGGTCCTTAATAATTACATTACAAAAAATAACAGTTTTATTTTTGTTAAATATTAAATTATTGCAGTAACATAATGTTTATTTAGTATATCACAAGAGAATATTAAATTAACGAACATAATTATAATCAGGGTTCGTAAATATCATGATATTTATAATAAATATCAAAATATCTGATATATAAGATATATATCAGATAAATATCACTTTTTGGATATTTATTTTTTAATTTTTAGTTTTTGTACACACTTCCAAAAAAAAATATGTAAATAAAACATATTTTACCATACAGAAATTTTATGAAAATATATGAAGAACATTTTTTGGCGGAAAATTGAAAAAAAAAATAAAAATCCCTGAAACTATGTTTATAAGTTAACTGAAGCACGAGAAAATTAATGCCGTTGAGCGCGTTTTCATATTACATTTAGTTTTTGAGATATAGCCTCGGAAAAGTAGAAAAACTGAAAAATTCGAAAAATTTCACTTTTCCGGAGGCTATTTCTCAAAAACTAAACAAGATATGGAAATGCGCTCAACGGCGTTGAATTCCCCGTGTCCGAATTGACTTATAAGCAAATTTTCATACAATTTTATGCAATTTAATATTTTTAATTATTTCCTAAGGGGTACCCCTTTGGTTTTTTCAGATTTTAATTCAATTTTCCCAAAAATCCTTAATCGTAGGATTATTAAAACGAAAATTTACATACATATGTATTTTGACCCACTGAATCCAGTGGTGCAATCTACAAATGCATATGACTTCTGGTTTTCGAGAAAATGTTAAAAAAACGCTTTTTGCGATTTTTTTTGGCGGAAAATAGAAAAAAAATAAAAATCGCTGAAACTATGTTTATAAGTTAACTGAAGCACGAGAAAATTAATGCCGTTGAGCGCGTTTTTGAGATATAGCCTCGGAAAAGTAGAAAAATTGAGAAATACGAAAAATTTCACTTTTCCGGAGGCTATATCACAAAAACTATTTGATATTTTTATATAATGGATATATATCATTGCAAAAATATGATGATATATATCAAAATAAATATCATGATATATATCGATCGATATATATCTTCGAACCCTGATTATAATAAGATAATTCAGAAAATTAAATAAAAAAAATAACAAATTTACTAACAAATGAAAAAAACTTTTTATAGACATACAAAACATGAAGCTTTTTCCATTAAAATGAGAAAACACCAATTCTTCAAACATTCATTGATCATTTATCTATTCATCAAATAACAATAATTTAAAACGTGAATTCAGGAAATAATCAACTAAATATAACTCGGGCCATGAATTTATTTAGTACAATTACTCATAATTCCTGCTTATAAATGGCAATTTCTGTCAAAATATGCTGTCGGGATCTAATTATGTCATTTTTGACACTCGCTTGTTCGCTTCTACGCAATAACTTTTCGAAATTTTACCGATTAATTTTTAACTCTTGGTATATTACCAATGAATAACTTTGTAACATAATTATGATTTTAAAAATTAATAAATAAGTCCTCAGTGCAATTTATTTCTTTAAAATAATCTGAAAAATAATGTGTAAGAAAACAACGACGAATAGTATGTTGTGCATCAAGGGAGGGAAACAAGCGATTATTCTCGCGTGTGAAGAGGGCCGAAGGCCCGAGCTGAAGTTGAGGTTTGCCAACTTCATACTAGGGATAATCGCGCCCTCCCGTGAAGCATATTATACTTTTCGTAAGTGCACAAAAATTACCGTCTTATCGGGATAAATGTCAAATATGGGTTGCGTAACTAGTTACCTAGGAAATGCCGCAAACAGCTAATAATCGTAGTCTCTAGGGAGAGAAACATGCTACCTAGGGAGAGAAACATCCTACCTAATGCCTATGGCACACTGGTCGATGAGCATCGATGAGCTCCTCGATGAAACAACAGAACGCACCCGTCATCGACGAAAATTAGAGGCTCCTCTATTTCCATCGAAGAGCTCATCAATGAAACGAACGTATCTCATTTCACTCGTATCTTTTGTGTCTCACTTCACGTTAGCATATTTTTGAAATTTAGTTTTTCTTTCTCAACTTTAGAAGCTTTTATTGTTTGTCAATGAAGAGTGCGTTCTGTTGTTTCATCGAGGAGTTCATCGATGCTCATCGACGCTCATCGACCAGTGTGCCATAGGCATAGGGAGAGAAACATAATGTTTCTCTCTCTAAAATTAGGGAATAAGAACGTGTTTCTTGTGCATGTGTTACGAAAAAAATGTAA
The DNA here is from genome assembly GCA_947425015.1 of Pterostichus niger. Classification (NCBI taxonomy): domain Eukaryota; kingdom Metazoa; phylum Arthropoda; class Insecta; order Coleoptera; family Carabidae; genus Pterostichus; species Pterostichus niger. Next base: position 4,057,030 of record OX380338.1, on the reverse strand, counting down.
TAGTCATTTTAAAATTGCCTTTGAGTTCATATGTTCAACAAGAGTTATTTACCTCCTATTTACAACAAACGAATATTAAATTGAAATATTTGTTTAGAAAATATTGTAGGTGTAAATGTTGTTGTTGTAATCTAGTATGGCTATGAATATATGAATCAAATAATAGCAAAATAGTTCATACAACGCCAACGAAATGATACCGTTACCTCGATACAAAGGACTCTATTATATCTGCATTCAGATATTCTGCATACTTCATATGTACGTTGTTCTATTACAGTGCATACGATGTATGCTTTGTTTTGTATTCATGCAAACTTCCACGCCCTTCTTATTCCAAATAATTGGAGTAGCACGAACACTGCATGCTAACAGTGCATGAGAAATGCTTGTTGCTACATCGCGATTGGCTAAGTGGATAGCGACGAAATATTGTTGATGAAATTTTATGCGAAAAGTAGGCGGATTTATTAATGTTTTTGGAGTTATTTGTGAATTAGCATGATTTAATTGGAATACGCAATTTAATTATAATTTTAAGTTTGAAACAAATTAATATTTTAGTTAAGCAATTGGCAGATTTTTTTGCAATATTACTTAATAGTTATTTGTACAACTTGCAATGAAAGAAATACTTTTTTGATGTAAGATGCTGAAGTCTGAGTGTATCGATTAATTGAGTGACTAAAAAATGCTTTTATTACATGCTGTATACTTAATTTTTTGCATATTAGATTGATTTTACTCTGATAATTTCCCTCGAACAGTTTTCATAATGCAATCATAATTAGTGGTATCGAGTCAGCCTGTGGATCTTGAGAACCCTGATTCGATCCCCATAGCCAACAAACAATTAAATCAATCTCTGTGGCTCCACCTCCACTAACATCTTTGGGGGCCGTGATTTGACTGCTGGTAACCGCACTTCACGCGAATAAATATATCATTTACCGAGCTCTGCTACGACAGAGTGCCAACTATTGTTTATGTCAAATTACATGATATATATAAATTGGAATACCAAGAATTGCAAGAAATTGTTGATGCATCTTCTATTTGTTTTACTGTACTCTAATGTACTTTACATATATTTGACAGCTAAACTGTTAAAATAATATAAACTCTCTAAGAGGAATAATATGCACATTATTTCTCTAGGGATAAAATGTTTTACTTCTGTCCCGATTTTTATATTATAGATGCGGTCAAATATTCTCAACCATGAAAACACAATCCAATCAATGTGAATTTATTTTTGTAATGATATTTAAAATAGTTGAAAAATGTGCCATTTTCTATACGACTTTTCATTAAAAAAAAAGGACGATTTTCATGATATAGATATCATGAAAATCGTCTTTTTTAGTTGGTTACTTACAAAATGCAAAATATTTAGTTTTGAAGTTTGTATCTGAACACGTGGTCTGAGTTTATCTTTATGAAACAAAATATTATTGTTATTATAAATTAAATCCTTCCTTGTTTTGTACATATTTTTGAAGTTAAAGTTTGAAAATATTACAAAGTATACATTATTATATTTATAAATGTATACTGAATTATTTTATTACTTTCTTCTCAATTTTACAACTTTATTATAATACTTTCAACCCAGCGAAAGTTGGCGTATTGAAACCTCCTCGCAGACTTTAATTTATATTCAAAACTACAACTGCATCCGGGTGGTTAAAATTCTATTAAAATATATAGGGTGCTTTATACACTAATTAGGATGAATTTCCTGTTTTACAATCTAGTAAATGTAAAATAATTTGGACGCAATTTAAAAATTATTTAAAAGCAAACACGTCAATACTTAATTTACGCTAAGTATTAGATAATTGTAATTACAATGGATGGATTACTTGGTTTGATATTCTTGTTTTAATTTAACAACGTTTCAACCCTTTTTTGGGTCATCTTCAGGTCCGTAATAGAATTATAAAAGTAAGAAACAGTCGAAACGTTGTCAAATTATACAAGAATATCAAGCCAATTCCGGGTAAGAAATAAATATATCATCACGCCTTTTACCCATTACTTAGTGTGATACTCCGCCGTAGCAGATCTTGGTATGTGATATATTTCTTCGCGTGAAGTGCGGTTACCAGCCATCAAATTAAGACACCCAAAGCTGTTAGTGGAGAGAAAACCACAGGGGTAGATTTAATTTGTTGAAAATGGGGTAGGTAGTTGTATCAAGTCGGCCTGTGGATCTTGAGAACCCTGGTTCGATGCCCACAGCCGACAAACAATTTTCACCAATTTAAATTTATCCTTGTGGCTTCCCCTCCACTAATAATTTTGTGGGCCGTGATTTGACGGCTAGTAACCGCACTTCACACGAAGAAACATATCACTTACCGAGATCTGCTTCGGCAGAGTCCTACACCCAGTAATGGCTAAAAGGCGTGATGATATATTTATTTTATTTTATTTAAAATTGTTTGTCGGCTGTGGGGATCGAACCAGGGTTCTCAAGATCCACAGGCCACTGAGCCACCTACTCCATTAATCGCTAATCTAGTATGCATTCAACTAGATTGATGAAACAGCTCGCAGCAGCATAACTGCTCTAAATTAGAATCAAAACACTTGCGAGAGGTCAAATGTCAATGCTTTACTGCGCTCTAAATATTATTCATAAAAAAATTAAATGCAGTTTAATGTCTGCAATAGATACTGCGATATATATGATATGAATCTCTTGACGAGACGTTTTCATATATAATATAACAAGTAGTATGAAAATTGCTGAAAATATTTTGACATCAATTATGAGTAGCACGAGTTGTGTTTCCTATTTCCGTAACAACGAATGTATATTTATGTCAAAATATTATCTGTCAATTTTCATACTACGAGTTGTATTCGGCTTGAGAATTTACCAAACAAGAGTTAATTAACAAGAATAGTTAGGTATTTATTTGTACATTATTAATTAGGTATTACAGTGATGAAAATTTTGAATATTAAATGTACACTGAACAAATGTAGAATTGACGTTTATGAAAATATTGAAAATATCATTTATTTTATTCGTAACCAAGGATATTAATAACAGTGGTATTTCCGATGAAATTTCACTAGTGATGAATTTCCGACGAAATGTACATTTCATTGGTTCATTTTCAAACAAATTCGTGATCCTATTGGTTGACAGTGACGTGTGGTGAATTCTCATGGTAAAATTCAAAAATTTATTATCTTTCTGTTCACGTGCATATTAAAACATTAATTATTTTTTATCTTTTGTATTATACAACTAAAATACTGTCCTTATAAATCAATGAAGTTTATTTTTATAAAATTATTAATTAATTTAGTATCTATTTAGTTACATAATAGGTATTGCATTTACCATTTGTATCAGTTTTAATTTACTAAATTTACGGAATAAAATCAGTTATTATTTGTCTGATTTCACTTGCTTTCCTTTCAGCTTTATCAGATATCAGATTTATGCGCGTAAAGTGCGGTTACTAGCCGTCAAATCACGGCCCTTAAAGATGTTAGTGTAGGGGGAGCCACAGGGGTAGTTTTAATTTGGTGAAAATTGTTTGTCGGCTGTGGGAATCAAACCCGGGTTTTCAAATCCGCAAGTCGACTCGATATCACTGAGACATCAACCACATAAGTGTATTTGCTTTTTAAATATTAGTAATGAAGTAGGTGGCTCAGTGGTATCGAGTTGGCCTGTGGATCTTGAGAACCCTGGTTCGATCCCCACAGCCGACAAACAATTTTCACCAAATTTAATCTACCTCTGTGGCTCCCCTTCCACTAACATCTTTGGGGACCGTGATTTAACGGCTGGTAACCGCACTTCACGCGAAAAAATGTATCACTTACCGGGATCTGCTTCGGCAGAGTGCCACACCCAGTAATGGGTAATAGGCGTGATGATATATTTATTTATTTTTTATAGGTAATGCATTTACCATTAGGATCAGTTTTAATTTACTAAATTTATTGAATAAAATCAGTCATTATTTGTCTGATTCCACTTGCTTTCCTTTCAGCTTTATCAGATATCAGATTTATGCGCGTAAAGTGCGGTTACTAGCCGTCAAATCACGGCCCTTAAAGATATTAGTAGACGGGGAACCACAACGGTAGTTTTAATTTGATGAAAATTGTTTGTCGGCTGTGAGAATCAAATCCGCGGACCGACTCGATACCACTTAGCCACCTACTACATTGTAACAAAGTAAAACAATTCAGAATTAGTTTTTGTTATAATTAGGATTTTTCACTATCAACTCAGCTTCGAAAGATACAGACAAATTAAATATTATCTTAAGTATCTTTTTTTGTAAAGTTGACTTGACAGAGTTTTGGTTATCAAATTTATTAGTGCATATGTTTGTAATAATTTCAGTATTCTTCGATCATTATTTATCGAGTTTATGGCTTCTCTGAATTGTCGCGCTTGTTAGCTATTATGTGATGACATATCTGGGTAAATTATTAGCTGTGCGTTGGTCTGAGATAGCTTTTGATCCTTGTATTTCATCCCTTAGAAGCGTCTAGGATTTTTTATGTAAACTTGTGCATGGAAACAGTTATCTTTAACCAAGTCAACGATTCCCACCCTCTTACCCCTAGTCAGCACGTCCCATGGAAAACAACAACAAATAGTCAGTGGTGGTTTAGCTTTTGGATTGACAACTTTAGTTCATTTGTTGTTGTTTGCCATCTTCGGTCAAGTTGTTTAAATAGAGATTTAATATGTTTCGTTTAATATTAAAATCACTTTTGAATTTTGTAACTTTTCTATTTATTATTTATGTTGTGAATATATCTTAATAAACATTAAATTTTAAATAATGATTAATAAAAATGTAAAGTAAACACTTGGCTATGTTTCACAAAATTCAGCCTCCAAGTCACCTTATGAGGGCATCGTCAGAGGCTGGCCAGCACAGTTCAGTTAGTAACCATAGACGCGTTTCGCTCTTATTAGAGCTCATCAATATGGTATAACTCACTTCTTCTTCGTCACCAGCTTCTTCACATGAACTTTATTCTAGGTGAAGAAGTGAGTTATACCATACTGATAAGCTCTAATAAGAGCGAAACGCGTCTATGGTTACTAACTGAACTGTGCTGGCCAGCCCCTGACGATGCCCTCATAAGGTGACTTGGAGGCTAAATTTTGTGAAACATAGCCAAGTGTTTACTTTACATTTTTATTAAACCTTGTTTCACCAAGTGTTGGATGACAATTAATTTTGTCTTTGTTGTTAAATAATGATTAACTTATTCGCCCAGCTCTTGCTCGTGTTACAATATAATTGTATTTGCTTTTTAAATATTCGTACAATTTAACAAAAAAGACAATTTGACATTTAGTTTACTTTGTTTTCACACGCATAAAGATATTATAATTTAATCTCTGTTATAAATATCACAAAATCCTGTTGCTAAGAGTTTTTTTGTCAGCGCGAAATACTTTTGCCTGACCTTGAATCGCGTCTCAGGTAGCTCATGTCTGCAGCAGCTACAGCAGCAACACGCAAATGTAGCATACACCTTTCGATTATTGTGATTATTACCGGTGAAGTTTGAACATTTGTCCAATTTAGAACCTGTTCCAAGGAGGTCTAAACCACGCTTTCATTTCCGTACCGAACGCAAACTATAATTTTCGTAAACAAAAAATGATAAATGTTTATTTTTCGATTAGATCTAGGGCAGTTTTTTGCGTCTGGTCGGTTTTATATGTCAGATAATTAAAAACTGATGCATGGTTGATACTTGAGATACGGTGGGAAATTCTTTAAAGAGATCGCATGTGTGATTAGTTTTTAATTTCCTGAAAGAAGCGCATTGATTTATCATTTTATCGTCTACTCTTATTACAGACTTTTTTTAATGCCTCATTTTTAATTTTGTTTACAACTGAAGGCGAATTCCATTTACTATTTGGATCACATCTAACGCTTACTTTTTGAACCAGATCACTTATTTATTTAACTCGATAACTTCACTCCCGTTATTCCTAGTACTAGAGTTACTGATTCGGATTTAGCTTGAAGTAATTCACCTAAAAATATGGCCGGTTTTATGTTGTTGTTTGTTTATTTATTATACATATATGACAATCGAATTTTTGTGAGTAATATTATACAGGGTGTTTCTATACCTTTGCACAAAACTTTAATGACATAATTTGATATACTGATTATAGAACAAAAAGATTTTTTTTTCAAATTCGCAAAAATTAGGGTATTACATTCCTAGTATTTCTACACTGAGAGAATTAAAGTTCTGATTCAAAAGTAATAACATTGATTCAAAATATTTTCCGTTTTCTATATGGCGAAAACAATCCCGTTTTCTGTAAAGAAATATAAAGTTTTAAACAGTAAGTTTTATTTGAAACCGTAATGTACTTCACCGAAAACGGAAAATATTTTAATGTAAACAATTTATTTATTTGACTAAAAAGTATACAGTTTTGTTTGAAGATTTGTAAGTTCTTTATCCAAAATACTTCTTATTTGAAATCAAATGTTTATTGAAATAAAGAGTTTTGTATTGAAAGTTTTAATGTTCAATAAACACGAATTAAGTTTTCATTTAATGAAATATTTTTTCATAGGAATTATAATACTTTTAAATGAAAACTGTGTGCATTTTCATGTAAAAGATAAAACCAACATACTATATTTTGAATGAAATATAATCTAGTTTTGCAGAAAAACTTTTAAGTTTTAATAAAATAATAGGTATTTTCACAGGTTCTCAAAAAAATAAAATTTATAAATTGCTTATATTTATTTATAGGATATATACACATGTATACAAAAAAATAATTTACATTTAAGTATATGTCAAATAAATACTAATAGGTATTAAATATATATATATAATCATGAATCACATTTTGACATATAAGTTCCCATTCGGTACTTGATGTATACATGTAGGTACTATATTGTATAGATCAGAAAAATGTATACAAAATAATTTGTTTGTTTTCTCCACTCTATAAGATTGTACATGTTTTTCATATACTAGAGTATTTAAAGGTTGAAACATAAAATATACTTCTTTTTCCTCCAATAAAATTATAAATTGAATCTGTGCGAAACTCGACATAAAATTTGTACTATTTAATTCTAATACTGCACCTAGCATGTATTTAATTCCTTTAATCTTAATCCAAGTAAGTGCGAAATAATTGAGTGTGCGATAATGTATAAATTTAAGAAATATATTATTTTCATTACTATTTTTTGAAAAATTTATGTCTTCAGTACCAAATTCAGTTATACTTTCCAATCCTTTTTTCGCTATAATTCTGTGACAAAACGCAAGCTGATTTTTTATTGCTAATGTGTGAATAATATTTCTTCGAGAACATACTACATTCGCGTTTGATTTAAATTGTTTATGCTTTCCTTCAAATCTTATTGAAGATACGTTACACAAAGGACCAATAGTAGCTATAATTTGTGGATAATGAACAAGAAAATGATGTTTCGGCTTTAAATTTCCAAAATGTTCAATATATAATTCATGATGTTCGCTGATTAAAGTCTGCAATAAAATGGCATCTTCTTTAATTATGCATTTATTCGAAACTAATTCTATAATTTTATTTAATAAAAGATAAAGTTCCCACACAGAATTGTTCATTGGTATCAGATCTCCTACAATTAAAGAAAAAAAAATTGTAAATGTATGCATTTCCGAAGCTGAGAATATAATATATTTTTTTAATATATGCTGTAGTGAAACCAGTGGAGGTCTATTTTCTGACGGCGGAAAATTAAAAAATCTAAGTCTTCTATTTAAAATATCCAGAGAAAAAAATTTGTCCACATAAATAAATTGATATAATATTTCACCCATTTCATATCGACTAATACCCTCATGAATATCATGCATGATGTCACAAACTATGTTTTTTGTTACATGGAATGTTTCCAATTCGTTTAAAAAGCAAAATTCTTTAACACCGAATTCTTTATTTGTGGCATCTAATTCATAATTTTGTATGTTCCTCAACATCGATGTATTTTCAATTGTTTGGGTAGCAGTTTCATTTTTATCACAACGACACATTCTACAAAAATATTTGGACGAAAAACTTTCTGTAAATCCTAATAACGAATTTAAACCTAAATTATCACCTAGCAGTAATATAAGAGTAAAATAAAGATGTTTCTCTCCTGATAAAGTAGAAATTTTCAGTCCATTTGTTTGTAGTTCTTTTATATCGCAAACAAGTGAACAAAATGTTTGTTTATTTCCAAATACTTTCCTGTCGGAAGCAAAATTTAATTGAACTAAAAATATATTTTCCAATTGAGCTGCAAATTCAGGAGGTAAACATGCAATTGAAAAGTATGTAGCACAAATTTTGTATATATTAGCATGACTTCCTAATGGATTGCATATTTCAAAATCGTCGTTATAAAGCATAAGGGGAAATGTAGTTTTATTATTTTCTTTATGAATATTCTTCCATAACGTACTTTGAATGATATTGCACAAATATTCCTCAGATTTTACATTTTTTACGTATTCGTATATTGTTTCATAAACATTTGGAATTTCTAAAAACGCTTTTAATGTTTTTATTATAGGAATATATTGACTATAAGAATCAGTTTGTTCTAAAACAACTCTGTTATTAACTTTTTTATCATTTATACACTGACCTAGTACTAGTGGAACCGGCTTTATAAAACAATCTAAATTTTCAAAATATTTAAATCGTAAAAATTCTGACCTCAAATTCTGAAAGGGATTTGCAATTAAATCTAACATACTTTTTATTTCAATTTCTGATTCTTTATTATCAGATACTATTATTCTTTCTATCAAATGAATTGGTTTCTGAAGCATATTTGCAATATCATCCAAAATCATTTGAACAGCATTTCTGGGTAATGTATATTTACTGTATAATTTGGAAACAATATATTCAGTTTCAGTTGTTAAACAGTTCTGAAAATCATCATATGTTGAATTTGGTACTTGATGTACATTAGTTGCACACTGATTATTGTTAACTTCATTAACAAATAAGGAACTTGATAAGTCAGAACTTATTCCAGGTGTTGTATTAGATTTATAATCCGAATTTTGAGAACATATTTCTAGCGAATGTTTTCTTATTAAATGTTTTTTAAAAGAGGACAAATTTTGAAAAGATCTGGTACAGTTAAGTTGTTTACAATATAATATTTTTGTAGAAAAATTATGTCGAGTTTTAATGTGCCGTACAAACATTTCCATAGTAACAAAATTATAATCGCATAATGGACAAACTAACATATTAAAATAATTTAAGAATCTCTAATGGAATCTAACAAAGTAGTTACATATGGAATTTGTTTATCCCACTTAGTTGTAATATTGTATAGAGCGTGCTGCAATAACAGCCAGATATGCTCGCTTTCGATAGGATACCTGGCAGACAGTGTATGGAATGACTTGAAAGCGAGATCCAAACAGCTCAATACGCTGTCTGTCTTGTGTAAAATATCACATATAATCAAGTAACTATCTGTGATATTTGTTAATGAAGATCCTACTACCAGTATAAAAGGCTGAGCTGTAACTTGTAGTTTCTTTAATTTCTTCAACCGCTCTTCAATATATGTTTCAATATCTCCGGGTAGCTGAAATAAATTAATATTAAAATTTAAAAATTATATACAATAAATATTCATTATTCAGAGTCATAACAAAACACTAACATGAACATGATATATGATGCTTTCCTGACATTCGGAAATACTTGGCTTCCAGTGTTTTTTGTTTACTTTTGAAATACCACGGGGTGGAAATAATGCCGCAAGTAATATTATTTGTATTGCATTTCTACTATCTAAAATTTAATACAATAATTAAAACATTTACAATAAAAATAATAATATTATGTACAATAATTCCCAAACCTTGATTTATAGTAGTTGAATTTAATAACAATATCAATTGTTCGGTTTTTTTGTCAAAGTCCCTTTTTGTGTTTTTTAATTTCTCAAAAAAAATGTTCCATTTATCGAAATTTTTAATTAAACTTGTATTACAGTCGGGAAACATTTTTTTAAAATCCATTGCAATCTAAAAATATAGTCCAAATTACAAACTAAGACAAAAAATAGTATATTTTCAATTAATTTACCAATGTATTAGCTTTCGTTAATTTCAAACTTGGCCAGTCTCTTAAAAAATCCTCCAGTGTTGCACTTTTATTCGAAATGCGCATTGGAAATGTTTTTTCCCAATTTTCTTCAACAATTTCCCATGGAGTTGACCAATTTTTAAGCCACTCGGCAGACTTTAGCATATCCTCTAAAAGTAAATGCATATTTTTCAAATTATTAAATAAAATTCTAATTAACCTTGCTATAAAACTTATAGTTTTACTTGCATAAAAAAATGTTATTAAACATACCAGATGAGTTTTGAACTTCTGATCTTTCCTCGTCAGTTGTTTGTACGACTTGGTTTGGAGAAGATACTTTATACAAATGTTTTAGGTTTCTAAATTTATCTACCAGTTTTCCTTTTGGGTTAACAGATTTTTTTTCCGGACTATTTTTGCAAGAAACTCGAGGAATGTAATAGGTACTCGTACTTTCAGATTTAAATAAGTCACAGATTTTTTGAGCTAATATTTCGAAATCATCGGATTTCAAATTCACACTAAAAATTAAAAGCAATATTATGTTAGTGTTCATCTTTTGAATTAAATGATTAATTTTTTTACCAGCGTGTATCTGTCATAACTCCATTAATAACGAGGTCTACAAGCATATTTCTTGTTTTTCTATTAAGCAGTTTATTTTCTTCAAAATGCGAAAGAACATATTGACCTCCGGTGCTTGAATTAAGAAATTTATATAAATCAAAATGATATACCGTTCTACAAGATTGTTTAAATTGTGTAGGCCCATAAAAATTCTTTTGTTTTGAAACAGAATTTTTATATGCTTGAGCAATTTCATCTGTGGAGCATAATATTTCGGAAATTGAACCAGATGTGCTGGTTGAATTGCTATCACTTTCAGTCGGTGTTGTTATATTTGCAGATTCTAAGGAAAGTGTATCGTTGTCGGAGATTATGTTAATATCCTGTAACTAATTTCAATATACATTCAAGTTCCGAAGTAAAAACCATAAAAATACTAACATGCAAAGTATCAGAATTTTCGGGTAATATTATCATTGGTTTCGCTAAAATTTTGTACGTGTTCAAATTTCTTAAAAATTTTGTTCTTGGGCCAATTTTTGGGATTATTTCCTTAACCATGTCATCACTCATTTCAAGTAAACAATTTTCATCTATTTCATGTTCTGTTCAGAAATGCATATGTTATAGCTCTATAATGTAATTACTGTATACTTCTCTATCTGTATGATTAATATCGAAAATAAATTCTAATCACTATTATCACTTATTACATTTTTTGATAATACTGGTTAAAATTTTAACACTTTTCTATAGATTTACTAAAAAAAAGATACAGAATGAATTCAAATGTAAGAAATTCGTAAATCTCACCAGTGAAAATTGGAATTAATTCTGAAAATCCCCACGAGATTAGGAGCTCGTTAACATCCATGTCGAAAAACACTATTAACAGAACAAAAATGGTATAATTATCATTTAAAATTCAATAAATACATTCATAACGTATTTAATTTATATTTACCGATCAATTCTGCATACAACTATACACTTTTACACTATTCAACACAACATTTGTTTACGATCGTGTTGTCAGGCTACCTGTCTAAGCGTGTACTGTGCGAATGGAGACGACGCAGTTCAAATGTGCAGTGTTTACACTGTTCATTCAAACTGAGAGTATCTTCATATAAAACGTTAAGTTTTGTATTGAATACGAGAAATTTTGTAAAAAGAAGTTTAGGTTTTCATCGAAAACGTTTAGTTTTATTTTGAGTAAAACTAATTTTGTAACTAGAAGTTTATATTTTCATTGAAAATGTTTAGTTTTGTCTCAAATAAGAACAATGTTGTAAGCAGAAGTATTTGTTTTTAAGGAAAACATTTAGTTTTGAGTTGAGTAAGAAAAATGTTGTAAGGATAAGTTTATATTTTGTACTAAACATGTTCAACGAATGCATATAAATTTTAAATTAAAACTACTTTATTTTTTCAAACAAAATTATATAGTTTTTATTCAAAATTTATTTTTTTTTGTTTCAAATGAGCAAATTCAAATAAAAAAGGCATTTGATTCAAAGTGTTGATATATTGAAACAAAATATAAATTTAAAACTAAAAATATTTTTTAACAAAACTGCTTAGAAAGTTATTTCAAAACGATATTTTTTTAATCAAAATATATTACTTTGAATCTAAATAGAAAAATTGAAAATAGTGAATCTATTTCATTCAAAACGTTCATTTTTCTCAGTGTAGTGTCACTGGTTTAATAGTACACTTAATTATTTATAATTATGTTATTAATGAAATAAAACTATAAACACTACCTACAAATAATCATTTCATAATTACTTATTATGTATTTAAATTCTGTAATACATTTCTTTTTACTTATTTGTAACCAGGGTTCGAAGATATATATCGATCGATATATATCATGATATTTATTTTGAGATATATCGTCATATTTTTGCAATGATATATATCCATTATATAAAAATTTCAAATAGTTTTCGTGATATAGCCTCCGGAAAAGTGAAATTTTTCGAATTTTTCAGTTTTTCTACTTTTCCGAGGCTATATCTCAAAAACTAAATGTGATATGAAAACGCGCTCAACGGCATTAATTTTCTCGTGCTTCAGTTAACTTATAGACATGGTTCGAAGATATATATCCATTATATAAAAATTTCAAATAGTCTATAATAAATACAGTATACCTCTCATTATTACTTTCATTAATTCTGTTAAAATTATATTCTAAAGATAATTCTTACTTTACTAGCTTTTGACTAACTTCACATCAACGACATAAATCCAAATTGTGTGCCATTTGTGATGTCATTAACGGCAAAGTCGGAACCATTTCCAAAATTTTTATTTGGTACTCATTTTAGAAATACAAATCCTTTAATATGGTGGAAAAGTGTAACTATCAATGAGTCAGAGTCTCCAAATAAAAGTACATTTATTGAACTATGTGAACAGTTACACACTGCTGTAACAGCCACAGCAGGGCTGGAACGATATTTCTCCACTTTTGGCATTGTCCAATCTCAATTACGTAATCGTCTCGGTAACGACAATGCCGGTAAATTAGTTTTTATGTTTAAATATTTAAACCAAAAAGAAACTACAAAAAAAAACTAATTTAGATTGGATTTGGCCAAGTGAGTCTCTATCTGCAACGCTATGTTCAGGAAGTTCATCAGAAGATGATGATTTGCCCCTATTTAGGATATAGGATTATTTAAATATTCTTACTATTCTTAGTACTATATAATATTTGTGTATCCATTCAATGTATATTTACTTTTTTTCATTACCTATGTTAATTTTTTATTTAGGAGTAATAATTTATTTTGTATTTCCTATTGTCATAATAAATGTGTACAAAAACTAAAATTAAAAAATAAATATCCAAAAAGTGATATTTATCTGATATATATCCTATATATCAGATATTTTGATATTTATTATAAATATCATGATATTTACGAACCCTGTTTTATAACTGGTTACCCTAAAATTTCAGAAAGTTTTTTTTTTTCAATTGAGAAAAAGTGATACATTTCATTCCTAGGGAAGAATATTAATATTTTTTTGAACATTACTCGTGAAAATTACATTTCACCTATTATTGTATCGTAAAAATGTAATATTTCACGTTTACTTTTGAAAAAATAGTATGTAACACACTTGAGAAAGGGCCATTGCAAAACTCGTACTATTGAAACATGAGCGATACTTTCGTACTCGTTTTGCAATTAATCCCTTTCCTTACTAGTATTACAATATACTATTCCTTCCCTATGAAAATTGTAATACAACGGGATGACTTTAAATTTCAAATTTATTTCTGAAATTTGACTTTATGTTGGGACAACGAAAAAAATAATATGTGAAGAAAGTCTTATTCGTTCGTCAGGAGCTTTATATCTTTCGTCTTCAGCTCGAGAAAAGAAACAACAGCTTAGGAAAGAAATATTTCACTTTATTCTTTTGATATACAAATAATTATTACTTTTCATTTAAAAAAATGTTAAACAATTATAATAATTGTTTAATTGATCATTATTATGGTAATGAATAGTATGTTATGCATCAAGGGAGGAAAACAAGCGATTATTCCCGCGTGTGAAGTTGACAAATCGGGACGTAAGCGAGGGCGGAAGGCTCGAGCTGAAGTCGAGGGAGAGAAACATCGCCCTAGAGAGAGAAATATGCTACCTATGGAAACATAATGTTTCTCTCCCTACGGAAGAAAAGCAGTGTTCTCTCTCTAAAATTAGGGAATAAGAACGTGTTTCTTGTGCATGTGTTACGAAAATAATATTAAATATTAATTTGCTAGCAAAAATTCTACATTTTGTTCTAAGATCCATGGCAAACTAATAAAAAGCAGCAATTTTTTAAAAACTTTTATACCTAATTTATGAGGTAACAAGAAACAAAAATATGTTTATTGATATAGACGAAGAATTTAAATTCCTACATTTTTATTTGAAGCACTATTCTGTAAAATAATTTGACAAGTAATGATCGCGCGGAATTTGCCATTAACAGTTATTTACGTGTCTAGATCAGAGCTCAGCAACAGCTGAGGCACTTAATGGCGGAACGGTATTGTTCTTCAGACTCGAAGTGCTAATGTTGCTTAGCAACAGCAAAGATACAACAGCTGCACCATGATTTACTTTACAATTTTACATCGTTTTGAATAAATCAGACGTTTCATAGAACTACTGGATGAGGAGTATTGCAAAGAGGTTCTTCACTTTTCTTTATTTTTATTGTTGGTAAGGATAGCAATAAGGAAGTACTCGTATAGTACCGGCTCAAATTTTATTTGTTATTTATGTATTTTTAAATATTTGTGTAATTTGATGTTGGAAATAGTATTAGAAGTTATAAATACCGGTAATATATCAACATTGAATCTTTTATAAATTAACTTTTCAGTTTCCGGTATTGTTTCTTGTAAGTTTTTTAATTGCCGCTAAACAATCTTGAAAACCTACCCTGTACTAAAATTCGCGGAAAACCATCGTCAGTTCGATTCCAACAGCCGAAAAACTATTTGGAACTACTTAAATACTACCCGTGGCTCAGTGGTATCGAATCGGACTGTGGATCTTGAGAACCCTGGTTCAACCCCCACAGCCGACAAACAATTTTCACTAAATTAAATCTACCTCTGTGGCTCTCCCTCCACTACCATTTTTGGAGGACTTGTTTTGACGGCTGGTAATCGCACTTCACGTAAAGAAATATATCACTTACTAAGATCTGCTACGGCGAAGTGCCACACCAAGTTATAGATAAAAGGCGTAAGGATATATTTATTTATTTTATTTAATACTACCCCTAAAGCCCTGTCTTCACTAACATCTTTGGGTGGCTTGATTTGACGGCTTGTAACCGCACTTCACTCGAAGAAATATATCACTTACTAA
Source organism: Pterostichus niger (assembly GCA_947425015.1). Classification (NCBI taxonomy): domain Eukaryota; kingdom Metazoa; phylum Arthropoda; class Insecta; order Coleoptera; family Carabidae; genus Pterostichus; species Pterostichus niger. The sequence continues at coordinate 4,041,415 of OX380338.1, read as the reverse complement.
GATCTGCTATGGCAGAGTGCCACACCAAGTTATAGGTAAAAGGCGTAATGATATATTTATTTATTTTATTTAATACTACCCCTATGATCCCGTCTTTACTAACATCTTTTGAGGTCATGTTTTGACGGCTGGTTATCGCACTTCACGTAAAGAAATATATCACTTACTGAGATCTGCTACGGCAGAGTGCTACATCAAGTCATAGGTAAAAGGCGTGATGATATGTTTATTTATTTAATTTAATACTACCCTTTTGATTCCGTCTTCACTAACATCTTTGGGTGGAGTGATTTGACAGCTGGTAGCCACAGTTCACATGCATAAATATATCACTTACTGAGATCTGCTACAACGAGTGCTACACCCAACATATGTTACAATTTACAAATTACAAAAATTCCCATGCAATATTCTATCAAAATTTCCCAATTAAGTAGTAATTAAAATCCAAGAAATCATAAAAAATTCGCAAAACTAATAACGTAATTTCCGTAAACTTATTCATAGTATAGTCCCCGACATAAATTCCCTGATAACCTAGCTGACATTATCAGCCATGACGCCACACAGTCGTCAAACTGTTTCTTCTCCGGACACAAATGTACACTCGTTATTATCGTAATCTTGCGATAATTAGAACATGTGTTGACATGTAGTGTCTCTAAAGGATGGAAATTAGGTCCTAGAAAATTAGAGTCATGTTAGGTCACTGCCTAAGGTGAAGTTTCTTTACACTTGATGTGTTATTAACCGCAATTATTTATACTGACGCATTAATTGTTAGGGTAATTAATTAGGTCGATAAGTTTTTGTTTTCTGGATTAGTTTTCTTTTTAATTAGTTTTGTAATAAAATGAGGAATTTTTATGTTGGTACTCTGGAATGTTATTTTTATACAGAAAGTATGTTATGATTTGGTTTTGAATTATTTTTGTTTAATTACTTTTTTATTTAGGTCAGTGGTACACATTTATAGATATTATTTTTAGCCAACAGCATGCAGTAAGGCCATGTTCAATATTACAAAAAAACTTTACAAAAAAAAGCTGACAAACAATTTTCACCACATTAAAATTACCTCTGTGGCGTCTTCTTCACTAAAATCTTTGGGGGCCGTGATTTGACGGGTAGTAAGCGCACCTCACGCGCATAAATATATCACTTACTAAAAGCTGCTACGACAGAGTACCACATACAGTAATTAGTATAAGAATTAATTAATATCCATTAACAAAGAAAATTTAAGTTAAAAGTTTATTGTTCCTTAGAATAAAATATAATTTTTCTACGATTGCTATGAAAAATTTACAATTACGCTCTCATTTGTCATCGTAAAGTTGACGTTTTCTGTGGAACAATCGAAAAATATCTTTTTTGCGCGTTTCCAATGGCGCGAAAAAGATATTAAACACGCGCTTATTTCAATAGTTACCAGAGATACAAACAAAATAGAAACTTGTCATATTGACAGTTGACAAAACGAATTTATTTTCAGTACGCATACGTTTTTTCATAATTTTAAGATGCAATCGTAGAAAAAATTATGTGTGTACCACCATTGAATATAGAGACACTTTCTTATAGTGTCTCTATATTCAATGGTACCACGAGCATAAAGTGTCTTTGTTCCTCTTGTTCCTTCGACAAAGAATCACTTTACGCTCTTAATACACAAATAACTATTTAGACTGCAAAATTTTAATGTTTTGTCTAAAAAAATATAGTATAGTTACAGTTTGAAAATAATTTTAATGTTTATTTGGTTGTTGAATTAAAGATTTCAAAAGTCTCAAAAACCAACTTAATTTTTCTTAACAAATGATTAAGAAAATATTTATTCAACCTAAATTTTACGTTCTTATTTCGGTTCTGCCTCCTTCATAAACATTTAAATCCACACCCACTTATTACAAGTACAAATACAATTCTCAAAAACTCAATTTATTTACAATTCACACACACGCATTAACAAATACACTCTTGCTCGTACATCTCTCAAACACAAAATACAAGCAGTAGGCCTCTTTATTGACTTACCTGCACTTTTTTATTTACTTGTTGGAGTGTACACCGATGTTAATTAGTGTAAAGTGCGCAAGCGTGTAAGTGTTCTCCACCATGGCTTACTACAAACACGCATCTGCTCTTAAAAAGGAAAAAACTGCATTGTTGAAACAACTGAATATGGTGCTTGTCAGGGCCGGCCTTACACTGTACGGAAAGCAAGAGAGGTCAGAATAAGGCCCAACAATTAAAATAATTTTTTAAAATATATAGTCTACTAGATAACTAAACTTGGGAGTTTGGTCGAAAATTGATGAATATTTGAATGCCGAAAATTTTCTCCTTATATTAATGTGTCGCCAAGTCCATAATAATGCTATGAGGTAGGTGGCTCAGTGGTATCGAGTCGGCCTGTGGATCTTGAGAACCCTGGTTCAATCCCCACAGCCGACAAACTATTTTCACCAATTTAAATCTATCCCTGTAGCTTCCCCTCCACTAATATCTTTGGAGGCCGTGGTTTGACAGCTAGTAATCGCACTTTACACGAAGAAATATATCACTTACCGAGATCTTCTAGGGCGGAGTGCCACACCCAGTAATGGGTAAAAGGCGTGATGATATATTTATTTTCTATTTTATATAAATAACTCTATCTAAAACTGCCACAAATTCCAATATTTGTAACAAAGTAACAGTCACAATAACAATTGCGATTATAAAACTTTATTTCGTACTCTATACAGCATCTTCACATAGTCACTGTTTTTGTTGTATAACCTTAAAATGTTTGACACTACAGTTTTAGTATTTGTCTTAAGCATGAACAGTAACATAAAATTTTGTCTTTGTTTAACCAAAAATAATTAACTTTAGTATCATTTCTTCAATTATACATTATTATGGGGTAGATGGCTCAGTGGTATCGGGTCGGTCTGTGGATCTTGAGAACCCTGGTTCGATCTCCACAGCCGACAAACAATTTTCACCAAATTAAAATTACCCCTATGACTCCTTCTCTACTAACATCTTTGGGTTTCGTGATTTGACGGCTGGTAACCGCACTTCACGCGAAGAAATATATCACTTACCGAGATTTGCTTCGGCAGAGTGCCACACCTAGTAATGGGTAAAAGACGTGATAATATATTTATTTATTTATGCATTAAATTAAAAATAGTAACAAACTATACAAATCAATTATTATCGCTACGAATATTCTATATTTTAAATATTATATATAATTTTGTATATAGACATAAAACAAAAACAACTGGTCCAATCCTATCGATAAAAACAAATACAAAACAGTAACTATGTTAAGAGCTGTAAGAGAGGCTAAAAAAGAAGACTGTCTAAGAATGAAAAGTCGCGGAACAAACATGATTAACCGGCGCTTAATGTAATTTTCAATTAAAAACAAAGCTATGTATTGCAGTTTAGACTTTAGTATTTTCTTATCAGGTAGCAATAAAATATTATTACCACCCATAATACAAGGAACACGTTTTGTAACTGATTACTCTGCACAAAGTTAATAATTAATCAATTTGAAAGAGTTGAGATTATTCCAGTGAGTTTCCCATGAAAACTCATTCATTTACATTTCATACACGACACAAATACAATGCATTATAAATCATTAATAACTCCCGAGGCCGGTACAGTTTCAATCAGCGGACTTTCATTCAAAACATTATAACTTTCCACACAAATACAAATACCAACTGTTTACTTTAAAACAAAACAAATGCACTTTGTAATTTTTCACAGTCGTCCAAACAATTCCCACCATCTTTCAAACAAGCTACTCCACTCAGAACTCATTTGTTTTTCTCTCTACTTGCGTACAGGGCCGGCATTAAACCGTCTGTACAAAATTTAAATAGTTATTTTTGTATTAAGTTAGCGAATTAAGTTTTTTTTTTCTTGTACGTGATGAAAATTTCACTTTCAGTCTAGACAAAAAAGGCTTTCGAATGTGCCAAAAAACAAGAATTTCTACAACTGTCAAAAAAGAGTAATGAAATAATTATTGACTTATTCAAGTAAATTTAAGAAAAAGCAATCAAAAATTGATGTGTTGGAACCAATGGAACATGAACAAAAAATAATTTTGGGAGCGTGCGCGAAATGCTCATTTTCGCACTAGGTTGTAAAACAGTGCACGAAATACGAATTGTCATGGTAAAGTAAATAATGAAAAAAATTATGTACTTTCCATATTAATTTTAGTGAAAAAAAATTAACTTTTTTTGCCGTTTTATTATATTTTTTAAAACTAATTTCTTTTGTATACGATTTTGGGCCATAAGAAATATTTATTTTGATTCGAACATATTTATACAAAAAGAAGTTTGAATAAATGTCATTTTTAAGTTGATCGCCACACGATTCAGAAATAACATACATTTTATTTATTTATTTATATATGTTACGCTGTACAACAGGAACTTAATCCCAATTGCAGTACAGGGTCCGCACTCACTGAGCCGCAGTGTAGTAGTTCATAGTTATGGGCTGGTATCTCAATTTTGTAACAAAGTTTTAAACAAATTTAAAATATCGCTTCGAAATCATAGTTTATATTTTTTTATGTACAAATTAAACTTTTTGACATAAGTACTTTTTATTTCAAAATTAAAATATGTTTAAAAAAATACATCATCACTTTGTTTACTCTATTGGGAGTGGCACTCCGCGCTTCAAATTTTAATTGAAAATTATGTATCGTCTGTGGGAATCGAACTCAGGTTCTTAAATCCACAAGCCGACTTAAATACCACTGAGCCACCTTCCCCAAAAATGTTGAAATTATTTATGTACCGCGTCCGGACTCAATTTAGATCTCCCTCCATTAACATCTTGGGGGCGCAGTTTTACGGCTGGTAACCGCACTACACGCACATATCACTTACCTGGATCTGCCATGTCCGAGTGCCACACTCAGTAATGATTAAAAGCGTGATTTTATATATTTATAGATTTTAGTATAAATAGGTATGTCCCCTTTTGGGCAAATTGGATTCTATCTTGACCATTGACTTGGTTCACAAGTCGTGTAATTTTGATTTTTTCCCTTTTCTACTGAGGATGACAACTTAGTTCTCGAAATACGTGTATAGATGTGATTCATTTATTAAGGCTTAGAGGTTAAATTCTTTGTTAGTTAGTTCTTAGCCTTAGCTTTCTTACATTTATTTTATATTTATAGATATTTAATTTTTATATTTTAAAATCACAACACGGTATAGATTTAATAAAGAATAGAAATTAAAATTCTGGCAATGAAAACAATAAATCTTCGTCAAGGATAAAACATCACTCAATAAACAAAACAACAATAAATAATTTATCAAGCCTTCCTTTCATATCCATCATCTTCAAGTTCATGTTACGACAATTATCTTTTATTTTTGCAAAGGATATTATAATTATTTATTTTTTAAATTCTTTGTTGCACGTACAACAGAATGCAGAATAATCTCACATCTCATGATTTTTATAATTCGTACAATATGTTGAACAACCGAGTAAAGATGATTCTGGACCCACCCATGTTCATCGAACACAAAAGGATTTTTTCTGCATTGTAATAACATGGTATTCATATCACAGAAATCAACATACACACCTGGCCTGCAATGCATTCGGTTGGTGATGTTCTTATTCATCCTCTGCGTATTCGTCCAATCCTTTCTTTCTGAACAATTATTTATTAGTGAGACTTTGCCTAGAGTTTTATTTAATATTTTTTATTATACCTAGTCTCACCAAGTGCATGAATGACAATTAATTTTGTAATGACTAAAGACGTGATGATATATATATTTTTTCGTAACACGTGCACAAGAAACCAGGGTTCGAAGATATATATCGATCCATATATATCATGATATTTATTTTGATATATATCGTCATATTTTTGCAATGATATATATCCATTATATAAAAATATCAAATAGTTTTTGTGATATAGCCTCCGGAGAAGTGAAATTTTTCGTATTTTTCAGTTTTTCTACTTTTCCGAGGCTATATCTCGAAAACTAAATGTGATATGAAAACGCGCTCAACGGCATTAATTTTCTCGTGCTTCAGTTAACTTATAAACATAGTTTCAGCGATTTTTATTTTTTTTCAATTTTCCGCCAAAAAAATCGCAAAAAGCGGTTTTTTAACATTTTCTCGAAAACCAGAAGTCATATGCATTTGAACATTTTTCCATTGGATTCAGTGGGTCAAAATACATATGTATATAAATTTTCGTTTTAATAATCCTACGATTAAGGATTTTTCGGAAAATTGAATTAAAATCTGAAAAAACCAAAGGGGTACCCCTTAGGAAATAATTAAAAATATTAAATTGCATAAAATTGTATGAAAATTTGCTTATAAGTCAATTCGGACACGGGGAATTCAACGCCGTTGAGCGCATTTGCATATCTTGTTTAGTTTTTGAGATATAGCCTCCGGAAAAGTGAAATTTTTCGAATTTTTCAGTTTTTCTACTTTTACGAGGCTATATCTCGAAAACTAAATGTGATATGAAAACGCGCTCAACGGCATTAATTTTCTCGTGCTTCAGTTAACTTATAAACAGGGTTCGAAGATATATATCCATTATATAAAAATATCATATAGTCTATAATAAATACAGTATACCTCTCATTATTACTTTCATTAATTCTGTTAAAATTATATTCTAAAGATAATTCTTACTTTACTAGCTTTTGACTAACTTCACATCAACGACATAAATCCAAATTGTGTGTCATTTGTGATGTCATTAACGGCAAAGTCTGAACCATTTCCAAAATTTTTATTTGGTACTCATTTTAGAAATACAAATCCTTTAATATGGTGGAAAAGTGTAACTATCAATGAGTCAGAGTGGCCAAATAAAAGTACATTTATTGAACTATGTGAACAGTTACACACTGCTGTAACAGCAACAGCAGGGCTGGAACGATATTTCTCCACTTTTGGCATTGTCCAATCTCAATTACGTAATCGTCTCGGTATGTTTAAATATTTAAACCAAAAAGAAACTACAAAAAAAAACTAATTTAGATTGGATTTGGCCAAGTGAGTCTATCTGCAACGCTATGTTCAGGAAGTTCATCAGAAGATGATGATTTGCCCCTATTTAGGATATAGGATTATTTAAATATTCTTACTATTCTTAGTACTATATAATATTTGTGTATCCATTCAATGTATATTTACTTTTTTTCATTACCTATGTTAATTTTTTATTTAGGAGTAATAATTTATTTTGTATTTCCTATTGTGATAATAAATGTGTACAAAAACTAAAATTAATAAATAAATATCCAAAAAGTGATATTTATCTGATATATATCCTATATATCAGATATTTTGATATATATCCTATATATCAGATATTTTGATATTTATTATAAATATCATGATATTTACGAACCCTGCAAGAAACACATTCTTATTCCCTAATTTTAAAGAGAGAAACACTGCTTTTTTCCGTAGGGAGAGAAACATTATGTTTCTCTCCCTAGGTAGGATATTTCTATCCCTTGTGAGAATGTTTCTCTCCCTTGTGAGAATGTTTCTCTCCCTAGAGACCATGATTATTCCCTGTTTGCGGCGTCGAACGCGCCATCTAGCTGAGTGGACAATGAACTAGTTACGCAACCCATATTTGACATTTGTCCCGATAAGACAGTAACTTTTGTGCACTTGTTACGAAAAGTATAATATGCTTCACGGAAGGGCGCGATTATCCTTTGTGTGAAGTTAGCAAACCTCGATTTCAGCTCGAGCCTTCGACTCTCTCTTACGTTTCGGTTTGCCAACTTCACACGCGGAAATAATCGCTTTATTTTTACTTTTTATTTGAATTATACTCGTAGATATATACAGAAAGACCAGCAGAAAGTAAATCCCCAGGTGCTTTGAACGAATGGAGATGGATTTTGTTGATATTTTATTTGCAAAATGAACTAATCTAAAAGAACTTCTAAAACAAAGATTCTTCTCAACTGTAGAGGTATGCCTCCCTTGAAGAGCATAAGCGATTCTGTATTATAAATGATGAAGATTTGATTGCAATAATTTCATTGATATTTACAAAAGTTAATTAGTATTGAAAAAAAAATGCCCAAAATCGTGAAGTGGAAGGAAAAATAAAACCAATGTTTTAAATTAATAGCGTCTTTCTTCACGTTCTATAAATAAATATATATATATCATCACGCTTTTTACCCATTACTGGGTGTGGCACTCTTTCTAAGCAGATCTCGGTAAGTGATATATTTCTTCGCGTGAAGTGCGGTTACCAAACTACGTTCCCCAAAGATGCTAGTGGTGGGGGACTCACAGGGGTAGATTTAAATTGGTAAAAATTGTATGTTCTTTAATAGATGTAATTTAAAGTCGATCGGTTTCGGACATTAATATGTCCATCATCAAGACCGGTAAAGACCCCATAAAACAACAAAACAAAACAAAATAACAGAATGGTCAAGATTAGAAACAATATAAAATACTTACAAACAAAAGTACAGGTTATTTAAATAACAATCCAAAAATTAATATTGTATGTACATAAAAATCTTGACAAAAGTAATAACTAATAGAAGTAATAATTTACCAGCTAAACATATAATTCGATATTTTTAATAGTTTTTTGTTACACTTACTGAAACAGATCACTTATATTTTTTTTATTCTGGCTTCCTGGCGGACCAACTGCTAAGGTCAAATGCCGCCATTACGCCCTGATCCTGCGTTTTAGATCTTAGAGTCAACAGCAACGCGGGTTTCTCGGTCCAAATACTCCCCGCGTGCAACGTTGCTTAACTCGCGTTATCGCATAGATCAGTTCCAACGAGTTGCAGATCACTTATTATTTATCATTCTATTTTATCATTTTACTGCACTTAATTTACCTTCCCTATTAGTTCTATTGATGATCATTTAAATGATTCATCTTCTTAGATTCATTTCAGTTTCATCTGAAGTGATTACAAATGAACTAAGAAGCAAATACCAATTTAATATGCAATGAAAATTGGAAATGTATCGAACACGCAAGGAACGAAACATACTCAAGTATTCTTTTCGACTTGAAGCATCCCTCGTGGTGTATGCAAGCACCACGCCCATTAAGCATTGTTCACGACTCACGAGGAAGCGATTCGCAAAAATCGATATAAAGTAATAGTGCGTGTGACCTGTCTGATCCCTGACCTGGACCCGTGCAGATCGAGCTGCAAGGCGTTGAGCCCTTGCATACTGCATCAGACTGTAACTAGTTCTGCTTGTGCTTCTTCGTGCTTCGTGCGCTTCTAATCATGAAAGTTAGTTTATTACAAACACGATGAAGTTCGTGCATTTATCTGTGGTTTTGAAACAAAATATTAGGTGGTTGTGTTTGTTGCAGAGGTTTATCTATTTGAAAGATTTGTTAATTACGTTGCAACATGACCCAGTTAGGTTTCTGTATGATATAATCTTGGTGGTAGTCAGTCCATAGCAAACTTCTTAATCAAATAGTCAGCACATAACAATCTTTTAATATATATTTTTTTGAGAATTCACCACACGTCACTGTCAACCAATAGGATCACGAATTTGTTTGAAAATGAACCAATGAAATGTACATTTCGTCGGAAATTCATCGCTGGTGCAATTGATAACAGAAATACCACTGTTAATAATATCCTTGGTTACGAATAAAATAAATGATATTTTCAATATTTTCATAAACGTCAATTTTGAATATTAAATGTACACTGAAAAAATGTAGAATTTTCATCACTGTGCAAATAAATACCTAACTATTCTTGTTAATTAACTCTTGTTTGATAAATTCTCAAGCCGAATACAACTCGTAGTATGAAAATTGACAGATAATATTTTGACATAAATATACATTCGTTGTTATGGAAATGGAAACATAACGATTGCGAAGCACGAGTTGTGTTTCCTATTTCATAATTTATGTCAAAATATTTTCAGCAACTTTCATACTACTTGTTATATTATATATGAGAATTATTTTAAATAAATAAATAAATATATCATCTTGCCTTTACCCATTATTGGGTGTGGCCCTCTGCCTAAATAGATCTCGGGAGCTACAGGGGTAGATTTAAATTAGTGAAAATTGTTTGTCGCTGTGAAGATCGAACCAGGGTTCTCAAGATCCACAGGCCGACTCGATACCACTGAGCCATCTTATTATTATTCTGTTTTAATTGCCTTAAATTCGTCACAAAATTTCTGTCCCTTACAATATGATGACCTGGTAGAGATTTGAAGTCAAGTTTACAATACGTTTCATCATAAATTATTTGATATCAGTTTAGAGTAAAGTTTTCTTGATCTTAATTTTGCGCTAGTTTCTTGCTTTTTTTTTTAGACTATAGAATTCTTTTGCTTAATTCTCTGGGGTAGGTGGCTCAGTGGTATCGAGTCAGCCTGTCGATTTGAGAACCCGGGTTCGATTCACACAGCCTACCAAACAACTTTCACCAATTTAAATCTACACTTACATCTTTGGAGTCCGTGATTTGACAGTTGGTATAAATATGTTACTTACCGAGATCTGTTTCGGCAGAGTGCCACACTCAGTAATAGGTAAAAGGCGTGATAATATATTTATTTATTTAGTTTCTGAACTGTTAATTTAGTAGTTTTTTAGCCATATCTCTCACAAAAAGATTTGGATTTTTACACAAAGCCTTTAAGACAATTTTCTCAATATTTTTGTCTACAATCGCAGGTTGGCATCCACTTCCTTATTTTCTTCGTATATTATCCGTTTCATCATGTCTTCTTAACATCCTTTGAACAGTCCTTGTTGTAGTTTATAACTTTAAAGCTAAAATCGAATTTTGTGAGCTAAATATTAAAATAATAAAGATGAATTTATATGCTCATATGGTTGATTGATCAGTACGAAATAATAATCGTGTTATACAATAATTGGGATTATCTAATTACTTTGTAATTTAATGTCGTGTTTAGCATTTTATTATTACTGTTTTTTTAATATGTTCATGTAATGCATATTAGATTTTAACGTTCAGCTGTTTTTATAGCATACATTAATAATGGAACAAAAACTACTCGATGAAACAAAACTAATCGAATCTCATACAGCTTTGTATTCAAATATTGCAATATTGATATTTTCTTTTATCTAAATCTACTAGTCTTATGTTCTTTATTTTCCTGGTCAGATATAACAAAATATCGCCAGTCACGTTTTAAAAACTTGAAAATGATGTATAGACAAACGACAAGCGGACCTAAATGATTAAATAATAACAACTGACTTATGATATTTAACGTTTAAAGTTGTACAACAATATTTGAATAATTTCCACCGAATACAAGTTGCCGACGTGTAAGTTGTTTGCGTTTTACCCTGTTTCAAAGTAAACACTTTCCTTTCCAATACATCAGTTGAGGATACAAGTGCGACCTTCCTTTCATTCTGACGACGCAACATGTGTTGGAATAGAGAATAGAGAATTGTGCAGTGCCACAGCTTCCAACCAAAACGCTTACACAATCGAATCACCTCTCATCTGAAAGTAAATGTCATGTTTATGCGATGCACATTCATGTTTCAATTCAATACTCAAGTTTGTTTATTGATTTAACTTGTTGTGTAAGATGTTTTAACTTAGAACAGAAATAGTATGTTGTATAACTAGCAAGAAAATCGATATTTTCTGTGATGAAAGTGGTCATTATCTGTTTTTGATCGGTAAATTAATAACAACCCTTATTTTTCATAATTATACTATAAATTACTACCATTTCAGCATTATACAGGGTGTCTCACAACTTATAGCACTTATTTTAACGCCATATAGTAATGCACTCAGTGGCATCGAGTCGGTCTGTGGATCTTGAGAACCTTGGTTCGATCCCCACAGCCGACAAACAATTTTCACCAATTTAAAAAATGTACCCCTGTGGCTCCTCCTCCACTAATATCTTTGGAGGCCGTGATTTGACGGCTGGTAACCGCACTTCACGCGAAAAAAATTCATCACTTACCGAGATCTGCTTTGGCAGAGTGCCACACCCTGTAATGGGTAAAAGGCATGATGATATATTTATATTTATTTATTTATGAAACAGAAATATGTTTTTCAAAATTCGGTAAATCAATTGTACGAGTACTTTACATACAGTAAACAGTTTTAGAACAACTGAATTGAGAAATTAAATAAATATATCATCACGCCTTCTACTCATTATTGGGTATGGCATTCTGCTGTAGCAGATCTTTGTAAGTGATATTTTTCTTCATGTGAAGTGCGGTTACCAGTCGTCAAATCACTGTCCTCAAAGATGTTAGTGGTGGGGGAGCTACAAGGGTAGTTTTAACGTGGTGAAAATTATTTGTCGATTGTGGGAATCGAACCTGGGTATAGGTTTGAGGGTTATTTCTAATATATTAATAATTAAATTATTATTATAAACACTATAATAGTCTATTTATTCATTATACAACATCAGATAAATGCCTATAAGTAATCTTATAATTATAATTCACAGGCGACAAACAATTTTCACCAATTTAAATTTACCCCTGTGTCTCCCCCTTCACTAACATGTTTGGGGGCCGTGATTTGATGGCTGGTAACCACACTTCACATGAAGAAATATATCACTTACCATGATCTGCTCAGGCAGAGTGCCACTCTCAATAATGGGTAAAAGGCGTGATGATATATTTATTTATTTTATTTATATTAATTATTAATCAGTAGGTTGACAATTATATGGGGTTAAAATAAGTACTATGAGTTGTGAAACACCCTGTATATCGATCGATTACAGATAATGTTACAGAATACAGAGGGAAGTAATTTACTTCCTATGTTAATTTCCTATAACCCAGTTTCCGTAGAATTTCTGAATTGTATTAAATAAAAGATGATGATAACACCATTCCAGCTTACTGCCTTATTTATGAGCTAACTAAATGAAACAAAAAACCTAGACAATTGAAAACGTTTTTATAATCACAGCATTTTTAGTAGAAAGCGCTGTAATCAACTAGAACAATTAAAATCCACATTTCCACAAAAACTTTTAACCTTGAACCAGAAATAACCACAAACTCTCCTGGGAAACAAAACAACAACGCAATGACAATCCAACCACAACCATCTCATTTCAAACTAAATTCCCAAAACCATTTAATTCCACAATTGCAGCGAGCCGACAAGACACACAAAACAAAGAAAAAAATTAGTAGTTAAAGCATTCTCGGATGCTCTAGAAAGATAAACAAAGAAGTAAGAGATATACATGCATAGTCCGTCCCTTAAAGTCATATGATTTAAATGTGCAGTGTAGTGTGCTGTGACGTGACGTGATATGATGTACGTGCCATGTCATGTGCTAGGTGCATTCTTCTGTTTGTGTTTGTAAGATAAACATTTGGTTCACACGGTACTGCGCGTGTACGTAGAAATATAGCGGTGACCACACAAGTTGTAAAATGATTTTTTGCAAGGGTTAGAACTTTTGTTTTAATTATCTAATGTCGTAATTAGTTATGCCTATGGCTAGGGTTGTGCATTTGACCAGTCAAATATTTTTCGGTCAATTGACCGACTATTTGACCGGTCAATTGATCAGTCAATTGACCAAGAAACATTTAATAAAAATCACAATTAAAATTGTAATTAATTTATATAGTACTGTTTACTACATCCAATATTACTGAAAATGAAAAACCAACAACAAATAATAAACAAAACCACATCAAATTCAAAATAAAGGGGAAAATAAAGTAAAAGACGTAATGAAATGAAATAATATGTATTTATTTTATTTATAAAGTAAAGTAAGCAAATTTTCCAGAACCCAGAATACCAAACTATATATATTTATGTAATAATAGTACGTAGCTATTTCTATTGAACAACATATGTCGTGCGGTTCAATTTAGATTATTTGACCGTATTATTTGGCTGTCAAATATTTTTGGTCAATTGACGGTCAATTGAGCAGTCAATTGACCACGGCACATCCCTACCTATGGCACACTGGTCGATGAGCTCTTCGATGAAACAATAGAACGCACCCGTCATTGGCGAAAAATAAAAGCTTCTAAAGTTAAGAAAGAAAAACTAAATTTCAAAAATATGCTAACATGAAATGAGACACAAAAGATACGAGTGAAATGAGATATGTTCATTTCATAGATGGAGCTGTTTGCTGAAAATAGAGGAGCCTCTATTTTTCGTTGAAGTAATGTACACCGCTTTTTAGCAGGCGTTTAACTTGGCACAAATTATATACATAGCATTATGCTATCTTGGGTAGGAGGCTCAGTGGTATCGAGTCGGTCTGTGGATCTTGACAACCCTGGTTCGATCCCCACAGCCGAGAAACAATTTTCACCAATTTAAATCTATCCCTGTGTCTTCCCCTCCACTAACATCTTTGGGGGCCGTGATTTGATTGCTGGTAATCGCACTTTACGCGAAGAAATATATCATTTACCGAGCTCTGCTTAGGCAGAGTGCCACACCCAATAATGTGTAAAAGGCGTGATGATATATTTATTTATTTATTTATATCATGCTTTGTTCTATCAAATGAACAACCCGAAGTTTTGAAGCATTCATTGAACATTTATTTCAGTAGATTCATCCTGCTATTTGTATTTTGGTACATCATCTACATTCATAAACTCGTTTCATAAATTTTACGTTGACGCAACAAACCTTCAATAATATCCATCGATTTATTCTTACGTGGTTTATTAATTAATTTTTAATTTGTTTTCAAAGTAAAAGGTATGACATTACTGTACATAATAGCCGTATAGATATGTAAATATCAGTATATGTTAGCTTACTTCATTTACTATTACTACTGTTGAGTAAATGTCAATTAATCATAAATACATTTTCAATAAGGATATCTAAAAATAAATGGATACTTTCGCATTAAATAATAACTTCTATATTCTATTGAAATACAGAATAATTTTATTATTATAAAAATGATAATGGGGTAGATGGCTCAGTGTTATCGAGTCGGCCTGTGGATCTTGAGAACCCTGGTTCAATCCCACAGGCGACAAACAATTTTCACCAACTTAAATCTACCTCTGTGGCTCTCCTTCCACTAACATCTTTGAGGGCCGTAGTTTAACGACTGGTAACTGCACTTCACGCGAATAAATATATCACTTATCGAGATCTGCTATGGCAGAGTACCACACCCAGTAGTAATGGGTAAAAGGCGTGATGATATATTTATTTATTTCTAATTTGTATTATTTTATTTTAATATGACATTAATTATTAGTTCTTATTTTTAATGTGAGATTTCTTACTTAATTAGAGTTATATAATTGATCAGTTGTTGCATTCTAGTTGCGCTATCGTTTTATAAGTGAGAGGGCGTTAGTTCAAACATCGCTGGATTTAATTTATAATAATTGTTTATACATCTACATCGTAAAAGGGTATTTGGCGCATCGAATGAATGAATTTATTTACTGAGCCAGACTATATTCTAAGAACGCTGAACGCAGTTTACGGACGACAATATATATTTATACTATTGCATTATGTACTTTTATAATTTAACAAATTATGAAATTAAATTGAGTTATGAAGAGAAAAATCACCTGGGATCTAAGAAATCCGGTAATATAGTTTAATCAACCTACGGACGCTATATAATTCAAATATTATTTTATTCAGATTTTTTCCTTCAATTTCTCAAGTTAAATTTAAATCTAAATAAATTAATATTCTGTTTAGCTCAACAAAACACTCTATATAAATAAACAATGTATTTAAGTAAATCAATCAACAACAAACAAAAATAACAAATATTATTGTTCTCTACAAATATAATAATACTCTTTCGGGCAACATCTCCATAACCAAACAAAACCCAACCCCTACCTTCTTATAGAGTCACCATGAAGATCAAACGTTACCCAGGAAAAGCAGTAGTGAACGATCCGTCCTGGCTAGAGCTGGAAAGCGGCAACCGCGCCATGGACCTCCTCTACGCCGCTAACTGGCTCGACACACAACGCAGCTTATCCTCCAGCTCCGGTTCCAGCTATACGAGCACGACGTCCACGTCTCCTACTCTCGAACTCGACCCTCAGAGCAAACCCATCAAATATCACAGCGACAAGTATCTCGCTCGCATCGCACCTAAACCAAAACCAATTGATCTGAAATTGCAGACCATGCAGGAGGATATAGTGCAGAATAGTTACTATCTTCCTTCGCAAACTAAACTAATTAGACAAAGAAGTTTCAAGACTTCAGAGGAAGTTCCCGCGATTGAAATTAAACATACTTCACCGGAAGTTAAGTATAAAAATGTGATAAATGATTTAGAAGTTCAGCTAGTGAAAAAATCTGTACGATTTCACGAACAAAGTATAGAAATTAATACAGTACTTGATGAAACTTATTCAAATATTAGCGAAGAAAGTAACGAAAAGAGAAACTCGGAAAAATCGTGGGATGTAGATGAGCCGCCTCAAGAAATCGAAAAGAATGACGTAAAAGTAAGAGTAGTAGCAAATCCCCTAAACGATGAAAACCTCAGCCAACAAGTTTACCACACAACTACGGTTCAAATCACTGGAGACGAAGTCACAGTAGGCCTAACTTCCAGCAACGCAAAAACCACTAGCGTTGTTAGAAAAGAATCCGATGCAACTTTAGATCGAGTGAATGAATGGATCAATGAACAAAATCAATATATTGTTGGTATTACTAGAGACGAAATCAATTCTAAACCAATTATGAAGAAACATACAGGAAACAGTGACGTCAGAAACTTTCAAAACGCTCAAGGACAATCAGATGTAGCCTCGCAAAATGGTACAGATCGTAGATTTATCTCCAGAGTAAAAAATCATGATCAAACAGATGAAGAATTCTACGAAAAGTTAGTTAATTCGCGGCAAAGACTGCCCGCAGCAAAAAAGATTCTTCCTCCTCCAACAGAAAAAACCTCTAGTCCTTCTGAGCCTTATTATGAAAACGAAGAAATTATAGAAACACACAAAAACCTGTTACGTGAAACTAGTGAAAACACTGAAAATGTAGTTTATTCTCAACCGCGAAAATCTCCTCGAACTGAATCTCAAAATAACGAATTCGCGATCCCAAGACCGAAACTTATAGTGCCGGTACATACGTACGCAATTCGCAAACGGCGAACTGGGAATTTGCAGTCAAGGATATCCGAATGCAGCCGAAATAACACGAATGTGACGTCTTTGGATGAAACAGCTGACAGTTCAGGTGAGTCAAATTGAGGTTATGGCATTGTTTTATAGCTGTCAGTAGAAAGCGAGATTCCACTAAACAGAGAATTTTTGAATTCGAGAAAGGTGACTACTATTTATTTATTTATCTATCTAGAGAGCTGTATGAATTTTATTTAACGCATTTTAATTGTTTTATTTTAATATCTCATATAAACAAAAGAAATCTGTTTTTGTTTATTTTCAAACAAAGCTAAGGTTTAATTTTGAGTAGCTTTCATTTATGTAAATAAATTATACATTTTACCGTTGTCAGGATTTTTACTTTGTTTATTATCATTTAGTTACGCTCTGCAGATTCTATTTTAATTTAAACATTTACCTCGCTACACATAAATGAAAAATAATTTATCTATTTTTCATGTCCGGATAAAGTTTTCAATATTTATCAACGGGATCAATACATAAAATATCGCATTGAAAACATAGTTAATATAATAATTATACCGAATGCCATTTTTTGTTGTGATTTGTTTTTCAATTATCCTGCCGAAACTTTATTCCGAGATGGAAAAAACGGTCCTTAATATAATCAAGTATCAATAAAAAATCACGTTTTCGTAACACATGCACAAGAAACACGTTCTTATTCCCTAATTTTAGAGAGAGAAACACTGCTTTTCTCCCCTAGGGAGAAAAACATTATGTTTCTCTCCCTTGGTAGTATGTTTCTCTCCCTAGGTAGCATGTTTCTCTCCCTAGGTAGCATATTTCTCTCCCTAGGTAGCATATTTCTCTTCCCTAGAGACTACGATTATTAGCTGTTTGCGGCGTTTCCAAGTTAACTAGTTACGCAACCCATATTTGACATTTGTCCCGATAAGACGGTAATTTTTGTGCATTTGTTACAAAAAATATAATATGCTTCACGGAGGGCGTGATTATCCCTTGTGTGAAGTTGGCAAACCTCGACTTCAGCTCGCTTATGTCTCGGTTTGCCAACTTCACACGCGGGAATAATCATTTGTTTCCCTCCTTTGATGCATAACATACTATTATCACACAGTGATTCTTAACCCTTTTTTTTGTCAAAATTTGGCGACACACTAACAATAAAAATTATAATGCCACTCTAATTTCGTCTTCTACATTTAAAAGTATCGATCTTTTTTTCGTTAATATATTGGTTTAATGCTGAAAATCCGAATTCGCACAAATAAGGTGTAGACAATTGTAATCATATTTTTTATTGTATAAAATTTAGCGACACACTTCAAAAATCAGTCACAGTGGTTGAAAATCACTGTATTAGAACAAATTTTCACAGGGGCGGATCCAGGGGGGGGGGTCATGACCCCCCCCCCCCCCAGTATGGATTTTTTTTAATGTTGGCCCTAATACATAATAATGATGTCATTATTTACGATAACTCAATTTGTTAAACAAATTAAGTAGAAAATATTATCTAAGAACCTAAAATTCTAAGATAATTAAGAACTATTGTCTGATTTATTATTTTAATAAATAGCCAAAAACCAATATTTTGTGGAATTATTATTTCGACCCACAGATGTGAGAGGTATTCTATTTAAGACCTAGTCAAGTATGTGACTACCGACATTTGCATTTACAAAATCAACTTCTAATTCAATAATTTTTGTAGTCTATCGAAGAACCGTTTAGATATTGAAACTTTATGATTTAAAAAAAGTTGGCGTTTTTAGAGGAAATTTTTGAGGTGAAAAAAAATCTCTTTACCTCACCACGTTTATAATTGTTTATAGAACAGCAATTTTGCTTAAAGTTACACATTAATTATTTAAAAAAGGACTATAATATGAGCAAATGCAAATGTTTTGGACAATACCCCTCCCCCCACTCCCGTGACAAAATTCACTCCATGATCCCCCCCTCCCCTAATTCGAAGTCTGAGTCCGCCTCTGAATTTTCATAAACTCAAAACAACTAATCCACCCAGCACAACTTAGCGAAGCAAACAAATCGCTAACAAACTGCGAGTTTGCAAAAGTCGATGATCATCCATGTTCGTGTAATGTTATAACACCACGATGATATTTCACGCAGCGGTGCTCCACCTTGAACAGTGGGAGATGTGCTAGGCATTGCTCAGTGTTCGAGGAATTCTCGGAAATTTCATTTGCTCTTACGCTGCGTTAGATGTTCTATATAAAGTCTAGGATTTGCACGGACGTTTCTACTGTGGCAATGGGAATCACAAGAATTTTTATTACGAGCACGTCATGTTGGTATTGTACAATAGAACAAGGAATGCGAAAGAAAAAAAGATATTTTTCATATCACATAACTCAACAACACATCCTCTGACCACGATGTAGCTTCTTCTGCTTCTTTCCATTTCACAAATTTATCGTAACAAGATACATATTTTTCCTTAGATTTTGTGGGCAATAAATCAAGGGAAGCTGCTAGGGCTTTTTCGGTAAGATGTTTTGGGGTACTCATTTTATTTGTAATTTATTAAAATCTTTGACAACGATTTGACGACAGCTGTCAGACGATTATGATTTTATTCGCTTTTGTTTATTACAAATGCGATTCTGACAGACTTGAAATAAAGATATAAATAATAAATAAATGAATGTGCCGGGCAGAAACAACGTTGTTTCTGACTGACACAGTCGCATTGGTCTGAAATTGTCTTATTTCGACTGGCAAAACAGAGATCAAAACTCGCTGTTTCAATGCATGTGATATGAAAATATAGTGTGTGGCACGGGATGAAACAAAGACGATTTCAGACGAGGGCGAGAGTTGACTGCCCGAGCGAAGCGAGGGCTGTCATCGCCCTGTCATTGCCACACAATATACTATTCTTAGATGTTTTTTATTTGTTTAATAAAATAAATATATCATCACGCTTTACTGGATGTGGCACTCTGCCTAAGCAGATCTCGGTAAGTGATATATTTTTCGCGTGAAGTACGGTTACCAGCTATCAAATCACGGCCCCCAAATATATTAGTGGAGGGGGAGCCACAGGGGTACATTTAAATTAGTGAAAATTATTTGTTTAATATGCAAAATTATTATTGTTTCTTATTACTGCTTAGATTTAAGTTGCGATCTCAGTGGTATCGAGTCGGACTGGAGATTTGAGAACCTGGGTTCAATTCCCACAGTCGATAAATTTCACTAGGTTAAAACATAACTTTAATACTATACTTATGTAATAGGTAGCTCAGTGGAATCGAGTTGGACTGTGGATTTGAGAACCCAGGTTCGATTCTCATATCCGATAAATAATTTTATAAAATAAATAAATATATCATCACGCCTTTTACCCATTACTAAGTGTGACACTCTGCCGTAGCAGATCTAGGTAAGTGATATATTTTTTCGCGTGAAGTGCGGTTACCAGCCGTCAAATCACGGCCCTCAAAGATATTAGTGGAGAGGGAGCCACAGGGGTAGATTTAAATTGGTGAAAATTGTTGGTCGGCTGTGGGGATCGAACCAGGGTTCTCAAGATCCACAGGCCGACTCGATACTAGGTTAAAACTACCCCTGTGGCTTCCACTCTAACATCTTTTTAGCGGTCGTGCTTTGACGGCTGATAACCGCACTTCACGTGCATAAATATAACATTTATTGGGATCTGCTACGACAGAGTGCCACACTCAGTATTGGGTAAAAGGCGTGATGATATATTTATTGTTTTATTTAAGCTGTATTAATATTTCAGTTATGGTGCAGACTATAATTTGAAATCTGCTCAATGCAATTTTAGTTAAGGACTATTCTTTGTGCATCCTAATTAAACATTTGCAATTCTACGTTTATAATAGAATCTAATCCACTAGGACACAGATTTAAACGTATAAATTTAAATTCTTCATTTTGCATGAATTGAAGAACGCGCTATAGCTTTTTCAATGCTACTTCACATCAAACAATTTAAATAGTTCATTGTAGAGGCAAAGTCTGCATTTTTTGACACTTATATTTATAATTTTCCTCTTTCTGGAACCGGAAAATTGTCGGAAATATAAATTGATGTATTTCTTCAAATTATCATTGTCACAAATGTGATATTGACTAACAGTTATTTATTATAATAATGACAGATTAAAAACATTGGCTGGTAGCACAAGCTCTGTTTTTGTGTGTTCTAAGAGCACAGTTTTAACATGTTAGAGATAGCTAAAACACCAAAATATTTTAATTGATACATTTGTTTTGTTATTTCATGGCACTCATGTTTTGAAGAAAATTACGAATAAACATTTTCGTTGTTTTTCCGGTTCCAGGTGAAGTAAAATTATAAATATTAATATAAAAAAATGCAGAAATTGAAAACACTATGGTGCGTTATTCGATTCACCACCCTGTATATTTATTTAATATGTTCGCAAAATAAAATTATTTGTATTGTCTGTCTGACATAACAATACGTATGTTAATAGTGGATATATACCTTGAGTTTCATTTGTCAGTAAACGTCAGATGAAAGATAAATTACACAGTTAAACAATTGAAGGGTTTGGCGATGTTATGTTAATAGTTTCTCATACTGTATACAGGGTATCGCTCGGAAAGTGAGACCTTCCACAATATTTAAAAAAAAATGTTTCAATTATTCCTACTCTGCGTAACAGGAAACTTAATTCCAATTATGTCCCGCGTGATGGCCGCGAGGATTGAGGACTTGACTCACGACCATAAGGTCGTGGGTTCGGGCCATACAAAGGACATATCGACTTATGACCTGAGTATTTGGTCCGATATATAAAATTTTAAAAAAATAAAATTTCAATTATAGTACAGATGATTTACAGTTTATTAAACTAGTATTTTTTAATGTAGAGTGATTAAAAAAGGCATCAAATCGTGCCATTAAAACAAAAATATATGTGTAATGGACATGTTTGAGCTTACCACAATCGGTGACATTTTTCGTTGTTATTTCTGACAAATAATTAATTTCAAATTAATGATTTTGAATCTTATTAATTATTGTAACATTTAAACGGTATATGGCTTTCACCGACCACCAAAATAATTATATTTGAACCAATTACATTTATTTCATTAAAAAAGTCCTTCTACATTGAACAATTAGTGACATTTTTCCTCGTCAATTATGACAGGTAATAAATCAATAAATAAATATATCTTCACGCCTTTTACCCATTACTGGGTGTGGCACTCTGCCTAAGCAGATCTTAGTAAATGATTTTTTTTTTGCGTGAAGTGACAGGTATTAATCTAATTAATTTCAGACATACATTTTTTCACTACTGTGACTCACTAACAGAGCCATGATTTGACGGTTGATAACCGCACTGCAAGTACATAAATATATTACTTATCGAGATCTGCTACAGCAGAATTCCACAACCTGTAGGGTAAAAAGCATGAAAAAAAGTACTTCTTCCATTTATTTATTTATTGTTACGCTGTACAACAGGAACTTAATCCCAATTACAGTTCAGGGTCCGCACTCACCGAGCCGTAGTGTAGTAGTTTATATAATTTTTAGCTTGAGTACAATTCAAACTCGGGATCCCCAGATTCGAATTCCGTATCGCTATCCACACCACTGTACTGATGAAAATATAACTTTAATTTTCCCTCCGTCGCATGCCCCTAATAAGTTTCTTTTACCAACCATACTATTATGTCCCTCTCCTTGCTGTAGTATATTAATTTTGTCTCTCAAGTCATTAGTTAGCCAGCAAAACTAACTCACCCTGTAGAAATTAAAACGTTTTAAAATATTGAGCTGGAAAAAGTGTTGACATTTCGTACAATTCGAAGCGATTTACAAATTCTAATTCAACTTTTTCGCGTAGTTCAATTGGGCCTTAACTATTTAGTATACTATTTTCATTTTAAACTGGAGGGATCGGCATAAAACGATTAAATGCATCGCAATTACGTTTACAAAGGAACTCAAAATATGACCCGTTATAACTGATTTCACAAGGTTCGCACAGGGTTGTACAGCCCCATTCTCCGGTATTTTACTTTCATATTTCAATATAAAGTCAATTGAAAGTAGGCACGATTGTATAGCTCTAAATACTTTAAGTAATTTGATAAAAAATAAGATTGACGCTCCGCAACTTTTAGGTAAACTGGCTTTTCATGTACCCAGAACATCGTCCCGCTCACGTAATACATTTTATTTGCCACACTATAAATCCTTAGCATTAAGTAAGTCACCTATTTTTGTTATGTGTACCTTATATAATAACAACTGTACTATGTATGATATTTTTTCTTAATGTTATGTATATTTGTTTATTTTGTTTTATGTTTCATGCTCTATAACTTTGTTACATCTACTTGTTTAGGGTTCGAACCTGTTAAGTAATAAAGAGATTATTATTATTATTATTATTTTTAAATGGTCAATCATAGGAATAATTTTAGGCTGAATACGACCCTTAAAAATGTACCATCGTTAAGCGATTTGTGGTAGCCGCACTAATAGATTTCATTGTAGTTATATGGGACAGGGACGTTTAATCGTTTTATGTCGATCGCTTCAGTTTAAAATGAAAATAGTATAAACCTCTATTTTATTTATTTATTTGTTTATGTTTCGCTGTACAACAAGAACTGAATCCCAATTACAGTACAGAGTCCGTTTCAAATTCAGGATCTCCGGATTCGAATTCCGTAACGCTATCATCCACACACACCACCGTATTGTCGTTTATGATGATAGCCAGCTCGTTTCGCAAACCAATTCCTCTAACTCCACTATCTAACCAGTCTCACGTTTATCAACCCGCTCTGGTCTAGATCTCACGTTCACTATGAAGACAAAGGCCCCAGCGGCGGCACATGTTCATGTGTAGTGTCACATGTATAGCAGCGTGGTAACGTCCACCCCGTGCCCCGCGGTGGCTTGTGTAGTGGTTAGCCTTCGGTTCG
The DNA here is from genome assembly GCA_947425015.1 of Pterostichus niger. Taxonomy (NCBI): domain Eukaryota; kingdom Metazoa; phylum Arthropoda; class Insecta; order Coleoptera; family Carabidae; genus Pterostichus; species Pterostichus niger. The sequence continues at coordinate 4,017,216 of OX380338.1, read as the reverse complement.
GTTCGCGAAATGTCTCGCTTGTAGAGTTGCGAGCGGCTTGCGTCATCCTATCTTTGTTAGATGTGATGGTGTGAGTGGAGTGGTGGAGACAGTGGTTGTCGAACTGTTGCGGAGTTATTTATATTGAACAGTTATGAATAAATACATTTATCATTATGCTATTTAGTTATTTCTGAGTGTGACATTATTGGTATTTTATATCTGATATACAAGGTGTCATACAAAAACTACACTATAGAACATAGACGATTATTATAGAAAATGAGCCTTGAGATTTTTATGATTTTTAAACAAATTGCTCTAAAACTATTTCTCGTACGAATAATGTAACGAAATTTAACATACATATGTATTTCGACGTGCTGAATCCAATGGTGTAATGTTTATGTCCATAAGTCTTATAGTTTTTGAAATAATGGTCAAAAACTATACGAGGAAAAAAAATTGGCAAAAATTTTTCAAAAAAATAATAATCGCTAAAAACTTGCCTAAAGGTCAATTGAAACACGGGGAATTCAACCTTTCAGACCGCATCTCAATATCTTGCTTAGTTTTCGAGTTATAGCCTCGGGAAAGTTGAAAACCTGATTTTGAAAATTGTTTTAAAACAGCAAATCTTCTAAGGGCTATAACTCAAAAACTAAGCAAGCTATTGATATGCGGTTTCAACGAGTGAATTCCTCGTGTCCGAAACTACTTGTATGCAAATTTTTAGCTCATTTAAAGCAAATTAACTTTTTTGAATTTTTTTAATTATTTCCCAAGGGGTACCCCTTGGGATTTTTATGATTTTTAAACAAATTGCTCTAAAACTATTTCTCGTACGAATAATGTAATGAAATTTTACATACATATGTATTTCGACGTGCTGAATCCAATGGTGTAATGTTTATGTCCATAAGTCTTATAGTTTTTGAGATAATAGTCAAAAACTGTACGAGGAAAAAAATTGGCGAAAATTTTTCAAAAAAATAAAAATCGCTAAAAACTTGTCTAAAGGTCACTTGAAACACGGGGAATTCAACCTTTCAGACCGCATCTCAATATCTTGCTTAGTTTTCGAGTTATAGCCTCGGGAAAGTTGTATGCAAATTTTTAGCTCATTTAAGCAAATTAACTTTTTTGAAATTTTTTAATTATTTCCCAAGGGCTACCCCTTGGGATTTTTATGATTTTTAAACAAATTTAAGATGTAATCGTAGATAAAATTATGTGTGTATTACGAGCGTAAAGTGTCTTTGTTCCTCTTACACTATGGCAGCTGCAATTACCGTGTTCGAGTAACAGAGAGTCACTTTACGCTCGTGATACACACATAATTTTTTCTACGATTGCATCTTAAAATTATTCATAAACGTGTACGTACTGAAAATAAATTCGTTCTGTCAACTGTCAATATGACAAGTTTCTGTTTTGTTTGTATCCCTGGTAACTATTGAAATAAGCGCACATTTAATATCTTTTTCGCGCGTTGCCATTGAAAACGCGCGCATTGAACGTCTTTTTCGCGCGTTACTATTGGAGACGCGCAAAAAAGTTATTTTTCGATTTTTCCACAGAAAACGTCAACTTTACGATGACAAATGAGAGCGTAATTGTCAACTTTTCATAGCAATCGTAGAAAAAAATCTATTTTCTTCTAGGGATGAAAAGTATCTTTTTCTTCCCTCAATTTTAAGAAAGAAAATTTTATTTTTGACTAGATAGTGAAAAACTAAATTTTAATTTTCATATATTTATACTAATTGATGATAATGACTTATGTTTGTGCGATATGAATTCATTGTTTAAAATTCGATCGAAGCGAGTTGTTTCAAAAATAACATTACTCTTTTATATACTCCTTCTAATAAACAGCTAGTTAGTTTATTAACCAACTGGATAGTTTATAAAATAGCCAAGTACTAGTCGTAACATTCTAATGTATATAGGTATCTAATTGTAAGTTAATTAATATGTTTTTTTTTTCTGTTTTAGGTGAGTTTACAATTTTTCGCTACAAATAAATGACCGTCTATTCAAGTTTGTAAGTAGAAAAACAATTATTATCCTTCAACATTATATCGATTAAAAGTTAAGAACATATGATTATCCAAAATAAGTAGAAACTCAAAATGATAAATGAAAGCTTTCGGTTTCTGTTTCACTTGACAGAATTTCTTTCAAATCGTGATACCTTATCTATCAATGTCATATCATGAATATCATTTACATATAAAAATAGGTATTATTTACACGCAGTTATGAAAGTTATTCGTTGCAAAATAAAGTCATTATATACCTATACATTATTTTAACAATGTCAAATACAGGTATGTAGATGTACTGATCATGGAAGAAAAAGATTTTTTTTTTAATTCGCTAAATTAAGGATGATTGAATTGAAATGAGAATTCACCACACGCCACTGTCAACCAATAGGATCACGAATTTGTTTGAAAATGAACCAATGAAATGTACATTTCGTCGGAAATTCATCACTAGTGAAATTTCATCGGAAAGACCACTGTTATTAATATCCTTGGTTACGAATAAAATAAATGATATTTTCAATATTTTCATAAACGTCAATTTTGAATATTAAATGTACACTGAAAAAATGTAGAATTTTCATCACTGTGCAAATAAATACCTAACTATTCTTGTTAATTAACTCTTGTTTGGTAAATTCTCAAGCTGAATACAACTCGTAGTATGAAATTTGACAGATAATATTTTGACATAAATATACATTCGTTGTTATGGAAATAGAAACATAACGAGTGCGAAGCACGAGTTGTGTTTCCTATTACTCATAATTTATGTCAAAATATTTTCAGCAATTTTCATACTACTTGTTATATTATATATGAAAATTTTTAGGGCGTACTTTATTGCTTGACCTGCTGCATTTAACTAAATTAAATTATTAATTACACAACAACATACATTTATTTGGTGTTGTGTAAACAATTATTTGTAAGAAGATTTAAATAAAATAGCTATCAATCAGTGGCTAACAAAATGTTGCTTTTAAATAAGACGCAAATATTTTTGCGAATTTAAAAAAAAATCTTTTTGTTCCATAATCAATACGTCTTAATTTTTTTCCCGAAGTACAGATACACCCTGTATAATTCCAAATAATTAAGTGTTTGTTGCATTTTTTGTACTCGGTCGGTTGTCCAGTATTCAGTGACCACTGCCATATACGGATGTCATGCAAATTTGCATTTAGCTGAGCTGAATGACTACATAGCAAGCTATTTTTAAAAATGTTTCACTTTAACTTTAACATTATCTTTCTTATAACTGTTAAAAACCAAACACTCAAAGAAGTAAATGTCAGATATTATGCAACTTGTATCAACAGAGAATTGTCATTAAATACTAAAATACATTACGTAAAATTATAAATTTGTCTCGGAACGTTTATCTATATAATTATAATTACTTTCAATGCAATTCGTTATTTATAGAAATAATAAAATTATTAGAAAGAAGATCAAATAATTTAAATTTTGTTTCTTTATTTTGTATTTATAAAGAAGTCATTATGAAACCCAATTGCGTAACGAAAGAGCGTTCATTACGATACGCAACATTTAGTTTTAGACGGTTGGTAGTAGTGGATGACATATTGAACCTATCAAGTTGAGAACATCCAAATCTATATGTAAATAACAGTTACCAACCACAACAATGTATATCAAAAATTCCCTAAATTGACTTGGTTTAATATGTCGCAGGTTTTTTTCAAATTTGAATTTATAAAACACGGAAAATAGAAAAAAAATAATATAAATAACACATTATATAAGACTTTTATCGCACTTTTCCTGCGGCTCGTTTTCTAAACTTGGACGTGTGCGAAAAAACATGTCGTTTAAAACTCGTTCTTTAATATACTATTATACAACCATTAAAATAAAAATTATATATTGTGCACACATTTAACTAAACACGGCTAGCTAATAAATGTCAAAATAAATTAAATACCAAATATTTATTGAATGTGTCAGTATTATCACCTTGAAATTTTATTATTATTATTATTTTTAAATGAAAGTAAATTAATGCTTTATAGGAAAAATAATATTAAAAAAAACACTAGTTTACAATGAGTAATTGTAAAATAAATATAGCATCACGCATTTTACCCATTACTGGGTGTGGCATTCTGCCGTAGCAGATCGCGGTAAGTGATATATTTTTACGCATGAAGTACGGTTACCGGCTGTCAAATCCCGGCACCCAAAGTTGTTAGTGGAGGGGAAGCCACAGGAGTTGATATTAAATTGGTGACAGCCAATTTGTCTGTCGTGGGAATCGAACTCAGGTTCTCAAAAACCGCAAGCCGACTGCATACCCACTAGATCACCAACTCCATGAGTAACACTTATTTTTCAATAGACTAACAATATAACAACAGGCGCGGTGGCCGAGCGTGTTAATGCACATCTCTTAACATACTGTGACGTCACCCGAACCAAGGTTCGTCCGTTCGAATCCGCCTGGCGATAATGTGTGATTTGCCGTTAAATATAAAAATACAGTTACAGGTATTTATCACACTCGGGAGCTATAAGCTAGTCACTTATACGCCTTAAAATAATTTGACTAAAAGAAACCGGCTGTACGACAGTGTAAAAACTGCGGCTCGGTGTGCCCGGCCTGTATGTTCCGAAACGGAATGATGGGACATCATTATTATTGTAAATATAAAAAATAATATATATATATATATATATATATATATATATATATATATATATACTGCATTCTTACATGGGACAAAGTATAGTGACAGTAATATTTTACATAAGTTTACATAAATATTTCCTTGTAAATTCGTTTTAGCATGTCATAGGAATTCATGAAAACTTCCTGATGCCAAAATATCCATAATCGTGTCTATAAACACCATGATTCGTCTGTTTACAAAATAGTATCTCTAAGTAAAGTGAACAACATTTTAATATTTCCTCATTCACAAAACATTCCTATAAATAACTCACCAGTACAATTCGTGTTGTTTATTGCAACACAAACACAATAAAAACAAAAAATCTCGATTTAGTATCCACCTACTTTGAAATCAAACTTGCAAAAAACTCCACTGTGTGGGAGAGATACGTATGTATACGATTTTACTTGCGGTCGTTAATAAGTTTAAGGTGGCTTTTGCAAATAGATAACAAATGCCGCTTATTATGAAGTGACGTGTAGGTTATGTTAATGTTTTTCTTCGTTTATACACATTATAATAATAAATACAGATTTAATTCTTTTTAATTTTGCCATTGTTGAAATGCATATTTCAAGTATTATATCTCGTCTCATGTTTGAAAAATACAGTATTGTATTTGACCTTCATTGTGATTGGCTAATAAAAAGACAAAAGGAGAAGCTTACAAATGTGGCAACACTGTTTTAAAATTTACAAGCTGTACCTCCCTTCCTTTCTAATATTTTTTTTTCGGTTTCAGTTCTTACAATAAAGTATCTAACTGCAATTTTGTAGAATTTTCTTTCAAATGCAAGCTCAAATTGTTGCTCCCTTCCTTTCTTATATTTTTATATATTTAATTGTGCTACGGTTATTATAGCCGTTTCATTCTATCGTATTGCTATATAAATTTTGGTCGTGATTTTACGGTTGGTAATCGCACTTCACACTCATTAATATATCACTTACCGAGATCTGCTTAGGCAGAGTGCCACACCCAGTAATGAGTAAAAGGCGTGATGATATACAGGGTGTTTCACAACTTAGAGCAAAAAATTAAAGGGTATATTCTGTACGACGTGCTGATCATGAAACAAAAAGATTTTTTTTTAATTCGAAAATTTAAGGGTTGTTAACCTAAAACATTTTTTGTAGTACTGCACTGGATTCGCTTTCCTATTAAACACAAACAATGAAGTAGGTATCAACTACGAAAGAATAATTACACAATTCAATTATTAGCAGTTATTTATAATAGAATTTTATTTAATTAATAACTTTAACATAATCATCCACCCACTGGCAGTGATAATGAAAAATTTTGGACTGGGAAACATGGAAAATAGTTTTACGATTTAAAAAAAATCTTTTTGTTTCATGGTCAGCACGTCGTACAGAATATACCCTTTAATTTTTTGCTCTAAGTTGTGAAACAGCCTGTATTTATTTATTTAACACAGAATTTATTGTTCTCATATTAAAAAGGATTTCGATTGCAGTGCCATCTAATCTGGAACGGAGTATAAATAAAAATTGAACAATTGAGTAAATACAAATAGTTTTATTGCTTTATTTTGATTACTTTTTTGATAAATTTAATCTGTATGGTTATTTTTAAATTAATTCAAATGTTCTTGAAGTTTATTAAAGTTAAGTAAAAGGTGAAATAATGTTCAATTTTTACAACTAGGTATCTTAAATAATTAAGTAGTACATAAATTTATATTACAGTTGCAAATAAATAATAATTTCTTAAACAATAATATAATCATATAAATACAAATAATTGAATAACTGTGTTGATTTAAACAACATACAAATACATAACACATTGTTGAAAATTGTGTTACAAGTACAATGAAAGAGTTTTTTTTCCATAATTACCAACCAATATAATCTGATGGAACATAACCAAATAACACATACAAATTTGATTGCGTTGAATGTAGCTTGGCATCTGTTGATAGCATTAATATATAACTGTTTATTCTTTGTTGTAGTCAAATAAATTTTGACTGTTTTTTTTGCCAGTTTGGGCAGTCTTGGCATATGTCTAATGATTGCTTTTAGGTTTTGTGAAAGATTTGCATAAATTTGCATAAAACTTATTTTCAAATTCAACTCTCAAAAGATTTATAGAGATATTAATTTAGAAAAGATTTAAAATATCTCGACTTTTTATATTAGTTTTCTTTCAAATAGAGTGAATAGAAATCTGCATAAATATATGTTATTCTAATTATAAATAAACAAAACTTATGTGATCGTAAAATGCGATCTTATTAATTAAAACTGCGAATTAATTTAAGAAAGTATCTATCATATAATTTATATTTATCACTTAATAGAAATTTTATTTAAAATTGTTCATCTGTTTACTGTTCTATATAATTAATGAGGGTGGGGTTGAAAGTAAAGCCTCTCCTTTTTTTTCATTCGTGTGCTACTTTATTTAGGGAAAGTAATAGTAATGCGTCATAATTTGAGTATTTCTGCTGACTTCTTGCAAATTTTATTACTGAATTGTAGATGGCACAGTTGTCACAATCTTTCAAAATGGACGCTGTTTTCGAAATACGTTGAAACATATTTCCAAAACACTTAGAAAAAAAATATACTTGGATCACTTTATTTCCCTAAGGAGTATTTGTCATTTTTATTTTTCTCGGTAAATAATGAAGCACATTACGTACTTGATGATATTGGTTTAATTAAAAATAAATATAAGGCATTACAGCAGGTACCTACATAATAACTAATTAATAAATGATTATTTGTAGGAAGTGTTTATAATTTTATTTCATTAGTAACATAATTATAAATAATTAAATGTGCTATTAAATTAGTGACACTAAAAATGGTCGCTAGGAATGAAATACCCTAATTTTTTCGAATTTCAAATAAATTATTTTTGTTCTATAATCAGTAAATCAAATTATATATGTCATTAAAGTTTTGTGTAGAGGTATATAAACACCCTGTATAACATGTGAGTAAAGTGTCATTATTTACCTCAAACGAATGCATCCCTCGGGATTCAATCTTTGCTCTCGACTAATAATGTCGAACTTTACTCCCTTATTATATAAACTTCTATTAACGTTAGAAATGTGTAAAAATAAATATTATCACGCATTTTACCCATTACTGGGTGTAGCACTCTGTCTAAGCAGATCTCAGTAAGTGATATATTTTTTCGCGTGAAGTGTGGTTCCCAGCCATCAAATGTGTAATGAATAAAATTTGAATTATTAGTAATGTAACTCCCTTTAAAATTGTCTTTATTGTAACCTTCTCACTTGTGCAAAAAGTTACACTTTTGACACTAGTTCCATAAAGTAACTATTTAATATATAATTAACAATGTTATACAATCTACATCTTAAAAAAATACCGATTATTTACATCATGTTTGTATTAATTATTATTATTATTTTTTCACCAATCTAAATCTACCCCTGTGGCTTCCCCTCCACTAACATCTTTGGGGGGTGTGATTTGACTGCACTTTACGTAAAGAAATATGTCACTTACAGAGATCTGCTATGACAGAGCGCCACACCCAGTAATATGGGTAAAAGGCGTGATGATATATTTATTTATTATTTATTATAAATTTTTTATTTCTTATGCACCTCACATAATCGACAAAAAGGATTAAATCTAAATGTCATTAAAACACGGAAACGATCAGCTCCAATCACTCGATTCAGATACACAGCAAGAAACCTCAAAATGACAATGATAAATGCTAACCTGCTGTCTCACGCCATTATCAATGAACAAGTGAAAGTAATGACAAGCAGCGCAGCGAATTTAAAATCTTTTCTGCTGGAGTTTGAAGTTTGAACTACTTAACATGATAACAAGACATTTTGTAGTTTATTTATTATATATAGCTGTCTAATTTAATAATGAAATGTCGTGTATCATTTGTTATTATAATATACTTAATTTATTCTATGTGTATAGGGCATGAAAGTGGTGTGACTTGTTAGGAACGTGAGTTTTGTGTCATTGTAGGTTATTTATTGCAGTATTTTTGAAAGGGGTGGGAGAATATGCGTAACAAGGTCAGTTCTTATAATAAATCGTTAAAAACGATTTGTATAATAACTAATAAATTGCTAGTGTATTTAAGTATTTCCTGTATTTGCAATTAATTTTATTCAAATGTATTTTAAATGTTTTTAATAGACTATCTTATGTTTTGTTAGTTAAAGCATCGTTAAATTAAACATTACGTTTCCTATTATTGCTATGTATACCGGGTGTAATATGAATCCTGGCTATAAGTGTTTAACATTGGAAATTAGTTTTTCCTTGCGTAAAAGTGGACAGTTAATTTTTGACAAAAATGCTTTAAATACAAATTGTTGAGAATTAATTACTGCTTTTAAACCAATAATCACATTTTATTATGCTTGTTTTGAAGCCGAAATAATTAGATTTAAAGTTTTATAAGAACTGCTTCTTTATAGTGATAGTCGTGGAATTGCAACAAAATAACAAACAAAAGAATATAACGTTTTACTTGAGGGGTAGGTGGCTCAGTGCCTTTGGATCTTGAGAACCCTGGTTCGATTCCCACAGTCGACAAACAATTTTCACCAAATTAAATCTACTTCTGTGGCTCCTCCTCCACTAACATCTTTGTGGGCCGTGATTTGACGGCTGGTAACCGCACTTCATGCGAAGAAATATATCACTTACCGAGGTCTGCTATGGCAGAGTGCCACACCCAGTAATGGGTAAAAGGTGTGATGATATATTTATTTACTTGTGAGAAAAGTTTAGTTTTGAATGGATGTATTATTTATTTTATTTCCACATTCTATATAAACGACAGTTTTTAGATAATTATGGTAATTAAATAAATGAATAATTACCATGCATAGCCCTGTAAAATATTACAGGCTCTCATAGACGAGACCTGTAAAATTTTACAAGGCTCATAAAAAAGCTAATATAAACGAATTAAAAGTTATTACTTGCAGCATCAGCAATATTTGTATAATTTCTTTGTAAGAAAGAAGTCTTCGTCGGGCATTAAATCCATTATTATTTCAAATTATTTATATCTAGAATTCACTGTTGACACTGACAATAGTTGTCCACCATGACAACGTCTAGCTATAAATTATCATAACAACCTTTGATTACAAAATGTAGTGTATATTTTTATGAAACTAATAAAATAAATTAATTTAAAAAACGCTATGAAGAAATAAAACTTTGTACGCGGCATGCTTGCTGGACGTTCCAGCTCGCCTGTAAAAAATACTTTACTAAGCTTGCCACATGAATAACTATTTTGTCTGCATTTACTTTTTACGATAGTTTTTTTTTTTTAATTGACGAGAGTACATTATTCCTAATCTACTAGATTTAAGAATGAAAAATTGATAACGATATTAATTAGCATTCACGATGCATTAGTTTACCGTTATTCAATCTAAACTCGTATAAGTATCTGTCTCATTGATACATAAAGCTTCTGAATTAATGAAATGAATCGTGGGCCTCTCCACTCACTGTTCTTGAATCATAAATATTCAAATCGTAAACGTCTCACAACACAAGAAGACAGATTAACTTACAATACCCATGTCGTATTATGCTGCTCTAATATGCGATGTATTGTGTTGTATTGACATATGTATGTGTGTTCATATACAGTATGTACCCAAATAAACGCTGTAGAATTAAACACCAAACTACAAAAAGACATGTCTCAATTTAAAAAATCTACCCCTGTGGCTCCTCCACCACTAATATCTTTGGAGGCCGTGATTTGACGGCTGGTAACCGCACTTCACGCGAAAAAATATATCACTTATCGAGATCTACGTAGGCAGAGTGCCACACCCAGTGATGGGTAAAAGGCGTGATGATATATTTATTTATTTATTTATTCAATTTAAATTACAATACATACAAACAAAGTTTTTCTGTGTTCTGCAATACTTAAATTACTTACTTCGATTTCTAATTGTCAAAATTTTACTATAACTGTTTATAATAACACTTGTAACAATTGTGGCTCTGCCCAATCTAAAAATATTGTTTCTTAGTTCAAATATCAAACCCAACCTAAAATAGATTAATAATTTAATCATTTTATGTTGTTATAATCTTACTTTTCTATTAAACTAAGTTGTTATATGCCACAATATATGTTTTTTCTTATTATTTATATCGTATTAGTCGCGATTTTTGTTTGATTACAATCTGTAAGAAGTTGTATCAATAACGTCTTTAGTTCAGAGGTTGTCAAATAGATGGCACTGATGCCGACAAATGTTGAAAGAATTTTAGCAAATTACTCTTATTATTAATATAGTATTAGTCGCGATTTTTGTTTGATTACAATCTGCAACAAGTTGTATCAATAACGTCTTTAGTTCAGAGGTTGTCAAATAGATGGCACAAATGCTGATAAATGTTGAAAGAATTTTAGCAAATTACTCTTATTTCCCAAACTTTGAATAAAGGAAAATTCAGGGAAGTTGTATTATATAAATTAGATTTGATTATTATCAAGTCAGATTTATTTTAGAATGTTCCAAAGGGCCAGTGTTTTTTACAATTTTACAGTCGAGTCGATCGGGAAGCACTTGTTCCAGATTGAGTGTTGCGTGCGGGAAGTGTCATTTTGAAGGTTACGAGTACAAAAATAACTATTTTGACATTATGATGTTTCATATCTACAACTTCAATATGTCCAAATAATTCAATTTAACCGCCTTGTAATTCCTGCGAACTTTTCCACTTTCAAAATAAGAACAATTTGTATTTTGAAATGGGTGTCTTAACAATTATGAATGTCCTGTGTGTATGATGATTGTTGTACAGATTACAATATAGATTGGATTGGTTAGTTACAGCTGTGGCTGTGGCTGAAAGGATAATGACCCCATGTTGCACGTTCAGGACAAGATTTTTTGTTTACCGCTAGTACAAGACACTGTTCGTGCCGATACTGCTGCTGCGAGTATGGTTCATTGATTCTTAATTTATAACTTTAAATACCATTGCTGATAGATTGTTTGATTTATGTACAAGAGTTTATAGATACATAACCAGTATTATATTTAATATATAAGGAACTAAGTAAATTATTAATTTCTGGTTTTTATTTCTTTTGCTAAAACCACCACATGACTTTCTTGTACGCGTATTAAACTATAGATATTTTTTTAATTGCACATATTTGACAAAATCTTTTATTTCTTATTTTTTTGTTCAAATCCATAGCAGACTTAATGAAAAAAAATTAAATTTATAATCTCGCTTATACAAAAGGCTAATTAAATCATTCTTAATGTGCTAGGCGCAGAAATTAATTCTCTAAAACTTTTATTTGCAGCATTTATTTCTAAAATCTAAATAATACCATTTTTATCAAGAAAAACTGTTAGCAGCTTCATGTAATGTATCATTTCCGGTTAGTCCATTTTAACCAAAATCTATTATGTTATTTCCATTGATATAGTAGTCTTATATACCAAATTTGAAAAGTTTTGGATTATATTTTAATATAGTTTTACATTAAAATACGTACGTGTAGACGTCACGACGAAATTAGTCAAAATAAATTCAGGGACGGTAAAAATGCGTATTTCCGCTGATATCTGAGAACCGAAAATTTTCGCGATTACAATACTTCCTTTACTTCGTTGAAGGAAGTAAAAATTCGGCTCCTTTGAAAATGGAACAAAAAGCCAGAAAATAAAATGTCCTATACGTCGCCAATAGACCTTAATCTAATGACCGATTTTATAAACGACAAATTAATTTACTTTTAAAGTTAATACAAATTATTCATTCAAATGACAATCGCACTTTTTATGTTATATAATGCCATAAAATAATTCAAATTGATTCGAATTCGTTAATTTAAATATATTTTGAAGGAAAGAAAACTTATTCTGTCGTTTATAAAACTGGGCATAAATATATACAAATTGTAGAAAACAAGAATTTATTGAATCTTGTGATATTACTTCAGATAATTGTTTCTTAGCACTTATTAAATATGCAAATCACACGTAACAATCTTAAAATAGAATCATTCCTGTTTTTGAAGGATATATGCATTATTTTATCTTCGTAACTACTTTTCTATTCATATATCATAAATAAATAAATAAATATATCATCACGCCTTTTACCCATTACTGGACGTAGCACTCCGCCGTAAGCAGATCTTGGTAAGTGATATATTCCTTCCCGTGAAATGCGGTTACCAGCCATCAAATCACAGCTTCAAAAGATGTTAGTGTAGGGGGAGACATAGGGGTAGATTTAATTTGGTGAAAATTGTTTGTCTCAAGATCCACTGGGCCACCTACCCCATATGCATATGTAGTATAAATCTATATGTAACAAAGACATAAATGAAAACACGACTTTCTTCTGTTACCGCTCTTCTAAACTGCTTCCATTGTTTCTAACATTATAATTAGTGTACGTTGACATGCATGACGCCGCAACAAACACCTGACATCTGTGTTTAAAACTAAGGAAACTAAAATCATCGAACGAGCGAGATTCAGTTTCCAGTTTTCATTGTTCTTTTATTTTCCATGACACGCCATCGCGTCGTTTTGCGAAGTGTCGTAAGCGGTTACGTAAAGAGCGTTATGTTCTTGGTAATCTGGATTACATTAGTTGAAGATTTGTAAATGTTTCGAGTAAAACATACAATTTGGATAATTTGTGTAATATATTTTGATGTGAAACTTGAATATTTTTGTTATTATTATGTAAGTTAGTTGCAGCATATTTTTGTGTGAACGTGTTTTTGGGATATTTGAACATTTTAACTATTTGTTGAATGTCCTTTCTAAGTAAAAGTTCTAAATGTTTTTCTAACACTTAATTTAAGATGAGATTTAGAAATTATTTACATAAAAGCATATTTTTGAAATGCACTTTCAAATTAAAAAAAAACTACTTTATATCTTCGTCGCGCGTCTCCAATGGCAACGCGCGAAAAAGAAGTTAAATGCGCGCTTATTTCAATAGTTACCAGGGATACAAACAAAACAGAAACTTGTCATATTCACAGTTAAAAGAATGAATTTATTTTCAGTACGTATACATTTATTAATAATTTTAAGATGCAATCGTAGAAAAAAGATGTGTGTATCACGAGCGTAAAGTGTCTTTGTTCCTCTTGCACTATTGCAGCCCTCGCCTTCGACTCGCGCTGCAATTACTGTGTTCGAGTACCAAAGATTCACTTTTCGCTCTTAATACACAAAATCTATTTTCTCCTAGGGATAAAAAGTATCTTTTTCTTCCCTCAATTTTAAGAAAGAAAATTATACTTTTTGACTAGATATTGTAAAACTAAATTTTATGTTTTTATACTATCTGAGGATAATGACTCATGTTTGTGCGATATGAATTCATTGTTTAAAATTCGAACGAAGCGAGTCATTTCAAAAATAACATTACTCTTTTATATACTCATAAACAGCTAGTTAGTTTATGGACCAACTGGATAATTTATAAAATAGCCAAGAACTACTAGTCGTAACATAAATTTTTTCACTTTTTAATAATATGGGAAGACAATAATTGAAAATTTCTCCATTTTTTCCATTCAAATAATACAAAAAAAACTGTATTGCAAAAATTCAAACTATGTCCACACTATAACAATGTACTTTGAGTACAATAAATCTCTGAATTTGATTGTATTTTTGATTTTGGCAAGAGACTAGGGAGGCTACCTGCTGTCTGTCTGACGAGGACGCCCCTGCAGATTCTTGTCAAGGTTAAAAGCCTTCACCAAAGTTCTCTGACACCAGTGCAATGACTAACAAAATCCAAAATGGATGTATGTCTTGTCCACTTGCGTGAGAACAAACACAAATTTACATTTAAAATTTAAATCAATGTTTATCTAACACAAATATTCTAAGTGCCCTTCTATAAGCACATCAAACATTTTGCAATATTGGTGTGATGTTAATTCCTCATGAAACAGGTTAATATTTGTACTTGATAATTTTCTATTAGTAAGTTCCTTGTTTGTGTTATTTTTATTTTATTTGTTACTCTGCATAACAGAAACTTAATCCCAATTACAGTATAGAGTGTGTAGTTATATAACTCATAATAAAGAATTTTCTTTGGTTACTATACAGGTTATTTCTATACCTCTGCATGAAACTTTAATTTATAATTTGATATACTGATTATTGAACACAAATATTTTGTTTAAATTTGCAAAAATTAGGGTATTTCATTAATAGCGAACATTTTTATTGTCACTGGTTTAATAGTACAATTAATTAGTTTTTGTACCTGGTGTAATGTCTTATTTTTATTTTATTTTTGTCAAATAATTATCAAAACTACCCTTGTAGCTCCTCCACTACCTTCTTTGGGGGCCGTGATTTGACGGCTAGTAATCGCATTTTAAGTGAGGAAATATATCACGTACTTAGATCTGCTACGGTAGAGTTCCACATCCAGTAATAGGTAAAAACCATGATGATATATTTATTTATTTATTTAAAATAACTATAAGCGTATATGTGTTGATTTGTGGTTTAGAGATTTCGCATTGAATTTACACGTAGAGCACATCAACTGGATGTTCCTATTTTGAATCTGCGTTCCCGTTAATTAATAATTCAGTGGTATCTGGTAAAAAAACATTTTCAAAGTTGTCATTCAAAAATAAGAAAGAAGCTTAATTATTTTAAATTATTCAAAGTCAAAGGTCAGAAGAGAAATGTCTCTAGTATTTACTACTTGTAATATTAGGTACATTTTTTATAGTTTTATATTCTTTTAATGTAATGTGCTAAAGAAAACGAAATTGAAAAGTAGTGTACTAGAATTTCGTGAACTTCCGTATTACATCAACACTATTTCTGTAAGAAACTATGTTTTGTTTTGTAGTTTATGAGACCTATGATTATTTCAATTATATTGCGGTTTAGGAAACTTGCAATCACCAAAAGTAAGAGTTTGCATCGTTAACAAACAATACTTGACCTCTTTACAATATATACCTATTTTATATAGTAATTTCAAAAGATATTGACACATTTGACATTGTACATTTTCCTCTGTCAATTATTTTTACCCATTTTCATTTGCTTCCTTCCACATTAAAAACATTAGCTGATAAGCTCTGTTTTTACCTGTTTTAAGAGCAGTGTTTTTGGGTGTTTTAGCTATCTCTAACATGTTAAAACCGTGCTCTTAGAACACCCAAAAACAGAGCTTGTGCTACCACCCATTGTTTCCAACTGTCACAAATTCCTAAACAATTTTATAATTAATATGTCAATTAAATGATACTGAAAACTAAATTAAACACTTTTATTTAAAATCGGTTTTTCCATTTTTAAGAAACGTTTATATTTCTAATTCTTTTGAAAAATATCTTAATTGTATTCTATATTCCTGTTTCAAGTTCAGCATTTTTTGTCAATTAAAGTAAAAGTTAGCATACTTACACAAAGATTTATGATTATTATTAAAGTTTTTAAAATCTTGTTGATGGCCTAGATATGTTTGGCCTTCAACCAAATTAAAATTAAGAAGATTTCTGCGTTTAAATACTAATTTACTTTTTCAATGTCGAATTTTAAAGCATGCACAGTCTCCTCATATGTGTGTTTAATTTATGTATAGTACTCAAATGTCATTACAAATATTTCATAATCAGTTAAAAAAATACTTAATGCATATTAATAAAAAAAAACTTAGTTGTGAAATGTCATAGAATGTTTTTAAGATGGCGCAGCCTTGAGGTTTATATGTTCTTCCTTGCTTTATACAGGGTGTTTCACAACTTAGAGCAAAAAATTAAAGGGTATATTCTGTACGACGTGCTGATCATGAAACAAAAAGAATTTTTTTTAAATTCGAAAAATTTAGGGTTGTTAACCTAAAACATTTTTTGTAGTACTGCACTGGATTCGCTTTCCTATTAAATACAAACAATGAAGTAGGTATCAACTACGAAAGAATAATTACACAATTCAATTATTAGCAGTTATTTATAATAGAATTTTATTTAATTAATAACTTTAACATAATCATCCACCCAGTGGCAGTGGTAACGAAAAATTTTAGACTGGGAAACATCGAAAATAGTTTTGCGATTTAAAAAAAAATCTTTTTGTTTCATGATCAGCACGTCGTACAGAATATACCCTTTAAATTTTTGCTCTAAGTTGTGAAACACCCTGTATATTCCAGTTAATAAATTAGTTCTGCTCTCTATTGCACTCATTAAAAATTCTGTAAGAATTATGCAGCACGAAACAATTACTAGTGAAGGAGACAATTGTTACAATGCAATTACATGGGTCTTACTTTAAGTATAATATCCGTTACCTTCCGTTTTTATTTAGTTTATTTTAATACGATAACATAGTTCATTTATTTTCTAACTAAATAATAATAAATTACTGACAATAAATTAAACAATTACTGTCAGTACGGTGGTGTGGATAGCGATACGGAATTCGAATCCGGAGATTCCGAGTTCGAATCTCACTCAAGCTAAAAATTATATGAACACTGCGGCTCGGTGAGTGCGGACCCTGTACTATAATTGGGATTAAGTTCCTGTTGTACAGCGTAACAATAAATAAATACATAATAATAATAATAATAATAATAAAGTTATTGTAACTCTCATTTTATTTATCGACAACTACGTGGATAACGACTTATTACATCATTGATTTACAATTATTTGAGTTATGTAATGTAAAATCATCACGCCTTTTACTCATTACTGGGTGTGGCACTATGCCTAAGCAAATCTCGGTAAGTGAAACAGTTGGTGAAAATTGACTGTGGGGATCGAACCAGGGTTCTCAAGATCCACAGGCAATTTTTACAATTTTCACCAATTTAAATCTACCCCTGTGGCTCCTCCTCCACTAATATCTTTGTTGGCTGGCAACCGCACTTCACGCGAAGAAATATATCTCTTACCGAGATCTGCTTAGGCAGAGTGCCACACCCAGTAATGGATAAAAGGCGTGATGATATATTTATTTATTTATTTATTTGTAATGTAGTTCATTGCTACACTAGTTATGTAATGAACCCATTTCGTAACTTAATTTTATTAATATTATAAGCAAAGATATTAGTCAAAATTATCAGGAATACCAAAAAAATAACCAATTTATTACAACTGGTCTATCATGAAGTTATGATAACACATACTATAGTAATAAGTAACAAGTAACGAAGTAACCAAGCAATTATAATTTCGTGATCAACGGTAGCCAAGTTTTATTCAATTCACAACTGTTAAGGATGTCCTCATTCTCGTGTTTTTCTATAGCTACCTTGATCAATCATCCATTCATATATTTATTCATGAATTTTAACCTAATTTACCAAAAGTTTTACAGTTTTCGATATTGCATATATACTTCAAAAATTCAGAAAATTTAAATGTGTTAACAAATTTTTGTTTGATAAAAAATATAAAATAAACACTTGGCTAAGTCTCACAAAATTCAGCCTCCAAGTCACCTTATGAGGTCATCGTCAGAGGCTGGCCAGCACAGTTAGTAACCATAGACGCGTTTCGCTCTTATTAGAGCTCATCAGTATGGTATAACTCACTTCTTCATATTTTTTATTAAACCTAGTTTCACTAAGTGTATGGATGACAATTAATTTTGTCTTTGTTGTTAATTTTTGTTTGTTTATTTTTTACTTATATTTCAAAGAAAACATTACGGCAATTTTTACATTATGTAAATATAAATAGTATAGACTTAATGCATAGAAAATTTAATCAATAATTGAAGATAAACATAATTATCTGTCTTCCTAGAAATAATAAACTCTGCAATCTACAAAGTAATATAAGTTTTATTGTCTATAAAATACTTATTACAACATTATTTATTATTTAAATCATAGTTTAATTGCCGTGATCAATAGCCACACAATAACAAGAAATCGTCGTATGTATAACCTGCAATAATTGTTACGGAAATTCCTTTCTCTTTCTAAAGGGCAACAATCGAATCAAACGACAAATAAATCAACATCATTTATCATTACCTTACTGCATAGTTACATTACATGTACTTCACAAATTTCTTGCTGCATTATTACTTCATTGCAAAATCTATGACTTTTACCAACAGTTCTGTTAAAGTTAAATTTATATATGACAGAAAAATTCGGATGACGCCTGGACCGCTACACCACGTCACCTGTGTCCGATGTATGGCATGAACCGAATTCCTCTGTCATAGTGTCAGAAGCTCCCGGGGTGGAATCCAGGCGTCATCCGAATGTTTCTGTCCTATATAAATTTAACTTTAAAATAAAAATTTATGGTAATTTCAGCCATATAATACATAACAAAAAATTAGTTTAATTTCTGTAAGTACTAATTTACCATAAATCAGTTTTTCTACTACTATTGCTTATATATTTTGAACTTGTTTCTTATATTTTACTTTAAATAGCGTTGCATTATTATAGTGATGCAGCGGTTCTTAATATTTTTCTACTGAAATTGCGAATATTATATACAAAAATATATTTTTTAAATTCGCTAAATTAAGGATAAAATTAAATTAAAAAACAAGGTTAGTTTCAAATAATGTAAAGTTTATTTTACAATACGTATTTCGGTCGGCTAGACCATCATCAGGTGAACAAGATGATGGTTTAGTCGACCGAAATACGTATTGTAAAATAAACTTTACATTATTTGAAACTAACCTAGTGTTTTTTAATTTAATTTTATTATAAAATGTTTCAACGAGAATCGACAGTTAAATCTATCGAATTTATTAAATTACGGATGGTTTACTTGAAATGAACGTCTTTAGGGCCACTGGATTAGCGTACTTAATTGTTTGACCTGCTGTATTTAATTAAATTAAATTATTAATTACACAACATCAGACATTTATTTGGTGATGTGTAAACAATTACTTGTAAGAAGATTATTTAAAATAGCTATCAACCAGTGCCTAACAAAATGTTGCCTTTAAATACGATGCAATTTTTTTGCGAATTTTTAAAATAGTTATTTGTGTATAAAGAGCGTAAAGTGATTATTTGTTACTCGAACTTCGGTTCGCGCTGCAATAGTGTAAGAGGAACAAAGACATTTTACGCTCGTGATACACACATTATTTTTTCTACGATTTCATCTCAACATTTTTATAAAACGTATACGTACTGAAAATAAATTCGTTCTGTCAACTGTCAATATGACAAGTTTCTGTTTTATTTATATCCCTGGTAACTATTGAAATAAGCGCGCATTTAATATATTTTTCGCGCGTTGCCCTCTCGTGAAGCATATTATACTTTTCGTAACAAGTGCACAAAAATTACTGTCTTATTGGGACAAATGTTAACTATGGATTGTGTAACTAGTTACCTAGGAAACGCCGCAAACAGCTAATAATCATAGTGTCTAGGGAGAGAAACATGTTACCTAGGGAGATAAACATCCTACCTAGGGAGAGAAACAGTGTTTCTCTCTCTCAAATTAGGGGATAAGAACGTGTTTCTTGTGCATGTGTTACGAAAAGATATTTATCGATTGTTCCACAGAAAACGTCAACTTTACGATGACAAATGAGAGAGTAATTGTCAACTTTTCATAGTAATCGTAGATAAAATTATTTTTGTTCCATGATCAGTACGTCTTATAGTATATACCCTTTAATTTTTTTCCAAAGTACAGATACACCCTGAATAATTCAAGCTTAGAAAATCGCTTGAATATACAGTCTACGAAGTCGATGTCCCACATACGATGTCATTGTATTTCCTGGACAACATATCTCGTCCTCTCATATTCAGTTATTTTGGAAAATCTTGTTGTATAACTACTGATTATACCGCAACTGTGTAACAGACAAAGGCATGAAGTAGACTATGCACGGCGTTCGCTATTGTTCTTGTTGCAGTGAAAGTTTGTTTACTTGTGAATTACTAACTGCAAGATACGTTGTCCACGTACTAAATTGTTGCTCGTATATTAATTTACAAGTCTGACAATGTATCGCTATTGCTCTGATTCTAGCAAGCTATGCGCTGTGTTTTATTATTTTCTTTTGCTCAGCTATGCGCTTTGGTTTCACTTGACATTTGGTAACTGAAATCGAGTGGGATAATGGTTGCATTCAACTAGTAATTTAACTAAACAACTAGAACTAAAACCATTTCAAATAAGTATTCTGTGGGAGCTTTCATGCGAAACTTCTAGATGGTAGTAATGTACGAGTACCAGTTTATCTTATTTTGAAATTGAAAGTGTATGTAGCTTGATACTTGCTATTTTTCGGTAATTCTATGTTTGTACATTGCATTATTTCACAATAATGCGGAAAGGAGTAAAATTATTGGCAATTAATTTGGTACACTAGCGCTATAGTCTTGTCAAATTAATATAACAAGTGATATGATAATTGCCGATAATAATTTGACATAAATTATGAGATGTTATGTAAATGGAAATATATTGAGTGCACAGTACGAGCTGTATTGTAGTGTAAGAGGAACAAAGACACTTTACGCTCGTGATACACACATATTTTTTTCTACGATTTCATCTTAAATTATTAACAAAACGTGTACGTACTGAAATAAATTCGTTCTGTCAACTGTCAATATGACAAGTTTCTGTTTTGTTTGTATCCCTAGTAACTATTGAAATAAGCGTGCATTTAATATCTTTTTCGCGCGTTGTCATTGGAAACTCGCGTATTTAACAAAGATATTTTCGATTGTTCTACAGAAATGTCAACTTTGCGATGACAAATGAGAGCGTAATTGTCAACTTTTCATGGCAATCGTAGAAAAAATAAATTTTCCATTACCATTGCTTCCTTAATTATTTATATTGGGAATGTATTTAGCTGCAGAATTTAATTCTCTTTAACTTTTATTTGAAACATTTTGATGTAATCTAAAAAGCAATAATAGTAAAAAACTTATTTCCCCTGTGCATGGCCTATAGCATAGTTTTCTTTTCACTCTTATTAATATGGGGTAGGTGGCTCAGTGATATCAAGTCGGCCTGTGGATCTTAAGAACCCTGGTTCGATCCCACAGTCGACAAACAATTTTCACAAATTTAAATCTACCCCTGTGACTCCCCCTCCTCTAACATTTTACTGGCCGTAATTTGACGGCTGGTAACCGCACTTCACGCGAAGAAATATATCACTTACCAAGATCTTCTTACGGCACAGTGCCACACCCAGTAATGAGTAAAAGGCGTGATGATATATTTATTTATTTATTATTTACTCTTATTAATTATGTAAACTGTAAGATGAAATAGTTGAAACTGAAAGGTTAATAAAAATCTTACTTTCGTTTAAAATCCCACATAAACTATGCTCTAACCGCAAGTAATCTTTCTCTCTCAGTTATTCGCAGTCAACAACAGAAACTTTTTCCATTTCAAGAGTAAAAATGCATCGCGATGTTAGCAGAGGTCAAGCAATCACGAATTAATTTCCTATTTCTTCGCGGGAATTAAAATAATTTCTCCGTTGCCAGTCAAAGGTGGCCGTGGTAGAGAAATCTGACACTCAGTTGTTTACCTACGCGCGCAATTTCTAAATCGCACGCGGCGCGGCGCGGCTCTTCTTCGCTACTTCCGGTACGGATGTATGCAGGAACGGATCTATAGATAAACGAACAGGAAGTAAAGCGTTGAGCGCTTTGATGGAATGGAAATCGCTTTTTGTTTGTACTTTATAAATACAAATCGCTGAAACTTTATTAATAAGTTAATTGGAGTACTAAAAACTCAACGCCATTGAGTACATCTTCAAATTTCGTTTAGGTTTTGATATATAGCCTCAAGAATGTACAAAATCTAAAGAATAAAAGGAATTTTACTTTTCCAGAGACTATATCTTATATAAAAACCAACCAAAACTTATAAGCAAATTTTTAGCTAATTTTGAGCAATTTTATTTCTTCAAAGGGTAACCTTTAGATTTTTTCGATTTTAGGCAAAGTTTCTCTAAACTTCTTAATCGTACGAATATTGTAATGAATATATATATATATATATATATATATATATATATATATATATATATATATATATATATATACATACGTATTTGTATCTACGACCATAAATGTAAGTAGGCCATTAAAAACGATTTGCAAGAACAGTAAATGCTTGTTTACGGTTTCTAAGGGTTTACTGCACTAGTTACGTAATATACATATATATTACGTAACTGTTCTGAAGAAATTTTTCATTTGTTAGGCGGTAACACTGCTGTTTGACAGTTGATATAACCTAACAAATATTCTGTAATTGTTCTTATTATTTATGGTCGTAGATAAAGTGTAATACACAACTCGAATTGTAACGCAATTACATTGCTCATGAAATTACTGCACTCGCCAAAGGCTCATGCGCAACTTTTTCACTCGCACGTAATGTGCTTATTACAATTCTCGTTATGTAATTACTATTACCCTCTGAATTCAATGGTAAAATTCCCAAGTGCATATGTTTTATGGTTTTTAAGATAATTTAAAAAAAACTGTTTTCTTCAGAAAATTTTGGCAAAAATTGTAAAAATCGCTGAAACTTTGTTTATTAGTTAATTGGAGTCTTAGAAACTTAACGCCGTTAAGGGCATCTACAAATCTCGTTTAGTTTTTGAGATATAGCCTCAGGAAAGTACAAAATCTGAAATTTAAATCAAATTCAACTTTTCCGGAGGCTATATCTTTAAAACTAAACAAGATATGAAGATGCCTTCAAAGGCATGGAATTCCTCGTGTCCAAATTGACTAGCTATTTTTAAGCAATATTTGTTTTTTTAAATATTTCCTAAATACATACAATAAATATTACATTACAATTTAAATTTATTGTTTATTTAATACTGTCATCTTTGATACTTACATAGCTGTCCGTTTCTATAGAACAACTATTCAAAATTTACAACAAAAAAAATCCTGGCTACCAGTATTTACTTAGGATTACATCTAAATTATTTTTTTAACACCCGGTACTATGTTACAATTGTTTGGTCGTATAAGATTTCAGATTGAATCTCAGATTGTATTTTGTATCGGATTCCAAATCGAATTGAACCTTGAATCAAATTGAATCAATCAGAAATAAAAATTTTCAAAAATGCGAATCTCTAAGATCTGACTCCGGTTCTGGATTCATCCACGCCACGTTCTTTTGTTCTCAATAAGCAGCGAAAACAGATTTCTTCTTTTCTTTGTAGGATGCGCTCAGAATTAATGATTTGAAGAGAGTTCACTTGACTCTCTCTGTTAAGTAAATTGTTAGTTGCATGTAAAGAGCGTTATGGTGACTTGGTTAACACTTTCGGTTCTTCAGACGATTCCGTGTGAGAATCTTAGAATCGTGGGGTTTACATTTACTTTCGTTTGATGTCATTGGACGTTAATGTAAACAATTGACGGAGAAAGATGGTTTCTGTAATGGATTGTTTGTGATTTCTGTAGATGATGAGATATTAATTAGCGGAGATGAGTAGCTGATTTCTAGAATCCTGAAAGTTATACTCGAGCAGATTTCTGATTGGATGATCATCATTATCTTGATTAAAAAACCATCTATATGAAAGTATTCTTAGACTCGAAATAAATTATAATTTTATTGAAACTCATAGCTGGTTAGGGACAAGAATTATTAATTTAATAAAAAGTATAAACTAAACACTTGGCTAAGTCTCACAAAATTCAGCCTCCAAGTCACCTTATGAGGGCATCGTCAGAGGCTGGCCAGCACAGTTAGTAACCATAGACGCGTTTCGTTCTTATTAGAGCTCATCAGTATGGTATAACTCACTTCTCCACCTAGAACAAAGTTCACGTGGAGAAGCTGGTGACGAAGAAGTGTTTATTTTATACTTTTTATTAAACCTAGTTTCACCAAGTTGGATGACAATTAATTTTGTCTTTGTTGTTATTATTAATTTACTTTACCGGTTTCAGGATATGAAACCTATGTTTACATGAACAAAAGTAGGCTGGTAAGTAAGTAATAGATGTATTCTGTACGGTACTATTACCATATTGACAGTCAAGAAAATAAAAATAAAACACAATGACAATATAACACTATTAATACAAACGGAACTCAAAACAACAATAATACAAAGATTATTTCTCCTGCTTATCATAATATATATATTAATTGTACAGTCTTTCTAATTAGAGATGACCACGTTATGACGTTTAAATACAAAATTTATTTATAAATATGATACAAAACTATTGTAACCATGGCGTTAAATAAAAACATACAGACCACAGACTTACGGTGCTATTCTGTAATTTTCTATAACGTTACAGATCTATAAATCTAAACAAAAGCGCATCATATTTGGTTGTCAAATGGCATTATATGTATTTGTCAATAAAAATCTATGTCCTTTTGTTCAGATTTACATAACTGGAGCGTTATAGAAAATTAGAGAATAGCACCATTACTTGATCACCTTCTAAAATGATGACAATGACGTTATTCATAAAATAATTTCAAAAAATAATATTTATTAATGACGTTAACGTGTTTATATTCTGAAACCGGTAAACTATTGAACAAACCACGTATATTATGTGTCATAAAATTATGTATTTATTTACTTGATATATGTTCAATTCAGGGGCGAGGCATTAAGTTTGGAATAGAGGAAACATTATTGGCGTAAGAAAAAAAGTAAATTCCTAAAATGAGTGTATATAGTATTCATTAATAATCTTAAAAATAATTATTCTTTACCATGCATATATTTATTTATTAAAAATATATATTATTAATCATAAATGTAATAATTTGATGGCTTGTAATCACCCAAAGCTCTGCAATTGCAGATTGAGTACGTGTAGAAATACATGCCGAACCCTTTCAAGTTTGTTTCATCCATTTACAACCATTATTACTTGTACAATTAATTTTTAAAATTCACATATAATATTTTTGAAATGGGTAGTAATGTTTCGCATTATTAAAATATTCCTTATTTATTTTCTAGTCACTACGTGAAACCAATATAATTGTAATAGTTAGTACTATCGCGAAACGCGACGTCTTAAGGTACAAGTTCAAACGGCGCCGTGACGTCACTTGGCATCGCAGTTCGACGATCAGCAACAAATTTTCCTTCCAGTCGAGCCCCTTAAATCTCTGTTCGTATACAATCCTGTTACATTCAGTTTAAATGCGGGCCTGCATACTCGCTGTAAACTCGGTTGCCTAAGGGTGCATATCTCGCACAGCATAAATCTAATTCGGAATTTACTACGTATATATGAGAACCAATAGAATTACGAATTTGTTTGAGAATGAACCAATGAAATGAAAGCAATTTTAATAATTTTGTACTAGTGAAATTAATAAGTGATAATTTTTGACTGTAATTAAATCTCCTTGGTTATCAATAAAATAAATGCTATTTTCATAAACAGCAATTAAAAAAAATATATCGAAATGGCAAATTGTTGATGGGGAACTGCTTCTATAGAAAAAATTTTTGCTTGTTAAATTTTCACGCAAAATATAACCTATAATATGATAATTGTCAGATAATATTTTTGAATTTAAATTCGTTGTTATGGAAATGAAAATATAGCGAATGCGCACCTAAAATATTGACTCTATGCCCTTGAGGGTGTTATGTGAAGAGGCATTATCGTTCTAAAGATATTTATTTTAAAGTTTTCCAAAAGTTTTAATATAAAAACAACCGTTATTTTTTTTAAATTTCTCATTGTTTTCTATACTATACTCGTATTATTTCTACAAGCAAATAAAACACAAACGAAATTTGAGTACTAAAAAATACTCATTTGCATATTTGCATGAAGTATATTTGAATTAAAAATGAAATTAAAATGAATGATATGTTATAGTTTTATTTTGTAAGAAAGTAAGAATAAATTACTTATTTCGTTTTCTATTTAAACTTAATATTTAGAACGAAACTAATTAAACTCGTGAATTGTATAAAATAATTATATTAGTGTGTGAAACTTTTAAGTCATTGTTTACTATAACAACAAATAATAATAAGTTTCATTTCTAAAAATAAACAGTCATCACTTAATGAAAATGTGAAACTACTGTTTAAATATTTATTAAATACTAATTAAAAGTATCTATTTAACACCAAAAGAATTAAAAACAATTTTGTATGCAATAGTATATTATATATCAAGGGAGAGAAATGCATGATTTTCCAGAGGTGCCCTCTGGCCACAAAGCACAGAGGAAAAATTGCATTCTGTCTTGAGGTATATATACTATTTTTTACTCGACCGAAGTAATTTTAAAATGAAAAATGTAGTTTTAAAACCTAATTTGACATTTATTAATTTTAAGATTTAGAAGTCTATGAGAAATAAAATATAAATAAATATCATCACGTCTTTTACCTATTACTGGGTGTGGCACTCTGCCGTAAGCAGATCTCGATAAGTGATATATTTCTTCGCGTGAAGTGTCGTTAAATCACGGCCCCCAAAAATGTTAGTAGAGGAGGAGCCACAGGGGTAGATTTAATTTTGGTGAAAATTGTTTGTCGGCTGTGGGAATCGAACCAGGGTTCTCAAGATACCACTGAGCCACCTACCCCATAAAATATAATAAACAAAATTACTTGACAACCGTAATGTTTTATTCATTAATTAAATGTCATTACTTGTAAAAATAATGAAAATTCCTGTAGGGAAATAATATTCACATTTCATCCCTATGGGCGAAATATGATACTTTTATCATGATTTCGCGGTAATAGAAACGGAGTTTCTCTCCCAGTCGTGTAAAAAAGAAAATTATTTCGAAATCAACAACTTGAACAATTTACAAGTAATGTTGTAGTGTATGAGCCATCACTAATTTGCTTAAATTTACCGACGATAATTGCTAATAGCTGCCTATAATTTATTTTTATTTTCGCGAAATTAATAACTTTCTAAAGTATTAAATCCAATTTTGTGTAAATCCGGAGAGCGCAGGATGCTACCAAAATACTACTGTAATTTATAGCTATAATAGTAGGTTGAAAATGTTTCTAAATTAATAGTTAAGTGGATAATCTTAAAGCACACCGCTTACAGGAAGCAATAAATATATTACCATATTATATTGCGAGACTTTTAAATTGGTTTCATTTAAAATGAATAGTGATGTGAACTTTTGACAAATACCAAGAATCTTTTGTAGTTTACATGTTCCAAAGAATCTCTGATTATTATCTGATGATACTCTGTATAAAACAGGAATTTAAGTTGCGTTTATAGCTATATAATTAGTAATTACAATTAGCAATTAAAATTACTAATTAGTGGAAGCGTCTAAAAATTTGCAATTATTCGCGTCATAATATTATAATGGAGTAGGTGGCTCAGTGGTATCGAGTCGGCCTGTGGATCTGGAGAACCCTGGTTCAATCCCACAGCTGACAAACTATTTTCACTAATTTAAATCTACACTAACATCTTTGGGGGCCGTGATTTGACGGCTGGTAATTGCACTTCACGCAATGAAATATATCACTTACCGAGATCTGCCTCACCCAGTCAGGAGTAAAAGGCGTGATGATATATTTATTTTATTTTATAATGGGGTAGATGGCTCAGTGGTATCAAGTCGACCTGTGGATCTTGAGAACCCTGGTTCGATCCCCAAAGCCGACAAACAATTTTCACTAATTTAAATCTACCCCTGTGGCTCTCCCTCCACTAACATCTTTGGGGGCAGTGATTTGACGGCTGGTAACCGCACTTCACGCAATGAAATATATCACTTACCGAGATCTGCCTCACCCAGTCAGGAGTAAAAGGCGTGATGATATATTTATTTTATTTTATAATGGGGTAGATGGCTCAGTGGTCTCAAGTCGACCTGTGGATCTTGAGAACCCTGGTTCGATCCCCAAAGCCGACAAACAATTTTCACTAATTTAAATCTACCCCTGTGGCTCTCCCTCCACTAACATCTTTGGGGGCAGTGATTTGACGGCTGGTAATTGCACTTCACGCAATGAAATATATCACTTACCGAGATCTGCCTCGAACAGTCAGGGGTAAAAGACGTGATGATATATTTATTTTATTTTATAATGGGGTAGGTGGCTCAGTGGTATCAAGTCGGCCTGTGGATCTTGAGAACCGTGGTTCGATCCCACAGCCGACAAACAATTTTCACCAATTTAAATCTACCCCTGTGGCTCCTCCTCCACTAACATCTTTGGGGACCGTGATTTGACGGCTAGTAACCGCACTTTACTCGAAGAAATATATCATTTGTCGAGATCTGTTACAGCAGATTACCACACTCATTAATGGGTAAAAGGCGTGATGATATATTTACAATAGCTTATAGAAGATAATACATTTTTTTATTTCCGTTATTAAAATGTCATTTAACGTACTGGTTTCTATGACGCTTTATCACATGTTGATAAGCTGTAGTTTCGAATATTTTAGTCACGGCGTGAAGATATCAACAATTTAATCTTACTTTTTAAATTATGCCTAAAACATTACATTTTTACTTTCTTGTACGAAGTAAAGGAAGTATTGTTATCGCGAAAATTTTCGGTTCTCAGATTTCAGTGGAAATACGCATTATGGCCCTCCCTGAGTCCATTTTGACTAATTTCGACGTGACGTCTGTACGTACGTATTTATCTCGCATAACTCAAAAAAGGTAAGCCGTAGAAAATTGAAATTTTATATTTAGGACTGTTATAACATCTAGTTGTGCACCTCCCTTTTTGGTCATTATATAACTTCCGGAAGTGGTACTTTACTTGAAGCCTATAATAGATTTTCATGAAAAACTATATTCAAATATAATTTAAAACTTTCCAAATTTGGTATATAAGACTACTATATCAATGGAAATAATATAATAGATTTTGGTTAAAATACACTAACCGGAAGTGACACATTACATGAAGCTGCTAACAGTTTTCCTTGAAAAAAAATGGTATTATTTTAATTTTAGAAATAAATGCTTCAAATAAAAGTTTTAGAGAATTAAATTCTGCGCCTAGCACATTAAGAATTTTTAAATTAGCCTTTTGCATAAGCGAGATATCTAAATTTAAATAGTATATATTTTGTGTTTTTTTTTTAAGTTTGCTATGGATTAGAACAAAAAATAAAAAATAAAAGATTTTATGTCAAATATGTGCAATTAAAAAATTATCTATAGTTTACTACGCGTACAAGGAAGTCATGTGGTGTCCACATCAGATTTTTTGTTGACTTAATTTGTGATCGTAGAAAAAATATAGTATGTGTTTTATAAACTCTTTAAATACTCGTTTTTTATATACTTGTAACTAAAGGGACGTTTATTAAACTTGTTACATAATAAACTATTAGATATAAGTAAAATCAGCAATATTTGAACACGCAAACTATTTCGCTTGGTATAATGACATCATGACACCGCACTATACTTTATTTCCTTTTTTAGTAATTTAGTATTATCTTATTTCATTTTGTACAGTAATTAAAACTACAACATGTAAATATAAACACAAACAAACATCCACACATACTTAGATATGAAAAAGAGAAAGAAAAAGCAACAAATTAAATGTAATTAAAATATGAAAACACCATAAATTCTAATTACTTGAATTCAAGAAGCCGCGACTTGGTGCTAAAGCTTGGAATGAGTGAGTGAGATAGCACTACCAGGCCGGCGTCTTCAAACATCAAGAGGGCTTGATAAATGTCAGTGCTAGTGCCATCTGGCATGCAAACCAGGAATTATACAACTACTTTCTGTTTCGTTACGTTTGAAATATTGCACTTAAATAAATATGTGTAAATAAATAAATAATTAGCTAAGTGAGTAATTATTAAACGGAGTATTACCAGCGACCTTTTCCTAATTAAATTGTATGACATTAATTGTTCTTTTAAAATATTAGGATTAAAAATAGTTCTTATCCAACTAGGGTAGAAAATTTGCTTTTATTTTGTGGTACACTCAACAATTTTTTTACGATCTGCTTCAAAATAAAGTTATTCAAACTTTAAATAAAAATGAAAACAGTTTTTTTTTTTATTTCAGTCAAGATTTTTTTTATTTAGTCAGCGTTTAAAAATAACATTCGTCGAAAAATATTTAATAATGATAAACAAAAAAATTCAATCCCCACATCCGACAAACAATTTTCAAAAAATTAAGTCTTCTCCTGTGGCTCCTCTTCCACTACCATCGATGATTTGACCGCACTTCACACGAAGATATATATCACTTACTGTTTTTCATGCAAGAGAAACAAGAAAACGTATAAATAGTACATCACTTTGAAACATTAATCTTACTTTTTTATTTACCTCAATTCTGACATCAAATTAAGAACATAAAACACTTAACACGAAAGTAAAGAATGTCGAGTACATTATTTCAAGTTTAATTTCCGCATAGACTCAGTTCAATGCACAGAATTCTTCAATTACATATTAAAAATACTTAATAACCAGCAGAATTAGACCATAAAATACTTTATACCAGAAACAGAGCTACCTACATAACATACAAACAATTGAATGTTATTATCATTATTACACTACATGTAGACATGCATTCTGTATTCACACTTTCACGCACACATATTCCAAATATCAACACTCAATAACACTAAATGGTACCAGTAGTAGTTGGTTTCAAATGTAGTTTCTACAGGTGGTTTTTTTTACTTCCTCATTTTACAAATTGCGTGATAAAAATAATATTGAAACAAATTAAATATACACATGTTAGTCATTTTAATTTGGAATTTGAATCACTTCTAGAATTAGGTTGTATATAATAATTAAATCAAATAAATAAATATGTCATCACGCCTTTTACCTATTACTGGGAGTGGCACTGCGCCGTAGCAGATCTCGGTAAGTGATATATTTCTTCGCGTGAAGTGCGGTTACCAACAGTAAAATTACGGCCCCTAAAGATGTTAGTGAAAGGAGAGCCACCGGGGTAGTTTTAATATATTGAAAATTAATTGTCTCGTGTGGACATCGAACCCGGATTCTCAAGATCAACAGTCCGACTCGATACCACTGAGCTACCTACCCAATCAATTCATTGTTTTAAATAAATAACTTTATGCAGATTGAGTATTTGAGAACCCGGGTTTGATTCCCACAGCCGACAAGCAATTTTCATCACATTAATATTACCTCTTTAATCCCTTTCCACTAACTTCTTTGAGGGCCGTGATTTGACGGCTGGTTACCGCACCTTACTCGAAGAAATATGTCACTTACCGAGATCTGTTACGGCACAATGCTACATTCAGTAATGGGTAAAAGGAGTGATGATATATTTATTTAACATTATTAGGTTAGTTACTATTTACCCAGTAATGGATAAAATGCGTGATCATATTTTTATGTTTATATTTAATATTATTAAGTTTTCATCACATTAATATAACCCCTTTGATCCCCCTCCACTAACATCTTTGGGGGCCGTGATTTGATGGCTGGTAACCACATTTTACGCGCATAAATATATCACTTATCAAGATCTTCTGCGGCAAATTGCCACACCCAGTACCGCGAAAAATTATAGTAACTTAACAAAATTGTCAATAGTTAGTATAAAAATATGATATTAACATAGTTAATTGTCCAAAAATAAAATAGTATATGAAGACCAATTTGTGGTCCAAACGTAAGAATAAATGAAATATTTATTTTTTAAAAAATGTACACCCAGAAACTTATTATTTCCTATAAATTTTAACAAACTCAGTAACTAAAGGAATTTTGTTCTATTTAAAGTAATAATAATTATACTGAATGTCATTTTCTGAAACGACAATTTTCAATTATCCTGTCTTTATCCAGACATAATTTACCCTGTTCCACAGTGAAGGACACTATTATCACTATTTAAATTCTTCTTCTGATGGCACTACACCCCAAATCGGGCCTGGGCCTACCGAACACACCGAGCCGCAGTTTTTACACTGCCGTACTGCCGGTTTTCGTAGTCGAATGCTACATTATTTAAGACGTATAAGTGACTAGCTTATAGCGCCCGAGTGTGATAAATACATGTAACTGTATTTTATATTTAACGACAAATCACACATTGTCGACAGGCGAATTCGAACTGACGAACTTTGGTTCGGGTGACGTCACAGTATGTTAAGAGATGTGATTTAACACGCTCGGCCACCGCGCATGTTCTATTTAAATTACTGGGTAACAATTAATATGCGTGTATAATTTCCAACAATATTACATGTTTTTAATATTTCTTCTCATCTGCATACCAAAGCGCATTAAATAAATAATTTCTGAATCGAACATGTGTAACCTGTCATCCGGCAACTTCCAATCAAATAATAAACTTCTAATGATGGCCGTCGTTTGTATTCAGCAGCTAAATGAATGTCTCTCTTGATGTAATACATTTGATATGATCGATTGCTATGTAATTTGAAAAGAAAGCAGACATCTGACATGTATTTTGTCTTGGGTGAAACTCGTTTGTTTTGTAGCCAATACTAACTTGATTTCTAACATGTATATTCAAGTTTATTTGTTTAGAGAATTTAAAGAATCTTGTTTATGTTTAAAACATCTGGATTTTTTTGTGAAAATTAATTCGATAAACGTTGATATAATCATGTAAACATATTTCGAAATCGTAACACACATGTTTCATAAAAATGTATTGACAAAAACCAAACAAACATTTATAGTTACATCGCAAAGATTGTAAAAAATGTGTTTGTGAAAACGAAGGATAATTATAATGCCTCTGACGAGGACCTCATAAGTTGACTTGGAGTCTGAATTTTGTGAGACTTAGACAAGTGTTTAGTTTGATATTTTATATACGACTAACTAATAATATTATCATTATTTATGCGTTTTTTGCTATATAATGCTATATATTAATCCCGCCGGGAATAATGAGTCGGGAATAATGGTCATTATTCCCGCTCGCGAACCAATCAAAATGCTTAAAACATGGATCCTTGTTTTATTGTGCCATGGGAACAGTGTTGCCATAGCGACTCATATTTAAATTAAACATGCTCGATGCTAAGTTCACTGTTGTTTACGAATCGGAAACAAACAAAACGAAATCAGCGTTGAGAAGTTGTCAAAAACGGTCTTGCAAATTATATTAAATTATTGTGTTTAACTGTAATTGAAAAAATGGACAGTATTACAGAAGACAGTATATCTTCTACACCACCAGAAATAACGAAAATCGCTGATGCTACTACATATGGTTTATTACCGCAAAAGTCTAAAAGTTTTATGGACTGGCGTATTAAAATGAAGACAAATTCGTATTCAGGAAATGTATTGTTTGCATATTTTACTGAATTAGGTGAAAAATACAAATCATCTTCATTATGGCCTTTTTACTCCATTTACTCATTTCAATTAGAAGTAAATTTATTAGGTAAATAGATGTAAAATTAATAGATAATATAAAAATTGACTAATTTTTATTAAGTTAGTCGTATATAAAGTATAGTATACAACTCGCTATAATGGCTATTATTACCTCGGATGATTACAACCCTTGCTCGCTCCGCTCGCTCGGGTTGCAAACTTCATCCTCGAGAATAAGAGCATCCATTATAGCGTCGTTGTATAATATACTATTATTATAAAAATTTTATTATTTCGTAAATAGATATTGATAAAAAAATGCACCCAAATTTTAATTTATAATCTCCGTGGACCAATGATTCTTGTAACGTATTAATCTGCACTCGAGTTCCATTCGTGCAGATTACTTTGTTGGAATGCGCGATAACAAATTTCCTGGATATGAATCAATGTTCGAAGGCAGATTCGATTGACACCAACACAAAAAGTAAAAATAATTTAGGTTTTATATTTTAAAGTAAAATAAATAAATATATCATCACTCCTTTTACCCAGTACTGGGTGTGGCACTCTGCCTAAGCAGATCTCGGTAAGTGATATATTTTTTCACGTGAAGTGCGGTTACCAGTCTTCAAATCACGGCCCCCAAAGATATTAGTGGAGGGGGAGCCACAGGGGTAGATTTAAATTGGTAAAAATTGTTTGTCGGCTGTGGGGATCGAACCAGGGTTCTCAAGATCCACAGTCCGACTCGATACCACTGAGGGTTTATATTTTCTACGATTGCTATGAAAAGTTAACAATTACGCTTTCATTTGTCATCGTAAAGTTGACGTTTTATGTGGAACAATCGAAAAATATCTTTGTCGCGCGTTGCCATTGCCATTCTAATGGGCAACGCGCGAAGAAGATATTAAATGCGCGCTTATTTCAATACTTACCAGGGATACACACTAAACAGAAACTTGCCATATTGACAGTTGACAGAATGAATTTATTTTCAGTACCTATACATTTTTTAATAATTTAGGATGCAATTGTAGAAAAAATTATGTGTGCATCACGAGCGTAAAGTATCTTGTTCCTCCTACACTATTGCAGAGCTAGCCGAAGTACTCGAGTAACAAAGAATCACTTTACGGTCTTAGTACACAAATAAGTATATAATAGAATAATATATACATGGGAACTTGTATCAAATAAATAAAATTGACAATAAAAAAATAGGTTTTAAATCTGAAACTGACATTTTTGCAACGAATAAATTTCCACTTACTAATTTTACTTAAGTTAAGTAATGAAAAATTACGAAGAAATGCTTAATGCAATGTTTCTATTGGCTGCTATTTAGTGTCATAAGATTTTGTAATTAATTGGTATTTCATTTTAATTAGTGAAATAACAATATGTCTACATGTATTCTTATTAAAATTCAGTAAATATTTATTTGATAATAACTACAGCGCAAATCTAAATTCAAGTCGAGGATAAAAAGTTCGTCACGCACGTCCAAATTCATGACAAAAAACAAAACAAAAACAGTTCTCAAATTCCATATGTGGCAACTGTTTTCTTACACCATACGTCATACACCCACACGCAACTAACTTACTAACTGAACAGCACAGTAACAGTAGTGTTATCATTGAAATCTGACGCAATAACAACCCGAACAGTAAGTGTTTTGTTTTGTGTTCAGATTTAGCAATCTGTGGGAACAAACGACAAGCGCCATCTAAACAAAAAGCAATAGAAAAACAAAACACTGTCGTCGTCTACAACCTGCAGTTGTCGCCAACACGCCAACTATGATTATATGAGGTCTCCAGTAAATAAAACAAAATGTGTGATTGCTATCTACATTTATAAACTAAAATAAAATTTAATTGGTGTCTTCATATTTCAGTCCAAACTGAAATATAAATAATAATAGCTTCAGTCGAAGCTTTAGCATATTTTTAAACTAAGTTGTACTTCTTATTATTAGCATAAGAATTTGAAAAACAAACAAAAGTTAGCTGTCGTCTTATGTCTGTGTGGTTTTTTGTTTGAATGTTAAATAAGCATAAAATTAATTATTTTTTGCAAATTTGTTACATCATTTAAATAATGTTTAATGCAGTAACTCTATATGTACAGCAGAAACTTAATCCCAATTGTCAGTACAGAGATCTTATTACCAAATTTTAATCTTATACTTAGAAATAAAATAAGAAATATCGAGCTAGAAATGCTAAATTAGAAGTAGGAGAATGAACCACAAACAAGTATTTAGTTTCTCAGGGTTGCCAGTAACAGCGGCCGATAAAACTGTTTTAAAAGCCGTCGCTAATAGCAATGTAAAGTAAAGTTATAAAAGTTATTTGTTAATCAAGGGAAGAAAGTGAGACATTTCTTCCTGAATGTGTCGTTTCATTTTTAAGCCAAAGTCGAGAGATATAAAATGTGTGAGAGAAAAATTACACTTTTTTCAGGAGGTATATATATATATATGTACCGGGAGTTTTTCTTATCAGTAAACATAGGGATATATCATTACCATAGTTACAGTTAAAAAGTTTGACAGCAATACATTAGAACGTTTATTTTAAAAGTAAACATAGGGAAAATAATATTTTCAGCAATGTATTGAAGTGTAATAGTCTATAGTCTAAAAGAAACATTTTAAGTTTAAACAAATTAAATGAATTTGAATTACTTTAAATTACATTAACTAAACGTTAGGTATACATTTAGAACCTCAAAACAATCCAAAAGTTCTTTTGGTAGAGGTTTGTTCGCAAATTCTTCGGTTAAGAGCTCGTACATACAAATAATGAGAATTTTGTGTTGAACCAGTGCAAAAATAGAAAATTATTAAAATGTGGTTCTATATAATTCAGACCACGAGAAATCGAATGGCGCCAGACGCATCTTC
This sequence comes from Pterostichus niger, assembly GCA_947425015.1. Taxonomy (NCBI): domain Eukaryota; kingdom Metazoa; phylum Arthropoda; class Insecta; order Coleoptera; family Carabidae; genus Pterostichus; species Pterostichus niger. The sequence goes on along the minus strand of OX380338.1, from coordinate 3,980,191 downwards.
ATATCTTTTTTCAAAATTTTTCTTCCTCAATATTTCAAAAACTTGAAAAGATAATGAAAATCTGAAAACACCAGTGAATTTCTCTCGTAAAAATACATAGGTGTGCAAATTTTTACAACAAAATTCGCACGGATACATTTTTTATTACAAAAAAACGAAAAATGGCCAAAAATCGTAAAAATCTTAAGGCTAACCCCTTAAGAAATTTTCAAAAAACGGTCATTTTCGATTTTTTGTAATAACAAATGTATCCGTTCGAATTTTCTTCTGAAAATTTGCATACCTATGTATTTTCACGCGAGGAATTCAATGGTGTTTCCATTATCTTTTTAACTTTTTGAAATATCGACATAAAAAAAATTCGAAAAAAATTGAAAAATTTTCAAAATTTTCAAAATACCGGTACAAGTTAAGTAGCGCACAAGAAATACACTCGTTCAAACCGTATTTCAATATCTCTTTTAGTTTTTGAGTTATGCGTCTCAAAGGAATTTTAATTCAATAACTGTTCAAAATTACCCCCATTTACCTGTAAACAATAGCCTAAACGATTATAAAATTTTTCTTTCTTCTTCAGCGAGGAAAAGTATCAATTTCGGTTTTCAATTAATGGAAAGAAAATTTTACTTTCTGTTGGGAAAGAAATAATGAACCACAATTAAAGTAAAGCCATAGGGCGGTAGCACAAGCTCTGTTTTTGGGTGTTCTAAGAGCACGGTTTAAACATGTTAGAAATAGCTAAAACACCCAAAAACACTGCTCTTAAAACAGGCAAAAACAGAGCTTGTGCTACCAGCCATAGTGTTTAAAATTTAGAATATTCTTAATAATATTTTAACCCTTTGCACTCCAGCCTAATAAGCAATAGTAGGAACCAGTAACTCCAAACAAATGCAGATCACACACATTGGAATGCAAACGTAAACACTTTTGATTATCTAAGACTTAAGAGCGCTGAGTGAGATAAACAAGCGTGTCGCAAATGCGGCGACAAAGGATTTATTCCTAACATACGAAATGTCGCAAATGCGGCGACAACGGAGTGCAAAGGATTAAAAGTGTTTTTTTCTTTACACACAACAAGAATATTTTCTATCAATCAAGAAACAAATGGTAAATAACTTCGTCACTATAAAACCAAGTTTATAAAAAAACAGCCTCACACTTGTCAATGTTTACAAAACATTCTCAAAGTCTAAATTCTCAGAGAGATTTGAAACTGTTGTAAAAAGTGATCTGGAAGCGTTAAACACGCGACCGGATGTTATGAACTTTCACTGCCAGTCACCCAAGTGCCAAGAATTTCCGGTTTTTGTACATAATAGTTGCTTAATATTTAATATTGACGCAGGAGCTATATTTCGTCGTTATTGCGACATGCCAAATAAATGTCCAATCAAAAGACTGTGAACCGGTTTCACTCACGGATCACGAAACTAGATCGAATCTGATAGGAAATTAAATAAAGATATTGAATATTAATAGACACATGTAATGCATTCATATTAACGGTAATTTAAAACCAATAGCTATTTATTGGTTTCGTCACACTACAAATAATACATATTTAAAGAAAAATATATCAAGATATTTATAAACATATTAGGGATCTGCTATAATTTAAAGAAATTGAAATTCTATAGTTTGAACCACTCGACTGAAGTTGGGAAAATAAATTAATGTATCATTACGCCTTTTATCCATTACTGGGTACCGTAGATAGTAGGCGCGGTGGCCGAGCGTGTTAAGGCACATCTCTTAGCATACTGTGACGTCACCCGAACCAAGGTTCGTCAGTTCGAATCCGCCTGCCGACAATGTGTGATTTGTCGTTAAATATAAAGAATACAGTTACATGTATTTATCACACTCGGGCGCTATAAGCCAGTCACTTATACGCCTTAAATAATCTGACTAAAGAAACCGGCAGTACGGCAGTGTAAAAACTGCGGCTCGGTGTGCCCGGCCCTTATGTTCCGAAACGGAATGACGGGATCATATATTACTGGGTACCATAGAAATCTGGACAGGTGATATATTTATGCATGGGAAGAGTGATTACCAGCCGTCAAATTACGGCTCCTAAAAGTTGTTATGGAGCAAGAATCATAGAGATAATTTTAATTTAATGAAAATTGTTTGTCGTCTGTGGAAATCGAACCCAGGTTCTCAAATCCACAGTTCGACTCGATACCACTGAGCCACATACCCTATGATGTTGTATATACAGGGTGATGAATCGAAACACGCACCATATCGTTTTTGATGCTATTTTAAAAATTTCCAATTAATAGCTTCCCTAATTATTTTACATCAAAAAATTTCTGTATTTGTTTGACTCTAATATTTATAATATTACTCTATTTGGAACAGGAAAAATTACGGAAATATGATATTAATTAAGAGTTTATTTAATTTAATACATTAAAAGGTTATTTATTATAATAATGACAAATAGGGGTAGGTGGCTCAGTGGTATCGAGTCTGCCTGTGGATCTTGAGAACTCTGGTTTGATCTCCACAGCCGACAAACAATTTTCACCAATTTAAATCTACCCCTATGGCTCTTCGTCCACTAATATCTTTAGGGACCGTGATTTGACGGCTGGTAACCTCACTTCACGCAAAACAATATATCACTTACCGAGATCTGCTTAGGCAGAGTACCACACACAGTAATGGGTAAAAGGCGTGATGATATATTTATTTATTTTATGACAAATAGCTGGCTCAGTGGTATCGAGTCGGCCTATGGATTTGAGAACCTAGGTTCGATTCCTACAACCGACAAACAATTTTCACCAATTTAAATCTACTCCTGTGAATTTCCCTCTACTAACATCTTTGGGGGCCGTGATTTGACGGCTGCTAACCGCACTTCACGCGGAGAAATATATCACTTACCTACATTTGCTACGGCCAGGTACCACACCCAATAATGAGTAAAAGACGAAATATATATTTTTTTTAAACAATAAATTTTAATTGGTACATTTGTTTTGTTATTTCATAGCATTGCTGAATTTAAGAAAATTCAATAAATATTTTCGTCGTTTTTCCGGATTCAGTTAGAAAGAAATATAAATATTAATGTTTAAAAAATGCTGAATTATTTTTTTATGTAAAATAATTAGAGAAACTAATAATTGAAAATACGAAATATACGTATATGTAAATGATTTAAAAATATTTGACACAAGTTAGTAAACTGTTAATCTTAATAGTGGTTATACTAATTGCATTCGTCATTAAACTTGTATTTAGTTCATTGTTCCACATTTACCTGCATTTACATGCCGTGTATCTTTTGTTTTTCCATAACCAGCATCCCTGATTAGTTTCGGATGTATCTATAATCAATGATACGCGTTGATATGACGCAGCCCAGCTGCTGCTGATGCTAATGGAAATGGAAACAGGTTTAAGAACAGTTAGATTTCGTAAAAACGGAAACGACCGTCAATGTGTGGCACGTCCGTTTTATTGTTTTCTGCTCAGTCGTTCACTGTTAGTTGGAGCCAGGGTCGATGAATGTCGTGTCAATCGTTTACAAGTTTTTGTAATATTTTCAATGGGTTATTAGCTATGGCCTTCGGTTTTTAATTTAGGCGATTTGACAAGTTTTTGTGATTGTAGGTAGTATGTGAAGGGTATTTGGAGTTAACTACATCAAACAAAAGAAAAATTTTGGTTATGGATCATCAGGTATTCACAAATCTCGCTAACTTCAATTTATATCAAAATATACGAATGTTAAACTGACAAGTAATACTACCCAACTGTCGCTCACCGATTTAAATGAAACTTGGCACACTAATAGAACTCGAAAAAAATATTGAACCCGTATTTTCTTTTCTTCCGGAAGTTGCTTTTTAGGCAGGGTTCGTAAATATCATGATATTTATAATAAATATCTAAATATCTGATATATAGGATATATATCAGATAAATATCACTTTTTGGATATTTATTTTTTAATTTTAGGTTTTGTACACATTTATTATCACAATAGGAAATACAAAATAAATTATTACTCCTAAATAAAAAATTAACATAGGTAATGAAAAAAAGTAAATATACATTGAATGGATACACAAATATTATATAGTACTAAGAATAGTAACAATATTTAAATAATCCTATATCCTAAATAGGGGCAAATCATCATCTTCTGATGAACTTCCTGAACATAGCGTTGCAGATAGACTCACTTGGCCAAATCCAATCTAAATTAGTTTTTTTTTGTAGTTTCTTTTTGGTTTAAATATTTAAACATAAAAACTAATTTACCGGCATTGTCGTTACCGAGACGATTACGTAATTGAGATTGGACAATGCCAAAAGTGGAGAAATATCGTTCCAGCCCTGCTGTGGCTGTTACAGCAGTGTGTAACTGTTCACATAGTTCAATAAATGTACTTTTATTTGGCCACTCTGACTCATTGATAGTTACACTTTTCCACCATATTAAAGGATTTGTATTTCTAAAATGAGTACCAAATAAAAATTTTGGAAATGGTTCAGACTTTGCCGTTAATGACATCACAAATGGCACACAATTTGGATTTATGTCGTTGATGTGAAGTTAGTCAAAAGCTAGTAAAGTAAGAATTTTCTTTAGAATATAATTTTAACAGAATTAATGAAAGTAATAATATTCTTTAGAATATAATTTTAACAGAATTAATGAAAGTAATAATACTGTATTTATTATAGACTATTTGATATTTTTATATAATGGATATATATCTTCGAACCCTGTTTATAAGTTAACTGAAGCACGAGAAAATTAATGCCGTTGAGCGCGTTTTCATATCACATTTAGTTTTTGAGATATAGCCTCGGAATAGTAGAAAAACTGAAAAATTCGAAAAATTTCACTTTTCCGGAGGCTATATCTCAAAAACTGAACAAGATATGCAAATGCGCTCAACGGCGTTGAATTCCCCGTGTCCGAATTGACTTATAAGCAAATTTTCATACAATTTTATGCAATTTAATATTTTTAATTATTTCCTAAGGGGTACCCCTTTGGTTTTTTCAGATTTTAATTCAATTTTCCCAAAAATCCTTAATCGTAGGATTATTAAAACGAAAATTTACATACATATGTATTTTGACCCACTGAATCCAGTGGTGCAATCTACAAATGCATATGACTTCTGGTTTTCGAGAAAATGTTAAAAAACAGCTTTTTGCGATTTTTTTGGCGGAAAATTGAAAAAAAATAAAAATCGCTGAAACTATGTTTATAAGTTAACTGAAGCACGAGAAAATTAATGCCGTTGACCGCGTTTTCATATCACATTTAGTTTTTGAGATATAGCCTCGGAAAAGTTGAAAAACTGAAAAATTCGAAAAATTTCACATCTCCGGAGGCTATATCTCAAAAACTATTTGATATTTTTATATAATGGATATATATCATTGCAAAAATATGACGATATATATCAAAATAAATATCATGATATATATCGATCGATATATATCTTCGAACCCTGTTTTTAGGGGTACAAACCATCCTTGAAAAGTGGTAAAGCAAGAATCGCCATAAATGAAATTAAATAATACCAGAATATTACGCGTTCAACATTGGTTACCCAGGGGTAAAAAATAGATTCAACGACCCCAAAAACCCCCGAGTAACTAGTTTTGAACCTAAAACTCTATTTTAGTTGAATATCGTAATTTTATCCCCCCACCCCCTTTTTAATCCCTTAAAAAAGTACATATGATCAAAATGACCCTGAAAATAGATTTTGGCGATCTCAAAAATCCCTGAGTAACCAATGTTGAACGCGTAATATTTTGGTATTATTTAATTTCGTTTATGGCGATTCTTGCTTTTACCACCTATCCGGGATAATTTGTACCCCTAAAAAGCAACTTCCGGAAGAACAAAAAACAGGGGTTTAATATTTTGTAGAGTTCTATTACTGTGCCAAGTTTCATTTAAATCGGTGAGTGACAGTTGGGTAGTGTTACTTCTCAATGGTATCGAGTCGGCCTGTATATTTTGAGAACCCTGGTTCGATCCTACAACCGACAAACAAAACAATTTTCATCACATTTAAATTACCCTTATGGCTCTTCCTCCACTAACATTATTAGGGGACGTGATTTGACGCCAGGTAATTTCACTGCACGTGCATACATTAATTATTTGCTTTGGCAGAGTGCCACACCCAATAATGAAAACATGCGTGATGATATATTTATTTATTTTATATAACATTTTTCTACTCCCTTTATTAAAATGTCATTTAACGTACTGGTTTCCATGACGATAAATAACATCTTAGTCACATGTTGTCAATTCGTGGCTTCGAACGTTTTAGTCACGGCTTGAGATATTAAGCACATGGTCTGGACTCACCCAGCCGTATTGTGGTAACTCATATAATTCTTAACCTGACTGGAATTTGAACTCGAGATTAGTGGATTCAAATTCCATATCGCTACCTACACCACCATACTGTATTATTGTCCTTTATGTCCTAATTTCTGAATGTTTCCTTTCATAAATAAAAACAACTTCAAAAAGACATAAAATCACAAAAGAAATAATGATACTTAAACATTAAAAACCATTAAAAATATTATATGAAAGTTCCGTATGACATAACAACATATAACCTCTTTTACAAAAACCACAAACCATCCTTGTAGCATGATTCACCATCTAACAAAACACAAAAAACCCATTCGTGCACAAGTGCATATTCCAAACATGTTCTCTCTAACCACAACTAACATCGCTCGCCACAACCTAACACAACACTCAGGTATTCGACTGATTCACTTTCAATACAAACCAACCAACACAAGACGAAGAAGAAGAAGACGTGCTTGTTGGACTGTTAATAGTTGATAGCACCGGTATAATTAAACACAAGAACAAGAAGATGACGATGAGGTTTGTTACCGCTACGATAGATCTTAGAATCTTAGATGGATGGTTAGGTTTCTTTGTTTTGAATGAGAATAATATAATTATTTATTTATTTGATTCTGTGAACGACAGGAACTTAATAACAGTATTTTAAAGTTAATTTTTTTTATGACAGAAAAATTCGGATGGCGCCTGGATTCGAACCAGTCATAAAAATTTAACTTTAAAATTATCTTTATTACTGTACGTTCAGTCGAAGTCATATGTTAAAAATTAGTTACAGTAGTTTGTTGGGGAATTCGAACCCTGGGTGCACACGTATTTTTTTGATATAAGTTGTTAGCGAGATTTGAACTCATGGCTTGTAGTTTGCAAGAAAACTTTTTAGGATTTGGAATGTAATATAATGATTGCAATTTGTATTTTTCTTATTAAATACACCCATACCTCGCATTACGGCTTAGATACGTTCCACGAAACTTGGCCGCAAAGCGAAAAGCCGTTTAAGGAATCAATCAATTCTAATACAAATTCATACAAATTCAATGGAAAAAAGTTTTTTTGCCGTTATAGCGAAACATTTTAGGCCGTCAATCTAAAACGTACCTTAATTGAAAAGGGCCGTTATAGCGATATGCCGTATAAAGAGCGGCCGTATAGCGAGGTATGGGTGTAGTATATTAAAGAACGAGTTTTATAAAATATGTTTTTTCGCACGTGTCCAAGTTTAGAAAACTCACCTGCCGAGCCGTTTTCTAAAGGACAAGTGCGATAAAATGAGTTATTTACACTATTTTACGACTTTTATAAATTAAAATTTTAAAAAATCTGCGATATTTTAAACCAAATCAAATTAATGTAATTTGTATATGTAATGGGGTAGGTGGCTCAGTGGTATTGAGTCGGTCTGTGGATCTTGAGAACCCTGGTTCGATCCCCACAGCCGACAAATAATTAAATCTACCCCTGTGGCTTCTCCACTAACATCTTGGAGGGGGGGGCGTGATTTGGCGGCTGGTAACCGCACTTCACACGCATAAATATATCACTTACCGAGATCTGCGTCGATAGAGTGCCACACTCAGTAATGGGTAAAAGGCGTGATGATATATTTATTTATTTTTGTATATAAAATGTTGTGGTTGGTAACTGTTATTGACATTTATGTACTTCAGTTTGACAGATTGGAAACTTTCTTTAAAAATTCATATACCTTCTCCATAGGTTTTCTGTAAATTTAAAAGGAAATAAATAATTAAATCCTAATAATGTTCCAAATTGCAGAGTAAAAGTTTTCGTTGGGATAATTATTTAGCCATAAAATTAATTCATTATTATTTTACTGCATTGGAAGAACATAAAAATAGTCTTAAACCGAATTGGTTGATATCGTGAGTCTGGTTCGTGGTCTTATACTTTTCCAAATCGTTTTCTAGATAATTGCTTTTTGGGTATTTTATTACTAATTACAAAATTGATTTATTTGTGTGTTGTCTTTTTATATTTTTATGGTCAAATAATTACATTAAAAATGAGTACCTAAAACGAATTAAAATACATAGGTAATTAATTATTTTTTATGGACCTATTTAGAATGTACTTTAATTTATTGCCGCAAATTTTATGAGATTACCTTTTTAATTAATAATAATTGTTAATTTGCAGGTACTGTAACTATTATTCTGAAATCTATAGATATATTTGGTGTTACCCTTAAATAGAATAAATAAATGTTGCAGATTTTGCTATAAACTCTAGCTCCCCTCTATTGTAATTGAGATCAAGTTCCTGTATCATAACTACTTAAATTATGATACTGTTTAATGTCCATAGCACTTTATTGGACTAGTACGATAAAATAGTAATATTGAACTGCTGTCAAAGCCAAAATAATTATTATACCTAAATAATTAATTACTTTGTATTTAATGCAATGTCTTATACTTCTTTTCAGAATATTTTAAGTTCTGACACATTTTAAATAATTTTTCCCCATTTTTTGTCAAATTTGTAAGTTTAATTAGCTATTTATGAAACTAGTAAGGTAATAACCTTATTTCCTTACTAGTTTCATACAATATGTTTTCTACTTCTGTTCTAATAAATACGAACGAGCATTTTTAAAATTATGAAATTTTGATATATTAATGACAGTTATAAATTCAAAAAATAAAAGAATAACACATCAGAATTCGTCTACCAAGATATCTTATTTTTTTGTATTGCTATGTTACCTCATTATTTCACTAGTTAAATAATGCAGTTCATTACCTAACTCAAATAAGTGAAATAAAACGTCTATTTCCTACCGGAAGTAGAAAAAATTATAAATATTATTATGAAACAAAGGCAATAACAAAGCACACTTTGAGATATAATTAAGTTTTTTACATTAACATGTGCATAATGGAAGTTTATGTACTTGTTACATAAATAACTATTAAATAAACCTAGATCTCAATTTTCTATTTACAGCTTGGTATGTCCATAAAAATTGTAGTTCATTTTCATCTGTTTGTACTGTAAATTTTACGACACATAATTGCATTTTACAGTAAAATAATAATAATAATGAATTCCGCACATAATTGTTTTGGTTTATGTTCAGTTTTGCTCCACTAAAAATTGTAGTATAAACTTCGCTCAAATATATTTTTCTACTTCCGTTATTAAAATGTCATTTAACGTACAGGTTTCCATGGCTCTAAATAACATCTTAATCACATGTTGACAATCCGTGGCTTCGAACTTTTTAGTCACGGCTTGAAATATTAAGCAGGAGGCCGTGATTCGAAGGCTGGTAACCGCACTTCCCGGGAAGAAATATATCACTTACCGAGATCTGTTTCGGCAGAGTGCCACGCCTAGTAATGGGTAATAGACGTGATGATATATTTATTTATTTATTTAAAATTTAACTTTCGGTGGCCATAAAACGTTATTTTTAAAAAAAAAGTATCTACTATAAAATACAATAAAACCCAAAATCATTTTCCACCATCAACATCTGACCGACAATCCATATCATTCACCTCAATTTAAAACAAAACAAAGGTCAAAATCAGAGCCTACAATTCGTATCCGTAAACTACACAAGTGAACAATGGCCACAGGGCCGGCTTTACGCAACACTCGTTTCATAGCCAGAGATACGATCGCAAATCACAAATATACAGTTTCGTGACAATATCCATCTTATCCGCGCGCACGCTTACACGAAATTACGTTAGCTATTGTTGCAATCCGGGCTGTGTCGAATCAATCGCGATGATTGATTATCTATTGTTGATAGGGGACAATTGACGGTTTGATTGGTTGTATAAGTGTGGCCAACTTAGATTAAAGATAAATCTACTATACAGGGTGTTTCACAACACCTTTTTCAAATTTCACAAAATAAATAAATAAATATCTCATCACGCCTTTTACCCATTACTGGGTGTGGCACTCTGCCGAAGCAGATCTCGGTAAGTGATATATTTCTTCGCGTGAAGTGCGGTTACCAGTCAAATCACGGCCCCCAAAGATATTAGTGCAGGGGGAGCCTCAGGGGTAGATTTAATTTGGTGAAAATTGTTTGTTGGCTGTGGGGATCAAACCAGGGTTCTCAAGATCCACAGGCCGACTCGATACCACTGAGCCACCTACCTCATAAATAAATATATCATCATGCTTTTTACCCATTACTGGGTGTGGCACTCTGCCGTAGCAGATCTCGGTAGTAATATAAGTATAAAGATGTTAGTAATAGGGAAACCACAGGGATAATTTGAATGTGGTGAAAATTGTTTGTTGGTTGTGGGAATCGAACCCGGGTTCTCAAATCCACAGGACGACTCGATACCACTGAGCCACCAATAATGAATAAACCAGCATAACGACATATTTATTCTATTTTTTTGTCATACCACATGACATAATGGCTGGTAGCACAAGCTTTGTTTTTGCCTGTTTTGAGATCAGTGTATTTGAGTGTTTTAGTTATCTCTAACATGTTAAAACCGTGCTCTTAGAACATCCAAAAACAGAGCTTGTGCTACCAGCCAATAAATTTATGACAGACAAATCTTCTTCTTTCCGGGCAGAAATTTTAACCGCTATACCACGTCACCTATGTACGAAGTATGACGTCAACCGAATTCTTCTGTCATAGTGTCTAACGCAGCATTGTTCCCAAGACTCCTATATAATAGATATTTAAAACGGGTTTCGTCTGCAACGACATATCTTCTAATTTAAACGAAATTTACAACGAAGTAATTGTTTGTCATAATATGACATGACTTGAAAGTACAATAAAATTTAAAGTTAAATTTATGACAGAAAAATAGGGACGGCAAGCAGAAGGTCCCTGATTTGAATCCAGGCGTCACCCGAATTTTTCTGTCATAAATTTAACTTTAGATATATTTATTTATTCTTGTTAATTGATTTGTTTTATGTGTTGAGTGATTTGTATTTGTTTTGGTGTGATGTGTGAAGAATGGCGGTAAATATGACCAGACAAGATTAAGCTTAGTTTTAAAGAATGAACGTGTCATGTGAGTATAGTTATGGTTGTGGTGTTTAGCTCTTGGGCTCTTAGGTTGCGGTTAAATATCGGTGCTTGTCAATGAATGTGGGTGACTAAGTACATATACTTAATGACGTCATTTCTTAAGAAGGAAATCGCTAAATGGAATACATCCTTTACGGAGCTCCACCTACAGACAACTTTCTACGTTTGTTTTTATTCACTAATAGTGAAAATTTGTGTTTGTTTAATATTTGCTTTACAGTAATTTAAAATATCTTAAACGAAGCATATAATTAAGAAATGAATTGCAAACTGTTATGTTACAATAATATGCCAGTAGCCAGTAGCAAGTAATTAAAAATGCATTTATTTCGCATTTTAAAGTAAATTAATTTAACATAATTTGCACTTATATATCAACATCTATTTATATGCTTCCTGCGAAGAATTTTATCCCACGCGCATTTCTACGCGACCTACCTTTTTCATTTTGCATTGTGTAATGACGTTTGATTTATATTTGTTGCAAAATTCATTTTTAATTATACAATTCTACAAATACATGTATGTTAAAGTTACGAGTTAACATATTATGTTACGAGTATGTCATTTAATTTTTAGTCTTCTATAAATACCAAATTTAATATTACATTATTTATTTATTTGTGCTATTTTGTACAACAGATACTTGTGGTGGAATTCTGTGAAAAATCTATAAGTTTATAGATCCGTAAATCTGTTAATAATGAACAAAATCACTTTAATATTTGTTGATAAGTTTCATTACGATTTAAATCAAACCAACTCTGATTTGTTCAGGTCTTTAGACAAGTTGAATGATTTTATGCAAATAGCAAATAAAATATAATTATTGTGTTGATTAAAGCGATATATTAATTACAACAATATTATGCAAAAAGGTTAAGTTTACGAACTCGATTTTAAAATAAATAAATACATATATCATTACGTGTTTTACCTATTACTGGGTGTGGCACTCTGTCGTAGCAGTTCTCGGTAAGTGATATATTTCTTCGTGTGAAATGTAGTTACAAACCTTTGACTAATATAATCTTACAGTTTATTTATTTTCTTTCTAAAATAACTGATAGCAATGCATTTGCCACGAAAGTTATTCAAACTTCATTTATATATCTTTCTATATGATAAAGTAGATCATATATGTGAACGTCCGTCAGTACGGTAGTGTGGATAGCTATACGGAATTCGAATCCGGAGATCCCGAGTTCGAATCGCACTCAAGCTAAAAATTATATTAAAAAATAAAACTATCACACTGCGGCTCGGTGAGTGCGGACCCCCTGTACTGTAATTGGGATTAAATTCCTGTTGTACAGCGTAACATAAATAAATAAACTCCGCTGTTTGAGATTCACATTTTCTTAACTATGATATCGCAAAATTTTTAAAAAATCATTACGGGTAAATGAATATCAATTAGACTGTTTTCAATTTAGATGAAATTTCATTAAAAAAATTTTAAAAAACTAGTGGAGGACCCTTCTTTCACCACATGCCGTAACAGATCTCGATAAATGATATATTTCTTCGCGTGAAGTGCAATTACTAGCTGTCAAATCACGGCTCCAAATATGTCAATGGACGGGGGCCACAGGAGTAGTTTTTATGAGAAAATTCTTTGTCATCTTTGTCACTGAGCCACCTATAACTCATTTGTTTATATACAGGGTGTTTCACAACTTAGAGCAAAAAATTAAAGGGTATATTCTGTACGACGTGCTGATCATGAATCAAAAAGAATTTTTTTTTTAATCGCAAAACTATTTTCCATGTTTCCCAGTCCAAAATTTTTCGTTGCCACTGCCACTGGGTGGATGATTATGTTAAAGTTATTGATTAAATAAAATTTTATTATAAATAACTGCTAATAATTGAATTGTGTAATTATTCTTTCGTAGTTGATACCTACTTCATTGTTTATGTTTAATAGGAAAGCAAATGCAGTGCAGTACTACAAAAAATGTTTTATGTTAACAACCCTTAATTTTTCGAATTTAAAAAAAAAATCATGATCAGCACGTCGTACAGAATATACCCTTTAATTTTTTGCTCTAAGTTGTGAAACACCCTGTATAATAGCATTTAACTTTTTTTATTATTCGGTACAGCATTGTTGAACAGTTTATGTTCACTAACGCAGAGTGGTTGTACGCGGTTATTTGTTGGAATTTGAATCCATTTATAAAACAAGTGTAGAAACAATTAAATGAAAACTACTAAATATGTTTGAGAGGCACTGTTTTATTGCAGAAACTTACATTAATTCTATAGTAGGTAAATACATACCTATTGTATTTTGAAAGTAACTAGCCTATATCCGTTTGTAACCAATATTATAGTCTTTCGAAACAATTGATTTGCAAATTTAAAATTACTATTCCTTTCGCATACATTTACATTATGAAATTACTATTTTTATTATTTATTTTAACATTAATTGTATATAGGCTGATTTGATACCACTGGACCATTTACCCCATATAACTTTTATAATAGAGTAGAATATTAGAGTTCAGTTATTAATATTTGTTTACCTAGATACAGAAAAGGTTATAAGTCAGCCTTGTATCCAGAAAGTCATATCTTATAATATAAGTTTGAACTAAAATTGAACGCTGTACGACACCTCACAAAATTTGTATCATTTATTTATTTATGTTATGCTGTACAACAGGAACTTAATTCCAATTACAGTAAATCAGTGGTTTCCAAACTTTTTCTCTCAGCGACCCTTTTTTCCGTAAAAATATTGTTGCGCCCCTCTCATTTTTTATAACAGCCTAACTTCAAAAATCGTAAATAATTTATTTTATAGAATATAAAAAAATGAGTACTATAAACAAATATTGTTATTATATAAGATATTTGTTATAACAAATCTTTTTCTTAACCTAAAATTATGTTTATTACAATATAATAATAGAACAAAATAATGTAACAACATTTATAAACATAAAATTGTAATAAGATTGGAAATTATATTTAATTTAAATTAGGCATATTTAATACAATATAATCATAATTTTTGAGTGTGCTGAATGGGCGCTTGTTTTTCAGTTTCTCGAACCGGGGAGTCATTGAAGATATCGCCACTCGCAATTCTTTTTCAGCGAATAATCGAGTTCGAAATTTTGTCTTTAAAACAGCTACAGCGGAAAACCCTGTTTCACACAAATAAGATGTTACTAAACGTAATAACATTTCTAAGGCTTTGTTTGTTAAACTAGGGATATTTTACTGCGAGCGCGAGTTAGAAACACGTGTATGCTATGATGTGAATGGAGAATGTGTTCATAAGCTTCAATTTTATTTTTATATAGCGCGCCCGCCTTGAAACAATCTCGAGCCCCCCTAAGGGGGCGCGCCCTACAGTTTGGAAACCACTGCAGTACATGGTCCGCACTCACCGAGCCGCAGTGTGATGGTTCATATATTTTTTTAGCTTGAGTGAGATTTGAATTCCGTATCACTACCCACATCACCGTACTGACGGACATCATATGGCATGCTAATGCCTGGTTTTATAAAGGACAAAATAAATTTACTTTCACATTATTTAAATGTATTTAAATTAATAAATATGAATGAATTTTATTTATTTTATGACATATATAATACTACTGTCAAAATTTCGAGTGTCATTTAAGTAGATGGCTCAGTGGTATCGAGTCGGCCTGTGGATCTTGAGAACCCTAGTTCGATCCCTACAGTCGACAAACAATTTTTACCAAATTAAATCAGCCCCTGTGGCTCCTCCTCCACTAATATCTTTGGGAGCCGTGATTCGACGACTGGTATCACTTACCAAAATCTGCTTAGGCAGAGTGCCACACCCAGTAATGGGTAAAAGGTGTGATGATATATTTTTTTTTTTTATTTAAGTGAATAAATTTTATTTACTTTCAAAGTAACATAATAAAACAAATAATTATATCAAATAGTGTCATAGTATTTATCATTCTTGCAAAACGCCCTAGAGCATAACAATTAAACATGCACAATTAGAACAAAGACGAATTACACTAATGACAGCTAGTGACATCATTTTTTTGCTCGTCAAACAACTAGTTTCTTAGTTTCTAAGCGCCGAAAGTTAGTCAGCCGCTCTACTTACTGTTGGCTAAACAAAACTTTTTCTCAAGGCCGCAGACTCATATTTTATTTGAACTAGAGAGCAGGGGCGGATTCAGACTTCGAATTAGGGGGTGGTCATGGAGTGAATTCTGTCTCCGGGGGGGGGGGGGGGCTGCCCATCTTCTAAATATAAAATACATTTGTATTTGCTCATATTATATTTCTGCTTTAAATAATTTTTACAATCACTTTAAATCACATTAAATCGTCTTTGGAATCGCATTAAATTATAAACGGTTCTTCGAAAGAATACAAACATTATTGAAATAGAAGTTGATTTTTTAAGTGCAAATGTCGGTAGTGACATACTAGACTAGGTCTTAAATAGAATACCTCTCCCATCTGCGGGTCGAAATAATATCCCCACAAAATATTGGTTTTTGGCTATTTATTAGAATAATAAATCAAACAATAGTTCTTAATTATCTTAGAATTTTCAGTTCTTAGATAATATTTTCTATTTAATTTGTTTAACAAATTGAGTTATCGTAAATAATGACATCATTATTATGTATTAGGGCCAACATTTAAAAAAAGACCATGCTTAGGGGGGGTCATGACCCCCATGACCCCTCCCCTGGATCCGCCACTGCTAGAGAGCCCCACAAGTGTAATTAGCAAATACTATTGCGTCACAGTCATTTGTAGTCGTCGTATGCAAGCCGACAATTGTGACTGACTTGAATGGAATGAATTATTTATAGGTTAGAATGGTTAGATTATATTTGGTGTTGTTATTTACAGATATGCAAGAACTTATACACGTATCTCATTTAAATGCGGTAAGAATATTCTTCTGCAATGCGCAACAGTCTACGAGTTAATTAAAATAAATTTGTCTTGGGTATTACATTGACGAATTAAAAAATAAGCGTATCGTAAATTGACAAATTGTCTAAGATAGAGACAGAGTGAGTCATTGTCATTTCCTTTGAACCTTTGAATGACATTCAGAAGTGAGTAGTATGTCATAAGGTCGTTACTACTGAACTAGAACATTAGTTGACCGGGCAAAATAATATGGCATTTAGGCATTTACACTTTCATAGCTAGTTACCATATGTAAATATAAATATACACTGATAATTGAGATTGGGAAGAATGTTGTAAGAAGAGTGGAAATAAGTCAGTTGAGATGGTTTGGTCATGTAGAACGTATGTCGAATGACAGATTGGTGAAACAGGTGTATGTTGGTGAAATTGAGGGTGAAATTTTGCGTGGACGGCCTAGGAACAAGTGGATGAATATGATTGAAGGGTTGTTGCGTGAGCGAAAGATTCTGAGCGTGAAGAATAAACGAGCTTGTATGAAAAGAATTATGAATGTGGTTGAAGCAAAAGTGGTGAGTCAGGATAGGAATGTTTGGAGAAAATTAATTGCGGGATAAATATGATGCGTATGATTCTTGATTTTAGATTCATTGGTTAGATGTTTCGAGTGTTTACCTGCAATTGTGTGGAGACCATCTTCAGAAACAAGCGCAGTGTATACTAGCGAATGGATGAATGTTTGTTGTGGATGGATTTTGGTTGTGAGAAAAGAAAGAGTTTGTATGGAGGAAGTGTAAATGTGGTCGAATCGGGTATCGTGTGTCAGGATGAGAATGTTGACGGGTTCGTGCTACCCCATTTAATGGGATATAGCGTGATGTTATGTATGTATTTATGTATAATTTATTAGCACTAGGGGTAGGTGGTTCAGTGGTATCGAGTCGGCCTGTGGATCTTGAGAACTCTGGTTTGATCTCCACAGTCGACTAACAATTTTCACCAAATTACATCTATCCCTGTGGATCCCCCTACACTAACATCGTTGGAGGGCGTGATTTAACAGCTTGTAACCGCACTTCATGCGAATAAATGTATCACTACCGAGATCTGCTACGGTAGAGTGCCACACCCAGTAATGGATAAAAGGCGTGATGATATATTTATTTTATTTATTTATTTAGTTAGAAAATATAAACGTAGACCCAATTTATTTATTTATTTATGCTACTCTGTGCAATAGTAACTGTCGGGCAATTTGATGAAAATAGTCTAATTTTGATATTTGAATTTAAATGATATTAATATTATACAGTTTTTTTTTTTAAGTAAATACTTAATTATTATAAATCAAATTAAATTATAAACAGAAAAATGTATATATTTTTTTAGTCCGTTATATAAAGAATGTTACCTGAAACTGACAGGAAAATAAACACTTGACTCAGGAAAGCTTTGCTTTGCATGCCTAGTCAGGAAAATAACATATTGCCTGCCTAGGCAGGTAATGAAAGAAACGTGAGTGTCTAGTTACTTAGCAACATAAAATACTGACTGAATATGTAAGTCAAATATTTCTTTTAATTTAAATTAATTTAAAATATGTATTATTTGTTTATACCAAGCGTTAATGAGGCAGTTCATATATATTTTTATCTTGAGTGAAACTCTAATTCTGGATTTTCATATTCGAATGGCGTAACGCTAAATCACACCACTGTACTGCCGGACAATCCATAAAGTAATCATAAAAAGTGCGCTCGTGCGTTGCTAAATTTTGATAAATCATTTACATCCCACCTCACGTCAAACAATACATTTCTGTGTAATACATAATTTAACTATAGTTTGTAAAATATTAAATCGAATGATTGACATTAATGTTTCATAAGTTTTTCGTTCAAAGAAAAGTATAAGATGTGACAGCAGTGCAACTTTATATTACAAACTTGAATAGAATAATCATCAAATGATATAAATTAGTTATTTACTTTGCAAGACTGTTATACAGAAATTTACAGGCGAGTGTGTGAGAGCCTGTAAATTTCAGATAACGGTCGAGTATTGTACAATGTTTTATGGGCATTTGAAGCGCTATATATGTATATTTATGAAAATTAATTGCAATAGTATAACGCAATAACTAAAATGTTCAATCCAGATGGACTTTAAAAATCTGACAGATTTTGTTTAATCGTAAGATATGTAAGTGTCAAACGTTCCAAATAAGATATGTTATCATGATAACCAATACGTTAAAAGTCTTGTAATTCCTAGAGACAGAGTTAAATAAACAGTTCTTGCCTATTCAAATGCCCATAAAATATATTTTCGTAACACATGCACAAGAAACACGTTCTTATTCCCTAATTTTAGAGAGAGAAACACTGCTTTTCTCCCTTAGGGAGAGAAACAATGTGGTAGGATGTTTCTCTCCCTAGGTAGCATATTTCTCTCCCTAGGGAGATGTTTCCTAAGTAACTAGTTACGCTACCCACATTTGACATTTGTCCCGATAAGACGGTAATTTTTGTGCACGAAAAGTATAATATGCTTCACGGGAGGGCGCGATTATCCCTTGTGTAAAGTTGGCTAACCTCGACTTCAGCTCGAACATTCGGTCCTCACTTACGTCTCGGTTTGCCAACTTCACACGCGGGAATAATCGCTTATTTCCCTCCCTGGATGCATAACATACTATAATCTCTGTGATTGAATTCTGTGAAATGTTTTATGAATGTTGTGTTTGTATTGTAGAGGGTCGTGTGGAGGTGTCGCGCGAGAACAAGTTCCTGTCGGCGCTAGCGCCAGGCAAGGTGCTAGGAGAACTAGCCATCCTGTACAACTGCAAGCGCACAGCTACCATCAAGGCGGACAACGACTGCAAATTGTGGGCCATCGAGCGACAATGCTTCCAGACCATCATGATGCGCACCGGCCTCATCCGGCAGGCCGAGTACACCGACTTCCTCAGGAGGTAAGACGAACACATATGCCCAAAACTACCTCATGTAGATTAGTGAAAAGGCTCCAAAAATCCGTGTTTGAAATGTCGGAATGAAACATTTTGTTTATTAACTCAATGATATTACAAAAGTATTTATAATGATACAGAGATACAAAACAACAACGTAATTTCTCAGCGTCTCTAATTGTACTCATGGTGACAACTGTCTCTTCCTATCAAAAGTTCCTGTCACTACACACACTAAAAGTCCCTGTTCTATACACTTTTTTACCGAATTCATCTCGTCTACTTAAATTAAAATAAAATATTGATATCACCCTGAGTCAGTCATTTATTTTTTGGTATATCTTTGTACAGTTACCATGGTGATACATAACAATTTCTAAATTACGTACTTTTAAACATAAAATAGTAAGAATGTTTCGAATCGAAAATCAGATTCATCTTCAGCTTGTATGTAAGTAAAATCATACAAAAATATTCAAAAGGACACTACTCCAAAAAGTAACTATCAGTAAACACGAGGTGACATAATTAAGAAAATACGAGTCTTGATACAAGCTTTCCTAGACAATTTGTAAAGATATAATTTTAGCAACATAATACGATCAAAAAACAATTAAAAAGTAAGAACTTACTATTCTAATAAGTAGATTCATAAAACAGATTAGCTGCTAATACCATTTTAGTCCCAACTTTAACTGCGTTTTAAAATAAATAAATATATCATCACGCCTCTTACCCATTACTGGGTGTGGCACTCTTCCGTAGCAGATCTCGGCAAGTGATATATTTGTTCGCCGCGTGAAGTGCAGTTACCAGCCCTCAAATCACGGCCCCCAAAGATGTTAGTGGAGGGAGAGCCACAGGGGTAGATTTCAATTTGGTGAAAATTGTTTGTCGGATGTGGGGATCAAACCAGGGTTCTCCAGATACACAGGCCGACTCGATACCACTGAGCCACCTACCCTACAGTGTTTTTAATTTAGAATAATTATGGCATCAAGGATAAAATACAATCTAATGTGACGTATGAAGCACTAACTATAATTCTAAATTAATAGACTTATGTTTTATAATAGCTCTAATTAATATCAATTCGAAATTAAATTAGATAAACAATTTTCACCAAATTAAATCTACCCCTGTGGCTCCCCCTCCACTAATATCTTTGGGGGCCGTAATTTGACGACTGGTAACCGCACTTCACGCGAAAAAATATATCACTTACCGAGATCTGCTTACGGCAGAGTGCCACACCCAGTAATTGGTAAAAGGCGTGATGATATATTTATTTATTTTATGAATCAGGCCGTAAACAAATATTTTGTTGTATTATGAAGCATTATCTTGAAGTAATTGACAGCACAATTTTTTGTGAGTGTAGAAATTTCTTAAAGTTAGTATTGAAGCACCAAGTTTTATGTGCCTTTTAAAAACTTATCAATTTTAAGTGATTCATAAGTGAAACTATCCACTCGCATCTTGTAAGATTTAATATGATAATTAAAGATTCCATGCTTCCAGCAAGATGCAAGAAAAATCTAATGATGTTTTAAAAATATAATGATAGCTGTGCGGCGGCATCTTTAATGTCAGGTTGAACATGAAAAACACGAACACTGTGTAATTGAAAAACCCCACGTTAACAACCAGGACGAGATGTTGTCAATTATCTACTTGTTTACCTATCTACCACGCTACCACCATGCTCTTTGGCGGTGGCGGTCTCTGTATCTGCGTAACTAGTTCACAACCTTTACATATGCTAAAATATATCTTTACAAATTTTTAAAATTTTTTTATAGACAGCACATTACTTCCTTGTACGCGTATTATACTATGCCTACATATTTTTTTATTGCACATATTTGATGTAATTTGACATTGACATTAAATTTATAATTTTTGTCTTATTTTTTGTTCTAATCCGTAGCAAACTTAATTACAAAAAATCTGATGTGGACACCACATGACTTCTTTGTACGCGTATTAAACTATAGGTATTTTTTTAATTGCACATATTTGACATTAAATCTTTTATTTTTTGTTCTAATCCATAGCAAACTTAATTTTTTTTTAAATAAAAAAATATATAATATTTCAATTTAGATATCTCGTTTATGCAAAAAGCTAATTTAAAAATTCTTAATGTGCTAGACGCAGAATTTAATTCTCTAAAACTTTTATTTGCAGCATTTATTTCTAAAATTAAAATAATACAATTTTTTTCAAGGAAAACTGTTAGCAGCTTCATGTAATGTATCACTTCCGGTTAGTTCATTTTAACCAAAATCTATTATGTTATTTCCATTGATATAGTAGTCTTATATACCAAATTTGAAAAGTTTTGGATTATATTTTAATATAGTTTTTCATTAAAATCTATTATAGTCTTCAAGTAAAGTACAACTTCCGGAAGTTATATAATGACCAAAAATGCAGGTGCACAACTAGATGTTATAACAGTCCTAAATACAAAATCTCAACTTTCTACGGCTTACCGTTTTTAAGTTATGCGAGATACATACGTACAGACGTCACGATGAAATTAGTCAAAATGGATTCAGGGATGGTCAAAATCGATATTTCCGCTGAAATTTGAAAACCTAAAAATTTTGCGATTACAATACTTTCTTTGATTAAAACAATTATACTGGACTTGCATTGTCTTTATTAGTTTGAACAAATTGTACACAAAATATTTTACAACGTTTCTAGTTTTGTAATATCACTCGTCTTCAGGTCATCTTCATTATCACCTGAAGACGAGTGTACATCATTGTCTGCAAACTTCAAACAAATACTTTCTTTACTTCGTACAAGGAAGTAAAAAACAAGATAACATTCCACAGACAAAATATATACAGTCGATCAAATGCAACTTAAAAGAAAATTATTTGCATATTGTAAATTATAAATCTTTTAATTTTAGTGCCCTAATTAATTGTTCATGAATCGACAGTAGTGCTGCAGTAAAAACTACAAATTTAATATCTAAAAATTAAGTTAAAAGTCTGTATATATTTTGTCTATGATATTACGCTGTTCTATCAAATTGGGTAGCACAAACCCTTGAAATATTTGCTGAAATGTCAATAATGATTTCTTTTCAAATAATGTAAAACTAGCTCCTTCACTAACATATTGGAGGATACTGATTTTTCAGCTGCTAACTGAACTTTCTGAGATCTGCTACGACAGAGTATCACACCCTAGTAATGGATAAAATGCGTGATGATTTATTTATTTGAAATTGTGTTTTCAGTGTGCCAATCTTCAAGGACTTGGCCGAAGACACACTGATCAAGATCTCAGACAGCCTGGAGGAGACGTTCTACGCAGAAGGCGACTACATCGTCCGACAGGGCGCCCGTGGCGACACATTCTTTATCATCAGCAAGGGTCGCGTCAAGGTCACCATGAAACAACCCAATTCTGGCGAAGAGAAGTACATCCGCACACTGGGCAAGGGTGACTTCTTTGGCGAGAAGGCTCTACAGGGGTAAATATTACACTAACTATCACTGATCGAGTTTAATGTTTTACTAAGTTAATCTTAACTGATAACAACGTAAGTTATATGTATTCTTCTTGATTTAATAAGAATTTGTAGCATAATTATTACAACTTCTGTTTAGTAAATAAAAGTTCGTGAGTTCAAATCTCGCAGACTTTAATTTATGTCGACAAAAATACGTTTGTATCTGAATGATTCGGATTCTACTATAAAACTGCGTACACACCTATTAAATTAGAAAATAATAGAAACATCTTAAACTTGCGATCTAAATTACAATTAATACCACCGAAAGGGAATTAGTAAGAAATTAGTGTAAAGAATTGTGAAAAGAAACATAGATAAACAATAATACAAACATTGAATCCTAATAGTTAGATCTCCTGTAATTGGGATTAAGTTCCTGTTGTGCAGAGTAATAAATAAATAAAACAGGATTATTATATCAGTAACATGACAGCCAAAACAGTAATATTAGAAATATTTAATATTAGTTTAACATTTATAAATAATTATTTTGCAAAACCTGTTTCTTTTGATTCATAAAACGAAAGTAAATAATTTTATTTTTTTACATTTTGTTATATATCCGTAATCTATTCATAAGATTTGAAACGTACTGTATTCAGTTGAAAGAATAGGTGTCGTTCATGCATATCTGATGTAATCTAGAGACGAATTTATTTTATAACAACTTGCTGCTGAATTTGTTTAAAAAAGTGTAGCTAATCCTAAATTTTTGTTTAGTTACACTTCTTCTAATCCAGTAAAAAATATTAATCTAATCTAAACTATGTTCAAAAAACAAATTGGTCGCATTATAAATTTGAGGTTTATTTAAATTTTTTTTGAGAAAATAAATTTGATTAAGACGAAAATGTTATTTTGATAAAAATAAAATTAAAATAATTCCTTTACAGATTGGATTTCATGGCTTTAATAGTATTTTTTTATGAAATGAAGGTAATTACGACGTTTATAATCTTGTTTGATTCATTTTCAAGTCAGAATACAAAATAGTTTCGTACAGGAAAAGTTACATTTTAAAATAGTAAAAATCTACAGTAGTAATTATTCCTGGAGTTTAAACGTGTCTTAGTTTTTATTAGTAAAACCATGAAATTCAAACTGTAAAGGAATTATTTTAATTTTTTGTTTGACCAAACGAAAATTCAGGATTAACTTTTTTAACAATTCGGCTGATAATAAATATAAATGTTTGTCTATTCATATTCTGAACTTCTTTACGGAATACGCCATAAATATACAATGAGTTATTTACATTTATTTGAACTTTCAAGATTTCATTAACGGTAAAGTAAATATAAGAATGGTTTATAACTTATCAATAGGCAACCATTAAATAATAAATAAACGCGGTAAAATAACATAAACAATTGTACAGTTTATTTTAACTGTGCACTCTACTGATAACTATGATCGTGTTGATTGTTCTATTAATTTTTAGATAGAATATCTTATTATGTTTAGTAACTAATTGTATATGTGTTTTGTTTGTGAAAAAGGAAAACATAATTATTGTTTTGACTTTGTGACCCAACTCGTTAAATCAGTTCATAGAAAGTTTAAAAATAATGTTGTAAGAAAGGTTATTAAACTAATGTTGCAACTGCAATTACCATTAATGTTTAGAAATATTTCAAAAAGAGCAATAAACTTTGACAATTAATATACGTATCTGAAATAACTTAACAATCGCATACATAAATTTAATAATTATAGTTCCAATTATATTGTTATAAATCACTCCGTTTTTAATTTTATTTTGATAAATACAGCTCACATGAATTATATGTGAACATTATTTATTTATTATTTTTGACAAAAAAAAAGTAATAATGCTATTGAAACATTCATTCTATTAATATATATTTAGCAAAAAATAAATAAATATGATTTAATTTATTTTGATCGAGCAAATATTGAACAAATATATTTAGTATTATTTATATCTTCTAAACACGACAGATATAAATACTAAACAGTAATTTACATGTCATTTAAATTCTTTCACTGTTTATTTTTTTTTTATAAAAGCCTAGTGGCATTCTTTGAAGTTAATATTTCTATATATTCCATTTGCTGTGTGAACCAGATCTAAATTACACTTATTGAAACAGATCATTTATTTATTTAACTGGTTTACTTAACTTACTTTATTTCCAGTATTAATTTTACTGATTCAGATTTAATTTGAAGTAATTCACCCCAATAAATGCATTAGTTTGTTTAGTTCGGTTCATTTAACTGAAGTGATTTAAATGAACCAAGTGACAAATGGAATATAGCTTTTGATGAAAGTTTCTTTTACCATAGCAACAATATCTGACATATGCATTCTGTTTTCAGAGATGATTTAAGAACAGCAAACATAGTTTGCGATGATCCTGAAGGTGTCACTTGCCTAGTCATTGACAGGGAGACGTTCAACCAGATTTCCAACCTAGTGGAAATCAGACCCAAATACGTTGACGAAGGAGTTGAAAGCAAATTAAGGTATGGTTTTCTTGCTGAAATTTATACTTATATCAAAACGTTTGTCTCTTGTACAATGCTTGCATCTATTCTGGATTAAAGTGAGACGGACGAAACGGTATGTAAATGAATATTATTTCTGAATTATTTGTAGCTATTCCTTTTACAATAAAACTTAGTTCAGATTAACAAATTTCAAGATGACAGTTGATTCTGTCAGATTTATTCCCTTTGAATGTAAAAAGAATACATTTAAAAAATATATTTAAAAAAAGTAAAATTAATTTTGTTGTGAATATAGGATTAGAGAAGAATTTCGAGATGTAAAGCTGTCAGACCTCCGAGTCCTAGCCACATTAGGCGTGGGCGGTTTCGGTCGTGTCGAACTGGTCCAAATCCAAGGCGACAACAATCGTTCCTTCGCTCTCAAACAGATGAAAAAAGCCCAAATTGTCGAAACAAGACAACAGCAACACATTATGTCCGAGAAAGAAATTATGGGTGAAGCTAACTGCGACTTTATTGTCAAACTTTATAAAACATTCAAAGACCGTAAATATCTATACATGCTCATGGAAAGTTGCTTAGGAGGAGAATTATGGACAGTGTTAAGAGATAGAGCTCATTTTGATGATGCTACAACTAGATTCTACACAGCTTGCGTTGTACAAGCCTTTGATTATTTACATTCAAGAAATATCATCTATAGAGACTTGAAACCTGAAAATTTACTATTAGACGTTCACGGTTATGTGAAACTTGTCGATTTCGGCTTCGCGAAACGGTTGCAAACTGGAAGGAAGACTTGGACGTTCTGTGGAACACCAGAATACGTAGCTCCTGAAGTTATCCTCAACAGAGGCCATGACATCAGCGCAGATTATTGGTCGCTCGGTGTGTTAATGTTTGAACTGTTGACGGGAACGCCTCCTTTCACTGGAACTGATCCTATGAAGACGTACAACATCATTCTGAAGGGTATCGATGCGATTGAGTTCCCGAGGAACATCACTAGAAATGCGACGGCACTGATCAAGAAATTGTGTCGGGATAATCCGGCTGAAAGGTTGGGTTATCAGAAGGGAGGCATCAGTGAGATTCAAAAACACAAGTAAGTTCATTTATAAATAAAATACTTATCTGACTCCGAAATTTAAACTCAGAATCTCTTTTTTTTAAGTTAAATTTATAACAGAAATAACTATAAATTTATCATCACTACTTTCAGTCATGTCATATAACAAAATCAGAATCTCTTAGTTTCATCTAGACATTATAATTTTGAACTGATATGTAAAGAAAAGTTAAGGTGAAGCATCCGCTTAATTAAATCTTAAGTTAGCTGCAGAACACTTGATCTTTCTTGATCTCTTTCAAATAAGATATCTTTGTTTTTATGAATGAAACTTACGATGAATTGTACATAATTTTAAAGCCAATACTTCAAGGTGTAGTAATAATATACATATTATTAAATTTATGTACAATTAATTGATAGAAAACGGTTCAAAAATAGACTTGAATTTCTCAAAAATTCCGAGTACGATTTTCTTTAAATTTTTTTGTATATTTAAGAATATGGTCCTCTAAAACATATAAAATTTTTATCCAATTTAAATTTGTAACTTTTGAGAAAAAAAAATAAACATGCGAAAAAACGCTCAAAAGCAGGCTTTTTCGGATATTTTTGTTTTTTTTTCAAAAGTTACAAATTCAAATTGGATAAAAATTGTATATGTTATAGAGGACCATATTCTTAAATATACATAATTTTTTAAACAAAATCGTACTCGGCATTTTTGAGAAATTCAGACTCGAAATTTTGATATCTTGACCTGCTGCATATCAATTCAAATTTGTTTGTTTTATAGAAATTTCACATTCTTTATATTGTACATATCAAAAAGTAGAATGTTGTGAGATTATTCTGCACTACTTGTTCCTTCATTTAGATGAGAATAAGTATATAAAATATTTTTTTTAAATTTGAATTTGTTGCAGCAACTTTGCGAAATACTAATTTTACACACTTGATGTGTGCTTTGTCGTACACTCAGTGCAAAAATAAACATCTAGATTGACAGCTGTCATTCATAATGATATATTTCACAATGTAGATATAAACATATTATGAATGAGTATTTCAGAATTTGTGGTTTGACATATATCTATTTTATTTTTCGTATTATATTACACTAATATTCGAAGTTTATTAGTACGATACATCAGGTTTTACTGCAAACATTTGATCAATTTTAGCAGTGCAGATTAGTAGAATAGTATGGTTAGTAATATTGAAATGGATTGTTGGTTTTAAAAACCGATATTTTTAAGAAAGTATTTAATTTGACGTTTATAGACAACAATTCTTATTCTAACCTTAAATATTTCACAAAAGGAAGTAGGAATTAATTTATATTGCTTACAGATTATAAGGTGAATGATAACATAAAACAGAACAAATATACCTCGTCGATGCAAAATTAAAAATACGTACATAAATTTATAAACAAATGCTTGTGGAAAAAATTATTTTCATATTTGGATATATAAAAAAGCATCTACAACTCTGATAGTGCATCTATTTTGTTTAATTGAAGCGTTTACATGTTTTCAATACATTTTAGGATTATAGTACGTAAACATGATTAGAAAATACATGAGAAATGAGAACTGCGATTCTAAAGTCAGAATATTCAAGTTGCTGTAATATCGTTTTTATGTCATAATATCAAATAAAATACTATATGTTATTACATTTTAGTGTTTATTGTGTTAACATATCATTTAGACTTATTTTGTGTTATTTGAAAAAATTTTCTTGAAAATCTTCACGTTTGTATAATTTTAAACTACGTGCCAATACTCCTACCACTATTTAGCATAGACTCATATTTGGTTTTTTATGATTGGTCAGATCAACATTTTTGTCAAAACCACAAGAAACCCTACTTACACGATAACAAATTGTTGTTTAACGAACTTCAGGCCGTATGCTTCACCTTAAGTGATTTTTCGAATTGTTTGAAACAGGTTCGTGTTGTTTCAAACTATTGTATTTTCACGATTAAATATGATTAAAACGGTGACGTCACATTCAAACAATTTTCATCCCAACTATTAAAGTTCAAATCGTACAAATCGGGACATATTTTTACGTACATTTGAATCGTAATGAACTGTTTACTTAACTCTGTCTCTAGGGGTTACGAGACTTATAACGTGCTAGCCCGTGTAAAATTTATATCGGGCTGTTGACATTGGTTATCATGACAACATATCTAATTTTAAATGTTTGACACTTAAATATTTTTTGATTAAACAAAATCTGTCAGATTTTCGAAGTCTACCTTGATTGAACATTTTAGTTATTACGTTATACTATTGCAATTAATTTTATGAAATATACATATATTGCGATTCAAATGCACATAAAACATTGTACAATGCTCGACCGTTAACTGAAATTTACAGGCTCACACAGATAACAGGCTCGCTAGCGCTCGCCCGTTACCTTTCTATGCTCGCCTGTAAATTTCTGTATAACAGTCTTGCAATGTAAATAACTACTAAATATTACGAATCCCCCCATTTCGTATTTTATCACGATAAATAAAAATTATGAATATTTGAAGATAGTCCCAAAAATACAAATAATTCGGACAAATCCCGACAAATCGGGACATCTGATCACCCTGTCTTAACATCAACATGTAATTTCTCTTTTCCAGATGGTTCGATGGCTTCAATTGGGAAGGCCTGTGCAACCGCACGCTCATCCCTCCAATCATGCCCCAAGTGCGCAACGTTATCGACACCTCCAACTTCGACGACTATCCTGCCGATAGTGATGGCCCGCCGCTCGACGATGTCTCTGGCTGGGACTCGGAATTCTAGAGAAAAACCACAAACCACCCTCCTCTCCTCTACAGGCTGTGGACTCATGTCAAACTGTGTGAATGCTTCCCACATGTACCAAGTACACTTCGAATTACGTAAAGACCTACATAGTTATAAAATTTGTAGCTTAGTAACTGTCAGTTTGTTTGAAGTTGTTATCAGTTGGTTTGAAAATCTAAAGGTATATTTTAAATAGCAAATAAAATAATTGTTTAATTTATAATAAATATAATTGCATGTATCAGTATTTAATATAAAAAATCAAAAATATTTCTGGCATTTATCTATTTTATTGTGAAAAGAAAAGCTGATTTATAACAACAACAGCAACTGGTAAGTTATTCAAACTCGATCTTGTGACTGTGTAAAAGATTATATTGTCTTGATAATGTTTTAAACTAGAAGCCATATATGATTACGATAAGTTGTAGTTTTTATTTGATTGAAAATTGCTTTTATTAATAACCCATTAAATATCGGTTCAGATTTTATATATTTATACATCGAATTATGAACAAATATTTTATGATTTGTTGCTAAATTACAATGTAATAATGAAAATTTCATTGTAATATGTTTTTATTGATTGTTGAATCTTCTGGGTTAAAAATAATGTTGTAATAGTTAGTGCAAATATTTTATGAATCAACGAATTTTAAAAGTGAAGCCTTATTATGCAATAACTTATTATTTCTATTACAAATAAATGATTGTTAAAACAGTATATGTATATTTTAAATTTTTAATGTGTGTGAAGATATAAGCTAAATGTGCCATTTTTTATAATACAGGCATGGCTGCAGCTGTAAAATATAGATTGTTAGAACTTTTTATTGTGTATATTATTATGATTGTAATTTCAGACTTAAGATAATGAATAGAACTACCAAGAAAATTCATTGGTTGTAATTCTTGCCAATTGAAATAATAAGAATTATCTTAAGGAATTGTTATACGGCCTTATGAATTAAAGTTTATGTTTAAATATAGTTTTAATGATTTAAATACAATAACTGAGGGTTCTGTGTACATAATGAAAATAAGTTACCTATATTTGTAATTATTAAGGCAATATTAAAATCGTAATGCATATAAATAAGATATTCATGTTTGTATTTTACATTTGACGAAATAAATATTAAATATGGATAAATAAATTATGAAATAAAATTGTATATGTTTTAACTGCCGCTAAATAATTTTGTAATAAATATATCTGTATTCATATAATACTTTCTTAAAATGTATATTTTTCCTGTTATAAATATCAAATATAGATTACGAGCCGATATATCTACCTTTCCTAATAAAATAATTAATAATTCATAAAATTTGCTTTATTAAATTTAAGAGATACTTTATTAGAAGGTAGGATATTCCGGCTCTAATATACAATTTCTCAGTTTTTAAATAATCACTAGCATGGACATTTAACTTAAGTTTTAATTTTGAAAATAATTCAAGACTAGAAATTCTGTCTGTAAAAATATATTTTTATTGTAATATTAACATAGAATGAATACCGGTCACAATAAGCCAATGGTCAATGCAGCGGCATTTGTTATGGGTTCGAATCCCGTTCAGGATGTGAATGTTTGACACCGAGGTGATTACTGAATACACATATGATATATTTAATTTTAATATACATAGAAGTTAACATGGTAGTGGCTATTTGGGCGTAATACTTTCTTGTAGCAGAAAAAACCGCGAAACCGATTCACAAGTAAATTCATAGCCTTGAAGTAGGCATAATATATTTTTAAAATAATTTTAATGTAAGTAAGGTGTATGATAGCAATATTATATTGTATACTGTTATCTAATCTTTTTAATTAAAATATTGTATTATTACGTAAGCAATCATACTATTCTGTGATAAACACGTAAGTTCATTAGCGAAAAACGTGAATTTTACGCTACTCCATGTGGACGTCATGTGTGAGTGTGGTCATGTGTCACGCCACTGAAATATGATTGAAAATTGTACATGATTCCAAAACTGTCAGAACATTCAAACTTTTGACATTGTTTCTAATAGGAATTGTTAAAATAGAATTTCATTTATTACACATAATTTTCTGACATTTCTGCAATCATATATTGGTTTTGAAGGATGTTGATTCAAATTTTGTAATTTAAGATAGTTATTTTTTTACAAGATGCTTGACAACCACTGCTTCGAATGACCCTGAGTAGGTCATTGAGTAGAAAGTGAATCGCCCTCAAATAATCTAAGTCAGTATTGTAATTACATTTCGAGTGGTTGTTTTTGAAAATGTTGCGAACCGTTGTAGTACGACATGAACTTTTGAAAGAAACGTTCAAGAAAGCTGTACGAATTAATACTGCCCGAGCCCTAAGTGTTGAATGTACAAGAAGGAGACATAGAAATAAGTAAGTTTGAATATTATATAGGTTTCCGGATTTTAATCAATTAAAACTGTCCTTGAATAACCTTTAGGCACAATTTATTGCATATATTTCTGTAGCTAAGCTCGAAAATTGTTTTGACAGATACATAACCTTACTTAATATGGTTTTAAAAAAATTTCAATTGTAATATAGATTTGTTTATATTTCATGATAAATTATATGAATTAAAGTACTTTTCTGCACGTTCTATTTGCTGTAATATGTTATGTAAATACTTGCATTTTACAAACATATAACATCAAAAGTAAGCCAGTTACAACAATATGTGGAATAGAACTTAAAAAGCAACATGAATTCAAATATTAACAAATAACAGGTTACATCTTAACCGCATTTTTGTGCGTTGGCAAATTGCCTTTGCAATGTCATTAGTGTATCTATTACATAAAATTCTTGTTTATTCAGTCAACCAACATTTCTCAAAAACACAAACAAAATACAATGGAAATACAATGCAGTTCGCTTCTACGCCGACCTACCCGCACATCAAAAGGTCATGTTGCCGGCTTTGTCACCTACCATGGAGTCCGGTACGATCATAAGCTGGGAAAAGAAAGAAGGTGACAAATTGAACGAGGGCGATCTCTTGGCCGAAATTGAAACCGACAAAGCTACAATGGGCTTTGAAACTCCCGAAGAGGGCTATCTAGCGAAGATTGTGGTTCCTGCTGGTTCGAAGAATGTCCCTATCGGCAAACTTGTGTGCATTATTGTATCTAACGAAGCAGACGTAGCCGCATTTAAAGACTTTAAAGATGATGGGTCTGGAGCTGCAGTGCCGGCAGCTGCGCCCACACCTACAGCACCGGCGCCCGCTCCTGCAGCTGCGCCTCCGGTCCCGTCGCCGGCTGCACCCAAGGTGCCTACTCCTGCAGCTGATACCGGCAGGGTGTACGCTAGTCCCATGGCGAAACGACTCGCAGAACAGCGACAGATTAGACTACAGGTATAACATTAATTTATTCTCACGATTTTTTTGTTCGGTTCACACAACAACAATCATTTTCTTTTATTTATTCCTAGATTGTTTCACAAATCTGTCCTTCAACACATTTATTTTATATTCCTTTTCTTGCAGGGTAAGGGATCAGGTCTGTTTGACTCCATAACCTCACGCGATCTTCCCGCCGCAGGTGCGGCGCCCGCTGCAGCAGCTCCTCGCTCTGTATCACCTCCACCAGCTGGCCGTCCTGCTCCCGCTGCTGCAGCTCCTGCCCCAGGAGCGTCCATTGACATCCCCATAACTAGTATGCGCAGTACCATCGCCAAGCGCTTGCTGATGTCCAAGCAGACCATCCCTCACTACTATCTCACTGCCACCTGTACCATCGACAAGTTGATGGCCACCAGGACTCGCCTCAACAAGGCCTTAGAAAAGGAAGGTGTTAAGATCAGTGTTAATGATTTTGTTATTAAAGCGGCAGCTCTTTCGTCCAGGGATGTACCTGAGGCTAATTCTATTTGGATGGACACCGTTATTAGACAGTAAGTGGCTCTTTTTTTATGCTTTTAAAAATTGTTATCTTAGGAAATGATTTTAAAAATAAATATTTAACAATTAATTCAGGATAAAGACATAAATGTGGCTTTCTGACCACTAGACTACAAAATTCTCTCTCTCGATTTAATTTGTAATTTTCCTGATTATGTGGTATTAAATTAGTAGATAAAATGTGATATTGTAATTTGAAACAATAATTACTTGTTAAAAACTTTCATTTTATTTTAAATATTTTGTTACGCGATCCTATATAAAATAGAATTATGGTACAAGTGCGATACACGTTATTACTTTACTTTCAGGGTTTGCTTAATGGATTAGAAATGAATTAAAATGTTCTTTCCTGAGATGATTTCTCAAAAATAATTTGTAAAAAAAATTATGTAATGTTCTAAATCAAATACGGAAACATATTTATTTATAGTATCATGTTAAGTATTAACACGAGCTTCTTATCTTTATGTTTATAAACATTGCCTTTTATCTATTATATTTGGTTTCAAATTACAAAAAAATCTATAAAGAAATATAATTGCTCTGAAATTGCAAATTTTAATAATAATTTTAATTTATTTGACGAGTTATTTGTCTTTTTATTCCATTATTGGTTAATTTTATTAATAATTTTAATAGAGTTACTTAATTACAGCATTTTAAATTAAGATTGCGAATTAAACTCGTATTGTCATATATAATATAACAAGTAGTATGAAAATTGCTGAAAATATTTTGACATAAATTATGAGTTGTGTTTCCTATTTCCGTAACAACGAATGTATATTTATGTCAAAATATTATCTGTCAATTTTCATACTACGAGTTGTATTCGGCTTGAGAATTTACCAAACAAGAGTTAATTAACAAGAATAGTTAGGTATTTATTTGCACATTATTAATTAGGTATTACAGTGATGAAAATTTTGAATATTAAATGTACACTGAACAAATGTAGAATTGACGTTTATGAAAATATTGAAAATATTGAAAATATCATTTATTTTATTCGTAACCAAAGATTATTATTATTATTATGGGATTATGGGGTAGGTAGCTCAGTGGTATCGAGTCGGCCTGTGGATCTTGAGAACCTTGGTTCGATCCACACAGCCGACAAACAATTTTCACCAATTTAAAAAATCTACCCCTGTGGCTCCTCCTCCACTAATATCTTTGGAGGCCGTGATTTGACGGCTGGTAACCGCACTTCACGCGAAAAAAATATATCACTTACCGAGATCTGCTTAGGCAGAGTGCCACACCCAGTGATGGGTAAAAGGCGTGATGATATATTTTTTTTTTTTTGTAACCAAAGATATTAATAACAGTGGTATTTCCGATATCAATTTCACTAGTGATGAATTTCCTACGAAATGTACATTTCATTGGTTCATTTTCAAACAAATTCGTGATCCTATTGGTTGACAGTGACGTGTGGTGAATTCTCATCTTAAATTGATGCTGACCATACTTCTATATAATGATTTGGTTCCAGATACGCGAACGTGGACGTCAGTGTAGCAGTATCAACAGACAAGGGTCTCATCACACCCATCATATTCAACGCGGACGCGAAGGGCCTGGTGACGATATCCAAGAAGATGAAGGAGCTGGCGGGTAAGGCGCGCGCTGGCAAACTGCAGCCACATGAATTCCAGGGTGGCACAATCAGCATCTCCAATCTCGGTATGTTCGGAACTGACCAGTTCGCGGCGGTGGTTAATCCTCCGCAGGCGTGCATCCTTGCCGTGGGCACGAGCAACAAGAAACTGGTGCTCGATGAGAAAAGCGAGAAAGGGTGAGTGAGATTTTTTAAATCTTTATTGTTTTCTTGATAGAAACTAAATTAGTTACATATGTCTTGTACCATCAATAAATTCAATAACAGTGGTCAAGCAATTTGACATGACGTCTACAGGGTGTTATATTTTAATAGACCCAGCAAATATCTCGCTTATTTATCAACTTAGCAATTTCTTTCATTTAACATGATTTATACAGCAACATGTAAGCTAGTTGATGACGGATGTACATTCATGATATCATTTCCGGTTTATTAGTAATTAATATCAACTTTGAAATTTCAAATTGAACATACTATATTTTTTTACAAATTTGAAAAGTGCATCAAATTTGCTTTACAATCATGTAGAATAATCTATATGTTACATTATTAAAAAGTAAAATGGCGGATACTTTATTATACACCAAATCGGAAAGAGAATAGTGAGCCATGACTATGGTTTGAAATAAAACAATTAACTAAAACAATTGTAATTATTATTATTAAACGAAATATTTTTTGTCATAATAATACAGAAAATAAGAATAAGTAACACTTAATAACAACAAAATGATTTTATAACAAATATTCAAAATGACTCTCAGCCTTTTCAATGCATTTTCTCCCGATATGACCACTTGATTATTGAAAGATTTTGTTTGTAATGAACAAGTAAACACATTAAACGGACTGAAGAATAAAAATAAGCAGCAATTGAATCTTTATCTGCTAACCAAATAGAAAGGGCTATTTGTTCTGTTTCAAAACGTTGTGCAAAATGTATTGAAGAGACTGGGAGCCATTTTAAATATTAGTTATAAAATCATTTTGTTGTTATTAAGTATTCCTTATTCTTAGTTTCTGTATTATTATGACATAAAAATATTATTTATATACAAAATTTGGACAAAAAAAAATTGCTGTGTTATTTTTAACGGTGCCATTTAGCTTCATTTTGCAGTAATCAAATTATTTAAGTTATCTTTGGAGTTAGATCGTTAGTTTACGAACGTTAACCCCAGTATTACAGAAATATGTCATCAAGATAGTAAATGAAATACTGCACGTTAACATTTTAATAAATAGTAAACATTTTATTGCGTCTTTTAATGCACTTTTGAACATTTTATTGGTATAATAATTTATGGTGACATTAAAATTGTATTGTACTTAATTAAGTGTTATGTACATATTATTATAAAACTCTTAAACATGCTTTTTAAATAATAGGCATAAATGTTTATCTTTAACAATGTTTTTGTGGTAAAAATGAAAAGCAGAAGAAATAAATGCTATTTGATTATTTTTTAATTTATAAAATTAGTTATTGTTAATTTATTTTGTGTTTTTATTCTCCACTATACAGATTATTAGTTACAAATTATTAAAAACAATATCGTTTTAAATTGCTAAATTTGTTTCTCTACGATCATGCTAAAGTAAGCTTTTATATATACCGGGAGTTTTTCTTATCAGTAAACATAGGAATATATCATTACCATAGTTACAGTTAAAAAGTTTGACAGCAATACATTAGAGCGTTTATTTCAAAAGTAAACATAGGGAAAATAACAGTTTCAGCAATGCATTGAAGTGTAATAGTCTATAGTCTAAAAGAAACATTTTAAGTTTAAACAAATTAAATGAATTTGAATTACTTTAAATTACATTAACTAAACGTTAGGTATAAATTTAGAACCTCAAAACAATCCAAAAGTTCTTTTGTGTAGAGGTTTGTTCGCAAATTCTTCGTTTAAGAGCTCGTACATACAAATAATAAGAATTTTGGGTTGAACCAGTTCAAAAATTGAAAATTATTAAAATGTGGTTCTATATAATTCAGACCACGAGAAATCGAATAGCGCAAGGCGCATCTTCATATCTTTTTTAGTTTTTGAGTTACAGCGATTTTTGACTTTTTTTTAAGCTCAACTTTTAAATCCCATAACTCAAAAACTAAAAGAGATATTGAAATGCGGTTTGAACGAGTGTATTTTTCGTGCGCTACTTAACTTGTACAGGTATTTTGAACATTTTTCAATTTTTAAATTATTTTCAAAATTTTTTTTCCTTAATATTTCAGAAACTTGAAAAGATAATGAAAATCTGAAAACACCAGTGAATTTCTGGCGTGAAAATACATAAGTATGCAAATTTTCACAATAAAATTCGCACGGATACATTTTTTGTTACAAAAAAACGAAAAATGGCCAAAAATCGTAAAAATCTTAAGGCTAACCCCTTAAGAAATCTTCAAAAAACGGCAATTTTCGATTTTTTGTAATAAAAATGTATCTTCTGAAAATTTGCATACCTATGTATTTTCACGCGAGGAATTCACTGGTGTTTTCATATTTACATTATCTCTTCAACTTTTTGAAATATCGACAAAAGAAAATTTCGAAAAAAATTGAAAAATTTTGAAAATTTTCAAAATACCGGTACAAGTTAAGTAGCGCACGAGAAATACACTCGTTCAAACCACATTTCAATATCTCTTTTAGTTTTTGAGTTATGTTGTTTCCGATGCGATATTATATTTTACTTATTCCTTTAAAAATAATTACAATTTTCAGATTCAAAGAGGTAACAACGATGACCGTAACGATAAGTTGCGATCACAGAGTAATGGATGGCGCAATAGGTGCGAATTGGCTGGCTGCGTTCCGGAAGAAGATCGAGGACCCGGAGCATATGCTGTTGTAATTACGCATACGCACATTGTCAGAAACTCAACCTGTACCATACTACCTCTGACCGTACTATCACGGACCATTGGGGGGCTTTATATGTGTTGATAACATGTGGACATATTTTAAATACAAATTTTAATTATTAGCTGTAGGTTAGAGGTGTATAAAGTTGCTAATGCCAATTTACCAAGAATCATCGTCAGACAATATTGAATTATTACAGTTCATTGTAACTGTTTTCCTATGCTGTTAATTTATTTATTAGATCGTTATTTTGTTTTTTTAGTATTACCGTCCTGAAATTGTTTCTATGTGAAATTGATTATCTAAATCTGTATTAGGCCTTATTAAATATGTATTTATGTATATGATGTGTATATAAATGTTTGAATTTAATAAATATGTTTATTTTCCCTTTATATTTTTATATAAAAATATATTATTTTGTATTATACATATTATTTTAAATTATTAATATCACCGAAACTTACAGAATGGGGAAAATAGCATAATTTATTTGCTGTATTTTTATAAAGTATCTTTTAGATCTTAAATAAGAGCAAAGACGTAGAAAACTGTGCTAATCTAAAGACTCCATCTAGACTAAAAAATTAAATCAACGATTTCTTTTTCTTTGGATACAGTTCCCAATAACTATCGACTGGATAAATTTAAATATAACTTTTGGAAACATTTTATTTGTTTTAATCGAAATATTTACTATTTATGCAGTGTTTTCGATGCAATATATATTTTTTCATTTATACCTTATATAGTTACCGGGAACTTTTTCCAAAAATGGAGAAACCATGCTTTTTAAAAATAAAAAATATTATATGATCAATTTTGTTCAGTTTTACTATATATTGCTGCTTAATATGTGTGTTGTAAGTGCTGCCATCTAATGTATAAATTCAAGGAACGACTGGCATCGTTTACGATTGAGTGACGTTTGATCAAACTTTCAATGAAATAAATATAAAAATGCCTATAGTCGACAATAAACGAAAAGCTGATGATTCGGCATTAGTTGTTTCAAATAAAAAGAGTAGAAATGAATTGGTGGCCACTAACGCTAGGGATAAAGCCCTTATACAATCGGTAAATTGTAAACATAACCTTTAATTTCTCAAAATTTTACTATTATTTTAAATTATAGGGCCCACCACGTACATCAAATTTATTCGCACCTATTATGCTCTTAGAAGGGCATGAAGGAGATGTATTTACATTAGACTTTCATCCGGAAGGTCAATATTTAGCGTCATCCGGTTTTGATCGACAAATTTGTAAGTTAGCATTTGGAATATGTTTGTTATAGCTAAATAATGTATTAATTTCAGTGTTATGGAGCGTTTATGGCGAGTGCGAGAACGTTTCGGCAATGATGGGCCACAGTGGAGCAGTTATGGAATTACATTTTTCACCTGATGGTAGTACAATATTTACCGCTAGCACAGATCACACTCTGGGTTTGTGGGATATTGTTACAGGACAACGAATTAAAAAGTTTAAAGGACATACAACATTTGTCAATACTGTTCAAGGTATAGTTTATATCCAAAACTTAATGAACATTTCTACTTTGCGACACTTTTTAAAATGTTTCATATGTTTAGTGAGTCATAAATATTGTTTTCTTTTGTTTGAGGTAATAGTTATTTGTGTATTAAGAGCGTAAAGTGATTCTTTGTTACTCGAGCACGGTAATTGCAGCGCGAGCCGAAGGCGAGAGCTGCAATAGTGCAAGAGGAACAAAGACACTTTACGCTCGTGATACACATAATTTTTTCTACGATTGCATCTTAAAGTTATTAAAAAACGTAGGTATACGTCTAAAACTAAATTCGTTTTATTAACTGTCAATATTACAAGTTTCTGGTTTGTTTGTATCCCTGGTAACTATTGAAATAATCTTTTTCGCGCTTTGCCATTGGAAACGCGCGAATTTAACGTCTTTTTCGCGCGTTGCCATTGGAGACGCGCAAAAAAGATATTTTTCGATTGTTCCACAGAAAACGTCAACTTTACGATGACAAATGAGAGCATAATTGTAATCTTTTCATAGCAATCGTAGAAAAATAAAATTTTGAAACTTCATTTGTTCTGTAATAAAATTAAAATGGCACACTAATACTTGTTAAAAGAAAATAACAATAAGTCGTATCAAGAGCCTTTGTCGTGACTATATTAATAATTTGATTACAGTATAGTACCGATAACAACTTTAGTTCAGTATGTTATGTTTATTTAAAATTTCAAAGTCTATCATTTAAATCTCACTATGAGCTGTAGGCCTCGTAGCATATACAAATCTAAATTAAACTTATAGGAGCACGAAGAGGCCCACAAATGTTAGTATCAGGCGGCGATGATTCAACAGTACGTCTTTGGGATACCAGGAAAAGAAATAATGTTGCTCTTTTGAATAGCAAATTTCAGGTAAACATGCTTTTCCTATTACACCATATCACTTTTATATACTCATTTAACTTAGGTAACCGCTGTAACATTTAATGATACGGCTGAGCAAATTCTAACCGGTGGCATTGATAATGAAATAA
Source organism: Pterostichus niger (assembly GCA_947425015.1). Lineage (NCBI taxonomy): Eukaryota > Metazoa > Arthropoda > Insecta > Coleoptera > Carabidae > Pterostichus > Pterostichus niger. The sequence continues at coordinate 3,939,981 of OX380338.1, read as the reverse complement.
AAGTTTGGGATATACGCAAAAAAGAAATTCTATACTCTTTGAAAGGTCATACAGATACAGTGACAGGTTTAAATCTAAGCCCTGATGGGTCATACATCTTATCAAATTCCATGGATAACACTCTTAGAATATGGGATGTGCGACCTTATGCACCTCAAGAACGATGCGTTAAGATTTTTACAGGTATTTATTTGTTTACAATTTAACATTTTCTATTTTTATATTTGATTTTTTTTGTAGGGCATCAACATAACTTTGAAAAAAATCTTTTACGGTGTTCCTGGTCTCCTGATGGTAGCAAAGTAGCTTCAGGATCAGCTGATCGCTTTGTTTATATCTGGGATACAACATCCCGAAGGATCACTTATAAATTACCAGGACATAATGGGAGCGTTAATGATATTCAGTTCCATTCGAAAGAACCAATCATAGCGTCTGGTTCTAGTGACAAGCAAATCTATTTAGGAGAAATTGAATAACTAATATGTAATTAATTTTTTATGTAATAAGATAAAAAAAAACATTTAATAAATAATACAATAAGATTTATTTTTATTTTAGATACAATTGCTGTAGACAGTTGAATAATTACTTGATCATTTCCGATCGCTAGAAAAAGTTTCTTAAGTTACGCAAAAAACTCGATTTTCCTTTGTTATGATTATTACGAACAGTAATCCAATCAGGTAGTGTTGAAAAAAGTCGTGATTAAATCCATGTACAAATCCAATGTAGCACTAGACTAATGTGAAGTCTCCGTGAATGTTCATGGCGGAGAAAAGAGAGGGAATCGTGGTGTTGTCTCTGTCTTGCGCATGATGTCAGATTGGGAGTTTAGTGCGTGGAAACAAATCCAAACAGGTTAGTGCTTGGTTTGCGTGACGGCTGTGTGGATCACCTGCACCTTGTAATCAAGGTGGCCATGGCAGTGCGCTGTGTTAATTTATATACGAGAATCCAAGCTGTATGACAAACGAAATGAGCGGTCGTTCGTGCGTGATTCTCTAGAAATGAAGTAATCAAGGCTGTGGGATGCTAAATTTTCACGATAAATGTGTCGATAAGTTGAGTTTTTTAATCAATTTGTGTTTTTTAAGTGTTTAAATATGTGTAATGTACCGCCAAAGTTTTATCAAGTGTGTCGTCTTTGTTTATCGTGTCCGGAGCCCCAGTGCGCTGATAAGAAGGACATGAATCTGTCTATATTTGAAGCTGATATCGCAGAGTCAGAGAGAAGGAACATCCCGCACAAGATTATGACGTGTCTATCTATACTGGTAGGTGATTCACGATGCTGTTATCTGTCGTTACTTTAACCTCTTTCGCTGTTTCGATGCGGCAACTGTTTTTATGTACGATTGTGACTGTATCTTGTTATTCTCATTCCCCACAAAATCCTATGAGTTATTTTGGTCACATTTAGCAGACGGCACTGAAATACATGTATATTCTTTTTGTTTTTTCCACCATCTGCGTTGCGTGGGATGCATGGATGCATTGTGTGTGTGATTGTATGGTTAATCAGTGCAATCGTCGACACTACGGCCAGCCGACTCATTGTCTATTTGTCTGGCCGGATGCACAGTACAGAGAAAGTTTGGCAAGGAGCGGCGTGAGATTTGTTTTCAGATAAGATGTGGCACCGGTGATAACGGCGCTTGCTTTGTCTTCTTATAGTTTCGATTCCGAATCTACAATCCTTTTACAATACATTTACATGACTTCTATCGAATGTCACATTTCATACATTCACTTCTTCTAGCTTCCATTCATTTCACTCATTCAACAGCTCGACTCACTCACTTCTATTACTAATTGTTATGTCATCAACCATGCAATAATTTCTCATAAATTTCAAATACTTCAACAACTTATTACTTGATAATCTTGCAAGAATTTTTATTTCAAATAATTGACAGTTAGTGTGAAGTTTAATTAACGGTATTAAGTTTTTACTGTTGATGGGAAACATGAGATTCTAAAGAATCAGGCGCCGGAAATACTTTCACACCGCTCAACTCACTTATTATTTGTGTAAGAAGCGCGGATATAGAAACAGATTCAGAATCCATTAATGCGTCAGATCATTCAGCGATCAAATCGTTTTATGATATTTGCAAGTTTAATTCACGGAAAAACCAATTATGGTTTGGTCTTAATAACTTCTAGAAATAAAACGCATGTATATATTAAGTTTCTATAGTTATATTATGACAAGACTTATTTAATCAGAAGAAAAATTAACGTCGGTGTAAAAAAAACAAAATTGCACAATTTTTGTCAACAGGTCTCTTTTTACAATGATTATATCTCATTTCTGTTTATAGGAGATACTTATAAAATTTGTTACTTTTACTTGTCCTACTTTAATACTATCTTTAATATAGAATAATAATAACTAATTGTAATAGATTTGTTATAATAGAGGAATAAGAATAATTAGAAAATAACTCTTTTGCCATTGTTTAAAAGGAATGTATCTAACCCGGTATCAAAGCAAACAATGCATAGTTTCGCTCGGTTAATTTGCACATTGTGGGAGTTATCATCATAGTTCTGTGAATAAACAATTTGTATTTCATACTTATTTAATAGTTACCTACGTTGCTTTTTGATTGATATCATACTTTTTTGATTATGTTCGAAAAAAAAGTCTACAAAAAATGTTATTTTTGTTTATAACTATAGACTAACAGGGAGGATTAAATTTAGAGTTAACTAACTCTATTTTTATTTCGGATTGAAACTATTAGCACATAATTTTTTACTTATCATTAGTGCTTCATACGTCATATTAGATTGTATTTTTTCCGCCATAACACTTGGTGCCAAAATTATAACTTATTTTTGTTAATTAAAACCGGACTTAAAATTGGAACTAAAATGGTATTATCGTTTTATGAATCTGCCTGTAAAATATAGTACAATATTATGATTCTTTTATTGAAAAAAGAAACCAAACAAATCCTTTATTTCTTCAATAATGGGCGTCAATTTAATCTTGCATCTGGAACTAATAAATTCCAATGGCAACTGACCATAAAATAGACTGAAAAAAAATTGCGTACTATTTTTCTATTTATCTGTAAAAAATTCCTTCAATTACAACACCTAAGATCGAGGTGTGATTCACTCTTACAGAGTACAAATTTCATAAAGTTATGTAAAGTCTTACAGTCTCTTTACAATCTGTAAAATCAGTATACAGTGTTTTTTACAATTTACAGTCATAATCTCTTACAGTTTTCCCAATTTTGAGTACAGTCTCCAAAACCAATTTCATTATGCTATGTTTCCAGTCCTTAAAATTAAAAATTTAATGGGGTAGGTGGCTCAGTGGAATCGACTCGGCCTGTGGATCTTGAGAACCCTGGTTCGATCCCCACAGCTGACAAACAATTTTCACCAATTTAAAACTACCTCTGTGCCTTCCCCTTCACTAATATCTTTGAGGGCCGTGAATTGACGGCTGGTAACCGTACTTCACGCGAGATATGCTACGGCAGAGTGCCACATCCAGTAATGGGTAAAAGGCGTGATGATATATTTATTTTTTATTTAAAATTTAAAATCCTTATTAAAAGTGTTAATCATGCGATTGTACTCCTCAGCAAGTTTGTTGAGAAACCTGTATACCTTTTAAAATATTAGGGAAGTACGGAATAATTTCCTGAAAATAATCATGATATTAAAATACGTCATGCTTATATTTAATTTATTACAATTCTTCTGGAAGCTTCAAAAGTACATATCTCATTTAATGCAATAACATCTTAATGCATCGTGTAATTGAATGCATAGAAATGACATATGTTTGTTCGTTCCAGGTATCAGATAATGATCCTCTGCCGCATGTGATCTGTGTGAGGTGTGCAGAGCAGCTGGATACGCTGTACGGCTTCCGGGAGTCAGCGAGGAAAGCTGAACACATCCTACGACAGTTCCTGGCCTACACACAGCAGCTTACTGGATCACCGAAGGTATTCATTACATTACTTTAGTTATATTTGTCCGTCAGTACGGTGGTGTGGATAGCGATACGGAATTCGATTCCGGAGATCCTGAGTTCGAATCTCACTCAAGTTAAAAATTATATGAACTACTACACTGCGGCTCGGTGAGTGCGGACCCTGTACTGTAATTGGGATTAAGTTTCTGTTGTACAGCGTAACATAAATAAATAAATATTGCTTTTGCCACTTATATCAGTTCAGATAAAATTGCATCATTAACTGAAACGAATAAACTGATTGATCTAGGATGGCGGTTTATTCAAGATGAGTCTTAATATTAAATCTAATACTGGTGGTAAAGTAAATAAAATAAGTCAGTACAATAAAATGACATATCTGTTCTAATAAATGTAGATTTGATCTAAATGATAAATGGAATACACTTTTATTTCAATTAAATTAAAAAATCAACACTAGATTAGTTTCAAATAATGTAAAGTTTATTTTACAATACGTATTTCGGTCAACTAGACCATCATCAGGTGAACAAGATAAGAATGAATTTGTACATTTGAGTAAGACTTATAAATAGTATACACAAGAAGTGGGAGATACATGATTTAAAACAGATGTTATAAGTACAATTTGTTTGGGAAAATACATTTATGACCATAATTGAAAGAAAATAAGATCAAACAGAAGAGGTACCTACAATTATTTGGATGGAAATTACATTTTAAACCTAGTGGTAAAGAGATTAAAGCGGACGTATTATTTCATTTCATTATTAATCAATCCTACAGAGTATGTATCCTAATTACAGGACGATTATACAAAAAAGTGTATAAAAAAATAAAATATGGCTTACTAGCAATTAGGTACATATTAAAAGTAATTCTAGAATATGAGTAATGGCTAGCGTAGATGTAAACTTAGTATGAATAAAAACAAGGGTGTGAGATATGAATATAAACTGAATAGTTTAAAAATGACTTTCTGATTTTGCTGGTTGGTCATAGCATTTCTAAAAGTAAATAAAATACACATGGACAAAAGAAAATAGTTGAATACTTCAAAAAGTTTTTATAAATTCTAGGAAATAATTGCTTTCTGAAAATTTAAGATTCGTGTTCTATTAAAATTCAAATTCTTGTAATTTGAACTTAACATGTTTATTAGATTTTTATAATCATTATTTCATCTTTATTTTTAAAATTAACAGAAGTTAAACTTGGTGTAAAAAAATTAAACTCGTGTTTGTAATTACTGATTTGATGAGAAATTAGTAGGCATTAAAGAAAATATATCAAAATATTTGCACTTTTATTATCAAAATACATGATTACTAGTGACGTAATAATAATAAATACATATTAACAAGTTACAAATTAAAATAAATTATAGGAAAAGGAATAAAAATTGCAAATAAAAAATGAAATAAACACTTGGCTAAGTTTCACAAAATTCAGCCTCCAAGTCACCTTATGAGGGCATCGTCAGAGGCTGGCCAGCACAGTTAGTAACCATAGACGCGCTTCGCTCTTATTAGAGCTCATCAGTATGGTATAACTCACTTCTTCACCTAGAACAAAGTTCACGTGAAGAAGTTGGTGACGAAGAACTGTGCCAGCAGAGAATAAGATCTCTAACAAACAGGTAAGATGACATGAGAATTTCTCATGTCATCTATGGTTACTAACTGTGCTGGCCAGCCTATAACGATGCCCTCATAAGGTAACTTGGAGGCTGAATTTTGTGAAACTTAGCCAAGTGTTTATTTCATTTTTTATTAAACCTAGTTTCACCAAGTGTTGGATGACAATTAATTTTGTCTTTGTTGTTATAAAAATTGCAAATACCAGTATTAATTTTATCTTTTCAATAAACTAAATAATACTATCATATTTAAAAAAAATTATAAATAAAAAAAAAATCAAATCTGATTACATTGCTCGAAAAACAGTTTGTAAAATTAAAAATTTAGTTTTTATTTATTTTTAAATACATGCAAATCTTGAAACAAACTCTTAATTAGTTCTCAGTAGTAGGAGCACTAACATACATAACAGGAAACATCGTATTCATAGACCTAATAGTATTATATTTCACCAAAACCTTCCAAAATACAAAAGACGCCAATAAGGTTAACATCACCACCGACAACACCAAAATAGTCTTCATTATAATAACTTGGAATCCTCCACTTCCTTTGCTGTATCTGTCCTCTTCCAAACTCTTCTCGCAAGCTTTATGCAGACCTCCAATGTCATCCAGAGCTGTTCCAGCGAATTCTAAAGGTGTGCTGCAAGTAGCTACTGGAGCAAGAATGTCAGATGTAGTATTTAATATATTGGAAAGCGTTTGGAAGAGTGTACAGTCGCAGAACCATCTGTTTCCGGATAGCTCAAGAACTGATAAGTTGGACCAGTGGAGAAGAAATGGTGATAAAGTCTCGAGGTTGCAGTTGGTCAGGTAGAGCTCTTGGAGATTTGGAATGTGTTCTTTGATGCCGAAGGCCTGTAGACAGATTTATTGATAACAAAATAAGAAAAATTGGATGTGATGACATATTTCCGCGACACATTTCAACCATTTTTTTTTCCTGGAGATTAGAAATGTTTCTAAATGTAAGCTCTTTAGCTCTGAATATCAAGAGAAAAAGTAAAACATTTCTTGCTGAGGCAAAGTCGAAGGATATAAAGCACGTGAGGGAACAATGCCACTCTTTTCAAGTGGTATACATATATTTTTTTCATTACTCTAGCAGAATAGTTATTTACGTATCAAGTGCAGAAAGATGGATTTTTTTGAATGAGTGGTCCGTTGCTGCATGAGCGAAGCGAATGCTGCAAGACCGTGAGTTAAAAAAAAAACCTTTTCTGCACGAGTTGCGTACACTATTTTTTCTACAACGATAAACCATATTTTGATAAAAATAATAAAACAAATTTCAGTAATTGTAACATCTCTGAAATTTTGTATTAATTTAGAAACTTTAGAAAGATGCCTGGTTTAATGTATCCATGACAACTGACAATGACAAACAAACTCAATTATTTTGTTTATAATGAGGAAAAATTTCTCCGTGCTTTCAATTTTAAAATATGTTTGAATCGAGTGGCGAACACGTATTAGATTCTATAGACATTATAGAAGAAGCAAATGCTGCAACATTAAATTTGCTTCCATAAATATTAATAGAATTATACTGTATAGAGTTCATTTATATTAAATTACTTTTCTGCACTAGTGCAGAAATAATTCACATTTTTTGCACTAGTGAAAAAATCTGCTACTTTCATAATAAAAATAAGTTCAAAAACGCCTACTTTTTTAATGGTTGTAGAAAAAGTTTTTTTTTTAAATAGTTAAGATTTATTATTCTCTTGACAGATATCACCTGGATGTCACTAATATCAAATAATATCATTGTTTTTCCAGTTGCCATGGATATGCCGGCTTTATTTTCCTTCTTTAACAATGAAAGTCAATTTTTATGCGGTTGAGAATAATCATTTCTTTCTTTTAATTGAAGTAAGAAAATTTTGTTTTCTGCCAGGGTCGTGAAGCTTTTAAAACTGTACATCTATAATGTTCATGCAATATTTTATTGTAAAGTATAAACATTGACTACATAAATAATAACTGACAGTTGATGTGGAAGATAAAAATTAATACTTATTGTTTTCCCTATTAAATACGTCAAGTAAATACAAATTAAAACCGCAAATTACTTTATATAAATAAGGAAGAGATAAGAAAAACCTCAAAATGTTAATATTAATATCTTTTCCTTCATATTTACATTATAAAACATTGTTTAACAACAGCATTTCTTTTATCATTCTTATAATTTTGTAGTATTTGTTCTTTTGAATATTATATTGTAGTATCAGGTGTTTATACTTACATGTTCATGAATATGACAGAGTTTTCTGTTATTTTGGGCGTGCAGAACTCGCAATTTAGGAAGATATGCGAATGTATTATGTCGAATTGTTTCTAATTCGCTCATTCCACTTATATTAAGTTCCCTTAAGGTGTGAAGCCCTGAAATATTATTTTCTAGATTAGTTAACAAAGTAATTTTGTAATGGACAACATCTTTAGGTCTGGTAATTTATGAAAATTGTTTAAAACACTTTTCGTAACACATGCACAAGAAACACGTTCTTATTCCCTAATTTTAGAGAGAGAAACACTGCTTTTCTCCCCTAGGGAGAGAAATATTATGTTTCTCTCCGTAGGTAGGATGTTTCACTCTCTAGGTAGTATGTTTCTCTCCCTAGAGACTACGATTATTAGCTGTTTGCATCGTTTCCTAGGTAACTAGTTACGCAACCCATATTTGACATTTGTTCCGATAAGACAGTAATTTTTGTGCACTTGTTACGAAAAGTATAATATGCTTAACGGGAGGGCGAGATTATCCCTTGTGTGAAGTTGGCAAACCTCGATTTCACACGCGGGAATAATCGCTTGTTTCCCTCCCTTGATGCATAACATGCTATTAAAATACAACAATTAAATTTATAACCGAAATTTGACTTCCATACCCGACAATAATATTTTGGGCACCCGATTTGATGTTAATAGCAGTGAGAAATGGGTACAATATCATGATGATATTTATTTTATATTTTAATAGATTCGTAAAAATAAAGATATAAACAGCGTCAAAAGTAAAAACAGGATATCCGAAAAAATAATAAAAATCATGTAATAGAAATCAGAGCACGACCGAGCCAAAAGAAAACTAGTTACCCATAAAATCATGATCCTCCAAATGTTGAATCAAATTCCCGCCAATCTTCAGCTTCTCCAAGCTCGCACTAAGAAGTGCTAGCGCTTCCGGAACCTTCTCCATCTTATTCTCCGAGAGATCAATTTCCCGAAGATTTCGTAGCCTAGCGAACAGATCCGTGGGCAGCTTGGCCAGCGAGGTGTTTGCCAGGTGCAATGTTCGGAGAAAGAGTACGGAAGACAGTGCTTTGTTGCTCTGCGGGTCTATCACTGTGAGAGGGTTGTGATTCAGGTTGAGCTGCTGAAGATGAGGTGTGTGCTCGAAGACAGAGTGGCTAAGACTTTGGATGTGGTTGTGGGAAAGGTCGAGGTGAGTTAAGGAGATGGGTTCGAAGACTTTGTTAGAGTAGCGGCCTCTGAAGACATCGCTGCGGATTTCCAAACCTACAAGATGGATTATCGTTATTGTTTGATGGAATGTTGTTTTGCAGATCATATTGTTGATAAATGAAAATGTTATTTCTTGCTGAGAAAATCAAAATAAAAACAATTTTAACTGAAGATTGTTTTAAAGTTGGTTCATTTACAGAAAACAAAGGAAATTCGCACACTTATCGGTGATCTGTGCACATTTTTAACAAAAGAAAACATCATTAAAATAGACTGCTAATGTTGCAATTTTTGTTTATTTTAACCGACCTTGCATCACTTTTAAAATTAAAATAGTTCTACGCCGTGTATCACATTTTATTTTACATATTTTTTTGTTGTAACATAAGATTTCGGTATCTCAATAAATAAGAATAAAGAACGTAGACACTTGATGTAGTTTCACAAAATTTTGTGAAACTACATCAAGTGTCTACGTTCTTTATTCTTATTCATAATGTTTCACCAAGTGCCAACGGCTCATACTTTTGATATTATTATTAAAGCTAGTGAAGCTAAATTAGCCGTATTTTACCGTCGTATTCTACTCAAATCTCAATAAATATTCAATATTTCTTTTTATTGACAATATTACCAATATATGTAGTTAAAAATCAGTTATAAAAATTCAGTTAGAGGAGCGTGCATTCTATGATCTTTTTGAATTTCATTACTGAAAGCGGGCCTTAATAAAATTGTACCAATTGTATTTAGTTAATTGATAAATATGTTTATTAAAACTCAAGTTCGATTTCCACGGTTGACAAACAATTTTCACGACATTAAAATTACCCCTTAAGCAAAAAGCGTAATGATATATTTATTTGACCGAATAATATTTTATTTAAAATATTTAAATTAATATAAATTGATAGAAACAAATGTTAAAAATCTATGCAGGTACTGCATCATAGAGCTGAATCAACAATGAAATGATATTTTATTTATAGATAGATATTTACTGATTACACCGAAACGACTAAGAGTAGTGGGAGGAAATGAAAACAAGTGAATCACACCCAGTAAAATTTCCTAGAAAATGAATTAAAGTCAATTTAAAACTAAGTATATGCATTTACATCCATTCATACACTTTAAAATATATTACTCCCATAAATAACATGTGTTCCTTCTTCATATATATTAATAGAAATTAGAAAACAACTATTAAAAGCAAACATAAAAATATTTCAAACTATCATTCCAAGAAATAAGCATTAGAGCAACGTACCTGTCAATAAATTCCAACTAAGATCCAAGAACTCTATTCCAGATGCATCTATAAACATAGCACTCGGTAGACTTCGTATTCCACAATGGCTGAATGATAAAGCAATTGTTTCTGCGTTACTTGTTGGCATCTGTTGTAATTCACTAATATTATTTTCACTAAATGATGCTATCAAATGTTTTGAATGAGTCGGCCATTCTGATGGAACGTGTGTCATCCCTCGATTGGTGCAATTCAACAAAAACGAATCATTTGTCTTTTGACAATCGCACTTGTCATGGCACATTAGACGAACTGGTTCGTAGTTTTCTTTGAGTTGTGCTTGCACAATTACAAGAAAAAATACAATTGAAAAGACGCATTTATTTGTAAATTTGTTGTAGTTTTGTAACACCTCCATTGTTTTATTGATGGTACTCGCGATTTAAATTAATATGAGTTATACTTTTAGGTTTTATCATTTCATTTTAAGTTAATTGATAAGATAAGCGATATTTACTTTAGGTTTGATGTTCATTGTGAACTATCACGTGCAGTAGAAAAAGTAATAGCGTTAAATATAAACTAAATTTATGTCTTAAAAATTATAGTACATTATTTCTTGTAGAAACATGTATAAGGAGTCAATATTTTATGTTTGCAAGTAAAATTTGAAAGTAATCGGTGAATAAGATTAGAATATGACTCAATACGATTTTAAAAATATAATATATGAGTTTCAAGAAAACGTTTTTAGTAGCTACAAAAATAAATACGTATTACCAAATTACTTGTTTTCAGAAAAGGAATTACGATTCGTTTATTTTACGATGTAAACTTGATTGCGTATCATGGTATCAGTCATTTGTTTACATACAATACAAGGGCACTACTAATTTAATGATCTGTAACATATGCACTTTATAAATATTAATACAACATTATTTTCTACTGTATTTTACAAAATGAACACAAACATAATTTTGTAAGTTTGTAGACATAGATTAAAGTTATCTATAATAATAGTTATTGAAATAAACAAATGTAAACTGCGTCAAAAGCCATTACTCACATAGAGAAGGTTGATTGTTGATTTTTTAGTTTTGAAATAAAATAGTAATTGCTTATCATTACTTATTAATTTTAACATGTTTGAGTAAAACACTTGCTGGTAAACACAAAATATTATTGTATAATCTAAATAATTTTAAATAGGTATCAAAATCAAAATGATATGATTCTAAATATAGCACAAGTCTATGTAAGTTATAACTTTGCAGTTTGTTTGGTAATATATTGCTTAATCGGTTCGAACATGAATGTAGAAATTCAGCACAAGTTAAATAGTTATTTGTATATCCAGGGAAGAAAGTGAGACACTTTCTTCAAGAGGTACACATATAATTTTTTCACTACTTATCAGAAAGTAAAATTTTCAGAAATAAATTAGAAATGTAAATAAGATTTATTATTCTTTTGACTGATGTCATCTGAACTGATACTACTGTCAAATCATACCGTTGTTTTCCAGTTTATGGCTTTTGATATTTCCCTTCCTTAGGGAAGAAAACTTTCTAATAGAATTAAAAATAGTGAAACAGCAGATTTAAATTTTGTTGCGTATAGGTTATTATAATAAAATATCTGTTAGTGGGTAGTTTATAAAATGCCAAGTAGCTAATAATAATTTTAAATATGGTATAAATCTTATTAAAATTTACTGCGTTTTAATAAAATATCCACTCTCGCCAATAAAACGTTTATTATTTCTAATAAATTGTTACATAAACTCAAAGAAGTCTTACTGACAGAATACATCTGTTTAAGGAACAGTTAAAGCTCTCTATGATGGCTTTATCTTCCATGATACCTTCCACCGGATTTCTGGTGCGCGCGCCTTCTCCTGGTGTCCCCGACGACGACTTCGATGAACCTGCCGACCTATCCAAGCGCACAGAAGCTGAATCCGTTACCTGCGTTCCTGAGATCCACCACATGGAGCTAAAACAAGAGGTGGAAGACCCCGAAGACGAGCCGGACATGGGACACCACGGGAATGAGCACCGGATTGAACCAGAAGCAATGATGCTGGACGTGAAAGCGGAGGATTGTAAAAGTGAGTGCAGCAGTGGTACTGACCCTGAAAGACTGGAGGTTGATGTAGATGCAGGAGACATGGATTTATCTCCTACGGCGGAAGCGACAGGTAACGCCGAAGAAGCGGAGCTATGGAAAGCGCTAGGACCTGCAAAGAATGGACACAGTGATTTGCTGAGGAAGCTTATCACATGTAGAAGGAAATTAGGTAAGATTAAATTATTTTAGAATTTTTAATAAATACAAAAAGGTTATAACACTGATTTTATCATAAAAAGGTAATAGAAAAGAACAAAATGTTTACACTTAAAATTCATTGGCTGTTTTGTTTATAAAATGGTGTCTTATTATATTGAAACTAATATTTTCATGGTTCCAGGTGTGAGTATAGTTCCCGGTCTAGCTTCTAGTCCGCCACAACCACAACCATCGTTATCACCTGGTTTAAGCAGCACATCCTTCATCATCACCACAGACTCGGGGTCGAAGGCTCGGCGCAAACAGTCGTTCCCTAGTCGCGCACCACACGACAACACGCCCTCGCCTCCTACAGCTACCGACCCCTGGCATCACCAGCAGCACAAATCCACGCCGTCTCCAGCAGCTGTTTCAGGTAGTGATAGACAATGTCTATTTAATTTTGCAAGAGTCTGAGTCGAATTACTAAAATTATCGGGAAGCTTTTAACTATTCACTGAACATTTAATAATTAGATTCATCCCGATGAGTAAAATGGCATAATGATATTTCTATTTTATTTGTAGTTCCAGGCACAACAACACCAAAACGCATTGACCTAGCATGCAGCAACTGCGGGACAATGACGACAACAATCTGGCGACGAAACGTGCGTGGTGAAATGGTCTGCAACGCCTGCGGACTGTACTTCAAGCTGCACGGTGTCAACCGACCCCACACCATGCGGCGGGACACTATCCACACGCGGCGACGGCGACCTAGAGGTCGCGGAGGTGGGGGCTCTGGCGGTGGAGGCGTCAGCAAGGCGGGTTGTGAAGAAGACATGCTCATTGCGCTCCGGAAACACATTCAGCCGCAGCTGATGCTAGCAGCGATACAAGCGAATCATTGTAGAGTTAGTGAGGATAACTCGGACTCGGATAGTGAGCTACCGCAGCCGTTGAATTTGGTGGCAGGGCAAGATGGCGCCAGGCGATAATACGCACATTTACATACAGTTGAGGTATGGAGTGAATAGTGGTTGGGTTCTCAGAACAATTTAAAATGTGAGTTATAGGAGGCATCTATCCGTGTTATGAACGAATATATACATACATACATACATAACATCACGCTATATCCCATTAAATGGGGTAGCACGAACCCGTCAACATTCTCATCCTGACACACGATACTCGATTCGACCACATTAACACTTCCTCCATACAAACTCTTTCTTTTCTCACAACCAAAATCCATCAACACGCAACAAACATTCATCCATTCGCTCCTGTACACCAGTTTCGTAAATCTTCACTTACGCCCACTTCTCTAACAACGAATCTATAAGAAATGAAGGCAGCATCGCCTGCGCTTGTTTAAAAATACATTTAACACAATTGCAGTTCCACACTGTATAGTAAAAACTGAAAATGAAGTAAAAAAGATGAGGAAGGAAGGGAGTATCTCCCTACGTTTGTTTTTGAAACTGAATATATGACATATTTAATTTGATAATTCAAGACTAGTGTAGTATGATTAATTACTATTTTATTTATTATACAAGATGTTTTAAAATACGCGTATATAACAGTCAGATCTTTATATTTCAATTAAAAATAATTTACATGAATGTTTGTAAAGAAACTTTTAGAATTCTTTTTTATAATTGCTTTAACTATTATAATCTGTGAATCAAAAAGCGTATTTGCCACTTAAATTTGAATGAATCTCTCATCATCATTGTGATTCAGATTAATAATCCGAAAAAGATTTTTCTTTAAATTATGTATGATTTAATACTGCTAAAAATTGACAAATCAGTAATGAAATATTACTAAAGAATATCACAAAATGAATCATTCTTCAATTTAGCTAATCGCATTTAGTTTTTTGAGCAAAAAATATAAATATGTCGCAATCATCAAAAAGTGAATTAACTTACAAAATTTCTTATAGATTGTTTATTCTCGTATTTATTTCATTCATTATAGAACAATTAAATTTATAATGTATTTATTTGAAAATATGGTTGTTTTAAATTTTTGCCTTTTTGAAATATTGATTTGGAAGTAACAGTTTTGCAGTACGTTGATGAAAAATCTAACGTAGCTCTAGAAATAAAAACTCTTAGTTTTTTGTTTTATTTATTCATATTAGTTAGGGAACGATCGAATAATTAATCAGATATTTTCTAAAATAAGTGTAAAGAAAATAAATCGATAGATGCCTACTATACTAAACTTACCAAACCCCAAACAGTATATTATTCAAGAGGCTATTACTAACATACAACCACTATTCATCCCTAGCATACCGGCCCGCCTTTTGATCAATCACTCCGGTTAGTGTTCCTGTTCCGCTGGACGGACAGAGCCCCACACTACAGTCAGATTATTCACGCCCGCCTTGCCGCCCCCAGCTACCGCCTCCGCGATATCGCCTGCTCGCGTTTTACCCAGTATACGTACACTCCACCACAGAGTACCCCTGGCTTTATTTCTTAGTCCCAGTTCATCATGGCAATAAGTACATGACACGGATCTTGATACACTGCAAGGTAAAAGCAATCCTTTTTTATTTTATTTTATTCGCGTTTGATGACATCTGATGGTAAAATTTAGTACTACACGTTGCTGTTTTAATACTGTCAATAAGTCGATACATTTTACATTTTACTCATTTTGTTGTTGTTTTACTGTTCATTGAAAGTATTAGTAATGCAAGAAATACGGTTTATTGTAGCAGGGCTATTTTATTTCAAATTTTGATGACAAAACGTTGTGTTAACCAATGATGTGCAAGTCAATCGCGAATATTTTTTTTGTTGACATTTCAAAAAAATGTTATTAATTTGAAAACGTCACATGTCAATAACATCGTTGCAAGGTAGGTCAAAAGTTAATATTGGTTTTAGTTATTAATTGACTGTAATTTTCGCAAAACGAAATAAACATATAGCTCCACAAACAAGCAAAAACTGCCCTTCAAAGAACATAATGAATAGGTTTAGATTATTTAAATTACCATTTGAGTAACATGCAATTAAAAACCGTAAATTACGGGATAAAGAATTATTTATGTTTATTATAAACAGTGGTAATCACATCAACATAGTTTTATTAGTAAAATATATAAATATATATGGGGTAGGTGGCTCAGTGGTATCGAGTCAGCCTGTGGATCTTGAGAACCCTGGTTCGATCCCCACAGCCGACAATTTTCACCAATTTAAAATTACCCCTGTGGCTCCTCCTCCACTAATATCTTTGGGGGCCGTGATTTGACGGCTGGTAACCGCACTTCACGCGAAAAAAATATATCACTTACCGAGATCTGCTTAGGCAGAGTGCCACACCCAATAATGGGTAAAAGGCGTGATGATATATTTATTTTATTTATATATAAACGACTATAGCTTACTCTTAGATCACACTTCTCAAGGTTCAAATTTCTTTTTATTGTAAACAGGAAATTGTTTATTACTCAAAAAAATATAATTTCCATATTTGCTATTAAATGTTCTTTGAGAATTTACAGCAAACTTGTTATAGTTGATGCAACATGATCGTTTTGAAAATAGTTTACCTCACATGTTTATTGATTACAATAATAATATGCGATAGAAATGGCGGAAATTTAGAATTTTAAAGAAATTATTTAAAATTTACAGTCAACAAAAATTAGAAAATATTTGTAATGGTCGTGTAATTGAATAAAATGCAGTTGTATACCGGATTCCGTTGTTGAAATGTAAAGTTCGCATTTTGCGAATGATAACAGTATTGTTTCCGAGTTCACCAGCCGCTAATACCCGGCAATGTTAGGTTTTTCGTATTAACCAGTTGATATTTATATTGTTTTGTACATTATTTTATATATTGAGATTAGATTTTTTGAGTACAGTATCATACGTAGTAGCGTTTATTAGCTGTTAGGTTTATCATTATTATAACAATGCCCAGACAACAATGACTCTCTACTTGTAATGATATTAATTAATTATTAATTGATTAATCGTGTTTCAACGATTTGGGCGGCCTCTTATACACCTTTGTATACTTTCATTTTCCTAAATACAATACTCAAAGAAACGTTTAAATAATAGCTTTATTTATTTATTTATACACGTGTGTATTTACTGTATTTCTACACATTCACAAAAAAGAGAAAAAAAATATAATAAAATATATTTCGCTGAATGCTAACCGAAATAAAATTTTAATGGAAATTAATAAATGTTCTATTTTTGTTCCCTAGAGTTTAAAGAATTTTAGATAATTTTATGAAACTTATTATAGTTGCTAATAGTGCAATTTCATTACTAAAAACTTCTAGATATAGGCGCATAATAAATATAGTACATATTAAGCAAGAAATTTTTTCAACACAATAAATTTAATGTATGGTCATCTACAATAAATCTTTCAAGTAATAGCATTCAGTGAAATATTGAATTATGAAAAATGATACTTATTAAAGGGAAATGTCGTAAACAAAGGTGAAAATATAAACATTAACTTACTAGTATTAACATTCGGAGTGATATTTTTACTTTTTTACTATAACGCGTTTGTATATTGTATAATATTTAACTTACCTTTTAATGAGGAGAATGATGAAATCCAAAAGTCAGTATTTTCCCTAAACAATCTTTGATAGTTGTAAGAATAATAATGATTTTTTATTTACTTAACGTGACAGAAAGGTATGAAACGTAGAATAAGTTACACTAAGTTATTTTATTTAATTTTATCGACGATGTATTTATTACTTAAATATTAATTTTATTAATGATGATACAATGTTTGTTTTTACGCTGTTTCCAGTGTTTACGTTGTTCGCTCTCTTGCTTGTTTTTATTTCGCTTTACCGCACGCTAATCATAAAATTTTTACTCTCAATATACGAGAAATGCATGTTTATTCATCTTTTATGCCTACGTTCTTTAGGAAAAGTACAATAACCATCATCAAATTATGTTAAATCTCCAGCTTAAATCTTGTAATTATAAATAAGATTTGAAACAGAATAAAATTTGTATGATTTAAAAATAGTGAACGCAGGTCAGATTTGAAAAATACTCATTAAACATGCGTCTTAACAGTTCTGTGATACTCTTGATGAAAACTCTTGCATTATGAATCTCTTGCCAGTGACATTCGCATTCGACTCAGGTGTCCTCAAAAGAGAGCCAACGACGTGAATCTTTGTCGCTATCATACTCACTTGCTCTTACGTCCGCTGTCAAAATATCGAGTCGAATTATTTGTTCCATGCATCAATAATTAGTTGTCTATTGTTCCTATTTAAACAATTGATAAATGGTTACTAAGATACTGCTCAATATAAACAATAGAATTTGTTTATAGTTGTGTTTATTATTGATTTATTCCATTTACAGGAAATTTGTTGTATATTTCGTTTGTATTGTAAAATGTGTATATATAGTAATGAAATTTGTATTTACAATAATAGGTTAAGAATGAAAGTGCTTCATGTTGTTAATTTTTTAATTAGTAAGTATTTGAAGAAGCAATGAACGAAGAAATTAATTATTGATGCAAAACAACATACCATCATTTCTATTAAACAAATGCTGAATATTCGAAATAAGTATTTTGATTTCATTAAAGCTAATTTAACCCACGGTCTTAATAACTTTCACACATACACACCTATGTAACAAATGCCAAATGATAATTATAATGCTCGAATATTAACAGAAGAAAATAATAATAAATCTACAGCCTTCGGCTGTCCGATTAATTGTACAGTGTGCAGTTTATACTTAATTATGAAGTGGCTATGTAGTATTAGAATATTTTTTTACAAAAATAAATTGTGACTACATTTTTTATTGCATTTTCCATCATATTTTTAACTTCGAATTCCTGTAATTTAAGTATCCAATCGGATGATGCAAATAGTATTTGCCTCTGAAAACATGTTATTAATAATTAAATGTTGAAACAAGTTCAATTAAAGGGTATACTTTTTATTATGATTTATCTTTGACCTTAAATTTAAGATAATCAAGTTCAAATACAGAGGTGAATTTAAAAATTATTCATGGAAACATTTTATAGAAAATAAAATTGATTTTAAATAAGTTCAGTATCTTTTCAAATTTTATAATACTTATAAACATCAAAACTTGATGTAATTATGATATTTTTTATTATTTCGAAATGCAAATACATAAATTATTTTTATGCCATAAGTACGGTCCTGTAAATGTACTACTTGATTGGTTATCACAAAAGTATATAAAGAACTTCCAGCGATTCTATTGGTTCTTATACGAATCGTTTACACTGGCAACAGGTCGTTTTTTCTTCTATAAAATTTCAAAGTTGTAAAATACAGGTTAGTATCAAATATTTTGAAATTACTATTGTTTCTTTATTAATTTTGGTTATGTTTCAGAGATAGAATGTCACAAAACGTGCTTGTTGTCGGAGGAGGAGGTCGCGAGCATGCAATTTGTTGGAAATTATCGCAATCAAAACATGTGAAACAAATTTTTGTCACGCCAGGCAGCTATGCTATATCGCAGCTGGATAAAGTGATAAATGTCGCTTTGGATATTACAAATTTTAGGGTGAGTTACATTAAATAAATAGTTATTACATATGTTATTTAGTAATCTTTGCTGTTACTTGAATTTTGATTACATTGTTTTTGTGGTTAGTAAATATTAAGTACAGGGTTGTATCTAGCTATTTTAAAATTATTCCGTTCAATAAATTTATGTATTTATTTCAATGATCTATAGTTAATCTTCAGTATAATTTAGAAATACATTTTGTTGTTTTGTTTTACAAATTCAGCAAAATTATTGTAGTTTGATACTATGCTGACATCGCTTTATTCAATTATATAACCGGTTAATTAATTAAAATTAATACAACATAAAATATGTTGTTTATGTAATTTAATTTTTTTTGTATATTGCTAGTCGCTTGTTGATTGGAGCAAAAGCAACAACATAAACCTAGTAGTCGTTGGTCCAGAAGACCCTCTCGCAAACGGCATCGCTGATGCTTTCACTTCCGCCGGAATTTCTTGTTTCGGTCCAGGAAAGGATGGAGCTCGAATCGAAGCCAACAAAGACTGGGCTAAGGCCTTTATGGACCGTCACCAGGTTCCAACAGCTCGTTGGGGCTCGTTCACAGACGCTACAGAAGCTAAAAACTACATCAACACAGCTAATTTTCTAGCTTTAGTCGTGAAAGCGAGTGGTTTAGCTGCTGGTAAAGGTGTTGTCGTAGCACCGAATAAAGAAGCTGCATGTTTAGCTGTTGATGAAATCCTTACCACAAAGAAGTTTAGCACTGCTGGTGATGTTGTGGTTGTTGAAGAATTACTTGAAGGAGAAGAAGTTTCTGTAAGTTATTTTATTAATTGGATTGTTATTGCAATTGCAAGATTAATTTCTTGTTATTTTGTTTTTATTGATAAAACTTAAAAATATTTTTAATTATTTATTATTTCTCAGCTGACAATGATAATTACAACGCGTTAACATCTGACATTTCTTTACGCAATTATGTCTTTTTTTATTTAATATTTTGATAAGGGAATTTCATCATTAATTTCTTGTGATATACTATTGCATTATTGTACATTACGATATCTGCACGAAAAACAGAATTGGATTCAGATTAATTTTTCTTCTGCCGTAAAAAGAAGTTGAATTTTCTAATTTCTGTCAAATGCGTAAAATATAAAAAATATAACTGAAAAGTTATTGAAATTGTGCTCATTTTGAGTCTTAATTTATTTTTAGTAAATATTAATTATGGACTGAGTTATTTTGTTTTTAATTATAAATAAAATAAATATTTAGTTCCATCTTACGTAAATACCCAAGTTCGACTTCTGCGACTGTCAAATGATTTTCACCACATTAAAATTAGTAATGGATAAAATGGTGTGATTAAATATTTATATCTTTATTAGGTTTTGGCATTTTCCGATGGCCAAACTGTTAAAGCCATGCTGCCCGCTCAAGACCACAAACGCATATTTGAAGGCGACATGGGCCCCAACACTGGCGGCATGGGCGCTTATTGTCCGTGCCCCTTTGTGGATGTAAAACAAATGAATTATGTACAGAAAGAAGTATTAGAACGTACAGTTAACGGCCTGCAAAAAGAAAACATCAAATTTGTTGGTACGTTTGTAAACTTTTAATTGTTTCATTTACACTTTTATAATAATTAAAAATTTATTTAGGAGTATTATATGCCGGACTAATGATGACAAAACAGGGACCAAAAGTGTTAGAGTTCAATTGTAGATTTGGCGACCCGGAAACGGAAGTCTTATTGCCTTTGTTGGAATCTGATTTGTTTGAAGTGATGCAAGCTTGTTGCAATAGAACATTACATCAACAACAACTTAAATGGAAACAAGGTAATTGATAAAAATTTTATTTTATTTCAAATTGAGATTTTGTGCCTCCTTATCAAAATCTTATGCCTATGGCACACTGGTCGATGAGCATCGATGAGCTCTTCAATGAAACAGCAGAACGCACCCTTCATTGACAAACAATAAAAGCTTCTAAAGTTGAGAAAGAAAAACTAAATTTCAAAAATATGCTAACATGAAGTGAGACACAGAAGATACGAGTGAAATGAGATACGTTCGTTTCATCTATGAGCTCTTCGATGGAAATAGAGGAGCCTCTAATTTTCGTCGATGACGGATGCGTTATGTTGTTTCATCGAAGAGCTCATCGATGCTCATCGACGCTCTTCGAAAAGTGTGCCATAGGCATTATCAAAATCTTAGGAACCATTAGAGCGAACACCACATGCTTTAATCACATCATCTTCAATAGTAATTTGCTTAAATTAAGATGAATCTTCTTCCCCAGATATGAACGCCGTAGGCGTGGTGATGGCAAGCCGCGGGTACCCCGAGACTTCCAGCAAAGGTCAGGAAATAACCGGGTTGGATATCGTTTCCAATCAGAACGACCGCGTGGTATTTCACTGCGGAACCGCGTACGATGCAAACACCGACACCTATACCACAAACGGCGGCCGTGTGCTCATAGTGGTAGCCTTGGCGGAACAACTGCCGCTCGCCGCCGGCAAAGCTACTAGGTCTTGTGATGAAATAC
This sequence comes from Pterostichus niger, assembly GCA_947425015.1. NCBI lineage: Eukaryota > Metazoa > Arthropoda > Insecta > Coleoptera > Carabidae > Pterostichus > Pterostichus niger. The sequence goes on along the minus strand of OX380338.1, from coordinate 3,918,236 downwards.
AGTTCGATGGCAAACAGTTCCGGAAAGATATCGCTCATAAGGGAATCTCGAGGTTGGTGGAAGTAAATTATTTATTAATTTATTTTTGTTACGCTGTACAACAGTACAGTACAGGGTCCGCACTCACCGAACCGCAGTGTGATAGTTCATATAATTTTTTAACTTGAGTGCGATTCGAACTCGGGATCTCCGGATTCGAATTCCGTAATGCTATCCACACCACCGTACTGACTGAATTTTATTTAGTGTTTAACTAGTGCGAAATAGGAATTCTACGTCACTTATATTAAATTTTTCTTTATTAGTTTAGTCGTTTTAAGTTTTGTATTTGATTTTAAACATTTTTACACGTGCTTTTATACTAATCGAACGATTTTATTCCTTTTATTTACCATATATTATATTTAATAACATTGGTTTAAAATTATTTTTCATGTGCCTGTGTTAATATTATTTTACAGTTTTCATTTTTATTATATTTAACATTTGAAACTATGATAAAAACTGTATAGTTGCTAATACCATTTTTAGTTTTAATTTTAACTCTGTTTCTAGTTCCCAAAAATAACTGATAATTATGGCAACGTAATATGACGTTCGAAATACTAACTATAACTCGACATTTATGAACAATCTTATTCTACATATTTTGTAAATAACTCTAATACCAATCATTCGGAATAAAGTTGAAATTACTTAATTCTAAATAGTTATTTGTGTATTAAGAGCGTAAAGTTATTCTTTGTTACTCGAACACGGTAATTGCAACGCGAGCCGAAGGCGAGAGCTGCAATAGTGTTAGAGGAATAAAGGCACTTTACGCTTGTGATACACATATATTTTTTTCTACGATTGCATCTTAAAATTATTAAAAGACGTATACGTACTGAAAATAAATTCGTTCTGTCAACTATCAATATGACAAGTTTCGGTTTTGTTTGTATCCCTGGTAACTATTGAAATAAGCGCGCATTTAATATCTTTTTCGCGCGTTGCCATTGGAGACGCGCAAAAAAGATATTTTTCGATTGTTCCACAGAAAACGTCAACTTTTCATAGCAATCGTAGAAAAATGTATTTGTAGTAAAAAAAAAGTCCTTTATCAAAAATTGTGTGATTGTAATTTATTAATCAGTAAATAAATTTACAAAGACATTTATTTTAATTTTAATAATAAATAACATAAAAATGGTATTAATTACAGATCAATCTTGCAGAGCGGCACATTGACATACAAGGCAAGTGGCGTGGACATCGTGGCCGGGGACTCCCTGGTGTCGCACATAAAACCCGCTGCTAAATCTACAAACCGTTCAGGAGTGATGGGTGGTCTTGGCGGCTTTGGAGGCCTCTTCGACGTTAAAGCTGCCGGTTTCAAGGACCCCATCCTTGTGTCAGGCACTGACGGAGTTGGCACCAAACTTAAGGTAATTTTTATTACAATTTTAAACAAAAGGAAGATTAATTAAGGTGAAACATTCAACCTGAAATTTGTTACCGTGTAAATAGGGTTTCTTGTAGTTCTAACAGAGTAATCATAGAAAACAAAAAAAGTGTATGCAAAAATCTAGTTAGAATGTTGGTATGCAAATATTGTACATTTATGAGTATAGTTTTATCTATTTTAAAATTGAAACTTTTGAAAAATAAGGCTCGTTTTAAAGTTCAAAATTTAAAATTGTTATAAATAAATTAAAATCATGTCTAGTATTTTTGAGATATTACATTTTTGATTGTAACATGTTTACTTCAGCCCGGATGATTCACTTTAATTGTTCGTCTTGATTTTATTTTAGATTGCACAAACGTGCAACATCCACGATACAATCGGAATCGACTTAGTGGCCATGTGCGTGAACGATATCTTGGCTCACGGAGCCGAACCGCTTTTCTTCCTCGACTACTTCGCATGTGGGTCCCTGGACGTGGAGGTAGCTAAGAAGGTCGTCACCGGCGTGGCCGAGGGCTGTCGCCAAGCCGGTTGTTCTCTGGTCGGCGGTGAAACTGCCGAGATGCCTAGTATGTATCCTCCAGGGGAATATGACGTGGCTGGCTTTGCTGTCGGTGCCGTTGAACGCAATGAGATGATTCCTCGAGTAGAAACTATCCAAGATGGCGATGTGGTGATCGCTCTGCCGTCTAGTGGAGTGCATAGCAATGGGTTCAGTCTTGTCAGAAGGATTATGTTACAAGCGGGAGTGGATTATATGGATAAGGCACCGTTTAGCACCTCAACGAAAACATTTGGTAAGGTGCTAATGTTTTTAACATAATTCCTCACCCTTAATTTCACCAATATATCTTTATTTCACTAATCTTTCATTCGACATACATTCCACATGACATATCCACTCTTCTAATATTCTTCTCAATCTCATCGAATAATACTTTTCAGGTGAAGAATTGCTAACGCCAACAAAAATCTACGTAAAATCAGTTCTTCCGGCAGTGCGAACGGGAAAAGTGAAAGCATTTGCTCACATAACCGGTGGAGGTCTAACAGAGAACATTCCTCGTGTCTTACCTTCTCACTTAGGCGTTGAATTAGATGCGAAGAAGTGGAAAATTCCACCAGTATTTGGTTGGTTAGCTGCCATGGGTAAAATACAACACCATTGTTTAGTATTTTGACAAAAATAAAACTATATTATTTTGATTTGAAGGTGGAGTGAACGAACCAGAAATGTTACGCACATTCAACTGCGGGGTTGGTGGAATATTAATCGTAAAACAAGACGAACAAACTGAAATTCTAAAACTGTTAGCCAGCGAAAGAGCATCTATTATCGGTCATATTAAGCCAGTGCAAGAAGGTAGCACAAAAATTTTATTATTTTAAAATAATTGTTAAGAAACAATATTTTCTATACAGGTGAAAGACAAGTCCTAGTGAGAAACTTCCCGGACGCAATGGATCCTCTGATGAGGAGATTTGTTCCTAAACTCGTCACCAAACTGGCTCCAAAAAAGAAACGTGTTGGTGTTCTGATCTCTGGTAGCGGAACTAATCTTCAGTCGCTGATTGATGCAACTCTTGATCCTACTAAACACATGGGCGCCGAAATTGTTTTAGTTCTATCAAACAAAAGTGATGTGGAAGGTCTCAGACGAGCTGAAAGAGCTAACATCCCTACGAAGGTAACACAAATTAAAAATGCTCTATTCTATATTATATTCTGAATTTGCAAAATATATCATTAAAAAAATAGTGAGGGAAAATAGATTTTAATTTTTAAGTACTTCTTCTCCTAAATGCTTAATCCGAAATGTGAATGTTGAACTCTTTTTCGGTAGTATTGCATCATTTATTCCATTTCTTTCTGTCTTTGGCTATCTTCTTAATTTCTTCCATATTTTTAACTCTCTTGATCCCAAATGCTTCTATTCTTAATTAGCAGGTTTTTCGCAATCTTCTTTTTGTTTGTGCTTCCGGATTTTACAAATAGAAGCTTCCCCAATGTCAAATTGTAGAAACAAGTGTATTTTGGTGAAATTGAGGGTGAAAGATTACATGGAATAAACAAATTTGAATAAATGTTGAGTGAATGTTTCAAGAGTTCTTGCTACTTAATTTAATAGAACATAGCGTGATTTAATGTATGTATTTATCTTCCCCCAGGTACTAAAACACACCGAGTACAAATCACGCGAGGAATTCGACTTGGCCATGCATCAGACTTTGATGGACGCCGGTGTCGAGCTGGTTTGTTTGGCTGGGTTTATGCGCATCCTGACTTCTGAATTCGTGAAACTCTGGCGGGGCCGCATACTCAACGTCCACCCAGCGCTATTACCTCTGTTCAAGGGCACTCATGCGCAGAGGCAAGCCCTCGAGGCGGGAGTGACAGTCTCTGGATGCACGGTGCACTTTGTTGAGGTCAGTCAAAAACTTTTTGTATATGGTTAAGGTGTTAAACGTTTTAAGATTCCAGATTCAATCTCGCCTAAAAATATTTCCTTTATTTCGGTGTAAAAAAAAACGAAAATTTCAAATATCGGAATTTTGTTTTAGCTGGCCAAAGTTTGTAGTATATTTACGATTTTCTTTGAAGTTAAATTTATTTACATTTTATTTCGACTAAGAAATTATTGATAAATAAAACATTTTTGAAATCATAATGTAATAACAAACGAAATAATAATTACTAATTGCATTGCTGTGAAACCAATTTATAGCATATGTGCTGCAAATTATTTACATGGCCAATCTCTGTAGACTAACAGTAACTAACAGTATTTTAAGAAAAGTAACATTAACATCTTTAAATTATTAAAAATAATTTTTAGGCTGACGTTGATGCAGGAGCTATTGTGGTACAAGAAACTGTTCCTATCGAAAGAAACGATACCGAACACGATCTTGTTGAAAGAATAAAGACTGCAGAACACAGAGCATTCCCGAAAGCCTTACGATTGGTTGCCATTGGGAAAGTTACCCTAGGAGCTAACAATCAAATTGTCTGGAACTAAGAATCTTTTGTATAAAATAATTTAGGTAGATTTCGATTTAAGTGCAATCGAATGATAAATAATCGTGATAATTAACAGAGGCTATTGATTTGCCAATTCTTATTAAAATAAAAATATCATCATAATATTTTAGCCGTGCTTGCTTTATTCTAATACTTGTACTACAAATTTATTACAGATTAATATATTTATTACTAAAATAATATCACAATTTTTACAAATAAATTTGTTTCATACTTTTGCAAAGAATGATTCTATTAAACTAAAAATATTTTTCGGATTTGACTGCACTTCGTTTTTTGCCGCCATTTCCAATGCTTCAACATCTAATTTTGATTGACCATCTCTAGCAATTTTTTCGGCTTCTTTCTCAAAATTAAAAAGCATCATTTGATTTTGCAGAATAGGAACTACTAGATTATATTTTTTTATTTTTTTGTTGATGTCTTCCGCCATTTTGTTACAACTTTCTAAGACTTTATTCCACTTGTAGGTATCAGTAAACTCGAATGGATAGATTCCAAGTTGCTCACGGTTAACATGTAAAGTGGTTATCAAAAGATTTTTGTCCTGACGTATTTCTTTTTGTAACATTATCCACTCCGGCGTAAATCCGTTTTCTATTAAAACCTGGAAACATGAAAGTTTTTGTGCTATATTGATGCTTTTAAGATGATAATTTTAATAGTTTACCTGATTTAATTTATGTGTTACAAAGTCTACATATGGATTTATATTTTGTGCTCCTTTTAAAGGTTTGCCTTTTCCAGACAAATTGTCAAATTCCCCTTTTGACATTGATTCCTGGATTAAATCTTCAACTAAGCGCTCGTAACCATATCTAAAAAATATTCATTACGCTTTTAATTTATAAACAATATATCAGGGTCTACTTTTAAAAATGTTTATAAACTAAATTAACTGATAAAAATCGCATTTAAAAATGTATATATTTATATTTCGGCTAGAACGAGTTTATAAACTATCCAGGAATTTTATAAACAAAACAATTTTATCTTGACATATTCTGAACAAATGAAATATAACGACTTGTTGAGCGCGAGTTTAGTAATCGTTTCATTCTTAAACTTATGAATCAAAATGTACAGGGTGTTACACGAAAAACGAGCGTTTAACATGATAAATCAATTTTTAGACAACCGTTGCCTCACAATTATTTTAGCGAAAATTATCTAAATCGGTTAACACATTTTTACTCATTTCATTACTGCTAAAAAGAAGTTAAAAGTTTCAGATGCATAATTTTACTCTCTACAAAGTTTATTTGTTAATTTTTCCGGGTACAGTAATTAATAGCCGTTTTTTTAAACTATAAAAAAAGTATTTATGATTTCCAGTTTTATATCAGACGTATAATGCAAAAAAAGTAATTATTATACTTGGTTTTTATGTTATGCTTATGCGGTTTTTTCTGCATCAGAGTTTTTTCACCGGCTTGGGCTTTATTCATTCGATGATTCAATATATTTTCATTTGCGTGTATGACTCGTATTTTTCCATATTGTTTCTCTCTTTGAAATGGTGTTCCAACACCAATACCCTCATAGTTCAAATACTGGCGGTGCTGAGGAGCCGTGTGCTACAACAAGTTTTAAATATTATTTTTTTCTTCATATTATAATTAATATTTTACTTTAATGTCAAAAATCTGTGCATGAACTTCATAATTGACTTCATCGGCACTCCAACGTTCTTTGGATTTTTTTGATAAAAGAATTTTAAACGCATTATCAATCTACAAAATATATTACTTGAAATATTTATATACCAAAATAATGGTAAATACTTCTTGAAATTTGTCTGTGTTCGCTTCAGGTGTTCCACTGTCTGGGTGAAATTTTTTCACAAGATCTAAATATGCGCTTCTAATGCTTTCCTGGTCACTATCCTCAGATATTCCCAAAATAGAGTAACATTTCTGGTAACGTAAAAAGAATAATGAATATTTAAACGAAAACATGTTTTTTGTGAAATACCTTTATTTCTATATCTGCAACATATTTTGCATAGCATCTTCTTTGTAGTGTATTAAAGAGTATTGTTAAGTATTTTGAATAGTTTTGTTTCAAAAGAGCCATTTGGAAAATCTATAATTTACATTTTTTAAACACAATAAATGTTTAATATAATAACTGAAACTAAAAACAATGAACTTTACATTTCATAGAAAGATTTTAAATTGTTTATTAAAATTTACAATTATACATTTTTCTATGTATATAAGTATAATTTCTAATTAGCGGAACTTTTTGCCGCAAATTTAAAGCCTGTTCTGTACATTGTGCTTCAAACTTTGTTGCAAATTCCTTGAACTATGGCTGAACTTGCGATAAACAATTATGTAAATTATAGCACAGATTTAATAGATTCATTCCAAGAATTCCTTTTTTTTCGCGGGGAAATTTTTCACACAAAAAGTACATCCGAAAGTTTTTTTTTGTCATCACTGCCATAGAGTTATTTTTATAATTTATTTTGTTAAAATAATTGCGCATCGGGAGATAAATGGGTTTTCTGTTCAAATTTTATTTTTGTAAATTTCTTTATTCATTTTGAAATAACTTCATGCTATAATTATTTTCTTTGTACTGCACTGCACTGACAGCAGTAATTTCAGTGACGTCACAACATGGCGGAAAAGAAGAAAGGCAAGAAACGTAAAGAGGTAAGTAAATCTCTTTTATTAATAATAATTGTGTGTAACTGATTATTAGAGTTATTAGATAAAATAAGCGTATGGAAAATAATAATAAAAAAATTATTTGTTCCATATAGCAAATCTACCAAGTTGACATTTGTATTCTTATTATGGATGACGTTGCTGTCATGCAAGTGTGATTTTTCGATGTTTTAACATTTTACCGTTATAGCATTAATTTGTGTTACGTGCCCTAAATCAGGAATCTCTTATCAATTCAAATAACAGTTATTTGTTACCTTTAAATTCCGTTTGACTTATGATTTCCAAATGTTCGTGCCATCAGCTGATTCCAATATGTTTTGATCTTGAACACAGTCACACAAATACAGATTGTATTTTACTCTTGCCAATAATTGTATGTCATGAAGCGCATTATTCAAATTAATGATAGTTGTAAAAGTACTAATTTTGAAAATAATTTAAGGTAATTATATTAATCTCACATAAATATCATTCAAAAATTCTACTGTTTTGATTATAAATAATTGAAAGCTCTTATTACTTGTCAATAAAATATACTTCACAATTGTATTATTTGTATTTTTCTAATAAATTCTTATTGACTTTTATTAATAAATTTATTAATGTTTGTATTATTATATTCGATTATAATAAATCATGTTAATTACAGGAGTACGTAGGACCTGGTGAAGAAGTAGTCGAAAAGCCCTCAAAAGATGAATATGGTGTTGCAAAATGGCTAAGAAAGAATGTTCCCATTAAGAAGACAAAATTTCTCAACCATAATGTCGAATACTTCACTGGTAAGTTTATTTCATAACTATTTAATGAAATTAAATCGTAGGTTTAACCATTGTAGTTGCATTAAAAGTTAATTGCATACAAAGTGCAATAAATATGCCTCGGTTTATTTATTTATTACATTCACGATAATCGTAAGGTGTCAAGTAAATTTAAACGAGTCCGTCCTTGATTTCTCCAGATAATTAACTTCGGTTACAGTGCGAAACTACATTACATAAATAACTACATACATTTGCTTCGATGATCAATTAAGGCTTTTGGAGTTATGCATTTACAACATTGTAATTGATAAGTATCTTAGTAATTTTATAGCAATTTGCATTTGCAAATATCAAATATTAATGACTTCTCTTCGCATATATCTTTGTTAACAATAATTATTAATCTAAATAATACTTCACGGACATGTTTTTATTTTTTCGAATATTATATTTGAAACAACGTAAAATATTAAATAAGATACATTCTAGTTGTATTATAAAAATTTAAAACGTAAATATGTAATTCCTAATTTCAGGTTAAAGTTCATAGTATTCTAAAAATGATAAAAATAATGACATAAATTACTTCATTTTCCCAAGGTTTTATCTATTTTTCTAAACATTTTATGTAATTTATATATCTTATTAAATAATTTCTAATATTAAGAACATAATTTCAGATGTACTTTTTTTATAAACAAAATTTAATACTATAGGCGTTTAGGTGATTGTAAGAGACTTTTGTTTGAGATAAATAATTTAAAATGTAACTACTGTAAATATTTTGAGATTATAAAAAAAGTGGGAAGTACACTTTTTAAATTAATCTCTACTTCAATAACAGATTTATTTTAAACTATTTGCACTGATAGTATAAAAACAGTTTAGTTTTTAAACATGGTTTAAGCAGTTCATGTCCATAGTTGGGTTTATAATCTTGGTAGGTCATTGGATATGAAACTATTTGAACTACGTTTACATTTTTAACTTGTTTTATACTTAATCGCATTTTTTATTGAAGAATTATCACTAAAATAATTTAGGAACGTTTTGACATTGAAATGTAAAATTAATTTTTAGTTACTCGCCCTCAATTGGCGTTTATATTCTGGAGTATTAGTTGACTAAGTGAATATGTAACTTCTAATTTGAAACTTTATTCAACATATAATTTAATGTCATTCAATTGTACAATTTTTCAACTTTTATTTATTTTTTTTGCTTTATACGGACTACAAACTATGACCGAAACGTGTTTGACTATATTTTAATAAATAGCTCAAGCTAAGTAACCCAATTTATTAATATTTATATTCTATAAATTTATAATTTTTATTTAGAAATATAAGTCTGGAGCTGAACTGAGCGTTAGTATCTCTTCTTAACTGTGTGAATTTCTAGCGAGCAAGGCGCTGGACGCCCTTATGCTCTCGAATTATGCTACGGCGGAAACACCACTGTTCGTTTCGAGACAAGATGCCGTGGACTTCCTAGACCTGATGCTGCGTCACAAATTCTTCCATCGCGCGCGCAAGGTTCCCGTGTCCGAGCAGGAGCTCAAAGCGCGCAAGAAGGAGAAGAAGAAGATTGCGCCTACGTCCGACGTCGAGGACAAGAAGAAAGAGGATAAAGTCACCGATGCTGAGAGCAGTCACGTTGAAGGCAAACAGGAAACTGCTGTAAGTTGGCATTTATCAGTTTCATTATGCAATAGGGAAAGTATGAAAGATAATTGTTTATCACATTTTCTGCTCCAATTAATCATGATTAATTTAATCAAAGTTGACTATTTCGATTGGAAAAAACCTGGAATTGAAAAACTTGACCTGAAATCATTTAATTAGTAACTACTTGGAAGAAATATTTACAATTATGAAAATAATTCATTTTTTCATTCATGGAAATTTACACAGCAATTGTCCTTCAGTTTATTGAAAATAAAGTTAATCCAGGTTTTACAGTAATTAAATAAATAAATTATAAAAATTAGAAACTAAATTCATATTCGAAGTATTTTTCAATAATAATAGTTTATGTAACAAGTACATAATTTAGGTCTTTATTGGAAGAGCCGAATTTTATGGCAGAGCGAGCGCAGCGAGCGAGGCTAATAAATAAGGCGAGTCTATCAAGTCCGATTATGTACGAGTTGCATACAACGTTTTATGTTCGATTGTATGAAGAATATTTTCTCTTAAAATATGATTGTCAATACCTATATTTAAAACATTTAATTGCATCTCAAAGTGTGCTTCGTTGTTATGCATTTGTTGCTTTATTTATCAAATTGTCAAAGTGAAAAAAGTATTGAGATGGATGAAGACATTGAAGACGTTCCAAAAGAAATAAAAGATCTTGCATGTAATGCAAGAGAATATCTAAGAATTGTATGAAGACACATATAATACATACAGAAAATGGTGTTTAAATATTTCTTTTGAATTTTGTTTTAATGTGACATTGACAGCAGTCCAATTTTGCATTTTTATCGTACTAGTCCAATAAAGTACCCGATTATGGACAGTAAACAGTGTCATAAAACAAGGTAATATGATGCAGTCGAACATAAAATAATTTTAGCAAAATTTAGGATGCAAAGGTCGACGTTGCTATGAAATAGCCTGAAATTTGTTTATTCCTTTAAATCATTATATCTCCTGGAATTTTATATTTTGAAACTAGTAAATATCATGAAAATATCACTTTTAGAGATCTTCTGTTAAATGTCTGTTCGAACAAATGAGTAAATTACCATTTGTGCTGTGATTTCGATGTTTTTTTTTTAATTATCCTGCTATTATCTATTAGGAACTTAGCCGAAGATTGAAAGATCGGCTATCTATTGCCTTCTGAAATGCAAGAATTCTTATGATTCAACCGACTTTGTATCTTAAAAAAACTCTCTCTGTACATTATTATTTTTTATATTATTTATTTGAATGTTTTATTAATAATGGAACAATTCTTAGGATCAGTTATTTTTGCTTAATAAATCTGCGGTAGTAATTACTGAATTTGTGTCTGATGTTGTTTTGTTACAGACAGAAAAAGAGAAACGAAAGCGGAAAATTCGACTAGAGATGCACGGGGATCAGATGTTTATGGATGGATTGGATGCTTACGTTTGGATTTATGATCCCATTCCAGTGTACTATTGGTTCTTTGGTACTTTGCTGGTGTTAGGTGCAATTGGAATTTGTTTATTCCCTCTTTGGCCTCCGTCTGTAAGGTTAGTTTACACTGTTTTTTTAATTAATTTTTTATCAAACGTATGAAGGAAAATAATAAAATATTTATCCAATATTTCCTGTTGATATGATTTATTGCATAATGGTTTCTAACACAAGAAATAAAATCAACAAAAAAGCTATAACTAGAGATTTTGTAATTATAAAATTTGCTTATATTTATAATAGTTACATTTTGTAATTTTTTATTTAGATTATTATTCTAAAATGTTTAATTTGTTTCCATTCTGCTGTAGACAAAATATTGTAATTGTATATTTGATTGAATTAAAGGAAAGGCGTATACTACATCAGTGTGGCGGCCGCTGGTTTTTTGGTATTTATAATCGCATTAGCTGTTCTTCGAGTGATCGTCTTCTGTCTTGTGTGGATTCTGACCCTGGGCAAACATCACATTTGGCTGCTGCCAAATCTCACAGAAGATGTCAGTTTCTTCGCGTCATTCTGGCCACTTTACAAGGTGAGTTTTTAATTATTAAACACTAATTTTACTATTAGATAACTTTTATTTTTTAATGCGTACTGTTGTTTACTTGTTTTGCAGTATGAATACAAAGGTAGCACTTCAGACGACAAGAAAGATAAAAAGAAAAAGAAGAAAGATAAGGATTCAGATGCGGAAAATGAAGATGATCCTAAATCTTTAGAAAAAGAATCTCCAAAGCATGAAAAGAGGAAACTTTCTCAAGGCAGCACCGCAGAGGAAAGGTAACAAGAGCGTCATTTTTATTCATTTTGAACATTTTTCTGATACGAATTGATATTCAGGTATGTCTTTCTCATAATTTTTATTATATCATACAAAGTAGTAATGAATATTATATGTATATAAAAGGGAGAAAGTGAGACATTTCTTTCCGAAGTTGCCGTTTCATTTCTTGAGACGAAGGCGAGTAATATAAACTATCTAAGGAAAAAATGTCACTTTCCTCACTAGACACACGTGTAATTATCTTCACTACCCTGTCAGAAAGAAAAATGTATAGAAGTAAATTAGAAATTTAGATGACAGATGTCACTAATGTCATCATACCGTTGTTTACTAGTTACCATGGATCTGGCTTTACTTTTTTACTTAGGCATGAAAAGTATAACTTTGTATCAGTTGAGGGAAGAAAGTTGAACTTTCTAACAGGGTCGTGAAAGAAACCATTTGTTTGACATGTTGTAGTCGGACGAGCTCGGTGGAGACAGTACCACTGCTAGGTGACAACGGGGCCCAAGGAGAGACAGGGGGCGAGGAAGGTGGCTCCGAGAGCGATGAGTCCAGCCAGCGTTCCTCCACGGGCCGCGACTTCGAGATGGTGGATCAGGATGAGCTGGCGGAATCCTAGTTCATCCACCATGCGCCACATAACACAACACATACAGATAACAAAACTCTTTATTTTCTATCTAAATTGTATACAATATGATAAACTATACAACATAATATAATGTTTTTTTCTCATGTATTGGCTGTAGGGTGTTTGACCAATGGTCACTTAATGGGTTGGTCTTATACACGAACACTACACAAATATGTTCACTAACTTTTGCTCTTGTTAGAGAAAACTAACCATTTGGTTGGCCAGTCTTTAAACAAAATAAGACAGTGAAAAAATTGAAATATTATCAAGATCTTGAATATAGCTGAGATGTTTCTGAATTTATTTATTAGGAGTATTTTATTTTATGACGAATTTGTACAAAATATTATTTACAAATAAATGTGACATCTAGTACACAAAATATTTTTTTTATTATTATTATCAATTTGACAAAAAGTTAATTTCTAAAAAGATCGTTGGAAACTTTTAGAACTCTCATTTTTTAACGATTAGAAAATTAACTTTTATATATTCATAAAGGAAATTTTTTTATAATATAAATTATCTCAAAGATAATTCGACCTCGCAGAAATACTTCTTTTAAAATAAAACAATTAATCATCATAAAAATGCTTCATTTGTCTTTGACATTTGTAAAACGATGAAAAAATATATATTGAGAATTTTTAATCTAGAGGAAAGAGTTTTTACCATGACAATGATACCTTTGCATTTAAATAAATGTAATAAAGTACGATCACATTTATAGAATAGCAAAACTATGGATTCAATTATAAATTAGAGATAAATAATGATAGAAAATCATCAAAAATATGTAACAACCCAAAATAATAATAATACTTTGCTAATTCAGATATTTTATAGTTAAATGTGCCAATAATAGTAAAATACTATTATTATTTAATAAATACAATAATCAAGGAAATTTCGTCCAAAGTCTGGTCAGTTGGCAATATTTCAGCAAAGTTATGAACTTTTTGTGTAGTATTCATGAAGATACTGTATATTATTAATGTCGACGCTCTCGTCTTCGTCCTAGTTGATCAAAAGTGCGGACACGGTAGATTCTTATAGATTAAAACCCATTTCAAGTTTAGTTAATTTCTTTTTGGTACAAATTATTTTAATTCAGAGGTATTTCGTTCCCCTAGTAACTTGGAATTTTTATTTTTATGATTTAATGTTTCTTATAAATTAATACCTTATTTAATTAATAAAAATATAAACTGTCAATACTTTTTATTATATGTATCCTATAAATATAAATCTCAATTTTAATTATTTATTAATGGTGCTATAATTATCAATTTGCAATGCACAGAATTTATAACATTTTCAGCATATATATATATATATATGTACATAATTTCACTAAAATTAGATATATAATTTTATTATTTATGCAAACCATTTGAATATAGCTGTTTTAAAATTTAATAGTGTGAACAAAAATATAATCACTATGCACAAAATGTGCACTAATTATATTCATATAAAAATTTCCTTTTTTATCCTATTGCTAAATAATATTTTCACACGTATATTTATTTATTATACAAGTAGAGCATTTTGTCCAATGTATGAAGTAAAGTTTTGGAAATGCAAGATATATATATTTAATCCTACAGTCTTACTACATTGTTAAAACAAAATAAAATTCGTAAATACTTCGACTGAAAACATAAATGATATAACTATATAACGTGATTAAATTTACCAAAAATGTCAACATAAGATTGATTAATATTATATTTGAAACAAATGGCTTTAGAAAGAAATTCACGCCTGTTGCAATGCGTAACTATAACTTTATAATTTTTACTATAATACATTCCATTTATTATTAATTGCTATATTTGTTTTTATGTAATTAAAAATATGTACGATAAAATGTTATGCAAAAATTATGCCATTTTTCAGTTTAATAAAATTTATTTTAAATGTTGATGTTTCATACATTTTATTATTGTGGAAAGAATATTTACTTATTTATTTAATAGACAAGAACGATTTTAAAATGTTTTATTAATTCTTCGGTGCTCCAAACTGTTTTTGAAAGACTTCGGTTAGCATTTGGTTGCACAGCGCTGCATATGGATTCATTTGTACCAGCTGAAATTAATTATTCTTCATTAATATATATTTATTAATGCAGTTAATAAAAAATTAAGTATTTGCACATATATTATAAGAAAATACGTAACTTGTTCGCGCTGGAATTATTTTGGTGTTTGTGTTCAACTTTTATTGCAGATAAATTTACTGATATACTTTATATTTTATGATCAATTAAAGTTTATTATTTGTTTTAGGATGACAGTGGATGACGAATATGAAATACTACTTGTTTTGTAATTTAACTCTGCCCAAAAAATTATAAATGGTAATAATGAAAGTACTTGCCTGTGATTTTGCGAAAGGACTACCCAGCGTAGCAGCCGCTGAAAAATCATCTTTTGCGAGTTCATTTCTTCCTGCTTTGCGATGCAATAAACCACGTTGACAGAGAGCTTGACAACCGGCTCTTCCTTGTCCTTGACTCAATTCAATCGCCATTGTTAAATCACTCAACGCATCTACATATTAAAATACATCAATACAAATAATAATTCTTCAACTACAAAAAGAAAACTTGACCTAAGTTGTCGCCTTTTAGCCGGTAAACTTGCGCTCGGTTGTTAAATAAAGACGCACGTTTTGGTGCAATGGTTATCGCCTGTGACAGAAGATCAAGAGCTTCTTTTAAGTGACCGCCTTCAGCTTTTGTTACTGCCTCAGTTTCTAAACCTTTCGTTTGTAAAACTTCGGCAGTACATTCTTCTTCTTCATCTGTTCATACGTTATATCATTTTATTATTATATGAACGCCGATAACGGACAATTAATTATTAGCAGTTGATTCAAAACGTAAGTATTTGAAATATAATTTGTTATAGTTAATTAAAACTTTCACCTGCCAAACTATTCTAAAAATAATATTAATCAACAGTTAGTTAATCACCCTAGTGGTCATTGAATGTCGAACTCTCTGCACAGTTTTTAAAGATTTGCATTGAATATTCTGCAATTTATTTATTAGTTCAAATTTATAAACATTCCATAAATGACAAAATTGTTATTTTAAATTGTGGACGAATTTCTATTACTATAAAAATATATTTTTAGAAAATAAGTTTAACTAAATTTGAAACTTGGTTCAATCATATTAAACTCTAAATTGTATTCTCAAAAAAGTTTGAACAAATCTTTTTCTAAGCCTTTTTACAGTTCGTTAAGAAATATGAATTATATATCATGTTCTTATATATATCATCATATAATCTGTTAATTTTTAATGCTGTCTTATAGAATATCTAAACGAAAATTTTGGATTGCTAATTTTTGTTGTTTGATAATTCGGCTGTATGTTTTATTGTATTTATCCAAATGGCAGTACAATGAATTACATTTTTTATATAAGACTCGAACCCGTAATCTATCGATTATAGCGTTTGCAATTATTTGTACTAAATTTCTTAAATATAATAAAAATGGTGTTTTTTAAGCATATATCACAATACACGTTATAAGATAAATTTTTGGAATTTTTCGTGTAAAAGAGTACAACTATACTAAAATAAAGCTACCTTTTAAATCTTCTGGGAAATCCGGTTCATTTGCAGTTGCCAAGGGTAAATGTGGATTGAAAACACAGTTCAAAACAGCTTTATCATGATCACTTAGAGATAACATTATCACCGCTGAAAAAGTCGAATAGAAGATGATTGCTTTACCCGAACAAATATGTTGATAACACAAACGAGGAAACATTTACATAGTTGACGTCCTTCGTCATTAGTAAAAGTGTTAATAAATATATTACTAGAATATACAGGGTGACCTACACGCTAAATGTGAGAAATGCTTGTTTCTCATAGGTAATGAAAAATGTTTTACGAAAATAACGAATAATGTTTACAATAGCAACAAACTTATTAACAAGGGTACTGTGCATTAGTATCATAGTACCCTTGTTAATTCATTTTGTGTTAGTATCTGCGTAAATATTTTTTTTACAACATACAAAAAATCATTTCTCACATTTATGTTTATTGACCAAAAATAACCTTGTATTATATGTAGTTTCTACCAGCATTATTTAACATAAATCATCAAAACCGGTTTTAAAAGTACTTGCAATTTAATATATTCAATTTCCTACATTTTATAATATAAACATTATTCTCATCCATTATATATTATATTAAATTGTAAAATTCTTATGTACTATTTAGATAATCTATCCTTTAAAAACATTGAATCTTTCTAAGCCACTCATTTTCATAAGCAAATTTTTCGAATTTGCTAAGAAGGCACTTATTCTTCCGAAAATAATCTAAAGTACATTTCAATGCCTATATAAGATATCTATCTTCTTTATTAAAAAAATTCCTGAATCTATTCAAGACATTCATTTTCAAGAAAAAGATCCCTGAAGGATGCAATCAATTCCTACAGCCAACAATTTGCTCCACATTAAAACTACCCCTGTGGCTTCCCCATCACACCAACATCTCGGGGGCCATGATTTGATAGCTGGTAACCACACTTCACGTGAAGAAATATATCACTTACCGAGATCTGCTAATTATTCCATTAATTACTAAATAAATATATCATCACACTTTATACCCATTACTGGTTGTGACATTCTGTTGTAGCAGATCTGAATCATATATTTATGCACGTAATGTACGGGTATTAGTCGTCAAATCACGCCCCTTAAAAGGGAAGCCACAGGGGTAATTTTAATGTAGTGAAAATTATTTTCCGGCAGTGGAAATCGAATCAAAGACGTTATGAATATGGATGAAGCGAAAGTGATTTGACAGGACAAGAATATTTGACAGAGGTGAATCGCCGAATAAAATTAATAAATGCTTCAAGGGTTCATGCTACCCCATTTGATGCAACATATTATAATATTATGCCAGATCCAGTAATGGGTGAAAGGTATCATGATATTTATTTTATTTCTAAATAACTTTCTCAACAATGCAACTTTGACATCATTCAGAACATTTCCGGGCACGACCCCTAGGTCATAAGGGGGCGTGATGTTCAAATATCTATGACTGGAGCTGCGGGACCGGCTCCTTGTCAACTAGCTCTGGTAGCTGGCTCCTTGATTCAAGTGGTTTTCTAGGAAGCGATGCTTCCCGTTCGTCATTATCCAACTCAGGTTACCGAACTGTCATCACCTAAGAAGATGGTAAGAAGGTGAGTAATATCAAATAGAACTTGTTTTATTTTATCTCAAAATGTCTTGAAAGGCAACCATCTTCTTCCTCTACCATTTCCCAATTCATCTTGAAGACAGCTGTCTTCTCCAAAATGGAACAAACTTCTTGTGTTTATTTTCTCGAAGCTCAAATAATGTAGGTAAACCACAAATAAAATTATTTTTGATTTCAGGTGTTTTCGTATTCCATGGGGAGACGCCTGCCTCCAATGTAGTCTCCCGTGCTACAAGGAAATCTTTCAAGTCTGGTACGTAAATTATAAAATAGTATAATAGAATATAAAAGAGATAAATATTAAAAAATAAAAGAAATTTAAGTTATTTGTTTTTGTTTAAAGTAATAAAATTCTTGCACATCTCGATCTTTTTAGTTAATCACGCCTTATACCTATTACTGCCGTTACAGATCTCGGTAACGTGGTGTTTTATTACAAGTATTTTTGTCCTAAAATAATTTATGTCCGGTTCAACACAGAAAATTAAAATAAATCTCCCTGAATAGTTTGTTTATAGCAGCGGTCATTGTTTCGAATTTAGTGCTGGGGAATGAGGGCTAGTGGGCGAGTTATTGGATATCTGGATTAGATTCCACGTGAGTAAGATTTTTTTTTAACCGTCATCTTCTACTTAGACAGTAATCCGCGTTTTTGGTCTCCTTAGTACCAATGAGTTATGTCATGGTTGTTAACCTATAATGAAAATAATTTCTCTTTTTTTGCAGGAGCTCGTTGCGAATCCTGTGCATGCAGCAGGTTACTGCGGCCGCCTAGAGGTCCAAAACGACTATTTCATTCCGTGCTCGTCACCGGCAAATGCATTCGTCGGGGAGAAGTGTGATTCATCTAAGGGGGTGAGTAGATGTTTTTGATTCTGAGTGATTGTAGCTTATCAAATTCTGCATATAAATCAATAAACAGAATTACTTTATGTGCTTTGTAACGACAGAAATTAAATAAGAAAATGTCGAAAATTATGTTGAAAATATTGATAGCCATGGAATGAAACAAAAAAAAAATGTTTGACGTTTTATCTGTCAAAACATCAACGTTTGCCGTTGTGACAGATAAAATGTCAACGTTTGACGTTGGACCTGCAGGAGAAAATATTTATATTTAAGTAGGCCAGTAAACAGTTTATTTATTTAATTTTAATATCAGAACTAAAATTTATTTATAACAAAATTAAACTATACTGGACATAATAAATACATATTCTAGTCTAGAGCATACGCTTAAAAACATCTCCATTGTTCGCTAAGCAAAACCCAAGTCTTTCGTAAAAATTACGGCGCATATTTGATAGCTGCCGGGCTGTAATATTCCTGCATTCCTTTGCAATTCTTTGTTTTAGAGAATCCACATTTGGGTCCCTACTTTAGTAAATTTCATTTTTTAAATGGCCCCACAGATAGAAGTCATTGGATGACAAAGCCGGTGATTGAGTTATCAAATCCAACAATTTGGGAAAACCTTATTCAAATATAAAGTTACTGTGTTTGTAAAATGTGCTGGACAGTCGTCCTTCTGAAACCAAACAATATTTTCTCCTGCAACATTGTCAATGGCAGGTCCAACATCGATTTGAAGCAATTCTAAATATTTATCGCCATTCATTTTTCCATCAATAAAAAATAGCCCTATTACATTACGGCCCAATAATCCTACCCAAACATTAACTGTCCCATGATATTGTGAATGATTAGTTAGTATTAAATTTTTATTTTCCTGATGCCAATTACGAAAGTTTTGAACATTTGGCTCTCCATTTATATTGAAGGTAGACTCATCAGAAAAGCAAATATTGTTGATAAAATTTTCGTCCACATCAGCCATGTCCATAATTCTTTCGCAAAAGGTCATGCGTTGAAACTTATCATTTTCAAAAATTTCTTGGTGTACGGAGAATTTATATGACTTAAACTTATGTTTTCTTAATATTTTTAGGGCAGTTGTATGGTGTATTCCAAAATCAGATGCAATTTGTCGCAAACTAATATTTGGATTATTAATTACAGCTGCGAGTATATTTATTTCGTTCGCGTTTTCTTCCGCTTCATCTTCTTCCACCGGTGCAATATTTTTCTGCTTTTTATCGCATTTCTGACACGGAACGTATACTGATCCAAATTTTTCTTGAGTTTTAATAACTTGTTGTATTGCTGATTTTGTTGGAATTGATCTTTTAGGATATAATCCCGCAAATACAGGGTGTTATATTTTAATAGACCCAGCAATTATCTCGCTTATTTATCAACTTAGCAATTTCTTTCATATAACATGATTTATACAGCAACATGTAAGCTATTTGATGACGGATGTACATTCATGATATCACTTCCTGTTTATTAGTAATTTATATCAACTTTGAAATTTCAAATGGAACATACTATATTTTTTTACAAATTTGAAAAGTGCATCAAATTTCCTTTACAATCATGTAAAATAATCCATATGTTACATTATTAAAAAGTAAAATGGCGGGCACTTTATTATACACCAAATCGGAAAGAGAATAGTGAGCCATGACTGTAGTTTGAAATAAAACAATTAACTAAAACAATTACAATTATTATTATTAAACGAAATAATATTTTTTTGTCATAATAATACAGAAAATAAGAATAAGTAACACTTAATAACAACAAAATGATTTTATAACAAAGAGACTGGGAGCCATTTTGAATATTGAACCACCAATAGAGATCTTGAAACAATTTCCTCTAAAATAATTTGGAGAGCAATACGCATTGTTTACTTAATTATCCCGCGAGGGTGTTGTATTTAATCGAGCACCAACATTTCAGCCCAAATAACTAGAGTTCATTTAATCCGGGAAGCTTATTTACTATTCGTAGATATTAACAATTATATTTAAATGAGTCCCTTTTGAAATGATTTGGGTAAAAGTCTGTTGTAAACAGTAATGAATATGTTTTTTTTAAATTGACCACGTGATGAGGAGAGAAGGAGAGAGAAAGTTGATGATTTGATGAGTGAAATATGGAAACAGAATGTTTTGGTTGAGTTGAGTGTGAAGAGATGGTGAGAATCAGATGTTAGGAATAGATTGTGTAAATGGACGGAATGGTTAGAGATGATGAATGGAATATAGATGAGAGGGTTTGGTAGATTGAGAATGTGGTTGATGCAAGGATGGTGTGCCAGGATGACTGAATGTTACCCCATTTCATAAGATATCATAATTATCTTTACAACATATTTATTATTTGTTTAAATCTTATAATAATGAATGATTCACTTTAAAATTATAATGATGAATCGTTCTCATCTGTAACACAATACTTTGCTAGCTGACAGGTTATTAGCAGATTATCAGCTACTGAAACATTGTGATACAATGACAGTTAGTATAAAAAACAAACAAATTACGGATGATTAACTAGATGTTTCATTGTTAAACGTTCCGGTATTATTTTATACAAATATATTTCAACTAAATGATTGATATAAATAAATTTAATTAAATCATCCTTCAACGATTATTTATACTAGCGGTCATTGTATTTTATAAATAAAGTTCACAAATACTTTTATCCTTCTGGGTAATTGTTTCACATATTTCAAATATATGAGTTTTAAAAGTTTTCTTTACAATATTTAAATGGAGTGTATCTTTTAAATTTGAAGAGAATTGAAAATAGTTTTGTTTGTAAATCTGGCTAATTTTATTAATTTTTTGAGAGAAAATATGAATGACAGTTTTTTCGTAACTTTTCGTACACATATAAACAATTACATGTACTACAATAAGTAATGAACAAAAAAGTGAAATTTTAGTTAAATTAGGTGTTATGGATACATTTATACCTAGCAATAGATTTCGTTAAAACCACCCCTATTTAATTCTCAGCTATGAAACTTCTTACACATATAAACAATTACGTTTACTTCAATAAACTATCAACAAACATGTGAAAAGTTAGTTGAAATGAGGCGTTATGGACATACTTATACCTAGCAATAGATCCCGATAAAACCATCCCTATTAAATTTATTATTTTGATTTTGTTTTTATTAAAATACGATAGAAATTCAAGAATTGTTTCCCTATTTCTATGTTGTAAATTTAATCATATTTTAAGTACTAGTTTTTTTTTTAAATTCAATGTTTACATACTTATTTCTGTATTTAAATATTTTAATTACTGATGAAATTCATAAACACTAATTAAAAAAACAATTTTTGAATTAATGTTATTAAATATATGTCATTTTCAATAAATTATAATTTTTATATATAAAATACACACACAAGACATTTTGATGTGCACTGGTTTGCGCGGAAGGTCGCTGGCGCTGCGTCGACTTCACAGTTCATAACTTGCAAGCGTGGTATCTAGATGTGCTGCTAGAAAATTAGTGGTTTTAAGTAAAAATATCAATAAATATTAATAAAATACAGTGCCTTTCGTAAGTATAGATGTTATTCTGACGATTTTGATACAAATTTCACCTGGAAATATAGTTTTTGATAATTAAAAATGTATCAACATTTTATTACATAAATTACGTAACACATATATAGGATGCGATAACATAGGAATATTACATTTCAACAATTAAATTTGATATAAACGGCTTTAACAGCATATTTGAACATGATTTTTAATAATTTTTCTTTAAAATCACAATAATATTTTTGCATATCTTTAGATTTTAACAGTTATAAATAGTGTTTTTATTTCGAAAAGCGTGATATATATTATTTATTATTATTTACATACATAAATATTACTTTTTATACATGAAAATGTGTAAAAGTACTGAATTTGAAAGTATTTTCTTTATTTTATATAAATTTATAAAAGTATTTGATTTGTTCAAACGATAAATTTACCGAAGTGAACCTGTTTATTCCATAAATTTAGTCTTTTATGACGCTGTGTTGTTGAATGTTGCTGGATAAATAATTGTACGTTATAACAAAATACTGGTAAATAGTTAACGAGAACATTATTCTAATATTTTCGATAGATATTTGTACTTAAAAATAGTGTAAAATGTACTTTGTAATACATAACAGCTACAAGTGTTACGACATCTTAATAATGTATTTAACTAGTTGGTTTTGCCAATTGTTATTATTATTTCAAAACAATATTCTATTCATTTATAAAAATTTAATTCAAATATTGTTAATGGCTAAATACGTATTCATGTTATTTATTATCATTTGCTTTCTATATATTTAAATTGATAAAAGTATTGATTTGATGGCAGCTGAAACAATAATTAATTTGTAGTTGGTGATGGTATTCGAAAGCCTTCTAAATGGTAGGTTCTTTTTTTAAAGCATTTTAGAGCTATTCTATTCATTGTTTTCTCTGTTATCATTATTAACTTTAATAAATGTTATGAAGTGTGTTAGTAATATATTGTTTTTATGTTTATAGGGACTTCACGGGACCTGCAAGCATCCTCAGCGTGTATCTACACCCCGGAGGCATCAGCAAAGACTAGTTTGAATATTAAATCTGCTGCTCTCAACATTAGTAATGTAAGAACATTGATATTTTTTAATTATTTGTTTAATATTTATTTGAGAATTTGTGAAATAAATTCATATTCAGTTTAAAATAATAATGATGAATAGTAACTAGATATTTGTTAATGATAACGCTAGTAAATTGTTAGCTAGTGTCAGTTATTATGAAGGGTAATTAACTATATTTTTAATTGTTAAACCTTCCGGAATTATTTTGGTCAAAAATATTTCAAGTTAAAGTTGGATAGATATAAATAAATGTTCTGTCCTAAAATAATGAAAATGAATCTCCCTGAATAGACTAGCGGTCATTGTATTGAATTGAGTGCTGGTGAATGAGGGGGAGGCACCTAGGAAGGAAGCCATGTTTATTATCGATTAGCTAAACAAAAATTAGCGGTAATTAGCAATTACTATTAATAGTAACTGTTTATTATTTGT
Organism: Pterostichus niger; assembly: GCA_947425015.1. Taxonomy (NCBI): domain Eukaryota; kingdom Metazoa; phylum Arthropoda; class Insecta; order Coleoptera; family Carabidae; genus Pterostichus; species Pterostichus niger. The sequence goes on along the minus strand of OX380338.1, from coordinate 3,894,492 downwards.
TCCAGGCGTAATCGGAGAGAAATGCGAGCACTGGATACTCATCCACAACGACATGAAACCCTCCGTGGAGAGAAGAGATTGGAACCTGCAGAACCGGAGTCGAGGAATTTAAACAGAATGAGCTTCGCCAGAGAGCAGCTGTCCTGCTCTTATTGCATTCCTGCGCTGATTGGGAATTGGTACCGATCGATATTTTAAACAAATCATTAGAAATACTTGGAGAGCTGGTGTTGACTCAGACAGCAAACACCGTGGTGATGGTGTCGACGACGATCGCTCTTCAGAAACCTACTCTTCATGTCGGCAGCAAGAGAAGAGAATGGAATCAGACGGAAATGTTCTGGCATTGGTGAGAAACTTATTTATAAATCAAATCACGCCTTTTACCCCATTACTGGGAAATTATTCACGTATAAACGTTTCACGTTTTAAATTTGTTTACTTTTATAAAAAATATATAACAATAATAATTTATAATAATTAATGAAAAAAGTAAAATGAGAAATATTTTATTTGAAATGTAGACATGTTGTGTAAGTTTCAATGTATTGAGTTGTGTCATCAATTAATTAGTCGGGCGAGTCATCATGCAACGAGCTCGAGCTCCGCACTTGCAAACAAAACACTGACCAGAGCTGGTCGCTTGAAAATAATCACGTGCTAGTTAGTTGTTAGTGCGAGTGGCTGTGATTTGACCCAATAATGGGTAAAAGGTGTGGTGATTTAGTTATACATTCAATTAATTAATTAATTAATTACAACATCCTAACACAAGAGACTTGATATGTTTGACACCTGCTCTGTGTTCATTCAGGTGACTTTGGACAGCTGCAAGAAGTCGACGGAGAATCTGGAGCACCAGGAAGCCGAGCTGGAGGAGATGATGGCCCCGGGGACTTGACGTTTGATGGCGTGTCCGGACGCTTCACTTCCAGTACTTTTGCAGGTGAGTGTATCTTTTAAAATTTAAATTTGCTGTAAATATGTCTGCTGTAACTTTTAAACTAGTCAAGATAATTGAAATTGGTTTTAAATTTTGAATTCTCCATCTTTTCAATTATATTTAATCATATTTTTATTATGATTTTTGTCGATGCTTGATTCTTTCAATTTAAACCTACGTTCCGCGTACATCTGTGTAAAAGCCATTTATTTGAGTCCTTGGCCTAAATAATTTTGTTGGACGATTAATTATTCTTCTAGAAGTATTTTCATTTGGTAAATTACGTAAAACATTAATTGTCTCGTGCTTCAATTAACTTGTAAACATATATTCAGTCATTAACCAGACACTTATATATTTGTTAATTAAAAAACTAATATGATGGATTGTAATTGCCCAAAATCTGCAATTGCAGATTAGGCATGTGCGTACTGAACCCCCTTTACAGTTCAACGTTTTATGAATAGGTGGCAGTAGTATGTTAGTTGTCAGAAACTGATATTTGACATGTAAACTACATTTGTAAACTGATGTGATATTAAACTAAAATATTGTTAATTACCAACAAAATGTAGTAGAATAAGTAAGTTTGAATTTAAATTAATTTATAATGCGCCAATATCGTTTTTAGGTATGGATTTCATGCACAAAACATAGACAGATGTCAGGGAATGAAAACAACATTTGTCGACTTTAAAACCAATTATTATGGAAGACAATGTTTACAATCACCACAAATCAACGATAAAACCAACTTGTGGACCTGGTGCACCAGGTTTTAGATGCACAGTGAAACCGCCAAACAGGTGAGATGATTTTTTATTTATATTTTTGGGGCTTTATTTTTTGTTTCTTTGTACTTTTAAAATATCTCAATTAGTACAAGACTTACGCGCTGCTAAATAAATTAAATTATTTTTTAATTTAATTACTTTTTAAACAATGAGTGTATCTTTTAAACGGCTAAATGTGGGTTTCCTTTTACTATTTCTAGTATATTCACTATCAAAAGTTATCATGATTATGAAACTTAAAATAAACATGATAAAGGGTGCCTATGCTATGTTACTAATACATTGTTTTCATGTTTATAGGGACATCATCAAGATGTTGAAGTAGCTGGTGTCATTGGAGCTGCCGCCATCCAGAGCTTGGAGCAGCTGGAGCTGGTGTCACCGTGGACATTATCATCAATGTAAGTACATTGTTATTTTTTTAATTATTTGGGTAAAAACAATAATAATAATGATGGTGAATGATTAGTAACTGACAATCTACTAAATATTCATTAATGATAACGGTAGTACATTATGAGCTAGTCAAGGGTGATTAATTATAAAGCTTGTCCCAGAAAAAAATGTCTCCTATAATTTTTAACTAAAAACCATATAATTAAATTAATTTTTTTAAAACTATTGAAGACTTTATTGATCAACAACTAAATAGTATATAATAGCATATATTTACATTTTAATTATGATTCATCCAAAATTTGCTCAATTTTCTTTTCAGCCCTTTCATTAAAATTTGTACAGCATAATCAGATATCATTTTTGTAATTTGTTTCCACTTATATTTGAAATTATCGACAGAATTGAGTGGTTTCTTATATTTTAATAATTTCTGCTTCATATGGGGCCAATATTTTTTGATTGGACGCAATTCAGGACAATTTGTAGGATTTTCAGATTTATGTACAAATTCTATATGTGGGGTTTCTTTTATACCAATCAATGACATTTTTTGTGTAATGACATGTTGCCAAATCTGGCCAAAATAGTATTGGTGTGTTATAAAGGGCAATAATCATCTTTCAAGACACTCGCTTAAATATCTTTCGCCGTTGATTGTCGATGTCGAAAAATAAGGCATACTGCGTTTGCCACAGGAACAAATGGCCTGCCATACAAGCATCTTTTTTGAGAATTTTTCTATTTCAATTACCTTCAATTAGCTACTAACAGATTTTCTGAACTTTCCAGAATAATAATAATAATGACTTGGTCGAGATTTTAATTCAAGTTAACAATACGTTTCGACATCCATGATAACACATAATTTTTTTTGATATCACTTTAAAGTAAAGTTTTCTTGATCTTCATTTTGTGTTAGTTTCTTGCTTAGTATTCCTGTTAGGCACTTTTGTTTTTTTTTTAAATACTTTATAGAATTCTTTAGCTTAATTTTCTGAACTGTTGATTTAGTAGTTTCAAATTTCTTAGCCAAATCTGTCACAGAAAGGTTTTTATTTTCACACAAAGCCTTTAAGACATTTTCTCAATATTTTAATTTACAAATCCAGGTTTGCATCCACTTCCACATTATTTTGTGTATCACCCGTTTCATTATATCTTCTTAACACCCTTTGAACAGTCCTTGTTGTAGATTTTAACTCTAAAGCTACGTTTCTTGTGGATATATGCCTATTTTGAACACATTTGTACAAAATATTTTCGCGCAATTGTTTGTGTTTCGATGGCATCTTTGTATACTAAATTGTATGAAAGTTGTCAACTAATTGTTTTTGTATAATGCATAGCCAAATAATAAAAACGCATCACATAAAATTTTGTATATCTATAAAAGCAGTATACGAAAAGGCCCAAAACTAAGCGACAATTTTTTCTGGGACAAGCTTTATTTTACTTTTACAATTATTTTTCTCCTAAAATAATTGATGTCCGGTTCAAAGCAGAAAATTAAAATTAATCTCCTTTAATAATTAGATTTTACTAACGGTGACTTTTACCCAATATTTAAAATATATGAGTTTTAAAAATGTTGTTTACAACATTTAACTTTGAAGAGGTTTGAAAATGTGGACTGTCTATAATTTTGTTTGTAAATCTGGCGAATTTTATTAATTTTCTGAGAGAAAATATGAATGACAGTTTTTCCGTAACTTTAGATCAACATGTTTTAAAAATGGCTGTATTTTAGTAACCAGTCAACCGGGTTTCAACATTCAATTCCTCATCTATTGACTATAGTTTCATCCCTTAATATCAACCCTCCAGAAAATAATTAATTTTAAAATAAACGTTATTGAAGCGAGGATGGTTGGGTTGGGTTGAGAACAGGGTTCGAAGATATATATCGATCGATATATATCATGATATTTATTTTGATATATATCGTCATATTTTTGCAATGATATATATCCATTATATAAAAATATGAAATAGTTTTTGAGATATAGCCTCCGGAGAAGTGAAATTTTTAGAATTTTTCAGTTTTTCTACTTTTCCGAGGCTATATCTCAAAAACTAAATGTGATATGAAAACGCGCTCAACGGCATTAATTTTCTCGTGCTTCAGTTAACTTATGAACATAGTTTCAGCGATTTTTATTTTTTTTCAATTTTCCGCCAAATAAATCGCAAAAAGCGGTTTTTTAACATTTTCTCGAAAACCAGAAGTCATATGCATTTGAAGATTGCACCACTGGATTCAGTGGGTCAAAATACATATGTATGTAAATTTTCGTTTTAATAATCCTACGATTAAGGATTTTTGGGAAAATTGAATTAAAATCTGAAAAAAACCAAAGGGGAGGAAATAATTAAAAATATTAAATTGCATAAAATTGTATGAAAATTTGCTTACAAGTCAATTCGGACACGGGGAATTCAACGCCGTTGAGCGCATTTCCATATCTTGTTTAGTTTTTGAGATATAGCCTCCGGAAAAGTGAAATTTTTCGAATTTTTCAGTTTTTCTAAATGTGTACAAAAACTAAAATTAAAAAATAAATATCCAAAAAGTGATATTTATCTGATATATATCCTATATATCAGATATTTTGATATTTATTATAAATATCATGATATTTACGAACCCTGGTTGAGAATGTTCTGTGAATGTCGCATTGGACAATTATTCACAATTGGTTTAAACATATAATTTTATTTTGATAATTTACTATTGTTTAATATTAAAAATTACTTTTAAAGATTGTTTAGTATTTTTAATGATAGATGCTCATATTAAATTGAGTTTTGCAGTTTACGCAAATTATCTGAATGCGGCATTCAGTCCCAGGAGTCGAGCGCCATGCCCACGCTGTCCACGCTGTCCACCGGTTGCTTCAACACACTTCAGGAATAAAAGATAAGTACAAGTTTAAATTTTAATTAGTTTAAAAAATGAGAAAAGAAATTATTAATAATTGATTTAGAATTTTATTGAGACACAACCTTGACATACATCTGCTGTCTTTTAATTTAATTTATTGTTTGATGTGAGAAATATTTGTTTAACGGTTTAAAAGTAAATTGCTTTAATTTCTAGAAACTTTATTATTTTACTTTTGTTTATACTAAATAATAATATATTAATAACATTAATAATTTCTAATAATAATAACAGTAAACTGAGTAATATTGTATTTGAAGTGTATGTTAGATGTGTGCATGTTTCAAATTCACTTTAATTTCATTCATTGGTTGTGAGTGTGTCATCAAATAGGTCACCGCTGCGAGTCTGCAACAAGAAGCTCACTTGCCAAATAAACGTCGTCGTCGTGTAATTTAACTTTTGTCTGCCTTATTTAAAGGCCTTCATAACTTCATAACCGATATCGTATCGTGGGCTTGATTTATAGTTATACTATAAGATCAACTTCTCGAGTCGATATCGTGTTTGTTTTGATTGTTTACTCACTACGTACATTTTAATTTAGTTAGTTAGTTGCTGCCTTAATAGGAGGCCATCCTAACTGTGTGTAGTTCTTTTCGTGGGGTTGATTTATTACTATAAATCAATTTTACGAATCGAAATTGTGTAGATCGATATCTATCGTGGGTTTGATTTGAAATCAACCTCACGAGTCGATATCGTGTATTTTGTATTATCCACCAAAAAACGCAGGTCCCACGTGGGGCCCCAACATACATCCCATCACCAGGAGGCAAGTTTGAAGCGTTTCGTGATGCGGGTGGGGCGAGTCCCTCGCGAGCGTGCTTCTGTGTGTAGCTAGAGGGTGTAAGCCGATGCCTTGGGTGGTCGAGTTATCGAATCACAGGAACCATATTGTCCAATGAGTCATTGGGAGATCTAGACATAATTCGACTGTTCGAGCACTGCGAAATCTTCCCAGCAGTCGGGTAGGTTGGTAGGCGGTGAACCGAGAGGTCGTGGGCACGGAATATGCTCAACGTTTTTGCTAACTTGACAAGCACGCTTCGGTTGCTTTGTCGTAGATTCGTAGCTAGTCGTTGGCAAACACTTAGGTAAGATAGGGTAGGTAGGGAGAAGAAGATGGCACCTTTACTGAAGACTACGTAAAATGTGAGTCTCTTTCAGGTTCTTCCTAACACTTGACCGATATCTTATCGTGGATATGATTTATAGTTATACTATAAGATCATATTCACGAGTCAATATCGTGTTTTTTTTATCTACGTACATTTAAATTTAGTTAGTTTAGTTTCTGCCTTGTTAGAAGGCCTTCCTAACAACTGTGTAGTTCTTTTCGTGGGGTTGATTTATTACTATAAATCAATTTTACGAATCGAAATTGGTTAGAACAATATCTATCGTGGGGTTGATTTATTTCCATAAATCAATTTTACGAATTGATATTGTGATATCTATCGTGGGTTTGATGTGTAATCAACCTCACGAGTCGATATCGGATGTTTTGTATTGTCCACCATAAAACGCTGGCCCCACGTGGGGCCCCATCATAGCATTTCGCGGTTGCTTTGTTGTAGATTCGTAGCTAGTCTTTGACAAAAACTTAGGTAAGATAGGGTAGGTAGGGAGAAGAAGGACACCATCATTGAAAACTTTCTGTTTTTCAAGGAGTATTTGTACTTGTTTTTAATAATATTTTGTTGCTAGGTGCGGTGGTGAATGAAGAAAACCAACGTTTCCTGTTGGTGATTACATCAAAATGCTGGGAAGATTCATCAGCAACAGAATCAACAGCTTCTCTTCAAACATATCAGAAGATGACTGCAAAGTCAACGCAGAATGTTGTCAAGACCGCTGCCTCCAACATCAATATAAGATAATTATTAGTTTTAAGTGGGTTGTATTTAATCGAGCACCAAAATATCAGCTTTAAATAATTCATATTCAATATCCAAAATACTAGACTTTGCTAATCTGTTTATCAATTTAAATATCAAATATTTGTATTTGCTATTTGCTATATTAGCATTTAATTTTCCATGAAGCTTATTTACTATTATATTTAAAGATCAGTTAGTAATTTTTTTATTATTATTTTTAGTATTAATTTAATTATTTCAGACTATCAAAATATAATTTAACTAGGGTTAAAAATATATATTTTTGGTAAAAGGGGGCTTCTGGTTTAAATTCTGTAAATATTTAAAATTCAAAAAACTCGACGTTTCGGTATTTTAAACAAATACCTTCATCAGGACAGAAATACAAATAAATAACATAAATGACATAAAAATAAACAAATGACATATAAATAAAAATGACAAGTAAAAAGACAAAATATGTAATTTAAAAAATTATAAATTGTGAATCAATGGAAGCCAGGCTTTGTTTAATTCTAAACCATCACAATTATTAATATTATTTTCCTCCTTACAAATTTCAATAGCTTCTCTGATAAGTCTTCCGGTGAAACTTGTAGGTTGTGCTAAAATTTTGGTTTCTTCAAAGTTAATTTTATGTAAAAATTCTAAAGCATGATGAGCAATTGCTCAGAGAAGCTATTGAAATTTGTAAGGAGGAAAATAATATTAATAATTGTGATGGTTTAGAATTAAACAAAGCCTGGCTTCCATTGATTCACAATTTATAATTTTTTAAATTACATATTTTGTCTTTTTACTTGTCATTTTTATTTATATGTCATTTGTTTATTTTTATGTCATTTATGTTATTTATTTGTATTTCTGTCCTGATGAAGGTATTTGTTTAAAATACCGAAACGTCGAGTTTTTTTAATTTTAAATATTTACAGAATTTAAACCAGAAGCCCCCTTTTATTTATATATATATATGAATTCTGAAAGATTTTTCCCTATGTTATATATTTTTGGTGTTTAATAAATATATTTCTGGTAAGAGCAACACAGTTCTTATTGATTATTGATGATACGATGATTTCGGTGCTCATTTAAATTATTCCCTTTTTAAATTATTTGGGTAAAAGTCGGTTAAAAACAGTAATAAATATGTTGTTTTAAATTAATATAAAATAGCGCAATTGTGTACAAGGGAGAATGTGAGTGAAAATGGACAGAGAGTGATTGATTTTATTCTGTGTGATGAATGATTGATGCGTGGTTTTTCAGTTCATTCTGACATTTATGACATAATTATTTGTCGCAATTTTGTTGAGCGACTTGGTCGTGTTAGAAGACCTAAAATAATTAGAAATATAGTAAAACCGTCAGAAGGGTATCATTAGAAATATATTACAATATACACTTTTCTATTTACTATTTCATATACAATTTAATTCTTTTTTTATTGAGTTAATTTGTAATTTTACGTATTCATCTTTTTCTGCCAATTTTTAATTGTCTGTCCCCATTATTTTTCTCTTTTTAAAATTATTTAAACTTTTGCTAGAATTTTAATGAACGCGTACCTGACATAGAACTTAAATTTAATCTTGTACATTATTAATATTTGTATCTTTGGACTAGAGAACTTTTAAAATTTTGGCCCTACAGTATTAAATGAGGCAGAAATTTCCTCCCAACACTTTTCTTCTCCTTAACACAATACTTTATCAGTTTTTTTTTCATTCTATACATGTTTTTAACTCTCACTAAATCTATTAATAATTCAACTTCATTGGTGGAAAAATTTGCAGCTCTTTTAATATTTTCCATCATGTGTATATAAATATATTTCTTATTTTACCTGTGACAGAATATAAACTGAGGCAATGATTATCATTTTCTTAAAATCCCAAATTACACAACACTATAAAATTATGTTTACATTCAGTTTAGGTTCAGCTGAACTAGATTAATTTGACAAGTTATAAACAAAAAAATGTTGAGGCTCAAGTTCAAGGTTCAACTGAAAAACCGAGCATGAGAAGTGTATTTGATGGTGTCGCATATACGTCTGGATAAAAGTTGGTGAATGAGGGTGTTAGAGATATGTCTGTTGAGTAAATAAATGAATGAAGGAATGGTACGAATGATGAATTATATTGTGGAATGAATCAGATGTTAGGAATAGATGGTGTGAGTATTTTAGGGGTTTGTATGGTAGCGTAAATGGACTGAATGGTTGTAGTGAAATTGCAAGAGAAAATGTTAGAGGTGAGAATGATGTCGGCTTGAATGAGATGTTGATGTATGGAGGTGAGAGGTTATTTGACTCCTGATGATTGGAAATGCGCGCACGCAGTTAGAGTGTTTGAAGGTAGCGAGGCTGCGGTAGTGTCTGCGTTACCTGGTGCGGATGATGTTGTTGTAAATGATTTCAATAAATGAAGCAGAAAACGATTTAAATAATGTTAATTAATGATAATGTGTTAGTAGAATTAATAAATAAAACTACTTAGTAGTTAGTTTTATAAATTTGGCAATAACATTTATTGGTAGATGTGGTTTACAAAACAAATTTACAAACACTTATAAATAAATAAATAAATATATCATCACGCCTTTTACCCATCACTGGGTGTGGCACTCTGCTTACGCAGATCTCGGTAAGTGATATATTTTTTCGCGTGAAGTGCGGTTACCAGCCGTCAAATCACGGCCTCCAAAGATATTAGTGGTGGAGGAGCCACAGGGGTAGATTTTTTTAAATTGGTGAAAATTGTTTGTCGGCCCTAACGGCTTTCTTAATTTTAAAAGCTTCAAGGAAACTGAATCGATATCCTTTCCTTTTATATGTAGAACTGACAAATTACATATAGAACTTTTATGATAAAAACCTATCAAGTGTTTAGCTAGATTAGACTGGGTACTTTTGATCATATAATTATAACAATACTCTTTAAATCTAGTCTGGAAACTTGGTCCTGTTTGCTCTATATAAACATATTCACAATCTTTACATTTAATTTAACAAAGGGTCTTTATTCATTAGTTTATTATTATTAGTATATAATGTCAAATTTGCTCCAATTCTTGGCCATACTACGATTCATGTCATTAACATAATTTATTTTTTATAAATTGATTTAAATCTAGTTTCAAAGTGTAACAGGATAAAATTAATTTCTTGTAATTGATCTAATTTTCTTATTTATTAGCTTCACTTTGTTTGCTGCAATATTTAAAATGATTATAATTCAGATCATCAGATAAATTATAAAACGTTGCTAGCTTTATATTACATGGGTGATACAAATTAGTGGGTTTCCTGTAAATATTAAAATTAAATGTATTGTTAATGTGTTGGATAGTAATGGCCAAGATATTTATGCTTTTATGAAATTTCACTTCAGTGGTGAATTATGTATTTTAATCAAATGAATTAAGGACATTTAGTAGTTGTTGCTCCTGGTGTAAAGGGATTAAAACATCGTCGATATATCTATACCAAAAATGTAAATATTTTAGGAGGTATTTATTGGAATTGAGGCATATATATTCTCAAAATTGTTTATGAATATTTCGGATAATAAAGACCCTCATTTTGTTAATTACAAATGTCACCAAAGAGCAAAAATAATTTGTTTGTAGACAAACTTCCAGCAAGTTTAAAGTTACATGGTTAACTTCAAGCTGTTTTTAATGATGTTTAGAAATTTGAAAATTGAAATGGAAGTAAATTCCCAAAACCTCCCTCTCTCTATTACCAGAGTTGGTTTGTATTTGAACTACATATAAGTGTTTGCAAAACCAAGTGTTTTTATTTATTAATTTTAAATCACGTTTCGCCGAATGCAAACAGCTTCATTAATTGAAATGATGAATGTGTTAGTGTTTGAGAAGAGCGATTGCAATGTTTCGGTGATGGATGATGTGAGATTGGAGATGATATGAATGTGTTTGTATATTAGGGTAGTATGTGATCGAGGTATGGACGTATTAATTCAGAATACATTGGTGTATGTTGTATGATGACTCTGAGATTGACATGAATGTTGTTGAAAGAGTGAATATAAGGCAGATGAGATAGTTTAGGAATGTGGAACGTGTGTGGAATGGAAGATATGAATGAACTTTTATGAATGTATATGTATGTATTTATGTATGAAGAGTTGATGGTAGATTGAGCATGTGGTTGAAGCAAGGATAACTGAATGTTTCTGGGGTTCGTGTTACCCCATTTAATAAGATATAGCGTGATGCTCTGTATAATAATTATCTTTACAACATATATATTATTTGTTTAAACTATATAATAATGAATGATTCACTTTAAAATTATAATGATGAATCGTTCTCATCTGTAACACAATACTTTGCTAGCTGACAATTTATTATACATACATATATATTTTTTTATTGTAACATTAGCAGATTGTCAGCTACTGAAACATTGTGATACAGTGACAGTTAGTATAAAAAACAAACAAATTACGAATGATTAACTAGATTTTTCATTGTTAAACGTTCCGGCATTATTTTATACAAATATATTTCAAGTAAATGATTGATATAAATAAATTTGAATCAGTTTTATTTTAAATATTATTCTCTAAACAACTTATGACCGATTTAAATAAAGTTAATCAAATCATTCTCCATCGAATATTTATACACTAACAGTCAACATATTTTTTAAATAAAGATAATGAAATACTTTTACCCAAAATAATTGTATCAAAGTATTAATTCTAAAAGTTTCCTTTATAATAATTAAATGGATTTATTTTTAAAAATTGGGAAAACTGACAGAATTGATATTTACTAATGATAATAAATAAATATGTTTTAAGTAGATAGTTGACAATAACTTTGTTTAACACATATTTATTCTTTAAGAATAAGAAATAGATACCTATTGTAATAAGTTATACATACATCTTATTACAATATTCTTTATTCTTAAAAAATAAATATGTGTTGAAGAGATTTATTCTGAATTATTTAATTTAAAATATAGTTTTTATTATTTAAGATAAATAAGTAAATAATATTATTGTAATTAAATATGTAAAAATAATAACAAATATGTTTTAAATAGGTAGTTTACAATAACTTTGTTTAACACATATTTATTGTTTAAGAATAAGAAATAGGGTAGCCATTGTAATAAGTTAACATATATCTTATTACAATATTCCTTATTCTTAAAGAATAAATGTGTGTTGAAGAGATTTATTGTGAATTATTTAATTTAAAATATAGTTTTTATTGTTTAAGATAAATAAGTTAATAATATTATTGTAATTAAATATGTAAAAACAATAATACATGTTTTAAATAGATAAGTTTACAATAACTCTATTTAAAACATATCTATTCTTTAAGAATAAGAAATATTGTAATAAGAAAACATACATCTTATTGCAATACGTCTTATACTTCAAGAATAAATATATTTTAAAGAGACTTATTCTAAATTAATTTATTTAAAAAATAGTTTGTATTATAAATAAAATGTACTTGTAGTTAACAATTCTAAAATAAAATGTTAGTAAAACTTGTACACAACTTTGCAATGATAATAAATATATTTATATTAATACATACCTTGTTGTTTTAAATTTTTTTTCTCACGGGTTTTTTAGGACTGGTGTTGCCATCTGTTGGTGAATTTGCGAACTAAGTTAATTTAATGTTGGTTTCTTTTACTTTAAATGTCAATGGTTGAATTTAAAATGGCGTCTATTTAATTATTTACATTTAAATACTTCCATTTAAATTTCTATTAATCAGCCATTTTGTTCCTCCCATATATAAAATTAAATTCAATTAAGTTTCAATTATGAGGAGGAGCAATAGAAGAAATGAGGGCGGTAACACAACCAATTAAGAAAGCAGTGATGCCAATTCACTATAACCAAAATACAGTAAAGATACCTCCTCGCCGTTCTGCGCCCCGGATACAAACCGACCAAATTGGAGCAGATCCTGACAAAATTTCAAAGTTTTTTTTCTTAGTTCTAAAATTGGTCACCAGGGGCAGCATCAATCATGTATGCATGGTGGTGCTATCTATTGTTCAATTTTTGAACTAGGAAAAAAACTTCGAGTTTTTGGTCAGGAATTGCTCCAAATTCGTCGATTTGTATCCGGGGCGCAGAACGATGAGGAGGTAACTTTACTGGATTTTGGTTATAGTGAATTGGCAACCCTGTTTCTTAATTGGGTGTGTTGACGCCCATTGAATCTTTCGTGGCTCCTCCTCTTAATTGATATTTAATTGAATTTCATTTAATATATGGGAGGTACAAAATGGAAGACAAGTTAATTGAATTTGAATAAAATATATTTATATTTACAGAAGGAAATAAATGAAAGAATGGCAGCCATTTTAAACACTTTTATTGACGTTTTAAATCAGTATACAATAGAAACTAACATCTGTATTACAATATTTATTATAAATACAATATTTAAAGCATTCATTACAATTTATTACAAAAACAAATTTATATTATAAATACAATGTAAAACATAATTATTACAAATTTTATTAAATATATAATATATTATTGAAAAAAATATTATTTAATTTCTGGGGTGTCTTTTAGAATGTAGGATTGCTTTATAAGTTATTTGAGGAACTTTTTAAGAGGGTGATTATTTTATAAATGGATTTGAGGGACATTTAATAAGATGGCTATTTTATAAATGATTTGAGGGACTTCATGGGAGGAAATATAAATGTATTGGAGGACTTTTCGAGAGGATTATATCTTGCAAATGAATTGGAGGAATTTTTGGGAGGAAGGCAATTTTAGGAGGATTACTATCTTACAAATGAATTTAAGGACTTTTGGGAAAATGATAACATTACAAAAGATTTGAGGGAGTATTCAGAAAGATGACAATTTTATAAATGATTTGAGGGATTTAATGAGGATACCTATCTAAATTAATTTAGAATAAGACTCTTTAAAACATATGTATTCTTGAAGTATAAGACGTATTGCAATAAGATGTATGTTTTCTTATTACAATATTTCTTATTATTACATACTGAATTACAACAATTTTATTAACTTATTTATATTTAACAATAAAAACTATATTTTAAATTAAATAATTCACAATAAATCTCTTCAACACACATTTATTCTTTAAGAATAAGGAATATTGTAATAAGATATATGTTAACTTATTACAATGGGTACCCTATTTCTTATTCTTAAACAATAAATATGTGTTAAACAAAGTTATTGTCAACTATCTACTTATAACATATTTATTTATTATCACTAGTAAATATCAATTCTGTCAGTTTTCATAATTTTTAAAAAGAAATCAATTTAATTATTATAAAGGAAACTTTTAGAATTAATACTTTGATACAATTATTTTGGGTAAAAGTATTTCATTATCTTTATTTACAAAATATGTTGACTGTTAGTATAAATAATCGACGGAGGATGATTTGATTAGCTTTATTTAAATCGGTCATAAATTGTTTAGAGAATAATATTTAAAATAAAACTGATTCAAATTTATTTATATCAATCATTTACTTGAAATATATTTGTATAAAATAATCCCGGAATGTTTAACAATGAAAAATCTAGTTAATCATCCGTAATTTGTTTGTTTTTTTATACTAACTGTCACTGTATCACAATGTTTCAGTAGCTGACAATCTGCTAATGTTACAATAAAAAATATATATGTATGTATAATAAATTGTCAGCTAGCAAAGTATTGTGTTACAGATGAGAACGATTCATCATTATAATTTTAAAGTGAATCATTCATTATTATATAGTTTAAACAAATAATACATATGTTGTAAAGATAATATCTTATTAAATGGGGTAACACGAACCCCTGAAACATTCAGTCATCCTTGCTTCAACCACATGCTCAATCTACCATCAACTCTTCATACATAAATACATTCATAAATTCTTTCATACAAGTTCATTCATATCTTCCATTCGACACACGTTCCACATTCCTAAACTATCTCATCTGACTTATACTCACTCTTTCAACAACATTCATGTCAATCTCAGAGTCATCATACTACATACACCAATGTATTCTGAATTAATACGTCCATACCTCGAGAACATACTACCCTAATATACAAATACATTCATTTCATCTCCAATCTCACATCATCCATCACCGAAACATTGCAATCGCTCTTCTCAAACACTAACACATTCATCATTTCAATTAATGAAGCTGTTTGCATTCAGCGAAACATTATTTAAAATTAATAAATACAAACACTTGGCATTTTGTTTCATGAATTTAGAAATGGTTTTGCAAACACTTATATGTAGTTCAAATACAAACTAACTCTGTTAATAGAGAGAGGGAGGTTTTGGGAATTTACTTCAATTTCAATTTTCAAATTTCTAGACATCATTAAAAACAGCTTGAAGTTAATCATGTAACTTTAAACTTGCTAGAAGTTTGTCTACAAACAAATTATTTTTGCTCTTTGGTGACATTTGTAATTAACAAAATGAGGGTCTTTATTATCTGAAATATTCATAAACAATTTTGAGAATATATATGCCTCAATTCCAATAAATATCTCCTAAAATATTTACATTTTTGGTACAGATATATCGACGATGTTTTAATCCCTTTACACCAGGAGCAACAACTACATAATTCACCACTGAAGTGAAAGTTAATAAAAGCATAAATATCTTGGCCATTACTATCCAACACATTAACAATACATTTAATTTTAATATTAACAGGAAACCCACTAATTTGTATCACCCATGTAATATAAAGCTAGCAATGTTTTATAATTTATCTGATGATCTGAATTATAATCATTTTAAATATTGCAGCAAACAAAGTGAAGCTAATAAATAAGAAAATTAGATCAATTACAAGAAATTAATTTTATCCTGTACACTTTGAAACTAGATTTAAATCAATTTATAAAAAATTAAATTATGTTAATGGCATGAATCGTAGTATGGCCAAGAATTGGAGGAAATTTGACATTATATACTAATAATAATAAACTAATGAATAAAGACCCTTTGTTAAATTAAATGTAAAGATTGTGAATTTGTTTATATAGAGCAAACAGGACAAAGTTTCCAGACTAGATTTAAAGAGTATTGTTATAATTATATGATCAAAAGTACCCAGTCTAATCTAGCTAAACACTTGATAGATTTTTATCATAAAAGTTCTATATGTAATTTGTCAGTTCTACATATAAAAGGAAAGGATATCGATTCACTTTCCTTGAAGCCGTTAGGGCCGACCAGAAACTAATGAATGAATATTTAGATGTTCATAGCCCTTGTCATTAAAGGACATTCCCTAAACAGTCCCTCTCTCTATTAACAATGTGTTTGTATTTGTACAATATATAAGTGTTTGTAAATTTGTTTTGTAAACCATATCTACAAATAAATATTATTAACAAATTTATAAAACTAACTACTAAGTAGTTTTATTTATTATTTTTACACATTATCATAAATTAACATTATTGAAATCGTTTTCTGCTTCATTTATTGAAATCATTTACAACAACATCATCCGCACCAGGTAACGCAGACACAACCGCAATCTCGCTACCTTCATACCTTCAAACACTCTAACTGCGTGCGCGCATTTCCAATCATCAGGAGTCAAATAACCTCTCACCTCCATACATCAACATCTCATTCAAGCCGGGAGCCTTGCCATTCTTTAGACGCAACATCATTCTCACCTCTAACATTTTCTCTTGCAATTTCACTACAACCATTCAGTCCATTTACGCTACCATACAAACCCCTAAAATACTCACACCATCTATTCCTAACATCTGGTTCATTCCACAATATAATTCACCATTCGTACCATTCATTCATTCATTTATTTACTCAACAGACATATCTCTAACATCCTCATTCACCAACTTTTATCCAGACGTATACGCGACACCATCAAATACACTTCTCATGCTCGGTTTTTCAGTTGAACCTTGAACTTGAGCCTCAACATTTTTTTCTTTATAACTTGTCAAATTAATCTAGTTCAGCTGAACCTACACTGAATGTCAACATAATTTTATGGTGTTGTGTAATTTGAGATTCTGAGAAAATTATAATCATTGCCTGTTTATATTTTGTCACCGGCAAAATAAGAAATATATTTATATACACATGATGGAAAATATTAAAAGAGCTGCAAATTTTTAAACCAATGAAGTTGAATTATTAATAGATTTAGTGAGAGTTAA
The DNA here is from genome assembly GCA_947425015.1 of Pterostichus niger. Taxonomy (NCBI): domain Eukaryota; kingdom Metazoa; phylum Arthropoda; class Insecta; order Coleoptera; family Carabidae; genus Pterostichus; species Pterostichus niger. The sequence goes on along the minus strand of OX380338.1, from coordinate 3,877,286 downwards.
AAACATGTATAGAATAAAAAAAAAACTGATAAAGTATTGTGTTAAGAAGAAGAAAAGTGTTGGGAGGAAATTTCTGCCTCATTTAATACTGTAGGGCCAAAATTTTAAAAGTTCTCTAGTCCAAAGATAAAAATATTAATAATGTACAAGATTAAATTTAAGTTGTACGTCAGGTACGTGTTCATTAAAATTCTAGCACAAGTTTAAATAATTTTAAAAAGAGAAAAATAATGGGGACAGACAATTAAAAATTGGTGCAAATTGGCAGAATAAAGAGGAATACGTAAAATTACAAATTAACTCAATAATAAAAGAATTAAATTGTACATGAAATAGTAAATAGAAAAGTGTATATTGTAATATATTTCTAATGATACCCTTCTGACGGTTTTACTATATTTCTAATTATTTTAGGTCTTCTAACACGACCAAGTCGCTCAACAAAATTGCGACAAATAATTATGTCATATAAATGTCTGAATGAACTGAAAAACCGCGAATCAATCATTCATCACACAGAATAAAATCAATCACTCTCTGTCCATTTTCACTCACATTCTCCCTTGTACACAATTGCGCTATTTTATATTAATTTAAAACAACATATTTATTAATGTTTTAATCGACTTTTACCCAAATAATTTATAAAGGGAATAATTTAAATGAGCACCGAAATCATTGTATCTTAAATAATCAATAAGAACTGTGTTGCTCTTGCCAGAAATATATATTTTTAACCCTAGTTAAATTATATTTTGATAGTCTGAAATAATTAAATTAATACTAAAAATACTAACTGATCTTTAAATCCAAAAGTAAATAAGCTTCATGGAAAATTAAATGCTAATATGGCAAATAGCAAATACAAATATTTGATATTTAAATTGATAAACAGATTAGCAAAGTCTAGTATTTTGGAAATCGAATATGAATTATTTAGAGCTGATATTTTGGTGCTCGATTAAATACAACCCACTTAAAACTAATAATTATCTTATATTGATGTTGGAGGCAGCGGTCTTGACGACATTCTGCGTTGGTTTTGCAGTCATCTTCTGATGTGTTTGAAGAGAAGCTATTGATTCTGCTGCTGATGAATCTTCCCAGCATGTTGATGTAATCACCAACAGGAAACGTTGGTTTTCTTCATTCACCACCGCACCTAACAACAAAATATTATTAGAAACAAGTACAAATACTCCTGGAAAAACAATAAGTTTTCAATGATGGTGTCCTTCTTCTCCCTACCTACCCTATCTTACCTAAGTTTTTGTCAAAGACTAGCTACGAATCTACAACAAAGCAACCGCGAAACGCTATAATGGGGCCCCCCGGAGGGCCAGCGTTTTGTGGTGGACAATACAAAACATCCGATATCGACTCGTGAGGTTGATTACACATCAAACCCACGATAGATATCACAATATCAATTCGTAAAATTGATTTATGGAAATAAATCAACCCCACGATAGATATTGTTCTAACCAATTTCGATTCGTAAAATTGATTTATAGTAATAAATCAACCCCACGAAAAGAACTACACAGTTGTTAGGAAGGCCTTCTAATAAGGCAGAAACTAAACTAACTAAATTTAAATGTACGTAGAGATAAAAGACACGATATTGACTCGTGAATATGATCTTATAGTATAACTATAAATCATATCCACGATAAGATATCGGTCAAGTGTTAGGAAGAACCTGAAAGAGAATCACAGATTACGTAGTCTTCAATAAAGGTGCCATCTTCTTCTCCCTACCCATTCCTATCTTACCTAAGTTTTTGCCAACGACTAGCTACGAATCTACGACAAAGCAACCGAAGCGTGCTTGTCAAGTTAGCAAAAACGTTGAGCATATTCCGTGCCCACGACCTCTCGGTTCACCGCCTACCAACCTACCCGACTGCTGGGAAGATTTCGCAGTGCTCGAACAGTCGAATTATGTCTAGATCTCCCAATGACTCATTGGACAATATGGTTCCTGTGATTCGATAACTCGACCACCCAAGGCATCGGCTTACACCTTCTAGCTACACACAGCAGCACGCTCGCGAGGGACTCGCCCCAACCCGGATCACGAAACGCTTCAAACTTGCCTCCTGGTGATGGGATGTATGTTGGGGCCCCACGTGGGGCCTGCGTTTTTTGGTGGATAATACAAAATACACGATATCGACTCGTGAGGTTGATTTCAAATCAAACCCACGATAGATATCGATCTACACAATTTCAATTCGTAAAATTGATTTATAGTAATAAATCAACCCCACGAAAAGAACTACACACAGTTAGGATGGCCTCCTATTAAGGCAGCAACTAACTAACTAAATTAAAATGTACGTAGTGAGTAAACAATAAAAACAAACACGATATCGACTCGGGAAGTTGATCTTATAGTATAACTATAAATCAAGCCCACGATACGATATCGGTTATGAAGGCCTTTAAATAAGGCAGACAAAAGTTAAATTACACGACGACGACGTTTGTTTGGCAAGTGAACTTCTTGTTGCAGACTCGCAGCGACCTACTTAAAATTAAAGTGAATTTGAAACATACACAACATATACACATCTAACATACACTTCAAATACAATATTACTCAGTTTACTGTTATTATTATTAGAAATTATTAATATTATTAATATATTATTATTTAGTATAAACAAAAGTAAAATAATAACGTTTATCTACTCTTATTAAATAATGTATTCATTACTTATAAAATTTATGATAAGTAATACTAATCATTATTGACAGTGTTAAAAATGTTAAGTAGTGTTAATATTTATTAAATAAAAATAAAAACAAAAAATTTAAGCAATCTGACTTATTCATAATGTAACATAAAAAAAATAATTGTAAAATCTTATTACATAATAACATATAGTCGTAGATAAAGTATAGTATTCTATTCGCAAGTAATAGCTATTACTCACTCGAATGATTTACAACACTCACCTTCGGCTCGTGTTGCAAACTTCATTCTCTTGAGTAATAGCTTATATTACTTACTCATTGAATAATATACTATTTTTTGAATTTAGCAATTTACTTTTAAAATACTTTAAACAAATATTTCTCACATCTAACAATAAATGAAATTAAAAGACAGCAGATGTATGCCAAGGCGGTGTCTCAATAAAATTCTAAACAAATTATTAATAATTTCTTTTCTCATTTTTTAGATGAATTAAAATATAAATTTGTACTCATCTTTTGTTCCTGAAGTGTGTTGAAGCAACGGTGGACAGCGTGGACAACTTGGACATGGCGCTCGAGTCCTGGGACTGAATGCCGCATTCAAATATGCATGCAAAACAGAATTTAAAATAAGCATCTATCATTAAAAATACTAAACAATATTTAAAAGTAATTTTTAATATTAAACAATAGTAAATGATCAAAATAAAATTATATGTTTAAACCAATTGTGAATAATTCTTCATTTTAGAATTAATTACTTTCTGGAGGGTTGATAATAAGGGATGAAACTATGGTCAATAGATGAGGAATTGAATGTTGAAACCCGGTTGACTGGTTACTAAATTACAGCCGTTTTTAAAACATGTTTATCTAAAGTTACGGAAAAACTGTCGTTCATATTTTCTCTCAAAAAATTAATAAAATTAACCAGATTTACAAACAAAACTATAGGCAGTCCACATTTTCAAACCTCTTCAAAGTAAAATGTTGTAGACAAAAGTCACCGCTAGGAAAATCAAATTATTAAACGAGATTAATTTTAATTTTAATTTTCTGCTCAGAACCGGACATCAATTATTTTAGGAGAAAAATAATTGTAAAAGTAAAATAAAGCTTGCCCCAGAAAAAATTGTCGCTTAGGTTTAGGCCTTTTCGTATACTGATTTTATAGATATACAAATTTGTATGTGATGCGTTTTTATAGTTGGCTATGCATGGAAGTGGATGCAAAAACCTGGTTTTGTAGATTAAAATATTGAGAAAATGTCTTGGAAGGCTTTGTATAAAAATAAAAATCTTTCTGTGAGAGATTTGGTTAAGAAATTTGAAACTACTCAATCAACAGTCCAGAAAATTAAGCTAAAGAATTCTATAAAGTCATTTAAAAAAACAAAAGTGCCTAACAGGAATACTAAGCAAGAAACTAACACAAAATCAAGATCAAGAAAACTTTACTTTAAAGTGATATCAAAAAAATTATGTGTTATCATGGATGTCGAAGCGTATTTGTTAACTTGAATTAAAATCTCGACCAGGTCATTATTATTATTCTGGAAAGTAGCTAATTGAAGGTAATTAAAATAGAAAAATTCTCAAAAAAGATGCTTGTATGCCAGGCCATTTGTTCCAATGGCGAAAGATATTTAAGCGAGTGTCTTGAAAGATGATTATTGCCCTTTATAAGGCTGAAGCCTTATAAAGGGCTTCATAACACACCAGTACTATTTTGGTATAAAAGAAACCCCACATATAGAATTTGTACATAAATCTGAAAATCCTACAAATTATCCTGGATTGCGCCCAATCAAAAAATATTGGCCCATATGAAGCAGAAGTTATTAAAATATAAGAAAGCACCCAATTCTGTCGATAATTTCAAATATAAGTGGAAACAAATTACAAAAATGATATCTGATTATGTTGTACAAATTTTAATGAATGGGGTGAAAAGGAAATTGCGCAACTTTTGTATGAATCATAATTAAAATGTAAATATATGCTATTATGTACTATTTAGTTGTTGATCCATAAAGTCTTTAATAGTTTTTAAAAAATTCATTTAATTATAACGTTTTTAGTTAAAAATTATAGCAGACATTTTTTTCTGGGAAAAGCTTTAAAATTAATCACCCTTGACTAGCTAATAATGTACTAGCGTTATCATTAATGAATATTTAGTAGATTGTCAGTTACTAATCATTCACCATCATTATTATTATTGTTTTTACCCAAATAATTAAAAAAATAACAATGTACTTACATTGATGATGATGTCCACGGTGACACCAGCTCCAGCTGCTCCAAGCTCTGGATGGCGGCAGCTCCAATGACACCAGCTGCTTCAACATCTTGATGATGTCCCTATAAACATAAAAACAATGTATTAGTAACATAGCATAGCACCCTTCATCATGTTTATTTTAAGGCTCATCATAATCATAATAACTTTTGAGAGTGAGTGTACTAGAAATAATAAAAGAAAACCCACATTTAGTCATTTAAAAGATACACTCATTGTTTAAAAAGTAATTAAATTAAAAAATAATTTAATTTATTTAGCAGCGCGTAAGTCTTGTACTAATCGAGATATTTTAAAAGTACAAAGAAACAAAAAATAAAGCCCCAAAAATATAAATAAAAAATCATCTCACCTGTTTGGCGCTTTCACTGTGCATCTACAACCTGGTGCACCAGGTCCACAAGTTGGTTTTGTCGGTGATTTGTGGTGATTGTAAACATTGTCGTTCATAATAATTGGTTTTAAAGTCGACAAATATTGTTTTCATTCCCTGACATCTGTCTATGGTTTGCGGATGAAATCCATACCTAAAAACGATATTGGCGCATTAGAAATTAATTTAAATTCAAACTTACTTATTCTACTACATTTTGTTGGCAATTAACAATATTTTAGTTTAATATCACATCATTTTACAAATGTAGTTTACTTGTCAAATATCAGTTTCTGACAACTAACATACTACTGCCATCTATTCATAAAACGTTGAACTGCATCAGTGGCGCAGTATGCATCCAAATTATTGGGTGTTTATTTTATAAAAATAATTTGATTTCTAATCAATAAAAACTACTCTTATATTATTTATTAATAGTTAATATTAACGTTCAAAACATATTTTTTTATTATAAACAGCATTTAACCCCGAAAACTAATATTTTAATGTCCTTGCCCCCAAAATAGCGGCCTTCCGCGCAAACCAGTGCACATCAAAATGTCCTGGAGTGTATTTTATGTATAAAAAATTATAATTTATTAAAAATGACATATATTTAATAACATTAATTCAAAAATTGTTTTTTTAATTAGTGTTTATGAATTTCATCAGTAATTAAAATATTTAAATACAGAAATAAGTATGTAAACATTGAATTTAAAAAAAAAAAACTAGTACTTAAAATATTTACAACATAGAAATAGGGAAACAATTCTTGAATTTCTATCGTACTTTAATAAAAAAAATCAAAATAATAAATTTAATAGGGATGGTTTTATCGGGATCTATTGCTAGGTATAAGTATGTCCATAACGCCTCATTTCAACTAACTTTTCACATGTTTGTTAATAGTTTATTGAAGTAAACGTAATTGTTTATATGTGTAAGAAGTTTCATAGCAGAGAATTAAATAGGGGTGGTTTTAACGAAATCTCTTGCTAGGTATAAATGTATCCATAACACCTCATTTAACTAAAATTTCACTTTTTTGTTCATTACTTATTGTAGTACATGTAATTGTTTATATGTGTACGAAAAGTTACGGAAAAACTGTCATTCATATTTTCTCTCAAAAAATTAATAAAATTAGCCAGATTTACAAACAAAACTATAGGCAGTTGAAATTTTCAATTCTCTTCAAATTTAAAAGATACACTCCATTTAAATATTGTAAAGAAAACTTTTAAAACTCATATATTTGAAATATGTGAAACAATTACCCAAAAGGATAAAAGTATTTGTGAACTTTATTTATAAAATACAATGACCGCTAGTATAAATAATTGTTGAAGGATGATTTAATTTAGTTGAAATATATTTGTATAAAATAATGCCGGAACGTTTAACAATGAAACATCTACTTAATCATTTGTAATTTGTTTGTTTTTTATACCAACTGTCATTGTATCACAATGTTTCAGTAGCTGATAATCTGCTAATAATCTGTCAGCTAGCAAAGTATTGTGTTACAGATGAGAACGATTCATCATTATACATACAAATCTCGATTTAAATAAATAAACAATATTAATTTCGCATGCTTTAAATAACTGCAAAAACTAGTTTTCTCTTTTCAATAGAAATTATTTGAAATGATTAAATATTAATTCTGTCCGTTTTCTCAACGTTTAAAATTTAAATATTGTACAGAAACCTTTTTAGAACTCATTTGTTAAAATATTGGCAACAATTTATTTTTAATTCAAACATTAATAATTTTAGAGAGACTTGTTAATATAGTTAATGACCCTAGCTAATAATTGACTAGAGTTATCATGAAACAATATCTAGTGGATTGTCAGTTACTAGAATTATGTTAAAGTTGCTTACATTGATGTTGAGATGACACCAGCTGCTCCAGGATAATACTGAAGCTGCAGGAGATGCTTGCTGGTCCAGTCATGTCCCCGCTATAAACATACACACAATGTATTAATAAAACAGACACTCTTACACTTCTTGTTCTGTCCGGAGTCACATCTGCACATGGCGACGTTTGTTCGCCACTTATTCATTACCCACTCACTACTGTTTACCTTCAAACATGCAACATATACACTTCTAATCTCATTTTACTTTTAATATTATAAATAAATCAATATAGTTATTGTTATATTTTTATTTATAAACACAAAAGTAAAATAATAACTTTGAAATATGTTATCGTTCATGTACCAGATGTACCTACGTACGGAAACTATGACAAGGCCGTGTCTCAATTAAATTCTAAACAAATTATTCATAACTTCTTTTCTTATTTTTATATACGATATAAGATAATTGCAAAAAATGTTTTACTTCTTTTTAACTTTATGCAAATGTGCATCTGATTTATTTTCATGGACTACTAATTGAAAAATATAAATAAATGATACTATCACTTATTAAGCCTCAAAAATATAAATTAAAAACCATCTCACCTGTTTCGAACTTGTTTCTCCTTGGTTTGTCGGTGATTTGTGGTGATTGTAAACATTGTCTTCCATAATAATTGGTTTTAAAGTCGACAAATGTTGTTTTCATTCCCTGACATCTGTCTATGGTTTGTGCATAAAATCCATACCTAAAAACGACATTGCCACATTATTTAAATTAATTAAAGTTCAAACTCACTTATTCTACTACATTTTGTTGGTAATTAACAATATTTTAGTTTAAAATCACATAATTTTACAAATGTAATATACTTGTCAAATATCAGTTTCTGACAACTAACATACTACTGCCACCTATTCATAAAAGCTTGAACTAAATCAGTGGCTCAGTATACATCAAAATTATTAGGTGTTTATATTATAAAAATAATTTGATTTCTAATCAATAAAAACTACTCTATATTATTTATTAATAATTATTATTAACGTTCATAACATTTTTTTTTATTATAAGCAACATTTAACCCCGAAAACAAATATTTTAATGTCCTTGCCCCCAAAATAGTCTACGGATTTTTTTATTCGCCTAAGTAATTTAGTGATAAATTAATTCTCTAGTTGACATATATATTTGAATTCAAAATGACTGAAAAACTATTTAAACTTATTTTAAAATAAATATGTATATAATTTAAACGTTAAATAATTAAAATAACATAGATTGGTGCTTCAATTAATTTAATTAAACGTGGATTTTAGCAGCGAATTGAAAAGTTTTTCATATAAAATTAATGAGATTTTGTAAAGAATATTAGAACTATTCCAAGTTCATGAATGAAACAAACTCTAAAGGGGGTTCAGTATGCACATGTCTAATCTGCAATTGCAGATTTTGGGCGATTACAATCCATCATATTAGTTATTTAATTAACAAATATATAAGTGTTTGGTTAATGACTGAAAATATGTTTACAAGTTAATTGAAGCACGAGACAATTAATGTTTTACGTAATTTACCAAATCAAAATACTTCTAGAAGAATATTTAATCGTCCAACAAAATTATTTAGGCCAAGGATTCAAATAAATGGTTTTTACACAGATGTACGCGGAACGTAGGTTTATATTGAAACCAATCCATTCATCAGATTCATTTTCATAATAAAAATATGATTAAATATCGTTGAAAAGATGGAGAATTCAAAATTTAAAACGAATTTCAATTATCTTGACTAGTTTAAAAGTTACAGCCGACATATTTACAGCCAATTTAAATTTTAAAAGATACACTCACCTGCAAAAGTACTGGAAGTGAAGCGTCCGGACACGCCATCAAACGTCAAGTCCCCGGGGCCATCATCTCCTCCAGCTCGGCTTCCTGGTGCTCCAGATTCTCCGTCGACTTCTTGCAGCTGTCCAAAGTCACCTGAATGAACACAGACCGGGTGTCAAACATGTCAAGTCTCTTGTGTTAGGATGTTGTAATTAATTAATTGAATGTATAACTAAATCACCACACCTTTTACCCATTATTGGGCACTAGCACGTGATTATTTTCAAGCGACCAGCTCTGCTCAGCGTTTTGTTTGCAAGTGCGGAGCTCGAGCTCGTTGCATGATGACTCGCCCCACTAATTAAACTTACACAACATGTCTACATTTCAAATTAAATATTTCTCATTTTAGTTTTTTCATTAATTCTTATAAATTATTATTGTTATATATTTTTTATAAAAGTAAACAAATTTAAAACGTGAAACGTTTATACGTGAATAATGTTCCAGTAATGGGTAAAAGGCGTGATTTGATTTATAAATAAGTTTCTCACCAATGCCAGAACATTTCCGTCTGATTCCATTCTCTTCTCTTGCTGCCGACATGAAGAGTAGGTTTCTGAAGAGCGATCGTCGTCGACACCATCACCACGGTGTTTGCTCTCCAAGTATTTCTAATGATATGTTTAAAATATCGATCGGTACCAATTCCCAATCAGCGCAGGAATGCAATAAGAGCAGGACAGCTGCTCTCTGGCGAAGCTCATTCTGTTTAAATTTCTCGACTCCGGTTCTGCAGGTTCCAATCTCTTCTCTCCACGGAGGGTTTCATGTCGTTGTGGATGAGTATCCAGTGCTCGCATTTCTCTCCGATTACGCCTGGAACAAACAATAAACACTTACTATTAATTGTAATTGCTAATTACCGCTAACTTTTGTTTAGCTAATCGATAATAAACATGGCTTCCTTCCTCCCAGGTGCCTCCCCCTCATTCCCCTCATTCACCAGCACTCAATTCAATACAATGACCGCTAGTCTATTCAGGGAGGTTCATTTTCATTATTTTAGGACAGAACATTTATTTATATCCAACTTTAACTTGAAATATTTTTGACCAAAATAATTCCGGAAGGTTTAACAATTAAAAATATAGTTAATTACCCTTCATAATAACTGACACTAGCTAACAATTTACTAGCGTTATCATTAACAAATATCTACTTACTATTCATCATTATTATTTTAAACTGAATATGAATTTATTTCACAAATTCTCAAATAAATATTAAACAAATAATTAAAAAATAACAATGTTCTTACATTATTGATGTTGAGAGCAGCAGATTTAATATTCAAACTAGTCTTTGCTGATGCCTCCGGGGTGTAGATACACGCTGAGGATGCTTGCAGGTCCCGTGAAGTCCCTATAAACATAAAAACAATATATTACTAACACACTTCATAACATTTATTAAAGTTAATAATGATAATAGAGAAAACAATTAATAGAATAGCTCTAAAATGCTTTAAAAAAAGAACCTACCATTTAGAAGGCTTTCGAATGCCATCACCAACTACAAAATGGCTGAATTGAGTAAATATTATTAAGACTGTATTTGTAAACGCTGCTTGGTGAACTTGAATACGCACAGACTTGTTTAATTATTGTTTCAGCTGCCATCAAATCAATACTTTTATCAATTTAAATATATAGAAAGCAAATGATAATAAATAACATGAATACGTATTTAGCCATTAACAATATTTGAATTAAATTTTTATAAATGAATAGAATATTGTTTTGAAATAATAATAACAATTGGCAAAACCAACTAGTTAAATATATTATTAAGATGGCGTAACACTTGTAGCTGTTATGTATTACAAAGTACATTTTACACTATTTTTAAGTACAAATATCTATCGAAAATATTAGAATAATGTTCTCGTTAACTATTTACCAGTATTTTGTTATAACGTACAATTATTTATCCAGCAACATTCAACAACACAGCGTCATAAAAGACTAAATTTATGGAATAAACAGGTTCACTTCGGTAAATTTATCGTTTGAACAAATCAAATACTTTTATAAATTTATATAAAATAAAGAAAATACTTTCAAATTCAGTACTTTTACACATTTTCATGTATAAAAAGTAATATTTATGTATGTAAATAATAATAAATAATATATATCACGCTTTTCGAAATAAAAACACTATTTATAACTGTTAAAATCTAAAGATATGCAAAAATATTATTGTGATTTTAAAGAAAAATTATTAAAAATCATGTTCAAATATGCTGTTAAAGCCGTTTATATCAAATTTAATTGTTGAAATGTAATATTCCTATGTTATCGCATCCTATATATGTGTTACGTAATTTATGTAATAAAATGTTGATACATTTTTAATTATCAAAAACTATATTTCCAGGTGAAATTTGTATCAAAATCGTCAGAATAACATCTATACTTACGAAAGGCACTGTATTTTATTAATATTTATTGATATTTTACTTAAAACCACTAATTTTCTAGCAGCACATCTAGATACCACGCTTGCAAGTTATGAACTGTGAAGTCGACGCAGCGCCAGCGACCTTCCGCGCAAACCAGTGCACATCAAAATGTCTTGTGTGTGTATTTTATATATAAAAATTATAATTTATTGAAAATGACATATATTTAATAACATTAATTCAAAATTTTTTTTTTTAATTAGTGTTTATGAATTTCATCAGTAATTAAAATATTTAAATACAGAAATAAGTATGTTAACATTGAATTTAAAAAAAAAACTAGTACTTAAAATATGATTAAATTTACAACATAGAAATAGGGAAACAATTCTTGAATTTCTATCGTATTTTAATAAAAAAAAAATCAAAATAATAAATTTAATAGGGATGGTTTTATCGGGATCTATTGCTAGGTATAAGTATGTCCATAACGCCTCATTTCAACTAACTTTTCACATGTTTGTTGATAGTTTATTGAAGTAAACGTAATTGTTTATATGTGTAAGAAGTTTCATAGCTGAGAATTAAATAGGGGTGGTTTTAACGAAATCTATTGCTAGGTATAAATGTATCCATAACACCTCATTTAACTAAAATTTCACTTTTTTGTTCATTACTTATTGTAGTACATGTAATTGTTTATATGTGTACGAAAAGTTACGAAAAAACTGTCATTCATATTTTCTCTCAAAAAATTAATAAAATTAGCCAGATTTACAAACAAAACTATAGGCAGTCCACATTTTCAATTCTCTTCAAATTTAAAAGATACACTCCATTTAAATATTGTAAAGAAAACTTTTAAAACTCATATATTTGAAATATGTGAAACAATTACCCAAAAGGATAAAAGTATTAGTGAACTTTATTTATAAAATACAATGACCGCTAGTATAAATAATCGTTGAAGGATGATTTAATTAAATTTATTTATATCAATCATTTAGTTGAAATATATTTGTATAAAATAATACCGGAACGTTTAACAATGAAACATCTAGTTAATCATCCGTAATTTGTTTGTTTTTTATACTAACTGTCATTGTATCACAATGTTTCAGTAGCTGATAATCTGCTAATAACCTGTCAGCTAGCAAAGTATTGTGTTACAGATGAGAACGATTCATCATTATAATTTTAAAGTGAATCATTCATTATTATAAGATTTAAACAAATAATAAATATGTTGTAAAGATAATTATTATATCTTATGAAATGGGGTAACATTCAGTCATCCTGATACACCATCCTTGCTTCAACCACATTCTCAATCTACCAAACCCTCTCATCTATATTCCATTCATCATCTCTAACCATTCCGTCCATTTACACAATCTATTCCTAACATCTGATTCTCACCATCTCTTCACACTCAACTCAACCAAAACATTCTGTTTCCATATTTCACTCATCAAATCATCAACTTTCTCTCTCCTTCTCTCCTCATCACGTGGTCAATTTAAAAAAACATATTCATTACTGTTTACAACAGACTTTTACCCAAATCATTTCAAAAGGGACTCATTTAAATATAATTATTAATATCTACGAATAGTAAATAAGTTTCCCGGATTAAATGAACTCTAGTTATTTGGGCTGAAATGTTGGTGCTCGATTAAATACAACACCCTCGCGGGATAATTAAGTAAACAATGCGTATTGCTCTCCAAATTATTTTAGAGGAAATTGTTTCAAGTAAATGTTGTCGAGCATACAAATCTCTATTTAAATCAATAAACAATATTAATTTCGCATGCTTTATATAACTGTAAAAACTAGTTTTCTCTTTTCAATAGAAATTATTTGAAATGATTAAATATTAATTCTGTCCGTTTTCAAATTTAAATATTGTAAAGAAACCTTTTTAGAACTCATTTGTTAAATATTGGAAACAATTTATTTATATTCAACTTTTACTTCAAACATTAATAATTTTAGAGAGAGACTTGTTAATATAGTTAATTACCCTAGCTAATAATTGACTAGAGTTATCATGAAACAATATCTAGTGGATTGTCAGTTAGTATAATTATGTTAAAGTTGCTTACATTGATGTTGAGATGACACCAGCAGCTCCATGATAATACTGAAGCTGCAGGAGATGCTTGCTACTCCAGTCATGTCCCCCCTATAAACATACAAACAATGTATTAGTAACAGACACTCATACACTTCTTGTTCTGTCCGTAGTCACATCTGCACATGGCGACGTTTGTTCGCTACTACTGTTTACCTTCAAACATGCAAATCATTTTACTTTTAATATTATTATTAGAAATAAATATTGTTATTGTTATATTTTTATTTCTAAACACAAAAGTAAAATAATAACTTTGAAATATGTTATCGTTCATGTACCAGATGTACCTACGTACGAAAACTATGTCAAGGCCGTGTCTCAATTAAATCTAAACAAATTATTCATCATTTCTTTTCTTATTTTTATATACGATATAAGATAACTGCAATAAATGTTTTACTTCTTTTTAACTTTGTGCAAATTTGCATCTGATTTATTTTCATGGACTACATACTTTTTAGACTAATTGAAAAATATAAATAAATGATATTATCACTTATCTTACTAATAGAGATATTTTAAAAGTACAAAGAAACAAAAAATATAAATCAAAAACCATCTCACCTGTTTTGAGCTTTCACTGTGCACACTTGTTTCTCCTTGGTTTTGTCGTTGATTTGTGCTGATTGTAAACCAAGTCTTCCATAATAATTGGTTTTAAAGTCGATAAATGTTGTTTTCATTCCCTGACATCTGTCTATGGTTTGTGTGTGAAAACCATACCTAAAAACGACATTGCCACATTATTTAAATTAATTGAAGTTCAAACTCACTTAGGTTTAGTTTATAATCACACCATTTTACAAATGTAATATACTTGTCAAATATCAGTTTCTGACAACTAACATACTACTGCCACCTATTCATAATACCTTGAACTGTATCAGTGGCGCAGTATGCATCAAAATTATTGGGTGTTTATATTATAAAAATAATTTCATTTCTAATCAATGAAAACTACTCTATATTATTTATTAATAATTATTATTAACGTTCAAAACATATTTTTTTATTATAAGCAACATATAACCCCGAAAACTAATATTTTAATGTCTTTGCCCCCAAAATAGTCCACGGATTTTTTTACCCGCCTAAGTAATTTGTGATAAATTAATTCTCTAGTTTTGACATGTATATTTGAATTCAAAATGACTGAAAAACTATTTAAACTTATTTTAAAACAAATATGAATATAATTTAAACGTAAAATAATTAAAATAAAATAGATTGGTGCTTCAATTAAGTTAATTAAAATTAATGAGATTTTGTAAAGAATATTCGACTATTCAAACTTCATGAATGAAACAAACTTTAAACGGGGTTCAGTACGCACATGCCTAATCTGCAATTGCAGATTTTGGGCAATTACAATCCATCATATTAGTTTTTTAATTAACAAATATATAAGTGTTTGGTTAATGACTGAAAATATGTTTACAAGTTAATTGAAGCACGAGACAATTAATGTTTTACGCAATCAAAAATACTTTTAGAAGAATATGTAATCAGCCAACAAAATTATTTAGGCCAAGGGCTCAATTAAATGGCTTTTACACAGATGTGCGCGGAACGTAGGTTTATATTGAAACCAATACATTCATCAAAGAATTAATCTTCGAACAAACATTTTCGTAATAAAAATATGAATTTATATAGTTGAAAAGATGGAGAATTCAAAATTTAAAACCCATTTCAATTATCTTTACTAGTTTAAAAGTTACAGCCGTTTAAAAAATGTTCATTTGTACATGTTTCAGCAGACATTTTATTATTTCTCTCAGAAAAATAATAAAATTAACGATATTTACAGCCAATTTAAATTTTAAAAGATATACTCACTTGAAAAAGTAATGGAAGTGAAACGTCCAGACACGCCATCAAACGTCAAGACTCCGGGGCCATCATCTCCATTGGTGGTTCAATATTCAAAATGGCTCCCAGTCTCTTTGTTATAAAATCATTTTGTTGTTATTAAGTGTTACTTATTCTTATTTTCTGTATTATTATGACAAAAAAATATTATTTCGTTTAATAATAATAATTGTAATTGTTTTAGTTAATTGTTTTATTTCAAACCACAGTCATGGCTCACTATTCTCTTTCCGATTTGGTGTATAATAAAGTGCCCGCCATTTTACTTTTTAATAATGTAACATATGGATTATTTTACATGATTGTAAAGGAAATTTGATGCACTTTTCAAATTTGTAAAAAAATATAGTATGTTCCATTTGAAATTTCAAAGTTGATATAAATTACTAATAAACAGGAAGTGATATCATGAATGTACATCCGTCATCAAATAGCTTACATGTTGCTGTATAAATCATGTTATATGAAAGAAATTGCTAAGTTGATAAATAAGCGAGATAATTGCTGGGTCTATTAAAATATAACACCCTGTATTTGCGGGATTATATCCTAAAAGATCAATTCCAACAAAATCAGCAATACAACAAGTTATTAAAATTTTATCAACAATATTTGCTTTTCTGATGAGTCTACCTTCAATATAAATGGAGAGCCAAATGTTCAAAACTTTCGTAATTGGCATCAGGAAAATAAAAATTTAATACTAACTAATCATTCACAATATCATGGGACAGTTAATGTTTGGGTAGGATTATTGGGCCGTAATGTAATAGGGCTATTTTTTATTGATGGAAAAATGAATGGCGATAAATATTTAGAATTGCTTCAAATCGATGTTGGACCTGCCATTGACAATGTTGCAGGAGAAAATATTGTTTGGTTTCAGAAGGATGACTGTCCAGCACATTTTACAAACACAGTAACTTTATATTTGAATAAGGTTTTCCCAAATTGTTGGATTTGCCAACTCAATCACCGGCTTTGTCATCCAATGACTTCTTTCTGTGGGGCCATTTAAAAAATGAAATTTACTAAAGTAGGCACCCAAATGTGGATTCTCTAAAACAAAGAATTGCAAAGGAATGCAGGAATATTACAGCCCGGCAGCTATCAAATATGCGCCGTAATTTTTACGAAAGACTTGGGTTTTGCTTAGCGAACAATGGAGATGTTTTTAAGCGTATGCTCTAGACTAGAATATGTATTTATTATGTCCAGTATAGTTTAATTTTGTTATAAATAAATTTTAGTTCTGATATTAAAATTAAATAAATAAACTGTTTACTGGCCTACTTAAATATAAATATTTTCTCCTGCAGGTCCAACGTCAAACGTTGACATTTTATCTGTCACAACGGCAAACGTTGATGTTTTGACAGATAAAACGTCAAACATTTTTTTTTTGTTTCATTCCATGGCTATCAATATTTTCAACATAATTTTCGACATTTTCTTATTTAATTTCTGTCGTTACAAAGCACGTAAAAGTAATTCTGTTTTTTGTTTTATATGCAGAATTTGATAAGCTACAATCACTCAGAATCAAAAACATCTACTCACCCCCTTAGATGAATCACACTTCTCCCCGACGAATACATTTGCCGGTGACGAGCACGGAATGAAATAGTCGTTGTGGACCTCTAGGCGGCAGCAGTAACCTGCTGCATGCACAGGATTCGCAACGAGCTCCTGCAAAAAAAAAGAAATTATTTTCATTATAGGTTAACAACCATGACATAACTCATTGGTACTAAGGAGACCAAAAACGCGGATTACTGTCTAAGTAGAAGATGACGGTTAAAAAAAAATCTTGCTCACGTGGAATCTAATCCAGATATCCAATAACTCGCCCACTAGCCCTCATTCCCCAGCACTAAATTCGAAACAATGACCGCTGCTATAAACAAACTATTCAGGGAGATTAATTTTAATTTTCTGTGTTGAACCGGACATAAATTATTTTAGGACAAAAATACTTGTAATAAAACACCACGTTACCGAGATCTGTAACGGCAGTAATAGGTATAAGGCGTGATTAACTAAAAAGATCGAGATGTGCAAGAATTTTATTACTTTAAACAAAAACAAATAACTTAAATTTCTTTTATTTTTTAATATTTATCTCTTTTATATTCTATTATACTATTTTATAATTTACGTACCAGACTTGAAAGATTTCCTTGTAGCACGGGAGACTACATTGGAGGCAGGCGTCTCCCCATGGAATACGAAAACACCTGAAATCAAAAATAATTTTATTTGTGGTTTACCTACATTATTTGAGCTTCGAGAAAATAAACACAAGAAGTTTGTTCCATTTTGGAGAAGACAGCTGTCTTCAAGATGAATTGGGAAATGGCAGAGGAAGAAGATGGTTGCCTTTCAAGACATTTTGAGATAAAATAAAACAAGTTCTATTTGATATTACTCACCTTCTTACCATCTTCTTAGGTGATGACAGTTCGGTAACCTGAGTTGGATAATGACGAACGGGAAGCATCGCTTCCTAGAAAACCACTTGAATCAAGGAGCCAGCTACCAGAGCTAGTTGACAAGGAGCCGGTCTCCGGGAGGCCTGACACGCAGAAACCGCCGTCTGTGCCCTACAAGGTGAAAGATTCACCATTTCATTTATTTTGAAGGCTTTCGAATGGCATCAGCACCTACCAATAAGAACACGGAATCACTTGTGGTTGCAAAAAAAAAACAGTAACAGACCATTGATTTAACTGCACACCACTGCCACTAATTTACTAAAAATCATGTTCAAATATGATGTTAAAGTCGTTTATCTCAAATTTAATTGTTGAAATGTAATATTTCTATGTTATTGTATCCTCTATACGTGTTACGTACAAGCAATTTATGTAACAAAATGTTGATACATTTTCAAGTATCAAAAACTATATTTCCAGGTAAAATTTGTATCAACATCGTCAGAATAACATCTATACTTACGAAAGGCACTATATTTTATTATTATTTATTGATATTTTTATTCAAAAACTCTAATTTTCTAGCAGCAAAACTACATGTCATGTTCGTTACTTTTGGACTCGACACGCAGCGCATGCGCACAACGTGATTCTTCCAAGCAAACCAGTGCATCAAAATGTCCTGGAGTGTATTTTATGAATAAAAAATATTATTTATTAAAAATGTCATATATTTAATAACATTAATTCAAAATATGTTTTCTAAATTAGTGTTTATGAATTTCATCGGTAATTAAAATATTAAAATTCAGAAATAAGTAAGTAAACATTCAATTTAAATAAAACTAGTAAATATGATTGAATTTTCAACATAGAAATAGGGAAACAATTCTTGAATATCTATTGTATTTTAATAAAAAAAATAAAATAAATAAACATAAATTTAATGGGGATGGTTTTATCGGGATCTATTGCTAGGTATAAATATGTCTATAACGGCTCATTTAAATTAAATTTTCACTTTTTTATTGATTGTTTATTGCAGTAGACGTAATTGTTTATATGTGTACGAAATTTCATAGCTGGGAATGAACTAGGGGCGGTTTTATCGTAATTTATTAATGAATACAACGAAACTTCTGAATTGTACTCTGTAGACCAACGTCATGGAGACGAGTAAGATGTGACGTCATTGCTGCGTGAACTGAATCCCAGTCGCCTAACATGGCTATCGACACAGCAATTGTTTCCTACTTGCATCTCGATCAATGTATCAGTGTTTCGTTTATTGGTTATTGTAGTATTTATTATTGTTTATATGTGTACGAAGTTTCATAGCTGTAAAATAAATAGGGGTTGTTTCATCGTAATCTATTGCTAGGTATAAATATGTCCATAACGACTCATTTAAATTAAATTTTCACTATTTTATTGATTGTTTATTGAAGAACATGTAATTGTTTATGCATATAAGAAGTTTCATAGACGAGAAATAAATAGGGGCGGATTTATCGAAATCTATTGCTAGGTATAAATATGTCCATAACGCCACATTTAACGTAATATTTAACTTTTTTGTTGATTTGTTATTGAAGTACATGTATTTGTTTATATGTGTACGAAATTTTATAGCTCAGAGTTGAACAGGGATGAAATAAATCAAATCTATTGCTGGAGACGGCACATGTCACACATGATGTATATATTGATGACGTCACTTCACTGTGTATCTGCAGTGCTCCTTTAAATCTATTGCTGGGTATAAACGTCTTATACTTCTATTTGGAACAATGTATCAATTTTCAGTCATTTGTTTATTGTAGTAAACATTATTGTCTATAAATATACTAAATTTTCCGTGATGAAGTTTAATAGTTAAGGAAATAATGAAACTATTGCTGGCTAATGTATTGCTGCGGAACTGTCACTGACAGCTAGCAATACATTTGAACGGTAGAACTATAATTGAGGTAGGTTAGTGTATTGCTGGGAAAAAGTATTGCTGATTTCACATAGATCATTATTACTACACCTTGAAGTATTGGCTTTATAATTATGTATAATTCATCGTAAGTTTCATTCATAAAAACAAAGATATATTATTTGAAAGAGATCAAGTCAGATCAAGTGTTCTGCAGCTAACTTAAGATTTATTTAAGCGGATGCTTCACCTTATTTAAAAATGTCTCAAACTTTTTAAGCATAGACCAGACATATAGACATTAAGTAAAGCATAGTACTAAATTTTGGGAAGAACTGGTTTGGTTTGTAAACAGTTATAGTGCTCATATTGGTAACATTTGCTTCAGTGTGTGCAGAGATAAGAGAGTGTGTGCATAGACCAGACATACAGAGTGTGTGAGTAGCTGTCTGTGGTGAAACAGCTGGCAGGCAGTGTAATTTGTCTATTAGTGTGATTTTGTTACGTTATATTGCGCAATAGTAGAAATTAGTTAAATTATTAGTTGTATATAATTGTTAATTTAATTGTAATTAAGTGTTTAATTGTTAAATTTTAAGATGTCTTCTCCCTGGGCAAAAATACAACAAATCGAACCAATTAACCTAGAAGATATCATGTCAGAGCAAGTAGCTAAAGATTTACAAGCCAAAGAAAATAAAAGGTATGACGAGTATGTAAAAGAATATCATAATATTGTTGACGGATTATCTGAAAATGTAACTGCTGTAAAAGATTATCAAAATATTGTAGATGAATTATCTGAAAATGTAACTACTGTAAAAGAATGTCAAAATATTGTTGATGGATTAGAAAATGCAACTGCTGATATGAGCAACGACACTACTTGTGAATCAGATGCAGTCATTGCTATGATGTTGCAAAAACAATTTGATAAAGAGTACGATGGAATGCTGAAGAAAACAGAAGATAAATTCAACGGCTCTTGTAAAATATCTATATCATATAATAATTACCGAAGATCGGATAATTTTGGTAACGACAGTGAATCTGAAGATGATGAATTGATCGATATACTTGATAGAAAAGATTGGGATCGTTTCGATAATATTGAAAGAAATATTTCTCTCATTCCTCGTTGTGGTTATAGAAAACAAGAAGATGGTAATATTGTAACTAAACATGACATGACTTTATCTGGTCAAAAAAACGCTTGTAAATTATTGTCATTTCCACCTGAATTTCAAACTGGTGATGGTGCAGGGTTTGATCTTAAACTTTCCAACAAAGTTTTTAACAGATTGAAAGCACATTCAAAAAAAGAAGAACAAAGACGTCATCGAATCCACGACAAAAGAGAAGATCACGCTACAGCTGAATTAGGTGTTGATGAATTTACTCGCTTAATCCTTTACAAACTAATTAACAATCAATTACTCGAAAGAGTGAATGGCGTCATCAGCACAGGTAAAGAAGCAGTCATTCTACACGCTGACAGTGATCCATCCTACACAGAATGCATTCTTCCAAAAGAATGCGTTGTCAAAGTATTTAAAACAATTTTAAGCGAATTTAAACAACGTGATAAATATATAAAAGATGATCACCGTTTCAAAGATCGTTTCGGTAAACAAAATTCGCGGAAAATGGTTCAGCTGTGGGCTGAAAAGGAAATGCACAACCTCATAAGATTGCACAAGGTTGGTTTACCTTGTCCGGAAGTTGTAGCTCTGAAGAAACACGTCCTAGTGATGTCATTTATTGGAAGCGATCATAGACCAGCGTCCAAGTTGAAAGACGTGCGGCTGAAACTCGTTAATTGGATTTTGGCATACGAGCAAGTTGTTGAAGCGATGAAGAAGATGTACTCCGAAGCTAACTTGATCCACGCTGATTTGTCCGAGTATAATATATTGTGGCATGATGGCAAATGCTGGTTTATTGATGTGGGGCAGTCAGTCGAACCCTCACACCCAAATGCCTTCCAATTCTTGTTTAGAGATTGTACAAACATTGCTACCGTAAGTGTCGAAATCCTATCTTATCAATTACCACCAAAAGTTAGAAATTCATGTTCAATCTATTTAAAAATATATCGTAATATTGTGCAACGATTACAAATTTAAAATTTATGCAACATACATAAAAGGGGTAGCACAAACTCTTGGAACATTTGTTCATATGATTCATCTTGCAATTAATCCCTGTTAAACACTTCTATCCTAGCACACCTCTTATATTTCATCTATGTTCATAATTCCTTTCAATCATTTTTAACCATTTATTCATAGTCGACCTCTGATTTGTTTCATTTTCTTTCATTCACCATCAATTTTTGTCATGGCTTATAAGTTTGATTAAATCATGTTTTTTTTTCTTGTTTAGTTCTTCACGAAACGAAAAGTCCCTGAAGTGAAAGAACCCGGAGACCTTTTCATGGAAATAACAGGTTACGATTTCTACGACAAGAATTCACTGCCTGTATTCAACAACAAAATTAAGCCCAAGCCGCATCTTGTCGACCAGCCAGAGATGCAGAACTCGAGTAGATTCGACTACGAGTGGGACAACTCCAAAATCTCCAATAAAATCGCGTCCGAAACTGATAAACTGCAACTTGTTAATGCGCCAGTCGCTTAGATTTCTTTCTTTATTCGGTGCCTAACACATTGGGAGTATTTCTAAAAAGGTAGCATCATTTATTTATCGAAAATTTATGTTTTTGTGATAATTGGCAGTAAAGATAATAAAGAAACAAATTGAGGTTCTATATTTTTCATAAACATGTTCATTTGTGTTTTAAAATTATTTTTAGGATTTTTGATAGCGAGAATTCTACTTATGTATTAGATTTTTTTGTTATTGTAAGTGTTGTTCGGTATTCGTATATTCAGAAAGTTTTATAAATTTTCATCCATCTTTTCATTAAATTTTTCTACATATCATTTACATCAAAAATATTGGGAATAGACTACTTTTACTCTGAATTGAAGTGATTGATATTAAAAATATAACAGGTAACAAAATACGATTGTAGTAATTAAAAGTGGTTTATCTGTCTATAAATATTTATAAAACTTTCTGATCATTGTAACTGTGTCAGTTATTGGTGTTCAATTCATGTTCAAGGTGTTCAAACTCAATTACAAAAAGTGTTCTGTACTTTTGTATTCTACTGTGAACTAAAAATCTTTTGAATTTTGTTATTAATTTAATTAAAGTATAATAATATATCATTAAAAATATACAATAATAATACAAAGTATAGTACATAATTATAAGATAAAATGCTGCCTATATAAAAAATAATTAACACATTTTCAAACTTGGTGGATTTTCAGGAATTTTCCCAAATTCGAATGTTGCACTTTCAAAGCATTTTATGTCTGTCTCACTTAAGTCTTCTATTTTTGAATAAATTGTGGCATCTTCTTGTCTTCTGCTTTCAACTACTTGTGGCTGCATTGCTCCAAATATAGTTTTTGCATGTTCTGCTAAAGTATTGCCTGTACTTTGGTTTTGAGAATGCAGGACTGAATTTTGTCCAAATGAACTTGTGGGGAAAGGTGACGAAGTTGCAGGGATATTTGGTTGAAATGTATCAACAACTGTCTTTTGTTGAAAGACATTTTGTGTGAAAGGATCGTTGTTTTGTTTAAATGTGTCACTAGTATTCTGTTGTGGTCTAAATGGATCAGCAGTATTTTGTGCGAACGGACTATTATTAGTAAAAATATTTGCGCCAGTTGTTGGTTGTTGTGGATGTAATTGATTTTGTTGATTTCCAAATATGCTACCAGAATTTGAACTAAAATTTTGATTTGAAGGAGTGTTTGTTTGAAAGACATTTGGTGGAAAATTTTGTTGTGTATTAGGAAAAATAGATTTTGTAGGACCGCCACCAAAAATATTATTAGTTGTTGTAAAGGCTGGCTGATTATTCTGACTAAAAATTGAGCCAGTACTTGTTTGACTGTTAGCACCGAAAATACTTTTGTTCTCCGGTAACGCAAATGTAAAATTATTCGCGGTGTTGGTTGCAACTGGTTGTGTTGGTTGTTGGGTTGCAAATACATTTTGTGAAGAAACTGAATGAGCATTTCCAAATATTGTGGACTGATTCGTAGGATTGTTACCAAATGCACTATTTGGACTAATTTCGCTAGGACCGGAATTAAATAATTCTTTTAGCACATTAGTTGCTTCAGGTGTGGGATTTTGTAGTGACCGCATTTTCATTCTTGTTTCATTTAAAAGTTGTGTTAATTGCTGCTTCTAAAATACAAATATGAAATGTATTATTCATAAATAAGTAATTTAATATTACGTACATATTGTTCTGTAGTCCCATTTCTCTCGGCTTCATATAAACCTAATCTTATTTCTTCAAAACATTTGTCCTCAAATCCAGGAAAGCATGATTTGCCTTGAAATGGACCGTAACAAGAAAAGGGCCACTGATTTCCGTTTTCTGCTTTATCCATATCATTGCTAACAGATTTTATTATTATATTTGGATCAATATCTTGTTTTTTCCTTAATACTGATCCTGAATTATCTATAAGTTAAAAAAATTTAGAGTAAAGGAAATCCGTTGAGGTTAGGAAGTAACATACCATTATAACTATGCTCATTTTTACAATTTTCTCCAAAACGGCAGGTACCACGAAGAAAGTATTTACAAATAACCATTTGGAAAGAATTTTCAAATAATACAACTAATATTTAAGACTGTCAAACGTTACACTTCTAAAAATCTGACAGCTTTAATATTTATAAATAAATCTGAATTTGTCTATGCGTAGGTCACAGCGAATGGAAAATAAATGTAAGTTCAAAACGAAGTTGCAGTTTCCAGTTAGTATGTATAATATAAAATATTAAATAGTACACAAAAAAGTGATAATTGTAAAATCCTTGCAAAACCCTTATTTCCGCTCAGAAGTAATTAGCTTTTAAAACAAATCCTATTATGAATAATACAAATCATTTATTTATAAAACACATTTTTCAATTACTTCCGGGACTGGTAGAAAAATTTAAATATATAAATGTAAATTTAATTATTGTTTGGTATTTTTAGTTTACTTTGAATTATATTGTGGAAAACATGAATTGGATATATTATTATTTTGCGGTATTTAGAATTTGGGTTTGTGCTACCCCATTTTATGGGATATAGCGTGATGTTATGTATGTATGTATATATGTATGTATAGAAATGTGTTATTAGAGACATTATAAATAAAATATAGGAATAGCAGTAAATTATTCTGTAAATACATTCTTAGCATAAATTAAAGTTTTGAACTAAGCTAATAGAATGAAAAACACTTTTAATTTTTGTTTCAACATATGTTTATTATGTTGTATACATTTTTCTGTTTGTAGATTATTATTTACTATTCTTGATTATTAAAAATTACTTTTAAAGATCTGTTGTAATTTTATATGTAATTAAATAATAATGCTCACATTGAATAAATTCAACTATTTATGTTACTAATATATTTTTGTTGATACGGACATCACGGGACCTGCAGGCATCCCCTGTGGCCTCAGCATCATCTTGGAACAGTTGGTGTTCATACCAGTGTTATTAGAGGTGCTACCATTCTGGACAACGTAACCGAAGCTTTGGAACATCATCTTGGAGCAGTATCATCGAAGCTGTTATCATCTCTTTTAACAACGTCAGTCGAGATCGGCAATTAGTTATTAATGTAATAAAATTGTTATTTTTAAATGGGTTGTATTTAATCGAGCACTAAAATTTCATATCAAAATTAAGAAAACAACTTTTCTAATCTGTTTATTAATTTTAACACCAAATATTACAATTTTTTTCGGGAAACTTATTTACTATTCTTGGATATTAAAAATTATATATTTAAAGATCGTTTAGTATTTATTTAATTATCAAAATATAATTTTGTTAGGGTGAAAATAGTATATTATACAGCTAGGGAGAGAAATGCATGATTTTTCATGAGAATTTGTAGCCCGAGGGAAAAATAGCATTTTCTCCAAAGATGTAAATTTTTTTTCACGCTCTATGGAAGATTATAAACGAAAAATGTAATTTTAAAATAGAGTTTATTTAAATTTTTTGACATTTAATAATTTTAAAATTATTACTAGTTCAAATTCAAATTATTTTTGATAAAATGAATTCGGTGCTCATTTAAATTATTCCCGTTTAAAATTATTTGGGTAAAAGTATGTTAAAAACAATAATAAATATGTATTTTCTGAAATCGTCAAGAAAATGCCTACTTTCCTGACACATTTTAGTATGGAAAGTAAGTGTTTACCTGACTCAAGTAAATAAATAAACTAAAAAAGATAATAAGATCTTTATTTATTTTTATCAATAACGTTAATACTAGATATACATTTGTTTAAGTTACTAAAATGTATGCATGACACTGGCGAATTTGAAGCTAAATTATTTGTTGCAATCGATAAATTACTGGAGATTCAGTGAATAAAATAAGCAAGTAGCACATTTTCTGACAAATTATTTACTTTATTTTGCTTTTTTCAATCCATGAAAATTTCATATTCTTTATCATATCGGTCTTTGGACTTGGTCGGTAATAAATTTTCTACAGCCGCAGTTGCTTGATTTAAGATTTCAGGAGGAGTACTTGAAAATTACCTTATTTATCTCGAAGTGTTTCATATACATACATTTATGACAAGTAATACATTGAAAAGAGAAAAAAATGGCGGTTTTTATTTTAATAAAATAATTCTAGGTTTCCCATTTGAAAAATAAAAGTTGATAGTCGTATCATGTAAACCTGACTTTATAAAAAATATCTATATGTGTCATAAAATAGTATATTTAAATATACTAAAACTTCCATATGAAGAAAATTTTTCTATTTTTTATAATAAAAAAGTTAAGGGGGGGTTCGTCTTCGCAGAATCACCCTGTATTACAATAACAATTTAATACAATACATAGTAAATATTATATTATTTTTGGGGGGATCTTCTAGTTGATGTGCCTGACAGCTGGAGTCGGCTCCGGGGGACGGTGCTGGATCTGAGGAACTACTGAAAAAATTAATTAAGCCATAGTTTTTGCGTAAATTTCTAATAAATATTTTATTAATCACAATAGAAAGAATTTCAAACTAAAGTGAACCCTAAATACATGTAACATTAGATAAAACAACGATTACAATACAGGAACAGAGCTTCATAATATAATCAATAGTTTTTTAACTTTTTTTCAAAACTATGAGGTTTTTTAATGAAATGTTTCAAATAAAAGTTTTTCTCTACAACCCTTAACTACGGAGATACAGAAAACCACCATTAAAGTGAAATATCTACCCTACTGATGAATATTTTGGCCTCGTTCCCGGTTCCGCATCGAATATAAAGCCCTAGAACATGCATGCAAAATTTTAGCGCGATCGGAGATACTTTAATTTAGAAGGAAAAATTGCGAATATTTTAACGTGATTGTTAGTTCAGATTTTCAACACAAGAAGTGGCGACGCCACTGAAATCATACAACAAAATTCCACAATAGTAATTACAGTGGCGTCACCACTTCGTGTGGCACAAAACTGAACTAAAAATCACATTCATAATTTAGCGATTTATGCCAAAACTAGACGTTATTTGAAGAAATTTTTCAAATAAGAATTGTTACTTGTATTTTTCTCTACATCTTTTGGTTGAAACTATTTTCTATTCAACTCATAATTTCGGAGATACAAAAAACTACCCTTAAAGTGAATTATCTTTTATACTAATAAAAATTTAGAAGATTTTCATAAAACATACATTTAACCTGAGGTCCTAAAAGCTTAATAAAAAAATTCAGCAAAATCGAAGCTTTATTAATAATAAAAAATAATCAAAATTGAGATAACAATGTTATTTCCCTAATTCGATATCGTCGATTTCGAAAATTCTACTGAAAAAATTAATTAAGCCATAGTTTTTGCGTAAATTTCTAATTAATATTTTATTTATCACAATAGGAAGTATGTCAAACTAAAGTGAACCCTAAATACATGTAACATTAGATAAAAAATCGAATACAATACAGGAACAGAACTTCATAATAAAGCAATAGTTTTTTAAATTTTTTTCAAAACTATGAGGTTTTTTAATGAAATGTTTCAAATAAAAGTAGCTTATTATTTTAGTCTCTACAGCTTTTGGTTGAAACATTTTTCTCTACAACCCTTAACTTCGGAGATACAGAAAACCACCCTTAAAGTGAAATATCTACCCTACTAATGAATATTTTGGCCTCGTTCCCGGTTCCGCATCGAATATAAAGCCCTAGAACATGCATGCAAAATTTCAGCGCGATCGGAGATACTTTAATTTAGAAGGAAAATAGATGGTAAGGCTATAGTCCATCGATTTGAAACATCTAATTTGTACCGATATATGCTATTTCGCTGAAATTTTGCATGCATGTTCTACGGCGTCATATTCGATGCGAAATCCGCGGACGACCCCAAATTTTGCATTAGTAGGGTAGATATTTCAATTTAAGGGTGGTTTCTCGTATCTCCGAAATTAAGGGTTGTAGAGAAAAAAGTTTCAATCAAAAGCTGTAGAGAATAAAATAATAAGCTACTTTTATTTGAAACATTTTATCAAATACTTTCTAGATTTTGAGAAAAACTTAAAAAACTATCATGTTTTTTTTGCAGTTGTGATACGGTTTTGTATGCGATATTAAATCTTAAATTATATTTACTTAAGGTTCATATTAGTTTGACATCCATCCTATAAGAATTTTTAAAACATTAATTAGTAATTTACCCAAAATCTAAAGCCCAAATAATTTTTTAACTAGAATTTTCTAAATCACGATATCGAATTAGGGAGATAACATTGTTATCTCAATTTTTATTATTTTTTACAAATAATAAAGCTTCGATTTCGCTGAAATTTTTTATTAAGCTTCTAGGATCTCAGACTAAATGTATATTTAATGAAAATCCCCTAAATTTTCATTAGTATAATAGATAATTCACTTTAAGGGTGGTTTTTTATATCTCCGAAATTAAGGG
The DNA here is from genome assembly GCA_947425015.1 of Pterostichus niger. Taxonomy (NCBI): domain Eukaryota; kingdom Metazoa; phylum Arthropoda; class Insecta; order Coleoptera; family Carabidae; genus Pterostichus; species Pterostichus niger. Next base: position 3,848,304 of record OX380338.1, on the reverse strand, counting down.
TCGTAGGGAAAAAAGTTTCAACCAAAAGCTGTAGAGAATAAAAGAAGAAACAACTTTTAGTTGAAAGAATTTTTCAAATAATGTCTAGTTTCGATGGAAATTGCTAATATTTTAACGTTATTGTTAGTTCAAATTTTCGACACATAAAGTGGTGACGCCACTGAAATCACACAACAAAATTCCGACAATAGTAAATTCAGTGGCACAAAACTGAACTAAAAATCACATTCATAATTTAGCGATTTATGCCAAAACTAGACGTTATTTGAAGAAATTTTTCAAATAAGAATTGTTACTTGTATTTTTCTCTACATCTTTTGGTTGAAACTATTTTCTATTCAACTCATAATTTCGGAGATACAAAAAACTACCCTTAAAGTGAATTATCTTTTATACTAATAAAAATTTAGAAGATTTTCATAAAACATACATTTAACCTGAGGTCCTAAAAGCTTAATAAAAAAATTCAGCAAAATCGAAGCTTTATTAATAATAAAAAATAATCAAAATTGAGATAACAATGTTATTTCCCTAATTCGATATCGTCGATTTCGAAAATTCTACTGAAAAAATTAATTAAGCCATAGTTTTTGCGTAAATTTCTAATTAATATTTTATTTATCACAATAGGAAGTATGTCAAACTAAAGTGAACCTTAAATACATGTAACATTAGATAAAAAATCGAATACAATACAGGAACAGAACTTCATAATAAAGCAATAGTTTTTTAAATTTTTTTCAAAACTATGAGGTTTTTTAATGAAATGTTTCAAATAAAAGTAGCTTATTATTTTAGTCTCTACAGCTTTTGGTTGAAACATTTTTCTCTACAACCCTTAACTTCGGAGATACAGAAAACCACCCTTAAAGTGAAATATCTACCCTACTAATGAATATTTTGGCCTCGTTCCCGGTTCCGCATCGAATATAAAGCCCTAGAACATGCATGCAAAATTTCAGCGCGATCGGAGATACTTTAATTTAGAAGGAAAATAGATGGTAAGGCTATAGTCCATCGATTTGAAACATCTAATTTGTACCGATATATGCTATTTCGCTGAAATTTTGCATGCATGTTCTACGGCGTCATATTCGATGCGAAATCCGCGGACGACCCCAAATTTTGCATTAGTAGGGTAGATATTTCAATTTAAGGGTGGTTTCTCGTATCTCCGAAATTAAGGGTTGTAGAGAAAAAAGTTTCAATCAAAAGCTGTAGAGAATAAAATAATAAGCTACTTTTATTTGAAACATTTTATCAAATACTTTCTAGATTTTGAGAAAAACTTAAAAAACTATCATGTTTTTTTTGCAGTTGTGATACGGTTTTGTATGCGATATTAAATCTTAAATTATATTTACTTAAGGTTCATATTAGTTTGACATCCCTCCTATAAGAATTTTTAAAACATTAATTAGTAATTTACCCAAAATCTAAAGCCCAAATAATTTTTTAACTAGAATTTTCTAAATCACGATATCGAATTAGGGAGATAACATTGTTATCTCAATTTTTATTATTTTTTACAAATAATAAAGCTTCGATTTCGCTGAAATTTTTTATTAAGCTTCTAGGATCTCAGACTAAATGTATATTTAATGAAAATCCCCTAAATTTTCATTAGTATAATAGATAATTCACTTTAAGGGTGGTTTTTTATATCTCCGAAATTAAGGGTCGTAGGGAAAAAAGTTTCAACCAAAAGCTGTAGAGAATAAAAGAAGAAACAACTTTTAGTTGAAAGAATTTTTCAAATAATGTCTAGTTTCGATGGAAATTGCTAATATTTTAACGTTATTGTTAGTTCAAATTTTCGACACATAAAGTGGTGACGCCACTGAAATCACACAACAAAATTCCGACAATAGTAAATTCAGTGGCACAAAACTGAACTAAAAATCACATTCATAATTTAGCGATTTATGCCAAAACTAGACGTTATTTGAAGAAATTTTTCAAATAAGAATTGTTACTTGTATTTTTCTCTACATCTTTTGGTTGAAACTATTTTCTATTCAACTCATAATTTCGGAGATACAAAAAACTACCCTTAAAGTGAATTATCTTTTATACTAATAAAAATTTAGAAGATTTTCATAAAACATACATTTAACCTGAGGTCCTAAAAGCTTAATAAAAAAATTCAGCAAAATCGAAGCTTTATTAATAATAAAAAATAATCAAAATTGAGATAACAATGTTATTTCCCTAATTCGATATCGTCGATTTCGAAAATTCTACTGAAAAAATTAATTAAGCCATAGTTTTTGCGTAAATTTCTAATTAATATTTTATTTATCACAATAGGAAGTATGTCAAACTAAAGTGAACCCTAAATACATGTAACATTAGATAAAAAATCGAATACAATACAGGAACAGAACTTCATAATAAAGCAATAGTTTTTTAAATTTTTTTCAAAACTATGAGGTTTTTTAATGAAATGTTTCAAATAAAAGTAGCTTATTATTTTAGTCTCTACAGCTTTTGGTTGAAACATTTTTCTCTACAACCCTTAACTTCGGAGATACAGAAAACCACCCTTAAAGTGAAATATCTACCCTACTAATGAATATTTTGGCCTCGTTCCCGGTTCCGCATCGAATATAAAGCCCTAGAACATGCATGCAAAATTTCAGCGCGATCGGAGATACTTTAATTTAGAAGGAAAATAGATGGTAAGGCTATAGTCCATCGATTTGAAACATCTAATTTGTACCGATATATGCTATTTCGCTGAAATTTTGCATGCATGTTCTACGGCGTCATATTCGATGCGAAATCCGCGGACGACCCCAAATTTTGCATTAGTAGGGTAGATATTTCAATTTAAGGGTGGTTTCTCGTATCTCCGAAATTAAGGGTTGTAGAGAAAAAAGTTTCAATCAAAAGCTGTAGAGAATAAAATAATAAGCTACTTTTATTTGAAACATTTTATCAAATACTTTCTAGATTTTGAGAAAAACTTAAAAAACTATCATGTTTTTTTTGCAGTTGTGATACGGTTTTGTATGCGATATTAAATCTTAAATTATATTTACTTAAGGTTCATATTAGTTTGATATCCATCCTATAAGAATTTTTAAAACATTAATTAGTAATTTACCCAAAATCTAAAGCCCAAATAATTTTTTAACTAGAATTTTCTAAATCACGATATCGAATTAGGGAGATAACATTGTTATCTCAATTTTTATTATTTTTTACAAATAATAAAGCTTCGATTTCGCTGAAATTTTTTATTAAGCTTCTAGGATCTCAGACTAAATGTATATTTAATGAAAATCCCCTAAATTTTCATTAGTATAATAGATAATTCACTTTAAGGGTGGTTTTTTATATCTCCGAAATTAAGGGTCGTAGGGAAAAAAGTTTCAACCAAAAGCTGTAGAGAATAAAAGAAGAAACAACTTTTAGTTGAAAGAATTTTTCAAATAATGTCTAGTTTCGATGGAAATTGCTAATATTTTAACGTTATTGTTAGTTCAAATTTTCGACACATAAAGTGGTGACGCCACTGAAATCACACAACAAAATTCCGACAATAGTAAATTCAGTGGCACAAAACTGAACTAAAAATCACATTCATAATTTAGCGATTTATGCCAAAACTAGACGTTATTTGAAGAAATTTTTCAAATAAGAATTGTTACTTGTATTTTTCTCTACATCTTTTGGTTGAAACTATTTTCTATTCAACTCATAATTTCGGAGATACAAAAAACTACCCTTAAAGTGAATTATCTTTTATACTAATAAAAATTTAGAAGATTTTCATAAAACATACATTTAACCTGAGGTCCTAAAAGCTTAATAAAAAAATTCAGCAAAATCGAAGCTTTATTAATAATAAAAAATAATCAAAATTGAGATAACAATGTTATTTCCCTAATTCGATATCGTCGATTTCGAAAATTCTACTGAAAAAATTAATTAAGCCATAGTTTTTGCGTAAATTTCTAATTAATATTTTATTTATCACAATAGGAAGTATGTCAAACTAAAGTGAACCCTAAATACATGTAACATTAGATAAAAAATCGAATACAATACAGGAACAGAACTTCATAATAAAGCAATAGTTTTTTAAATTTTTTTCAAAACTATGAGGTTTTTTAATGAAATGTTTCAAATAAAAGTAGCTTATTATTTTAGTCTCTACAGCTTTTGGTTGAAACATTTTTCTCTACAACCCTTAACTTCGGAGATACAGAAAACCACCCTTAAAGTGAAATATCTACCCTACTAATGAATATTTTGGCCTCGTTCCCGGTTCCGCATCGAATATAAAGCCCTAGAACATGCATGCAAAATTTCAGCGCGATCGGAGATACTTTAATTTAGAAGGAAAATAGATGGTAAGGCTATAGTCCATCGATTTGAAACATCTAATTTGTACCGATATATGCTATTTCGCTGAAATTTTGCATGCATGTTCTACGGCGTCATATTCGATGCGAAATCCGCGGACGACCCCAAATTTTGCATTAGTAGGGTAGATATTTCAATTTAAGGGTGGTTTCTCGTATCTCCGAAATTAAGGGTTGTAGAGAAAAAAGTTTCAATCAAAAGCTGTAGAGAATAAAATAATAAGCTACTTTTATTTGAAACATTTTATCAAATACTTTCTAGATTTTGAGAAAAACTTAAAAAACTATCATGTTTTTTTTGCAGTTGTGATACGGTTTTGTATGCGATATTAAATCTTAAATTATATTTACTTAAGGTTCATATTAGTTTGACATCCATCCTATAAGAATTTTTAAAACATTAATTAGTAATTTACCCAAAATCTAAAGCCCAAATAATTTTTTAACTAGAATTTTCTAAATCACGATATCGAATTAGGGAGATAACATTGTTATCTCAATTTTTATTATTTTTTACAAATAATAAAGCTTCGATTTCGCTGAAATTTTTTATTAAGCTTCTAGGATCTCAGACTAAATGTATATTTAATGAAAATCCCCTAAACTTTCATTAGTATAATAGATAATTCACTTTAAGGGTGGTTTTTTATATCTCCGAAATTAAGGGTCGTAGGGAAAAAAGTTTCAACCAAAAGCTGTAGAGAATAAAAGAAGAAACAACTTTTAGTTGAAAGAATTTTTCAAATAATGTCTAGTTTCGATGGAAATTGCTAATATTTTAACGTTATTGTTAGTTCAAATTTTCGACACATAAAGTGGTGACGCCACTGAAATCACACAACAAAATTCCGACAATAGTAAATTCAGTGGCACAAAACTGAACTAAAAATCACATTCATAATTTAGCGATTTATGCCAAAACTAGACGTTATTTGAAGAAATTTTTCAAATAAGAATTGTTACTTGTATTTTTCTCTACATCTTTTGGTTGAAACTATTTTCTATTCAACTCATAATTTCGGAGATACAAAAAACTACCCTTAAAGTGAATTATCTTTTATACTAATAAAAATTTAGAAGATTTTCATAAAACATACATTTAACCTGAGGTCCTAAAAGCTTAATAAAAAAATTCAGCAAAATCGAAGCTTTATTAATAATAAAAAATAATCAAAATTGAGATAACAATGTTATTTCCCTAATTCGATATCGTCGATTTCGAAAATTCTACTGAAAAAATTAATTAAGCCATAGTTTTTGCGTAAATTTCTAATTAATATTTTATTTATCACAATAGGAAGTATGTCAAACTAAAGTGAACCCTAAATACATGTAACATTAGATAAAAAATCGAATACAATACAGGAACAGAACTTCATAATAAAGCAATAGTTTTTTAAATTTTTTTCAAAACTATGAGGTTTTTTAATGAAATGTTTCAAATAAAAGTAGCTTATTATTTTAGTCTCTACAGCTTTTGGTTGAAACATTTTTCTCTACAACCCTTAACTTCGGAGATACAGAAAACCACCCTTAAAGTGAAATATCTACCCTACTAATGAATATTTTGGCCTCGTTCCCGGTTATGCATCGAATATAAAGCCCTAGAACATGCATGCAAAATTTCAGCGCGATCGGAGATACTTTAATTTAGAAGGAAAATAGATGGTAAGGCTATAGTCCATCGATTTGAAACATCTAATTTGTACCGATATATGCTATTTCGCTGAAATTTTGCATGCATGTTCTACGGCGTCATATTCGATGCGAAATCCGCGGACGACCCCAAATTTTGCATTAGTAGGGTAGATATTTCAATTTAAGGGTGGTTTCTCGTATCTCCGAAATTAAGGGTTGTAGAGAAAAAAGTTTCAATCAAAAGCTGTAGAGAATAAAATAATAAGCTACTTTTATTTGAAACATTTTATCAAATACTTTCTAGATTTTGAGAAAAACTTAAAAAACTATCATGTTTTTTTTGCAGTTGTGATACGGTTTTGTATGCGATATTAAATCTTAAATTATATTTACTTAAGGTTCATATTAGTTTGACATCCATCCTATAAGAATTTTTAAAACATTAATTAGTAATTTACCCAAAATCTAAAGCCCAAATAATTTTTTAACTAGAATTTTCTAAATCACGATATCGAATTAGGGAGATAACATTGTTATCTCAATTTTTATTATTTTTTACAAATAATAAAGCTTCGATTTCGCTGAAATTTTTTATTAAGCTTCTAGGATCTCAGACTAAATGTATATTTAATGAAAATCCCCTAAATTTTCATTAGTATAATAGATAATTCACTTTAAGGGTGGTTTTTTATATCTCCGAAATTAAGGGTCGTAGGGAAAAAAGTTTCAACCAAAAGATGTAGAGAATAAAAGAAGAAACAACTTTTAGTTGAAAGAATTTTTCAAATAATGTCTAGTTTCGATGGAAATTGCTAATATTTTAACGTTATTGTTAGTTCAAATTTTCGACACATAAAGTGGTGACGCCACTGAAATCACACAACAAAATTCCGACAATAGTAAATTCAGTGGCACAAAACTGAACTAAAAATCACATTCATAATTTAGCGATTTATGCCAAAACTAGACGTTATTTGAAGAAATTTTTCAAATAAGAATTGTTACTTGTATTTTTCTCTACATCTTTTGGTTGAAACTATTTTCTATTCAACTCATAATTTCGGAGATACAAAAAACTACCCTTAAAGTGAATTATCTTTTATACTAATAAAAATTTAGAAGATTTTCATAAAACATACATTTAACCTGAGGTCCTAAAAGCTTAATAAAAAAATTCAGCAAAATCGAAGCTTTATTAATAATAAAAAATAATCAAAATTGAGATAACAATGTTATTTCCCTAATTCGATATCGTCGATTTCGAAAATTCTACTGAAAAAATTAATTAAGCCATAGTTTTTGCGTAAATTTCTAATTAATATTTTATTTATCACAATAGGAAGTATGTCAAACTAAAGTGAACCCTAAATACATGTAACATTAGATAAAAAATCGAATACAATACAGGAACAGAACTTCATAATAAAGCAATAGTTTTTTAAATTTTTTTCAAAACTATGAGGTTTTTTAATGAAATGTTTCAAATAAAAGTAGCTTATTATTTTAGTCTCTACAGCTTTTGGTTGAAACATTTTTCTCTACAACCCTTAACTTCGGAGATACAGAAAACCACCCTTAAAGTGAAATATCTACCCTACTAATGAATATTTTGGCCTCGTTCCCGGTTCCGCATCGAATATAAAGCCCTAGAACATGCATGCAAAATTTCAGCGCGATCGGAGATACTTTAATTTAGAAGGAAAATAGATGGTAAGGCTATAGTCCATCGATTTGAAACATCTAATTTGTACCGATATATGCTATTTCGCTGAAATTTTGCATGCATGTTCTACGGCGTCATATTCGATGCGAAATCCGCGGACGACCCCAAATTTTGCATTAGTAGGGTAGATATTTCAATTTAAGGGTGGTTTCTCGTATCTCCGAAATTAAGGGTTGTAGAGAAAAAAGTTTCAATCAAAAGCTGTAGAGAATAAAATAATAAGCTACTTTTATTTGAAACATTTTATCAAATACTTTCTAGATTTTGAGAAAAACTTAAAAAACTATCATGTTTTTTTTGCAGTTGTGATACGGTTTTGTATGCGATATTAAATCTTAAATTATATTTACTTAAGGTTCATATTAGTTTGACATCCATCCTATAAGAATTTTTAAAACATTAATTAGTAATTTACCCAAAATCTAAAGCCCAAATAATTTTTTAACTAGAATTTTCTAAATCACGATATCGAATTAGGGAGATAACATTGTTATCTCAATTTTTATTATTTTTTACAAATAATAAAGCTTCGATTTCGCTGAAATTTTTTATTAAGCTTCTAGGATCTCAGACTAAATGTATATTTAATGAAAATCCCCTAAATTTTCATTAGTATAATAGATAATTCACTTTAAGGGTGGTTTTTTATATCTCCGAAATTAAGGGTCGTAGGGAAAAAAGTTTCAACCAAAAGCTGTAGAGAATAAAAGAAGAAACAACTTTTAGTTGAAAGAATTTTTCAAATAATGTCTAGTTTCGATGGAAATTGCTAATATTTTAACGTTATTGTTAGTTCAAATTTTCGACACATAAAGTGGTGACGCCACTGAAATCACACAACAAAATTCCGACAATAGTAAATTCAGTGGCACAAAACTGAACTAAAAATCACATTCATAATTTAGCGATTTATGCCAAAACTAGACGTTATTTGAAGAAATTTTTCAAATAAGAATTGTTACTTGTATTTTTCTCTACATCTTTTGGTTGAAACTATTTTCTATTCAACTCATAATTTCGGAGATACAAAAAACTACCCTTAAAGTGAATTATCTTTTATACTAATAAAAATTTAGAAGATTTTCATAAAACATACATTTAACCTGAGGTCCTAAAAGCTTAATAAAAAAATTCAGCAAAATCGAAGCTTTATTAATAATAAAAAATAATCAAAATTGAGATAACAATGTTATTTCCCTAATTCGATATCGTCGATTTCGAAAATTCTATTGAAAAAATTAATTAAGCCATAGTTTTTGCGTAAATTTCTAATTAATATTTTATTTATCACAATAGGAAGTATGTCAAACTAAAGTGAACCCTAAATACATGTAACATTAGATAAAAAATCGAATACAATACAGGAACAGAACTTCATAATAAAGCAATAGTTTTTTAAATTTTTTTCAAAACTATGAGGTTTTTTAATGAAATGTTTCAAATAAAAGTAGCTTATTATTTTAGTCTCTACAGCTTTTGGTTGAAACATTTTTCTCTACAACCCTTAACTTCAGAGATACAGAAAAACACCCTTAAAGTGAAATATCTACCCTACTAATGAATATTTTGGCCTCGTTCCCGGTTCCGCATCGAATATAAAGCCCTAGAACATGCATGCAAAATTTCAGCGCGATCGGAGATACTTTAATTTAGAAGGAAAATAGATGGTAAGGCTATAGTCCATCGATTTGAAACATCTAATTTGTACCGATATATGCTATTTCGCTGAAATTTTGCATGCATGTTCTACGGCGTCATATTCGATGCGAAATCCGCGGACGACCCCAAATTTTGCATTAGTAGGGTAGATATTTCAATTTAAGGGTGGTTTCTCGTATCTCCGAAATTAAGGGTTGTAGAGAAAAAAGTTTCAATCAAAAGCTGTAGAGAATAAAATAATAAGCTACTTTTATTTGAAACATTTTATCAAATACTTTCTAGATTTTGAGAAAAACTTAAAAAACTATCATGTTTTTTTTGCAGTTGTGATACGGTTTTGTATGCGATATTAAATCTTAAATTATATTTACTTAAGGTTCATATTAGTTTGACATCCATCCTATAAGAATTTTTAAAACATTAATTAGTAATTTACCCAAAATCTAAAGCCCAAATAATTTTTTAACTAGAATTTTCTAAATCACGATATCGAATTAGGGAGATAACATTGTTATCTCAATTTTTATTATTTTTTACAAATAATAAAGCTTCGATTTCGCTGAAATTTTTTATTAAGCTTCTAGGATCTCAGACTAAATGTATATTTAATGAAAATCCCCTAAATTTTCATTAGTATAATAGATAATTCACTTTAAGGGTGGTTTTTTATATCTCCGAAATTAAGGGTCGTAGGGAAAAAAGTTTCAACCAAAAGCTGTAGAGAATAAAAGAAGAAACAACTTTTAGTTGAAAGAATTTTTCAAATAATGTCTAGTTTCGATGGAAATTGCTAATATTTTAACGTTATTGTTAGTTCAAATTTTCGACACATAAAGTGGTGACGCCACTGAAATCACACAACAAAATTCCGACAATAGTAAATTCAGTGGCACAAAACTGAACTAAAAATCACATTCATAATTTAGCGATTTATGCCAAAACTAGACGTTATTTGAAGAAATTTTTCAAATAAGAATTGTTACTTGTATTTTTCTCTACATCTTTTGGTTGAAACTATTTTCTATTCAACTCATAATTTCGGAGATACAAAAAACTACCCTTAAAGTGAATTATCTTTTATACTAATAAAAATTTAGAAGATTTTCATAAAACATACATTTAACCTGAGGTCCTAAAAGCTTAATAAAAAAATTCAGCAAAATCGAAGCTTTATTAATAATAAAAAATAATCAAAATTGAGATAACAATGTTATTTCCCTAATTCGATATCGTCGATTTCGAAAATTCTACTGAAAAAATTAATTAAGCCATAGTTTTTGCGTAAATTTCTAATTAATATTTTATTTATCACAATAGGAAGTATGTCAAACTAAAGTGAACCCTAAATACATGTAACATTAGATAAAAAATCGAATACAATACAGGAACAGAACTTCATAATAAAGCAATAGTTTTTTAAATTTTTTTCAAAACTATGAGGTTTTTTAATGAAATGTTTCAAATAAAAGTAGCTTATTATTTTAGTCTCTACAGCTTTTGGTTGAAACATTTTTCTCTACAACCCTTAACTTCGGAGATACAGAAAACCACTTTTAAAGTGAAATATCTACCCTACTAATGAATATTTTGGCCTCGTTCCCGGTTCCGCATCGAATATAAAGCCCTAGAACATGCATGCAAAATTTCAGCGCGATCGGAGATACTTTAATTTAGAAGGAAAATAGATGGTAAGGCTATAGTCCATCGATTTGAAACATCTAATTTGTACCGATATATGCTATTTCGCTGAAATTTTGCATGCATGTTCTACGGCGTCATATTCGATGCGAAATCCGCGGACGACCCCAAATTTTGCATTAGTAGGGTAGATATTTCAATTTAAGGGTGGTTTCTCGTATCTCCGAAATTAAGGGTTGTAGAGAAAAAAGTTTCAATCAAAAGCTGTAGAGAATAAAATAATAAGCTACTTTTATTTGAAACATTTTATCAAATACTTTCTAGATTTTGAGAAAAACTTAAAAAACTATCATGTTTTTTTTGCAGTTGTGATACGGTTTTGTATGCGATATTAAATCTTAAATTATATTTACTTAAGGTTCATATTAGTTTGACATCCATCCTATAAGAATTTTTAAAACATTAATTAGTAATTTACCCAAAATCTAAAGCCCAAATAATTTTTTAACTAGAATTTTCTAAATCACGATATCGAATTAGGGAGATAACATTGTTATCTCAATTTTTATTATTTTTTACAAATAATAAAGCTTCGATTTCGCTGAAATTTTTTATTAAGCTTCTAGGATCTCAGACTAAATGTATATTTAATGAAAATCCCCTAAATTTTCATTAGTATAATAGATAATTCACTTTAAGGGTGGTTTTTTATATCTCCGAAATTAAGGGTCGTAGGGAAAAAAGTTTCAACCAAAAGCTGTAGAGAATAAAAGAAGAAACAACTTTTAGTTGAAAGAATTTTTCAAATAATGTCTAGTTTCGATGGAAATTGCTAATATTTTAACGTTATTGTTAGTTCAAATTTTCGACACATAAAGTGGTGACGCCACTGAAATCACACAACAAAATTCCGACAATAGTAAATTCAGTGGCACAAAACTGAACTAAAAATCACATTCATAATTTAGCGATTTATGCCAAAACTAGACGTTATTTGAAGAAATTTTTCAAATAAGAATTGTTACTTGTATTTTTCTCTACATCTTTTGGTTGAAACTATTTTCTATTCAACTCATAATTTCGGAGATACAAAAAACTACCCTTAAAGTGAATTATCTTTTATACTAATAAAAATTTAGAAGATTTTCATAAAACATACATTTAACCTGAGGTCCTAAAAGCTTAATAAAAAAATTCAGCAAAATCGAAGCTTTATTAATAATAAAAAATAATCAAAATTGAGATAACAATGTTATTTCCCTAATTCGATATCGTCGATTTCGAAAATTCTACTGAAAAAATTAATTAAGCCATAGTTTTTGCGTAAATTTCTAATTAATATTTTATTTATCACAATAGGAAGTATGTCAAACTAAAGTGAACCCTAAATACATGTAACATTAGATAAAAAATCGAATACAATACAGGAACAGAACTTCATAATAAAGCAATAGTTTTTTAAATTTTTTTCAAAACTATGAGGTTTTTTAATGAAATGTTTCAAATAAAAGTAGCTTATTATTTTAGTCTCTACAGCTTTTGGTTGAAACATTTTTCTCTACAACCCTTAACTTCGGAGATACAGAAAACCACCCTTAAAGTGAAATATCTACCCTACTAATGAATATTTTGGCCTCGTTCCCGGTTCCGCATCGAATATAAAGCCCTAGAACATGCATGCAAAATTTCAGCGCGATCGGAGATACTTTAATTTAGAAGGAAAATAGATGGTAAGGCTATAGTCCATCGATTTGAAACATCTAATTTGTACCGATATATGCTATTTCGCTGAAATTTTGCATGCATGTTCTACGGCGTCATATTCGATGCGAAATCCGCGGACGACCCCAAATTTTGCATTAGTAGGGTAGATATTTCAATTTAAGGGTGGTTTCTCGTATCTCCGAAATTAAGGGTTGTAGAGAAAAAAGTTTCAATCAAAAGCTGTAGAGAATAAAATAATAAGCTACTTTTATTTGAAACATTTTATCAAATACTTTCTAGATTTTGAGAAAAACTTAAAAAACTATCATGTTTTTTTTGCAGTTGTGATACGGTTTTGTATGCGATATTAAATCTTAAATTATATTTACTTAAGGTTCATATTAGTTTGACATCCATCCTATAAGAATTTTTAAAACATTAATTAGTAATTTACCCAAAATCTAAAGCCCAAATAATTTTTTAACTAGAATTTTCTAAATCACGATATCGAATTAGGGAGATAACATTGTTATCTCAATTTTTATTATTTTTTACAAATAATAAAGCTTCGATTTCGCTGAAATTTTTTATTAAGCTTCTAGGATCTCAGACTAAATGTATATTTAATGAAAATCCCCTAAATTTTCATTAGTATAATAGATAATTCACTTTAAGGGTGGTTTTTTATATCTCCGAAATTAAGGGTCGTAGGGAAAAAAGTTTCAACCAAAAGCTGTAGAGAATAAAAGAAGAAACAACTTTTAGTTGAAAGAATTTTTCAAATAATGTCTAGTTTCGATGGAAATTGCTAATATTTTAACGTTATTGTTAGTTCAAATTTTCGACACATAAAGTGGTGACGCCACTGAAATCACACAACAAAATTCCGACAATAGTAAATTCAGTGGCACAAAACTGAACTAAAAATCACATTCATAATTTAGCGATTTATGCCAAAACTAGACGTTATTTGAAGAAATTTTTCAAATAAGAATTGTTACTTGTATTTTTCTCTACATCTTTTGGTTGAAACTATTTTCTATTCAACTCATAATTACGGAGATACAAAAAACTACCCTTAAAGTGAATTATCTTTTATACTAATAAAAATTTAGAAGATTTTCATAAAACATACATTTAACCTGAGGTCCTAAAAGCTTAATAAAAAAATTCAGCAAAATCGAAGCTTTATTAATAATAAAAAATAATCAAAATTGAGATAACAATGTTATTTCCCTAATTCGATATCGTCGATTTCGAAAATTCTACTGAAAAAATTAATTAAGCCATAGTTTTTGCGTAAATTTCTAATTAATATTTTATTTATCACAATAGGAAGTATGTCAAACTAAAGTGAACCCTAAATACATGTAACATTAGATAAAAAATCGAATACAATACAGGAACAGAACTTCATAATAAAGCAATAGTTTTTTAAATTTTTTTCAAAACTATGAGGTTTTTTAATGAAATGTTTCAAATAAAAGTAGCTTATTATTTTAGTCTCTACAGCTTTTGGTTGAAACATTTTTCTCTACAACCCTTAACTTCGGAGATACAGAAAACCACTTTTAAAGTGAAATATCTACCCTACTAATGAATATTTTGGCCTCGTTCCCGGTTCCGCATCGAATATAAAGCCCTAGAACATGCATGCAAAATTTCAGCGCGATCGGAGATACTTTAATTTAGAAGGAAAATAGATGGTAAGGCTATAGTCCATCGATTTGAAACATCTAATTTGTACCGATATATGCTATTTCGCTGAAATTTTGCATGCATGTTCTACGGCGTCATATTCGATGCGAAATCCGCAGACGACCCCAAATTTTGCATTAGTAGGGTAGATATTTCAATTTAAGGGTGGTTTCTCGTATCTCCGAAATTAAGGGTTGTAGAGAAAAAAGTTTCAATCAAAAGCTGTAGAGAATAAAATAATAAGCTACTTTTATTTGAAACATTTTATCAAATACTTTCTAGATTTTGAGAAAAACTTAAAAAACTATCATGTTTTTTTTGCAGTTGTGATACGGTTTTGTATGCGATATTAAATCTTAAATTATATTTACTTAAGGTTCATATTAGTTTGACATCCATCCTATAAGAATTTTTAAAACATTAATTAGTAATTTACCCAAAATCTAAAGCCCAAATAATTTTTTAACTAGAATTTTCTAAATCACGATATCGAATTAGGGAGATAACATTGTTATCTCAATTTTTATTATTTTTTACAAATAATAAAGCTTCGATTTCGCTGAAATTTTTTATTAAGCTTCTAGGATCTCAGACTAAATGTATATTTAATGAAAATCCCCTAAATTTTCATTAGTATAATAGATAATTCACTTTAAGGGTGGTTTTTTATATCTCCGAAATTAAGGGTCGTAGGGAAAAAAGTTTCAACCAAAAGCTGTAGAGAATAAAAGAAGAAACAACTTTTAGTTGAAAGAATTTTTCAAATAATGTCTAGTTTCGATGGAAATTGCTAATATTTTAACGTTATTGTTAGTTCAAATTTTCGACACATAAAGTGGTGACGCCACTGAAATCACACAACAAAATTCCGACAATAGTAAATTCAGTGGCACAAAACTGAACTAAAAATCACATTCATAATTTAGCGATTTATGCCAAAACTAGACGTTATTTGAAGAAATTTTTCAAATAAGAATTGTTACTTGTATTTTTCTCTACATCTTTTGGTTGAAACTATTTTCTATTCAACTCATAATTTCGGAGATACAAAAAACTACCCTTAAAGTGAATTATCTTTTATACTAATAAAAATTTAGAAGATTTTCATAAAACATACATTTAACCTGAGGTCCTAAAAGCTTAATAAAAAAATTCAGCAAAATCGAAGCTTTATTAATAATAAAAAATAATCAAAATTGAGATAACAATGTTATTTCCCTAATTCGATATCGTCGATTTCGAAAATTCTACTGAAAAAATTAATTAAGCCATAGTTTTTGCGTAAATTTCTAATTAATATTTTATTTATCACAATAGGAAGTATGTCAAACTAAAGTGAACCCTAAATACATGTAACATTAGATAAAAAATCGAATACAATACAGGAACAGAACTTCATAATAAAGCAATAGTTTTTTAAATTTTTTTCAAAACTATGAGGTTTTTTAATGAAATGTTTCAAATAAAAGTAGCTTATTATTTTAGTCTCTACAGCTTTTGGTTGAAACATTTTTCTCTACAACCCTTAACTTCGGAGATACAGAAAACCACCCTTAAAGTGAAATATCTACCCTACTAATGAATATTTTGGCCTCGTTCCCGGTTCCGCATCGAATATAAAGCCCTAGAACATGCATGCAAAATTTCAGCGCGATCGGAGATACTTTAATTTAGAAGGAAAATAGATGGTAAGGCTGTCCATCGATTTGAAACATCTAATTTGTACCGATATATGCTATTTCGCTGAAATTTTGCATGCATGTTCTACGGCGTCATATTCGATGCGAAATCCGCGGACGACCCCAAATTTTGCATTAGTAGGGTAGATATTTCAATTTAAGGGTGGTTTCTCGTATCTCCGAAATTAAGGGTTGTAGAGAAAAAAGTTTCAATCAAAAGCTGTAGAGAATAAAATAATAAGCTACTTTTATTTGAAACATTTTATCAAATACTTTCTAGATTTTGAGAAAAACTTAAAAAACTATCATGTTTTTTTTGCAGTTGTGATACGGTTTTGTATGCGATATTAAATCTTAAATTATATTTACTTAAGGTTCATATTAGTTTGACATCCATCCTATAAGAATTTTTAAAACATTAATTAGTAATTTACCCAAAATCTAAAGCCCAAATAATTTTTTAACTAGAATTTTCTAAATCACGATATCGAATTAGGGAGATAACATTGTTATCTCAATTTTTATTATTTTTTACAAATAATAAAGCTTCGATTTCGCTGAAATTTTTTATTAAGCTTCTAGGATCTCAGACTAAATGTATATTTAATGAAAATCCCCTAAATTTTCATTAGTATAATAGATAATTCACTTTAAGGGTGGTTTTTTATATCTCCGAAATTAAGGGTCGTAGGGAAAAAAGTTTCAACCAAAAGCTGTAGAGAATAAAAGAAGAAACAACTTTTAGTTGAAAGAATTTTTCAAATAATGTCTAGTTTCGATGGAAATTGCTAATATTTTAACGTTATTGTTAGTTCAAATTTTCGACACATAAAGTGGTGACGCCACTGAAATCACACAACAAAATTCCGACAATAGTAAATTCAGTGGCACAAAACTGAACTAAAAATCACATTCATAATTTAGCGATTTATGCCAAAACTAGACGTTATTTGAAGAAATTTTTCAAATAAGAATTGTTACTTGTATTTTTCTCTACATCTTTTGGTTGAAACTATTTTCTATTCAACTCATAATTTCGGAGATACAAAAAACTACCCTTAAAGTGAATTATCTTTTATACTAATAAAAATTTAGAAGATTTTCATAAAACATACATTTAACCTGAGGTCCTAAAAGCTTAATAAAAAAATTCAGCAAAATCGAAGCTTTATTAATAATAAAAAATAATCAAAATTGAGATAACAATGTTATTTCCCTAATTCGATATCGTCGATTTCGAAAATTCTACTGAAAAAATTAATTAAGCCATAGTTTTTGCGTAAATTTCTAATTAATATTTTATTTATCACAATAGGAAGTATGTCAAACTAAAGTGAACCCTAAATACATGTAACATTAGATAAAAAATCGAATACAATACAGGAACAGAACTTCATAATAAAGCAATAGTTTTTTAAATTTTTTTCAAAACTATGAGGTTTTTTAATGAAATGTTTCAAATAAAAGTAGCTTATTATTTTAGTCTCTACAGCTTTTGGTTGAAACATTTTTCTCTACAACCCTTAACTTCAGAGATACAGAAAAACACCCTTAAAGTGAAATATCTACCCTACTAATGAATATTTTGGCCTCGTTCCCGGTTCCGCATCGAATATAAAGCCTTAGAACATGCATGCAAAATTTCAGCGCGATCGGAGATACTTTAATTTAGAAGGAAAATAGATGGTAAGGCTATAGTCCATCGATTTGAAACATCTAATTTGTACCGATATATGCTATTTCGCTGAAATTTTGCATGCATGTTCTACGGCGTCATATTCGATGCGAAATCCGCGGACGACCCCAAATTTTGCATTAGTAGGGTAGATATTTCAATTTAAGGGTGGTTTCTCGTATCTCCGAAATTAAGGGTTGTAGAGAAAAAAGTTTCAATCAAAAGCTGTAGAGAATAAAATAATAAGCTACTTTTATTTGAAACATTTTATCAAATACTTTCTAGATTTTGAGAAAAACTTAAAAAACTATCATGTTTTTTTTGCAGTTGTGATACGGTTTTGTATGCGATATTAAATCTTAAATTATATTTACTTAAGGTTCATATTAGTTTGACATCCATCCTATAAGAATTTTTAAAACATTAATTAGTAATTTACCCAAAATCTAAAGCCCAAATAATTTTTTAACTAGAATTTTCTAAATCACGATATCGAATTAGGGAGATAACATTGTTATCTCAATTTTTATTATTTTTTACAAATAATAAAGCTTCGATTTCGCTGAAATTTTTTATTAAGCTTCTAGGATCTCAGACTAAATGTATATTTAATGAAAATCCCCTAAATTTTCATTAGTATAATAGATAATTCACTTTAAGGGTGGTTTTTTATATCTCCGAAATTAAGGGTCGTAGGGAAAAAAGTTTCAACCAAAAGCTGTAGAGAATAAAAGAAGAAACAACTTTTAGTTGAAAGAATTTTTCAAATAATGTCTAGTTTCGATGGAAATTGCTAATATTTTAACGTTATTGTTAGTTCAAATTTTCGACACATAAAGTGGTGACGCCACTGAAATCACACAACAAAATTCCGACAATAGTAAATTCAGTGGCACAAAACTGAACTAAAAATCACATTCATAATTTAGCGATTTATGCCAAAACTAGACGTTATTTGAAGAAATTTTTCAAATAAGAATTGTTACTTGTATTTTTCTCTACATCTTTTGGTTGAAACTATTTTCTATTCAACTCATAATTTCGGAGATACAAAAAACTACCCTTAAAGTGAATTATCTTTTATACTAATAAAAATTTAGAAGATTTTCATAAAACATACATTTAACCTGAGGTCCTAAAAGCTTAATAAAAAAATTCAGCAAAATCGAAGCTTTATTAATAATAAAAAATAATCAAAATTGAGATAACAATGTTATTTCCCTAATTCGATATCGTCGATTTCGAAAATTCTACTGAAAAAATTAATTAAGCCATAGTTTTTGCGTAAATTTCTAATTAATATTTTATTTATCACAATAGGAAGTATGTCAAACTAAAGTGAACCCTAAATACATGTAACATTAGATAAAAAATCGAATACAATACAGGAACAGAACTTCATAATAAAGCAATAGTTTTTTAAATTTTTTTCAAAACTATGAGGTTTTTTAATGAAATGTTTCAAATAAAAGTAGCTTATTATTTTAGTCTCTACAGCTTTTGGTTGAAACATTTTTCTCTACAACCCTTAACTTCGGAGATACAGAAAACCACCCTTAAAGTGAAATATCTACCCTACTAATGAATATTTTGGCCTCGTTCCCGGTTCCGCATCGAATATAAAGCCCTAGAACATGCATGCAAAATTTCAGCGCGATCGGAGATACTTTAATTTAGAAGGAAAATAGATTTGAAACATCTAATTTGTACCGATATATGCTATTTCGCTGAAATTTTGCATGCATGTTCTACGGCGTCATATTCGATGCGAAATCCGCGGACGACCCCAAATTTTGCATTAGTAGGGTAGATATTTCAATTTAAGGGTGGTTTCTCGTATCTCCGAAATTAAGGGTTGTAGAGAAAAAAGTTTCAATCAAAAGCTGTAGAGAATAAAATAATAAGCTACTTTTATTTGAAACATTTTATCAAATACTTTCTAGATTTTGAGAAAAACTTAAAAAACTATCATGTTTTTTTTGCAGTTGTGATACGGTTTTGTATGCGATATTAAATCTTAAATTATATTTACTTAAGGTTCATATTAGTTTGACATCCATCCTATAAGAATTTTTAAAACATTAATTAGTAATTTACCCAAAATCTAAAGCCCAAATAATTTTTTAACTAGAATTTTCTAAATCACGATATCGAATTAGGGAGATAACATTGTTATCTCAATTTTTATTATTTTTTACAAATAATAAAGCTTCGATTTCGCTGAAATTTTTTATTAAGCTTCTAGGATCTCAGACTAAATGTATATTTAATGAAAATCCCCGAAATTTTCATTAGTATAATAGATAATTCACTTTAAGGGTGGTTTTTTATATCTCCGAAATTAAGGGTCGTAGGGAAAAAAGTTTCAACCAAAAGCTGTAGAGAATAAAAGAAGAAACAACTTTTAGTTGAAAGAATTTTTCAAATAATGTCTAGTTTCGATGGAAATTGCTAATATTTTAACGTTATTGTTAGTTCAAATTTTCGACACATAAAGTGGTGACGCCACTGAAATCACACAACAAAATTCCGACAATAGTAAATTCAGTGGCACAAAACTGAACTAAAAATCACATTCATAATTTAGCGATTTATGCCAAAACTAGACGTTATTTGAAGAAATTTTTCAAATAAGAATTGTTACTTGTATTTTTCTCTACATCTTTTGGTTGAAACTATTTTCTATTCAACTCATAATTTCGGAGATACAAAAAACTACCCTTAAAGTGAATTATCTTTTATACTAATAAAAATTTAGAAGATTTTCATAAAACATACATTTAACCTGAGGTCCTAAAAGCTTAATAAAAAAATTCAGCAAAATCGAAGCTTTATTAATAATAAAAAATAATCAAAATTGAGATAACAATGTTATTTCCCTAATTCGATATCGTCGATTTCGAAAATTCTATTGAAAAAATTAATTAAGCCATAGTTTTTGCGTAAATTTCTAATTAATATTTTATTTATCACAATAGGAAGTATGTCAAACTAAAGTGAACCCTAAATACATGTAACATTAGATAAAAAATCGAATACAATACAGGAACAGAACTTCATAATAAAGCAATAGTTTTTTAAATTTTTTTCAAAACTATGAGGTTTTTTAATGAAATGTTTCAAATAAAAGTAGCTTATTATTTTAGTCTCTACAGCTTTTGGTTGAAACATTTTTCTCTACAACCCTTAACTTCGGAGATACAGAAAACCACCCTTAAAGTGAAATATCTACCCTACTAATGAATATTTTGGCCTCGTTCCCGGTTCCGCATCGAATATAAAGCCCTAGAACATGCATGCAAAATTTCAGCGCGATCGGAGATACTTTAATTTAGAAGGAAAATAGATGGTAAGGCTATAGTCCATCGATTTGAAACATCTAATTTGTACCGATATATGCTATTTCGCTGAAATTTTGCATGCATGTTCTACGGCGTCATATTCGATGCGAAATCCGCGGACGACCCCAAATTTTGCATTAGTAGGGTAGATATTTCAATTTAAGGGTGGTTTCTCGTATCTCCGAAATTAAGGGTTGTAGAGAAAAAAGTTTCAATCAAAAGCTGTAGAGAATAAAATAATAAGCTACTTTTATTTGAAACATTTTATCAAATACTTTCTAGATTTTGAGAAAAACTTAAAAAACTATCATGTTTTTTTTGCAGTTGTGATACGGTTTTGTATGCGATATTAAATCTTAAATTATATTTACTTAAGGTTCATATTAGTTTGACATCCATCCTATAAGAATTTTTAAAACATTAATTAGTAATTTACCCAAAATCTAAAGCCCAAATAATTTTTTAACTAGAATTTTCTAAATCACGATATCGAATTAGGGAGATAACATTGTTATCTCAATTTTTATTATTTTTTACAAATAATAAAGCTTCGATTTCGCTGAAATTTTTTATTAAGCTTCTAGGATCTCAGACTAAATGTATATTTAATGAAAATCCCCTAAATTTTCATTAGTATAATAGATAATTCACTTTAAGGGTGGTTTTTTATATCTCCGAAATTAAGGGTCGTAGGGAAAAAAGTTTCAACCAAAAGATGTAGAGAATAAAAGAAGAAACAACTTTTAGTTGAAAGAATTTTTCAAATAATGTCTAGTTTCGATGGAAATTGCTAATATTTTAACGTTATTGTTAGTTCAAATTTTCGACACATAAAGTGGTGACGCCACTGAAATCACACAACAAAATTCCGACAATAGTAAATTCAGTGGCACAAAACTGAACTAAAAATCACATTCATAATTTAGCGATTTATGCCAAAACTAGACGTTATTTGAAGAAATTTTTCAAATAAGAATTGTTACTTGTATTTTTCTCTACATCTTTTGGTTGAAACTATTTTCTATTCAACTCATAATTTCGGAGATACAAAAAACTACCCTTAAAGTGAATTATCTTTTATACTAATAAAAATTTAGAAGATTTTCATAAAACATACATTTAACCTGAGGTCCTAAAAGCTTAATAAAAAAATTCAGCAAAATCGAAGCTTTATTAATAATAAAAAATAATCAAAATTGAGATAACAATGTTATTTCCCTAATTCGATATCGTCGATTTCGAAAATTCTACTGAAAAAATTAATTAAGCCATAGTTTTTGCGTAAATTTCTAATTAATATTTTATTTATCACAATAGGAAGTATGTCAAACTAAAGTGAACCCTAAATACATGTAACATTAGATAAAAAATCGAATACAATACAGGAACAGAACTTCATAATAAAGCAATAGTTTTTTAAATTTTTTTCAAAACTATGAGGTTTTTTAATGAAATGTTTCAAATAAAAGTAGCTTATTATTTTAGTCTCTACAGCTTTTGGTTGAAACATTTTTCTCTACAACCCTTAACTTCGGAGATACAGAAAACCACCCTTAAAGTGAAATATCTACCCTACTAATGAATATTTTGGCCTCGTTCCCGGTTCCGCATCGAATATAAAGCCCTACAACATGCATGCAAAATTTCAGCGCGATCGGAGATACTTTAATTTAGAAGGAAAATAGATGGTAAGGCTATAGTCCATCGATTTGAAACATCTAATTTGTACCGATATATGCTATTTCGCTGAAATTTTGCATGCATGTTCTACGGCGTCATATTCGATGCGAAATCCGCGGACGACCCCAAATTTTGCATTAGTAGGGTAGATATTTCAATTTAAGGGTGGTTTCTCGTATCTCCGAAATTAAGGGTTGTAGAGAAAAAAGTTTCAATCAAAAGCTGTAGAGAATAAAATAATAAGCTACTTTTATTTGAAACATTTTATCAAATACTTTCTAGATTTGGCAATAAACTGAAAAAACTATTATGTTTTTTTTGCAGTTGTGATACGGTTTTGTATGCGATATTAAATCTTAAATTATATTTACTTAAGGTTCATATTAGTTTGACATCCATCCTATAAGAATTTTTAAAACATTAATTAGTAATTTACCCAAAAACTAAGGCCCAAATAATTTTTTAACTAGAATTTTCTAAATCAACGATATCGAATTAGGGAGATAACATTGTTATCTCAATTTTTATTATATTTTACAAATAATAAAGCTTCGATTTCGCTGAAATTTTTTATTGAGCTTCTAGAACCTCAGGCTAAATGTATATTTAATGAAAATCCCCAAAATTTAATTTAATCTTATTCTCTGCTGGCACAGTTCTTCGTCACCAGCTTCTTCACTTGAACTTTGTTCTAGGTGAAGAAGTGAGTTATACCATACTGATGAGCTCTAATAAGAGCGAAACGCGTCTATGGTTACTAACTGAACTGTGCTGGCCAGCCTCTGACGATGCCCTCATAAGGTGACTTGGAGGCTGAATTTTGTGAAACATAGCCAAGTGTTTACTTTACATTTTTATTAAACCTTGTTTCACCAAGTGTTGGATGACAATTAATTTTGTCTTTGTTGTTATTAAAATAATATAATTTATTTTCAATTTATTTATTGGCATTTTAATAGTGTACAAGACAAATATTTATATTACAATTACAATTCAATACAATACATAGTTAATATTATTTTATATTTGGGGGGGATCTTCTAGTTAATGTGACAGCTGGAGTCGGCTCCGTGGGACGGTGCTGGATCTGAGAGACTCTGCTGGGTTGCAGAGATGATTCCAGGACCGCGGACACTCTATAAACATAAAGACAAAGTATTACATCACAATTAACAATAATTACGTATAAAATAGCGTTATATATATAATATAAAATTAACTTTAAAAGATGCTGAATGAGTGTTAGGAATTTTTTAAAAGAAGATAACTGACTGGAAATGATTCAGGAATCTTTTAAGGAATGAAGAATAAGTTATAAATGTATTAAGGGATGTTGGGTGAGTTATAAATGTATATTACAAATACAAATTAATACAATACATGATATGTGACAGCTGACAATAAGGTATGTATAAATATAAACATATGTATTATCATTTCAATGTTGTATACAAGTGTTACTAACATTTTATTTTACAATTATTATTACAAGTACAATTTATTTATTTGAAACAATAGAGGAACTATATTTTAAATAGACTAATTTACAACAACTCTGATTAAAACATATTTATTCTTAAAGAATAAGATATATTTGTAATAAGATGTATGTTTTCGCAAACAACTTATTACAATATTTCTTATTCTAAAAAGAATAATAATAAACAATTATTTTAGGTAAAAGTATTTGATTAACTTTATTTACAAAATACAATGACCGCTAGTATAAATAATCGTTGAAGGATGATTTAATTAAATTTATTTATATCTATCATTTACTTGAAATATATTTGTATGAAATAATGCCGGAACATTTAACAATGAAAAATCTAGTTAATCATCCGTAATTTGTTTTTTTTAAATACTAACTGTCACTGTATCACAATAGTAGATCTCAGTACGTGATATATTTCTTCACGTGAAGTGCGATTGGCAGCCGTTAAATCACGCCCCCCAAAGATGTTAGTGGGGTAGATTTAAATTGGTGAAAATTGTTTGTCGGCTGTGGGGATCGAACCAGGGTTCTCAAGATATATGCGAGTAAAAATGTATTATATTATAGATATGTACAAATTTTAATCATTCTACTACATTCGTTGTTAGAGAAGTGGGCGGAATTGAAGATTTACTAAACAGGTGTACAGGAGCGAATGGATGGATTTTTGTTGCGTGATGATGGATTTTGGTTGTGAGGAATGAAAGAGTTCGTATGGAGGAAGTGTTAATGTGGTCGAAACGAGTATCGTGTGTCAGGATGAGAATGTTGACGGTTTCGTGCTACCCCATTTAATGGGATATAGCGTGATGTTCAGACCCGACGAGAGAGGGGTAGGGGGGAAAATACCCAGGGCCCGGATGTGATGCTATTTTATAAATTGCTTTTAATTTTCTACTATTTCACCAATTTTTTATATTCTTTACTAAAACATGTGTAACGAAATGTCTGATACACGTTTTCAACAATTTATTACATTGTATAAAGTACTAAATGACGAAATCCTTGATCAAGGGCCCCAGTTGCAAATTTTAAATAAATTTATACACTATTCAAAAGTACATTATTACATTGTTGCATTTTTATTTCTTATATGACTACATTGTATACAACACACATAGGCAAAGGCTCTATACATTTGTGCGTAGTGCTGTTTTGGTATCCCCTGCATTTATCGAATATGCAACTAGATATTAGATAGTCATACAGTGAGTATACAATACACATCGCTGCACCAATTAACTCAGAATTTTGTATTTAATTTTATTTATATTGTTATAACTTTATTTAGATATTAATAATTCTTATTGTTGTCATACATATATTTATAAATATATTTTTTTGTATCTTATATTTAATTAATGAATAAGTTAAAGGGGGCCCGATTTTTTTCCCGGGGCCCGCTTTTCCTCTCGGCGCCCCTGGAGATGTTTTGTATGTATGTACTTTCACCTTTCCCTGTCTACTTACTCATCTCCTATCTAAAATTCTAAAAATATTATGAAACTGTTATGGAACCGCTCCACAACCTTTAATTTTAATTAGTTTATTAAATTAAATTATAATTTGTCTTAGTCTACATAACTATATTATACATAGTTATCTTATTTTAGGTTGTTCTATTAATGTATTTTTAAGACGTAGTTAGATTTATTGCTTCGACTTTATAACCATATCTACACTTTCGAGTTGTAAAAATACTAACATCTGCAATTCGTTTCGAGCAACTCGAACCCAAGTTGTTCTCTTTTTAAAGATATTTTTATTGCTTGTTACAATTGTATTTTTTCTTTGTAAAGATGTCTTTGTCCACAGTTCCTAGATGACTTCCCTTCACACAGTCTCTTCTAAATTTCTTTTATACAACATTTCGAACCCTTTTTCCCAAAACCTTCGTTCCAGGAAATTCCCGAGTTTTATTTAAAATTATTATTCTTGTGACCTCGAGTAGTTGGTTTCCCTTCCAACTTTCAAACCATCCAAATCAACCTCCCAAGTGGGTGGTACTTCATCTCATTGGTCCTCCTCGTCAACCCCTCCTTTTAGGGGTTAGTTAACAAGTTTCCTTAAAAGAGTCTCGAACCAAAAACCACACGGATACTTGTACTTGAAACTTGAACACTAACACTTCATACTTTGACTTGAACTTGAACTAAACTTGATCCACAGAATTGGAAGCAAAAACATTTAAAATCAACTTCACATATTTCTAACTCAGTTGTATTATATTATTATTTGTATATTATTTGTTATTAAATATATCTATTTTAACCAAATTAAAAGTGTGTTACTCGACGTACTCAGCGGCGGAAACACACGGGGTGATTTCCCGTAACAAAACAAATAAAATCAAGTACACGTGTATTAAACTCCATTTATAATTTTGTGTATGTACCTTGACAAATGTGTCAAGCCGTCATTTGTCATTAGAAATGACAAAAATGTCTGGAAAACCTAAAAAAAGTAGAAGTTTGGCACATCATTTCAATCATAACACAGTAAAGGGCCGTTCAAATGTAAATAGATTTTAAAAAGTTGTGGATATAGTGATCACGTTTTCTCGCAAATTTTGAATTTTATAAATGGCGATTATAAGTGAATATATTAAAAAAATCTCATTTTTTAAGACAGAAAAATAAAAACACTATATACAGAATATATTTTTATAATTGCTCAATATCATCACCTTTTAGTTAGCAAAAATAAATGCTATTGTAGTAAATAATAACAAGAATGTGAATGAAAATAAATAAATATATCATCACGCCTTTTACCCATTATTGGGTGTGGCACTCCGCCTAAGCAGATCTCGGTAAGTGATATATTTCTTCGCATGAACTGCGGTTACCAGCCATCAAAACACGGCCACCAAAGATATTAGTGGAGAAAAGAATCTACCAGATTAGTTTCAAAAAAAGATTGTGCCCGAAATAAAAAAAAAGAATATCGTTAAAAGAGTGTATATGTCAGTTGAGATGGTTTGGACATGAGAAACGTATGTCAGAGGAAAGATTGGTAAGATGACACCATAGGAATAAGTGGATGAATATAACTGAAGATTTGTTGCGTGAACGAAGGATTCCGAATATGAGAAATAAACGAACTTGTATAAATATTAGCGAAAGTGGTACATCAGGATGGAAATATTTGGCGAAAATTTATTGCGTATGTACATATGTATATTATCCGTCAATACGGTGGTGTGGATAGCAATATGGAATTCGAATCCGAAGATCCCGAGTTTGAATCTCACTCAAGCTAAAAATTATATAAACTACCACACTGCGTCTCGGTGAGTGCGGACCCTGTACTGTAATTGGGATTAAATTCCTGTTGTACAGAGGAACATAATTAAATAAAAATAAATCTATAAAAATTATTTTTATAAAAGTATCTTAATATGTTCAAAATTGATAACTGCAAATTTTTGTAAACGACAAAAATCGAACATAATTGAATCTTCAAGTTTTGATTCTTATATTCAGTGATCACAATATCCAACGTTTATATCCCTGGATCATCTAAAACCTGAACTAAATCATTTTTTTTGTTCTAGTTGTCAAGGGTAACTGTTGCTTCATTAATCTTATACACAGTTTACAAGAAATTTTTCTATAAACGTAAGTTAAATTTATTTTTATAATGATAATTTTAGACCTGCATAAGTCAAGTCGGAAAGACGCTTTACGGAAAATTATAAAACTAGCATCAACCAAATTTTTTTCTGTAAAATATTAATTGATAATATATTCAATTAACTTTTGCATTTTGTTATCAAATTAATTGTCATTATTAAGCACATTGATACTAATATTTTTTAGTTTGTGTACAGCTCAACCAGTTCAACCATACGCCGACCAACAAAGTAAAGACGGTAAAGATAAAAAATAAATTTGATAAAAATTGGAACTATATGAATATGACGGCTTTTTGAGACGTTCATGTAAATATTTTATTTTGTGTAACTGTTCATATGATGCATTAAATAAAGATACAAATTAGTTATTTCTTTTTATTTCGCTTAGGTATGTCAGGGATAATTAATTGTTTTTATTCAATCTTATTCGACATATTTTTGCCTTCTAAATTCTTGTTTTGTTCGAGTTTTGCAGGATATGCAAAAAAATTTTTTGCAAGAGTAAAGCAAGACTACAATTATCGAAATTTCTGATAAAATTATAAAGTAAATGATCTGTGATCAGGACGAGAATACCGGCAGTAAAAAGTTAGTGTTACAACGTCCAAATCCGAAGATCCTAAGTTCGAATCCCTCTTAATTGAATAAGTTCATATTGTACAGAGTAGAGAAATAAATAAATGATATGAAAACTACATGTCGATGTAAGATAATGTGTGATAGAGTAGTTTAATAATATAAAGAAATTAATTTTGCTTCGTTTGAATCTAAACTACAAACGACTGAACCAGATGGAATATGGTAGCGGCTAAATTGAACTTTTCAAACAATACAACACATCTCCAAACATATGCCTAGCATGTGACATGCGCACTTTAACGCGCCTAACCTGAGTTTATCGCCGCTTTATATTTTGATATTTTGACATGTAAATTATTTTAAAAACTATTTAAGCACTATTTTTAAACTAAGTAGGAAATACTTTAGAAGTAAATAATATGGTTAGAAATAGTGGGTATGTATAATTTTATATAATCTTTTATATAAGTGTCTTAACCTAAAAATACTTTCGTTAATAAAACGTATTTGATTTCATTAGGCGAGAACGATCACCAGATCATAAACGTAGAAGATCTCGAAGTCGGGAACGTGCAGATAGACCTAAGTCAAGCCGACACCGTAGAAGCAGATCAAGGGAAAGAGAGAACAGAAGAGAACGTAGTAGAGAACGATCTCGTAGCAGGGAGAGACCCAGAAGACGGTAAATAAGTTTCCCAAGAGTTAGTCTTAATATTTTATTTTTGTACGAATTGATATGTTTTCGGTCTGAAGTGGCGACAGTAAAGAAAAGCGGATTTCAGGCAAATCACGCCGGCGAGAGGGTCGTGACAGATCGAGGTCTCGATCACCCAGGGAATCCAAATCAAAAACTGGTGATGATGCTGGTCACTCAGATGAAGTTTTTGATCCTACCAATCTTGATAAGGTAAATATGTGTTATTTATATTTTCAATTATCAAAACTATTATAATATAGTGTTGTATATTTTATTTTAGTTATCCGATTATATTTATGAATGATAGTTATTGTTATATATTTAATATTACAGGAGGAAGAACAGAAACGTTTGGAACTTGAAATGCAGAAACGGCGAGAACGGATAGAACGTTGGAGAGCCGAGAGAAAGAAAAAAGAACAAGAACTTACAAAGAAGGAAGCACAGAAGGGAACATTAATATCAAATCTTACAATTCCACAAGGAACTGTAAAAAAATGGTCCCTAGAAAATGATTCTGATGAAGAAGAGGAAGAAAAAGGTGACGGCGAAGATGCCGAAGAACAAGAAATTGATCCTTTGGACGCTTTCATGCAAGGTGTTCATGAAGAAGTTCGAAAAATTAATAAACTCGACTTAAAAAAAGATGGTACAACTGCAGGTCCTACTCAAGGTGTAGTTATCGTAACAGGAGTTGCCAAAAAGGCAGCAACTAGCAATCGTGGTGAACTGATAGAAGAAAATCAAGATGGTTTAGAATATTCTTCAGAAGAAGAACAAGAAGACCTCAAAGATACAGCGGCATCAATTGCAAATAAACAGAAAAAAGAATTAGCTAAAGTCGATCATGCTGAAATGGATTATATTCCTTTCCGGAAAAACTTTTATGTTGAAGTTCCTGAAATTGCTCGCATGACTTCTGAAGAAGTTGATGCTTACAAAGAAGAACTTGAAGGCATTCGAGTGAAAGGCAAAGGTTGCCCTAAACCTATCAAAACTTGGGCGCAGTGTGGAGTTTCAAAAAAAGAATTAGAAGTTTTAAAAAGACTAAACTACGAAAAACCTACTCCAATTCAAACTCAAGCGATTCCAGCTATTATGTCTGGGAGAGATTTAATCGGTATTGCTAAAACCGGAAGTGGAAAAACACTAGCTTTTATGTTACCTATGTTTCGTCACATTTTGGACCAACAGCCGCTGGAAGAAACCGACGGTCCTATCGCAATTATCATGACTCCAACTAGAGAACTTTGCATGCAAATTGGAAAAGATATAAAGAAATTTACTAAAAGTCTGAACTTACACGCAGTTTGTGTTTATGGCGGGACTGGAATTTCAGAACAAATTGCAGAATTAAAACGAGGTGCAGAGATTATTGTTTGTACTCCAGGACGTATGATAGATATGTTAGCAGCTAATAGTGGAAAAGTTACTAATTTAAAACGAGTCACTTACATAGTTCTCGACGAAGCTGATAGAATGTTCGATATGGGATTTGAACCACAAGTCATGCGAATTATTGAAAATGTTCGGCCTGACAGACAAACCGTCATGTTTAGTGCTACTTTCCCGCGACAAATGGAAGCATTAGCTCGGCGAATTTTACAAAAACCAATCGAAATTCAAGTAGGTGGTCGGTCTGTTGTTTGCAAAGACGTTGAACAACATTGTGTTATTTTAGAAGAAGAACAAAAATTCTTAAAACTGTTAGAACTTCTCGGTTTATACCAAGAACACGGAAGTATTTTAGTGTTTGTTGACAAACAAGAAAATGCTGACATATTATTAAAAGATTTGATGAAAGCTTCGTACAATTGTATGAGCCTTCACGGAGGAATTGATCAATTTGACAGAGATTCAACAATTATTGACTTTAAAAACGGAAAAGTCAAACTACTAATAGCCACGTCAGTAGCAGCTCGAGGTTTGGATGTAAAACAGCTAATTCTTGTTGTTAATTATGACTGTCCAAACCATTACGAAGATTACGTTCACAGATGCGGTCGCACCGGTCGCGCAGGCAACAAAGGCTTCGCTTACACCTTCGTAACCCCAGAGCAAGAACGCTACGCCGGTGATATTATCCGCGCTTTCGAGCTTGCTGCTGTTCCAGTCCCCGAGCCATTACGTAATCTATGGGAGACTTACAAAACCAAACAAGAATCTGAAGGTAAAAAAGTCCACTCGGGCGGTGGATTCAGCGGTAAAGGCTTCAAATTCGACGAAAACGAAGCCGCTGCTGCCAATGAACGCAAGAAGTTCCAAAAAGCTGCTCTTGGCCTTCAGGATTCCGATGACGAAGATCTGGAGCATGATATCGACCAGCAAATCGAGAGTATGTTTGCGACGAAGAGGATAGTGAAAGAAATTAAAGCTCCGATGGGTATTATTAACCCAGCGAATTCATCGGTTAGTGGGCAGAACTCTGCGATGGATAAACTAGAACTAGCGAAACGATTAGCGTCCAGAATTAATCTCACGAAGAATCTGGGAACGGATGCTAAGTGGGCTACGCAACAAGCTGCTGAGGCCATTCTTAAGGGCGGCGGCAGCCAGCCGTTAATCACAGTAAGTATTTGTACTATTTATTTTAATTATACCACTATACATAATAATCATGTATTTAAAAATGCAGTTTAAAATATATTTGTGCTTATTATTTGCTAATTATAAAATGAAAATATTTCTATCTATTCTATTTTATTAGTAATTTTAACAATTAAACCCTGAAGTTATATATTTTTGTCGGTAAGAAATACTTTTCTATTTTTCAGGCTAAAACAGTGGCTGAACAGTTAGCTGCCAAGCTGAACACTCGACTGAACTACCAACCTAAAGATGAGGACGAAAAAGCCGACGAAGAATCTGAACAAACATTCCGCAAGTATGAAGAAGAGCTGGAAATTAACGACTTTCCGCAGCAAGCGAGATGGCGAGTCACCTCCAAAGTAAGTTATCATTATCAATTTATTTTATAAACATATTTTAAATTTCGTAACATCATACGATAATTAGCATCCATAATTATTTATAATTGTTCAGTGAATAGAATAAAAAATTATTTTAAAATTTTTTTGAACTTGATGACCTAACAAATGCTATTATCTAAATAACATTCGAAATTGTTCCTATTTATTTTATTTACATTTTTCTCTATCTTGGAATGTACTATAATTTTGAATTTTACTATAATTTACTAGCAAACACTTTTATTTTTAATTGTATTATGTTATGTAAATGACAAATAAGTTTTATTTTCAAAAGTTTAGCAAACATTTTTTGTTTTCGCAAATTATGAAGATCCGTTTAATATAATTTTTTAAACTTATCAAAAAATATATTTTGTGCTAATTTGTCCGAATACTTTATCAAATTTAACTATTATGAGACTATATTCATTTATTTTATATTTTAACTTAATTTTAAACATTAAAATGTATACACATTAAGTTATTACTAATAATATATTAAAAATAAAATTGAGAAAAAAAAACGATTGCTTGCAACAAACTGGTGCAACATTGTTCATAAAATTAATAGCAACAGATTGTATCGTAATTATAAATATAAATGGAAAAAACTCATTTAAATAATTAAAACAATTTTCTTGTTTTAAGTTCTCTACAATTTTAGTTAAACAAAAAACTGTCTTAATATTTTAATTATGAAAGTGTGTGAAGCAAAATGAATGTATCGAAAAATTAATTGCAAAATGAATCTAATGTCTAAATGTTCAATGAATATTTCAAAACATTATTTACTCTTTATCGACATTAACGCCATATTTTATTGTTTAGGAGGCACTGGCTCAAATTTCCGAATATTCCGAAGCCGGCATCACCGTTCGAGGTACGTACGTGGTGCCAGGAAAGTCGCCTCCAGAAGGTGAGCGTAAGCTCTACCTGGCCATCGAAAGCACGAGTGACATCGCCGTGTCCAAGGCCAAGGCAGAGATTACCAGGTTAATCAAGGAGGAGCTGCTGAAGCTGCAGACATCTGGCCACCATACGTTTAACAAGGCCAGATACAAGGTCTTGTAAACAATGTGAAATATGTTTGTATATTGTGAAATATGGAAAATGATTGAACTTGTGAGGTCTTCACTAACTAATTAAATTAGGACTATAAGGAAGTATTTTGTCACATTGCATGTGTACCAATGTACCTAATTTAATTTAATTGTGAAATCTGTAGATTGTTATAGACATAGCATTCTTATGAATAAGTGAAAAATAAATAATATTTTACTTCTTAATTGTTTTATTATTGTGATTAATTTAGTCTTTAAATAATAATTATTATCATCAGACATTTAATTTAGTTTTATGTATTTTTGGACAGCAGTTGCAGATGTTAAAGGTAAATGTTAATTTTTAGATGTGCTACGGCTACAACGATTACTTTCTGATCCTACTTTATAAACTATTCAGCTATTTTGTTATCAAAATATTTAATGCCAAAAACATGTTCGAGAACTTTATATTTTCCATACAAACTGAATAGTTGTGAATTCAGGGTTTGATTTAAAAATTACGAGCGGATTTTACTTTATCAACAAATGTTCCTCTTTTGTGTACATTATCTGATAAAATAACCAGTTGATTAATTTATAAAATAACTATCCGTTTTAGTAGTAACATAATGTATTTAATTTTGGAAATAAGTTAAAAATAATATTACTCGTATTCAGCGATTGATATTTATATTAATTTATAAGTTAATTAAATTATTGAATCATTATTTATTTCTCCTAATGAACTTTTACTCCAGTTAGGGTTTTTTGTAGTTTTTATACTCATGTCATAGGCTAAAATAATAATATATAATATGTATAACTGTTTTATTTACACAAATTTCAACATAAAGTGAATCGGAAAGTAGGAAATTATTATAAAATCATTGAAATTCTAATGATGGTAGTGAACACCATGAACGGCATTGATTTCCTTTTCTTGTTTGTGGAAGATGACAACATCCTCAACGTAAGAGTTGGAGACGTAGAAGGTGTGTTCATCATGGATCTGGCGATCGAAAGGATATCCGAAAGGCAGATCGTCTGTGTAGCGATCACCAGAGCCAACACCAGCAGAGATAGTGTTGTCGTAGGTGTGTTCCTTCTTGTGCTGAGTGTAGGGGCTGACGTACACGTAGAACTGGTAGACCTGGCCACCGATCTTACCCTTGGGGAGCATGAAGCGGTTGGGGTAACCGTTGTGAGCCTCAGACATGTCCAGGTGGAATTCTTGCTTGCCTTCCAAAGCAGACATAACTTCCTGGTAGAGAGCACGATAGGTGGTGCGGTCATGGACAAAGTCTCCTTGTTGGCAGTTGCGCTCGATGACGTGCTTGCCGGCCTGGAGGGTGTACACGAATTTCTCTAATTCGAAGAAGTTGACGCGGTTCTCGTTGAGAGGGATCTCGTGTCCTTGTTCATCATACTTGGGTCCCAAGAAGACGCGGACAACAACATCCTGAGCCTTGTCGCTCTGTACGTTGATCTTGTAGGTGAAGGGCTTGTGGTTGAGGCGGTACTGGCGGGCCCACACCTGGAAGTTGTCGTGCTCATACTCCTGCTCGTTAACGTACAGGGCGTTGGTGATTTCAAAGTCGAACTTGTCGAAATAGGTGACGAGTTTGTCTACATGCACGCTCTCAACCTTGACTGCGTCGTAGTGGAGCTGAGTGTAGGTGTAATGCGGCAGATGGCTCTTGTACTGCAAGAAGTAGTACGTGATGCGCTTGTAGAACTGGTAGAAGATGGGGTCACGCAGAGCGGTCTCGAAGTGTTCCAGAGCGCTAGCGTGCACCTTGTACTGGTGGACGGGGTGGGCAGAGTAGCCGAGCACCTGGTGGGCAATCACCTGCAGGTAGCCGTAGAAGCGGTTGTTGGGAGAGTCAGGGTTGGACTCGATGATTTTGCCGAGGTAGTCAAAGCCGTGTTCTTCGTACAAGTTGATCTTCTTGCCGTCTTCAGTGAAGATGAAGCCAAAGTCGATGGCGTCACGGATTCTACGTTCGTAGTCTTCGATCTGCTGCACCAGGAATTGGTTATCTTCGCCGTTGAAAGTGAAAGCCTGGTTGTGTGGGTTGTAGCCGAGGTGGGCATAAGCGGGCCTGGCGGGGAACTCGAGGCCGTTGGGGTAACGCATGGATGGCATGTAGCCGGTCTTGATGGGCTCTTCCCAGTCGAACACGTGCACGCTGCCGTAGTCGTTGGACAGTCTCTCCATGTAGTAGCGGGCTAAGAGTTGCTGGTGCACGAAGTAGTAGAGTTCTCCGCGTCTGTCCTTGTTCAGGCCGTACTCTTCACCTCCCATCCAGAAGGGGTAGTCCAAGTGGAAGTAGTAGTAGTAGGCGTTCATGCCAACATCCTCGGTGTAGTAGGACATATCGTAGTGTTCGGGGTTAGCGTTCAAGTACCAGCCAGAGTAGTTGGCGTAGACGTAGTATTTGTCTTGTTTGTCTTCGGTCTGGTGTTTGTAGTTGCCACCATATTTCATCTTGTACTCGTAGGCCTTGTCGATGACTTCGCTGTTGACGAAGAAATATGGGTAGATTTCGTAGATGGGGGGCAGGACCATTCCCTGGGTGTCGTTACGGTGGAGGACGGCGACGTGCACGGCGTACACGAACATGCCCTCGTTGACGTATTCGCGGGCCCAGCAGGCGGTCTTGTAGAAAGTCTCCCAGTCCTTGGCATAGTAGAACACGTTGAAGAGAGCCACAGCTTGCTGACGATGCTCCTCGTAGAAGATGGAGAACACCTCACCGCGGGGCAGGAGTCCTTCCTTCTCGTAGTGGATGAACTCCTTCACGTACTGCTGGTGGCTGTAGTTGTCTAAGTGTTGTTCGATCTTGTAGGTGTGAGCGATCTCAGCCTGGTCCTTGTAGTAGTTGGATTGGAACACATGTTTGAAGAGACGAAGCATATCCTTCTGATTCTGAAGGAATGCCTTGTCAGCTACAAATACACATACACACACAAGTTAGCATCATACAGCTACATGCCCAGTGTTACACTTACCAACTTTGTATTGGGTTCCATACTGGTTGACCTGCGGAGTCGGAGTGGCGATGGCCAAGGCGCAGAGCCCTACCACGAACAGTGCGATTGTTGTCCTCATGGTTATGTTTTCACTAAGACACAAAAACCCTGAGTGTGCCTTCTACTTTGAGTGTAGACCTTTTATACTGCTTAGAATGTTCTTATCATCAACCTTATCATACTATTTGTGTTATAATTTTTAAAACAATTTATTTAGTTAAAATATGAAACGGATATATTTTTATAGAGTTTTCTTGCCATATATAAATTAATACCCTTTTATAATGAATATCAATCACAAGAATGCCTAACGTCAAATATAATAGTAGTTATTATTTATTAATTTCAAATAAATTATAATATTTTTCTAGATTATTATATATTAATTTCAAATAAATTATAATATTTTTCTAGTATATTATTTTGAAAAAAAAAACAATTAGTTATATTATTAAAATAGATCCGGTACTTTGCAAATCAAATATATTTTTAAAATATAGATAATTAATGAAAAGTATGTTTTAAATTTTTTTTTTTTCGCAATAATTTTCATTTATTTATATTATCATATAAATAGCAATAGCGGACTAATTAAACTTTAAAATGTAATGAAATAATTTTCAACCGATTTTACTGCCAAGAATAATTATTTATTTGATTAACTAATGAAGCAGTCGTTTTATAAATTAGTAATGATTAGAAAAGCATTTATAATAGTTAAAAAATAATTCTAACAGGTAAACAGTCTAAATATTTTTTGTATAAAATATAAAAAAAAATATGCTTTCCAACTAAATATTAAATAAAACAAACATATTTCAGTTAACTGCATTCGCTATTTTTATCTTTGCATTATTATGGTAACAAAATATACAGAAAGGTCAAAACGCTGATCTAAGTTGAACATCGTGGGGACGGATAAACTTACTATATAAACTCAAGGAATTTTTAGTAGAAGGCACACTCAGGGTTTTTGTGTCTTAGTGAAAACATAACCATGAGGACAACAATCGCACTGTTCGTGGTAGGGCTCTGCGCCTTGGCCATCGCCACTCCGACTCCGCAGGTCAACCAGTATGGAACCCAATACAAAGTTGGTAAGTGTAACACTGGGCATGTAGCTGTATGTAGCTGTATGATGCTAACTTGTGTGTGTATGTGTATTTGTAGCTGACAAGGCATTCCTTCAGAAACAGAAGGATATGCTTCGTCTCTTCAAACATGTGTTCCAATCCAACTACTACAAGGACCAGGCTGAGATCGCTCACACCTACAAGATCGAACAACACTTAGACAACTACAGCCACCAGCAGTACGTGAAGGAGTTCATCCACTACGAGAAGGAAGGACTCCTGCCCCGCGGTGAGGTGTTCTCCATCTTCTACGAGGAGCATCGTCAGCAAGCTGTGGCTCTCTTCAACGTGTTCTACTATGCCAAGGACTGGGAGACTTTCTACAAGACCGCCTGCTGGGCCCGCGAATACGTCAACGAGGGCATGTTCGTGTACGCCGTGCACGTCGCCGTCCTCCACCGTAACGACACCCAGGGAATGGTCCTGCCCCCCATCTACGAAATCTACCCATATTTCTTCGTCAACAGCGAAGTCATCGACAAGGCCTACGAGTACAAGATGAAATATGGTGGCAACTACAAACACCAGACCGAAGACAAACAAGACAAATACTACGTCTACGCCAACTACTCTGGCTGGTACTTGAACGCTAACCCCGAACACTACGATATGTCCTACTACACCGAGGATGTTGGCATGAACGCCTACTACTACTACTTCCACTTGGACTACCCCTTCTGGATGGGAGGTGAAGAGTACGGCCTGAACAAGGACAGACGCGGAGAACTCTACTACTTCGTGCACCAGCAACTCTTAGCCCGCTACTACATGGAGAGACTGTCCAACGACTACGGCAGCGTGCACGTGTTCGACTGGGAAGAGCCCATCAAGACCGGCTACATGCCATCCATGCGTTACCCCAACGGCCTCGAGTTCCCCGCCAGGCCCGCTTATGCCCACCTCGGCTACAACCCACACAACCAGGCTTTCACTTTCAACGGCGAAGATAACCAATTCCTGGTGCAGCAGATCGAAGACTACGAACGTAGAATCCGTGACGCCATCGACTTTGGCTTCATCTTCACTGAAGACGGCAAGAAGATCAACTTGTACGAAGAACACGGCTTTGACTACCTCGGCAAAATCATCGAGTCCAACCCTGACTCTCCCAACAACCGCTTCTACGGCTACCTGCAGGTGATTGCCCACCAGGTGCTCGGCTACTCTGCCCACCCCGTCCACCAGTACAAGGTGCACGCTAGCGCTCTGGAACACTTCGAGACCGCTCTGCGTGACCCCATCTTCTACCAGTTCTACAAGCGCATCACGTACTACTTCTTGCAGTACAAGAGCCATCTGCCGCATTACACCTACACTCAGCTCCACTACGACGCAGTCAAGGTTGAGAGCGTGCATGTAGACAAACTCGTCACCTATTTCGACAAGTTCGACTTTGAAATCACCAACGCCCTGTACGTTAACGAGCAGGAGTATGAGCACGACAACTTCCAGGTGTGGGCCCGCCAGTACCGCCTCAACCACAAGCCCTTCACCTACAAGATCAACGTACAGAGCAGCAAGGCTCAGGATGTTGTTGTCCGCGTCTTCTTGGGACCCAAGTACGATGAACAAGGACACGAGATCCCTCTCAACGAGAACCGCGTCAACTTCTTCGAGTACGACCAGTTCGTGTACTCCCTCCAGGCCGGCAAGACCGCCATCGAGCGCAACAGCCAGCAGGGAGATTACGTCAAGGACCGCACCACTTACCGTGCCCTGTACAAGCACGTCATGTCTGCTTTGGAAGGCCAGGAGGAATTCCACCTGGACATGTCCGAGGCTCACAACGGCTTCCCCACCCGCTTCATGCTCCCCAAGGGCAAGGTCGGTGGCCAGGTCTACCAATTCTACGTGTACGTCAGCCCCTACACTCAGCACAAGAAGGAACACACCTACGACAACACTATCTCTGCTGGTGTTGGCTCTGGTGATCGCTACATCGACGATCTGCCTTTCGGATATCCTTTCGATCGCCAGATCCATGATGAGCACACCTTCTACGTGCCCAACTCTTACGTCGAGGATGTTGTCATCTTCCACAAGACCGAGACTGAGCTTAAAACCGCTCGTACTTTGATGATGCAAACCGTAGTCCACAAGCGTCACTAGAACTACGAGCAGTAAATATTATCCAGTATGCATATATATTGGATTTATATTTATACATCTTTTAACATCAATTTAGCACAATGTAACATGACAACTTGGCTATGATTTGTAAATAATTGTAAATTAAGTTTAAGAGCAAAATAAAAATATCTATATTTTTAAATTCGCCTTTATGTCTATCCTTCTTTTATACACATACACATACACACAGTACGGTGCTGTGGATAGCGATACGGAATTCGAATCTCACTCAAGCTAAAAATTATATAAACTACTAGGTACACTGCAGCTCGGTGAGTGCGGACCCTGTACTGTAAGTGGGATTAAGTTCCTGTTGTACAGCGTAACATAAATAAATAAATAAATAAATAGATACCACATTCTTACTTCTAATTTAAATATTGTAAATATTATTATTAATAATTTTAAAATAATAATTATTCCCTTCAGTATTTTATACTCATTACTACCATGAAAGTAAAGTTAGAAATAAACTTTGGTTAATTTCGAACATTTTAAAGTCCTGCTATTTTTTTTTTTATAAATAAACTGAAATTTATATATTACATTAAATAAGATCTTTTTAAATGCAAACTTTTAAAACTATGTAAGTATATAATTCTATTCTTCAACTACATTTATATTTCTTAATCTTCATTAATCTCCAAATAACTACCTACATATATTACGCATATACATGTCAAATAAAAATATAAAATATTACTTACATCATCAAAATTAGCTGCAATCGTTTGAGCTGGACCGTTCCACAATCTCGAAAGTTTCCATCCACAACTACATCTGAAAATAAATAAAATTATTAGTAACAAAGCTGGACTGGCAGAATAAAAGAGTAAAATCATTTATAATAAGACCATATCGACCGTCAGTACTTTGGTGTGGATAGCGATACGGAATTCGAATCCGGAGATCCTGAGTTCGAATCTCACTCAAGCTAAAAATTATATGAACACTGCGGCTCGGTGACTGCGGACCCTGTACTGTAATTGAGATTAAGTTCCTGTTGTACAGCGTAACATAAATAAATAATAAATAATAAATTTAAGTGCATACTAAAAAATTAATATAAGAAAATCTTAAAAAATTTACTAAACAGAAATGCGAAAATACAAAATCCACATCAAAACTACTCAACTTATCACTACAATTAGTTTGCAATTTGTAAATGTCATTGTTAAGAAATACGTAACTACTAAAAACTAGAGATGGGCGAATATCATCCGCGAATAGTCGAATGCCGCGAATATTGACATTATTCGATATTCGAGATTTTCGAATATTAACGTCAGTATAGCGAACATTCCAATACCTCGAATATCGCGCCATATGTTCACTTCAATTTTTGACTATGTTTTTCTTTATAATTTGTACATAAACTTAAAGCTATTACAATATTTTGAAGTTATTAATAACAAAGATATTTTGTTTCAAAACCATGAAGACTTACCATATTTCAAATTTGTTTTTCGCCAACATCAGCCCGTACGTTTCACCTTAAATTTGAAGTTTTCGTCTTTTTCTTTTCTTTTTTGTTTGTACTTTTTGTTTTAATTTTATTTTATCTTAACAATTTCATTCAAATAATTAAATTATTATTAATAATAAATAAATTAACTTTTAGGAGTATTCGAGTACCTCGAATATTCGAGATCTGATTAATATTCGTATTCGATATTCGAATTCGAGAAATTTGATATTCGCCCATCTCTACTTAAAACGTTAATACAAATTATTTTTGTGTTGCGTCATACAGCCGAAAAAACCAAATGAACAAGATCAACCATTTTGAAACAAAAATAAAATAAATATATTACCATGCCTTTTACCCATTACTGGGTGTGGTACTCTGCCTATGTAGATCTCGGTAAATTATATATTTATTCGTGGGGAGTGTAGTTACCAGCTGTCAAAGTATGGTTCCCAAAGATGTTAATGGAAATAAAGTTTTTCCGATGAAAAAAATAAATATACGTATATTTCGAAATAATTAATTATTTGGAACTGAACTATTTTAAATAGAAATCAAATTTTCTAGAACTACAATATTTTGGAAATTGTCTTTATACAAGGGCACATCTATAATTTTCATTCATATTACCCATAAATATCAGAACGGGGATGAATCAAGATTAAGTATAAAAAAACTTATTGAACATAACAGATGATTAGCATCGGACCGAAGAATAATTTCACAATTTCACTCTGAATTTCATGTATTAATATAAATAAATATATCATCACGCCTTTTACGCATTAGTGGGTGTGGCACTCTGCCGAAGCAGATCTCGGTAAGTGATATAATTATGAGCGTGAAGTACGGTTACCAGTCGTCAAATTGGTGAAAATTGTTTGTCGGCTGTGGGGATCGAATCAGGGTTCTCAAGATCCACAGTCCGACTCGATACCACTGAGCCACCTACCCCATAAATTAATATTAATAAAATAAATAAATATATCATCACGCCTTTTACCCATTACTGGGTGTGGCACTCTGCCTAAGCAGATCTCGGTAAGTGATATACTTTTCGCGTGAAGTGCAGTTACCAGCCGTCAAATCACGGCCCCCAAAGATATTAGTGGAGGGGGAGCCACAGGGGTAGATTTAAATTGATGAAAATTGTTTGTCGGCTGTGAGGATCGAATCAGGATTCTCAAGATCCACAGGCCGACTCGATACCACTGAGCCACCTACCCCATAAATTAATATTAATAAATTGTTGAATATGTATAATCCTAAATTTTGAATTAGATAACGTTATTCTAAATT
Source organism: Pterostichus niger (assembly GCA_947425015.1). Lineage (NCBI taxonomy): Eukaryota > Metazoa > Arthropoda > Insecta > Coleoptera > Carabidae > Pterostichus > Pterostichus niger. The sequence continues at coordinate 3,806,013 of OX380338.1, read as the reverse complement.
AAATTAAAAAGTTAATTCAAATCGCATTCTGAAACCTATTGGTAATAAGAATATATTTCGGTTGATTTTCATTGTTTTTGAGAAACAGGTAGACACTGAATAAAAAAAATATTCGGATATTTTGTTTAATTACTCAAGTGGAATACATTCTTAAATTTTATGAATGCTATTTATTTCCTTTGGTATAATACCAACAACAATTTATTTTTCCTCTTAAAATAAACAAACTTAGTCGTAGATATATCAAAAGAAGCAGAGACCGCGGAATCTTTTTTCGAAAGGGGTTGCGAAAATTTTTTGACCGGAGTAAAAATAGAACACAGATAAATTTATGTAATTAAAATGAATAATTAGGTAAGATACATTATATTAATAATATAATTTGTTTTTGTTAATTAATGTAACAGTTTTATAAAGTTTTTACATCTGTATAAATTGAAAAAGACAATTTTATTCTATTGCTCCGAAAACTGTCATTCGCTCTGCGGTTTTATTGATGAATATTTTCATCACCTTATTTAAATCAATGTGCAATGTTTTACTTTTATGAAGACAACCTAAATGAAACAGTCGTTTTTGTAACATTGAAGTACGGTTCCAAGTCAAAATTCGACGAACCCCGGAATAATTGAATGGCATAATTAATAAATTTATTATTTTTGTTTGTAAAAAAAACTATTGTTAATATGTATACATGCTAACTTAATATAACATGTAATGGATTGTTAATTTATTGCTATATTCTTGGTTTGGATTTTGAATTCGTACTCGTATTTTAGTTAGGTATTTTATTTTATTTTTTGTGTCCTAAACAGGGGTTGCCATGCAACCCAACTTCCGCGGCCACTGAAAAGAAGATGTAATACTGGAGAAACAATAAAATTAAATGTTCATGCAGCATTTGAGCACGTTAAGAATAAAATACATGCACTTATTTAATATTAAACAAGCCTCTACCTACCCACTATATTTATCTATATTTATATGTATTTAATTATAAGCGTTTTCTATTAACTTTATTTATCCGCAAATGCTATAACACAGAAGAATCAATTTTATATCTAATTAGTTTCAGAACATTGTAAAAACGGATCATACGATATATTGTTGATTTGTTTTTATTAATTAATTAGAATAAATAATAATTCCACAGTTTCTATGTTAATTATTAAAATTAAAACAAATATTTTGATAACAATTTATCGAATAAAATGATATCATACTAGTTATACCCGTAGTTTTCTATAGCAAACAGAGATAATTCAAAAAAACTGATATTACGTTAAAATTTAATTATTACAAATACACTAATTAAATTATGATGAATCAAAGGTTAGTGACCATACAAAGGATCTAAGTTGGTAAAAATCTGATGCAATAAATTCAAAATAAAGTATAAAAGCTGAACCGAAGACAGTGGAAATCATACTCAGGGTTCAGTGCCAGCAGGAAACAACCATGAGGACAACTATTGCTCTGCTCTTAGTGGGCGTGTGCGCCCTGGCTGCGGCCACCAACACCAAAGTCAACCAGGACTACCAGGACGGACAACTATACAAAGTTGGTAAGTGATCTTACACCCCTAAAATTTTCAAACAATCGAAATTAATGAAATAAGTTCTTTGACTGTTTTTAAACATCTTCAAACTTTAATATAATAATTCAATGTACCTAAATATTATAATAACTACCCCTATTTTGTAACTGGATTATTATCTGTCATCGATCGATATGTTAATAACAAAGTATTATATTTCATGATAACAATTTCAGTATTCTGTAGCCAATATAATTTACCTTAGCATTTTTATTTTCATGCCTTTTGCTTACTTCTATACGTGGCTGTCATTATTTAAAAAAATATATAATGACATTTCAATCACAGTTTTGTAAAAAAAAAGTAAAAAATATTAAATAAACACTTGGCAAAGTCTCACAAAATTCAGCCTCCGAGTCACCTTATGAGGGCATCGTCAGAGGCCGGCCAGCACAGTTAGTAACCATAGACGCGTTTCGCTCTTATTAGAGCTCATCAGTATGGTATAACTCACTTCTTCACCTAGAACAAAGTTCACGTGAAGAAGCTGGTGACGAAGAACTGTGCCAGCAGAGAATAAGATCTCTAACAAACGGTAAGATGACATGAGAAGTTCTCTCGAACCAGTAATGCCATCTACCGAAAAAAGAAAAAGCTACGCAATAGCAATTTAAATAACAACAAAGACAAAATTAATTGTCATCCATACACTTGGTGAAACTAGGTTTAATTCATATTTTTTATTAAACCTAGTTTCACCAAGTGTATGGATGACAATTAATTTTGTCTTTGTTGTTAAAAAAAAGTAGTTCAATATGTTTATACTGCCAGTTTCGTATGAAAATAATATTTATAAAAGTAAAATAGAAATAGCAGAACAAATAATTGTAGTCACAGAATACCGGAATTAATTTATCGGTTGGTAATAAATAATTACCGGCAATTATATTTTATTAAAGGTAAAAGAACTAGTTTATTTTTAATTAAAATATATTAAATATTTGTAATAAAATATGTTTTGTTTCAGCTGACAAGGCGTTCCTCGAAAAGCAGAAGAACATCCTTCGTCTCTTCAAATATGTGTTCCAATCTAACTACTACCAAGACCAGGCCACCATCGCCAAGAGCTACAACATCGAGCAAAGCATCCAGCAGTACGGTAACGAACAGTACGTGCAGGAGTTCCTCCGCCTCTACCAGCAGGGTCTGCTGCCCCGCGGTGAAGTGTTCTCTCCCTTGTACGAAGCTCAGCGCAAGCAAGCCCAAGCACTTGCCAACGTGCTGATCTACGCCAAGGAGTACGACACCTTCTACAAGACCGCCTGCTGGGCCCGCGAGTACGTCAACGAAGGCATGTTTGTCTACGCTATGACCATCGCTGTCCTCCACCGTCAAGACACCCAGGGCATCGTTCTGCCTCCCATCTACGAGATCTATCCCTATTACTTTGTTAACAGCGAAGTCATCGACAAGGCTTACGAATACAAGATGAAGTATGGTGGTAACTACAAAGGCAACGACAAAGAGAACGTATACTACGTACAGGCTAACTACTCTGGCTGGTATTTAAACGCCGATCCTGAACAATATGACATGGCTTACTTCACTGAAGATGTTGGTCTGAACGCTTACTATTACTACTTCAACATGGATTATCCTTCTTGGATGGGCGGGAATGAGTATGGTTTAAACAAGGACAACCGCGGTGAGCTGTACTACTACTTCTACCAGCAGCTGATGGCTCGTTACTACTTGGAAAGACTATCCAACGATTATGGTAGCATCCCCGTGTACAACTGGGAAGGTCCCATCAAGACCGGTTACCAATCCACCCTGCGTTATCCCAACGGCCTCCAGGTTGCTTCTCGTCCTGCATGGAGCTACCTAGTGTACAACCCTCACAACCAAGCCTACACCGTCACCGCTGAGGACAACCAACTCAAGATCCAGGAGATCGAAGACTACGAGCGTAGAATCCGTGACGCCATCGACAGCGGATTCATCATCACTGAACAAGGCCAGAAGGTTAACATCTACGAGAAGGACGGTCTTGACATTCTCGGCAGAATCATCGACTCTAACCCTGACTCTGTCAACACCCGCTACTATGGTTACCTGCAGGTGATCGCCCGCCAGGTTCTTGGATACTCTGCTCAACCCATCAACAACTACAAGATCAACCCCAGCGTGTTGGAACAGTTCGAGACATCCCTCCGCGACCCTGTCTTCTATCAATTCTATAAGCGCATCGTTTACTACTTCCTGAGATACAAGGCAAATCTTCCTAACTACACCAACCAGCAACTCAACCTCGCCGGGGTCAAGGTTGAGAATGTTGAGGTTGACAAGCTCATCACCTACTTCGACAACTTTGAGTTTGATATCAGCAACGCTTTGTACATGAACCAGGAGGAATACGAGAAGGAGAACTTCCAAGTTCGTGCTCGCCAGTACCGCCTGAATCACAAAGCTTACACCTACAAAGTGAACGTACAGAGCGACAAAGCTCAAGATGTTGTTGTCCGGGTATTCTTAGGACCCAAAACTGACGAACAAGGCAATGAGATTCCTCTGAACGAGAACCGCGTCAACTTCGTAGAGTTAGACAAGTTCGTGTACACCCTGCAAGCTGGCAAGAACGTCATTGAACGCAACTCCCAGCAAGGTCAAACTGTCAGAGATCGCACCACCTACCGCGCTCTGTACCAGAAGGTCATGGCTGCCCTTCAGGGTCAAGAAGAATTCCGTCTAGATATGTCTGAAGCTCACAACGGTTTCCCCAACCGCTTTGTTCTCCCCAAGGGCAAAATCGGCGGCCAAGTATATCAACTGTACGTGTATGTTGGCCAGTACAAGCCTGCTGAGCAAAAGATCACTTATGATAACGTGCTCTCGGCTGGTGTCGGCCAAGGTGCTCGTTACATCGACGCTTTGCCTCTGGGATACCCTCTGGACAGGCAGATCGAAGATGAACAGGCCTTCTATGTACCCAATTCCTACGTTGAGGATGTTGTCATCTTCCACAAGCAGGAGAAAGAAATCAACAACTCTCGTTATTAAAGAGATTTATTTTAGACGATCCAGCTATGACAATAGGACAGCGATAATAAATAAGCTTTAATATTATTTTGTGATAAAGTTATGTAGTTTATAGATTGCAATTTTAAATAAATGTTTCTTAACAGAATTATTGACTTAATATTTTCCTAGAACCTTTGCTCATTTTGTAAAAACATTTTACAATTGTTAAACTAAAAGATAATTTGGATATATGATGATTTTTCTTTCGTTAGGCCGGGGCTTGAATATTGTCTTACTGTCTGGAACCCTTTATACAATAATCTTAGTGTTGATATTGAACGAATTCAGAGAAAATTTGTAAATTTCTGCGCACGTAAATTCGGTTATTCGTTCAATATCTTGACTTACAGTTATTCACAATCTTTGATTGAATTCAATCTTATTACTCTTGAAAACAGACGTAAACTAATATCTTGTTTATATCTTTTTAAATTATTAAACAATAATATTGATGATATTTCAAGCCTAGCCAGAATTTTCATTAATGTTCCTAGACCCTCCAGATCTTGTAAACATAAGGTTACTTTTAATACCACTTTTATGACAACCAACTATGAACTTAGAGCCCCTATTAGACGATTTTGTTTCATCTTTAATAACTGCGAATGTGAAATAGATCTTGATATTTTCAGTCAGTCATATAATCAACTTAAATTTGTTCTATCTAGATTTTTTTAACTATTTAAATTTCTGTTGATGCTTTTGTTTTCAAAATGTATTTTTCTTATACACAGTTCTGTAAATTCCTGTCTTATAATTGTTCTACTTGTAAATTTAATATTTTGTATCACCGACCCTCTGTTATTGGGATACTTCGTATCCTGTAGAGTGGTTGTAAATTAAATAAATAAATAAATACAAACAATTAAATTAGTAATATGTGATTATGATTAAATAATTAAATCCTGGTTAACAGATGTCTCATTAATTAAGAGCTGAGATAAAGTGAATAATTTTTCCATTTGCCTATCTATTATCAGTGAACTGAATATAACGGTTATATCAGAGACCGACCTTTTCATAATGACAAAAATATTTTGTAAAATTCTTTTATTTTTTTCTACATAGAACAGGTCATCATCAATTATAAGTTTGATAACAATGCAAATATTCGTCTGGAATATTTTGTGGATAAATAAAAATACTTGATAACTGTAACTATAAGGATAATTTAATAGTGAAGTAAAATAGTTATCTGTTAATAATAAAATGGAACATGAAGTATTGCTTAATCTGTCGGATAATACAAATGATTTCGGTTTTAATAAGTTGTTCTAGTTGATTCCTAATCTTTTAATAAAGTATTGAAAAAATATTGTCTGTCAAATAAATGAAACATATCACATAAAAAGTTATTGTTTTTTTTTTGTAAACATTATAAAATAATTTTAGAAACTTGTATGATTTCAATGTTAAATATTTTATTATCATTTATAATTATTATAGTTTAAGATATTTGCAGATTAAGTATTATTAGTATTTAAACTTATTTAAATTTTTTTTATTTTCTTTTTACTTATGTTTTGCTGTTCCCTGTAATTGGATTTGGGAATAAACTACTATTATTATTTTTATTGTGAAATCATAGACTTTTTTGGAATTCAGTCAATTTTTTTATTATTAAATCGACGTTTCGGCTAACACTTTAGCCTTCTTCAGGACTCTATTATAATTAATTATTTATTATTGTTAATTTATTTAATTATAATATATAATATATAAAATTGACTGAATTCCAAAAAAGTCTATCATTTCACAATTTATAAACAGTCGAAATAATTTTTTTTAATTATTTTTATTATTATTATTATTATTATTATTATGGAGTAGGTAGCTCTGTGGTATCGAGTCGGCCGGTGGGTCTTGAGAACCCTGTTTCCATTCCCACAAGCGAGAAACAATTTTCACCAAATTAAATCTACCCCTGTGGCTTTCCCTCCACTAACATCTTTGGGAACCGTTATTTGACGGCTGGTAATAGCACTTCACGCGAAGAAATATATCACTTACCGAGATCTGCTTACGACAGAGTGCCACACCCAGTAATTGGTAAAAAGCGTGATGATATATTTATTTTATTTATTTAAGTATTATTCCTCTTAATCAATGATAGTGAAAACATAAAAATCTGATGTGGACACCACATGACTTCCTTGTACGCGTATTAAACTATAGATATTTTTTTAATTGCACATATTTGACATTAAATCTTTTATTTTTATTTTTTGTTCTAATCCATAGCAAACTTAATTAAAAAAAAAACACAAAATATATACTATTTAAATTTAGATATCTCGCTTATGCAAAAGGCTAATTTAAAAATTCTTAATGTGCTAGACGCAGAATTTAATTCTCTAAAACTTTTATTTGAAGCATTTATTTCTAAAATTAAAATAATACCATTTTTTTCAAGGAAAACTGTTAGCAGCTTCATGTAATGTGTCACTTCCGGTTAGTGTATTTTAACCAAAATCTATTATATTATTTCCATTGATATAGTAGTCTTATATACCAAATTTGGAAAGTTTTAAATTATATTTGAATATAGTTTTTCATGAAAATCTATTATAGGCTTCAAGTAAAGTACCACTTCCGGAAGTTATATAATGACCAAAAAGGGAGGTGCACAACTAGATGTTATAACAGTCCTAAATATAAAATTTCAATTTTCTACGGCTTACCGTTTTTGAGTTATGCGAGATACATACGTACGTACAGACGTCACGACGAAATTAGTCAAAATGGACTCAGGGAGGGCCAAAATGCGTATTTCCACTGAAATCTGAGAACCGAAAATTTTCGCGATAACAATACTTCCTTTACTTCGTACAAGGAAGTAAAAAGGACATAAAAATATAAGCGAATAAATTGTAGAAATTTTAAAAAAATCTACAAACATTGATTGATTATAAATTGTATGTAAAGACATAATTTAAACTACTTTAAAGTTAAGATAGTTATTTAAAGCATATTGAAAGTTAATGAAATTTGTATTTTAATTAAACCGAATGGAATATTTTATAAGATATTGAAGCCTCAATATGTTGTATGATTGGTTATCTGCCTTTATTGAATTTAATAAATTGAGAAAAAAAGCAAATTTTGGCCTTTAGCCCATTACCAACCAAAAATTACATATAATAAATAAATAAATATATCATCACGCCTTTTACTCATTACTGGGTATGGCACTCTGCCAAAGCAGATCTCGGTAAATGATATATTTCTTCGCGTGAAGTGCGGTTACCAGCCGTCAAATCACGGCCCTCAAAGATGTTAGTGGAGAAAAAGTCACAGGGGTAGATTTAATTTGGTGAAAATTGTTTGTCGACTGTGGAGATCGAACTAGGGTTCTCAAGATCTACAGGCCGACTCGATACCACTGAGCCAGCTATACCATTACATAATAATGGCATAAATCTAAGTCCGAAACGTTGCCATTTTTCTCAATTCTCAATATAACATATTGAGGATGCAATATCTTAAAAAATATTCCATTTGGCTAATTAAAACAAAAATAAAATAAATATATCATCACGCCTCTTACCCATTACTGGGTGTGGCACTCTGCCTAAACAGATCTCGGTAAATGATATATTTTTCGTGTGAAGTGCGGTTACTAGCCGTCAAATCACGGCCTCCAAAGATATTAATTTCATAAAATATTAATTATGTTCAGAAATATAAAATAATCGATAACTTATATATTTAGCAATAATATTAATAAATGATGATATCCAAATATCACAACTATTTATCTTTAAACGAAAATGTAATTTGGAATTATAACGTTCCTCATGTATCGTCATTTTTTTTACTATTTACTATTTAAATTGTTTTCCGTTAATATTTACTCATAAAAAATTATTGCACATATTCTTTTCAAAATCTTACGCACCTAAAATTTAAAATACAAAACTACCTAATTATTTGTTCTTATATATGGGATAGATGGCTTAGTGGTACCGAGTTGAACAATGGATTTGAGAAACAGGGTTCTATTCCCACAGCCAATAAACAATTTTAATCACATTAAAACTACCCCTGTAACCCCACTAACATAACACCTATGGCAGCTGTGATTTGACGGCTGGTAACCGCACTTCACTCGTAAAAATATATCACCTACCGAGATCTACTACGGCTTAATTCCACACCCAAGAATGGGAAATAGATCAGAATTTTTATGTACAAGAAGTCAATATGAATTAATTTTCATAAATACTTACACCACGCGTTTTATTTATTTATTTATGTTACGCTGTACAACAGGAATTTAATCCCAATTACAATACAGGGTCCGCACTCACCGAGCCGCAGTGTAGTAGTTTATATAATTTTTAGCTTGAGTGTGATTCGAACTCGGGATTTCCGAATTCGAATCTAATTTTAATTGTCATATTATTTTAACTGTGAAATTAAAATAATTGTTGTTAGGCTGGAATGAAATTTCGTTGAGAAAGCATGTTAATAGTAAAAATATAAAACTTTCAATTATATTATCAGAGATAACATTTTTTAGTACTCTTCATCAAAAATGAAAACAAATTCTGTAGATGCATTTAAATAACCTAATTTATTATTTTAACTGAGATATTGTTATTTGTCTGATCAAAAGTGTTTTTATATTTGCCTGTGGAAAATTATTATCTCCGCTTTATTATATCGCGTTACCACGCACAAAGTTTACAATAACAAAAAGAATTAAATGTTTGTTAAAAAGATTCTATTACAGTCCGACTCGATAATGAAGATTTTCGAGGTCACGCGCATCAAAAAGATCGGTGTGGGGATGCAATGTTTAGTATAAAAACTGTAACATCTGCTGCAGAAGGCACACTCAGGGTTTTTGTGTCTTAGTGAAAACATAACCATGAGGACAACAATCGCACTGTTCGTGGTAGGGCTCTGCGCCTTGGCCATCGCCACTCCGACTCCGCAGGTCAACCAGTATGGAACCCAATACAAAGTTGGTAAGTGTAACACTGGACATGTAGCTGTATGTGTGATGCTAACTTGTTTGTGTATGTGTATTTGTAGCTGACAAGGCATTCCTTCAGAAACAGAAGGATATGCTTCGTCTCTTCAAACATGTGTTCCAATCCAACTACTACAAGGACCAGGCTGAGATCGCTCACACCTACAAGATCGAACAACACTTAGACAACTACAGCCACCAGCAGTACGTGAAGGAGTTCATCCACTACGAGAAGGAAGGACTCCTGCCCCGCGGTGAGGTGTTCTCCATCTTCTACGAGGAGCATCGTCAGCAAGCTGTGGCTCTCTTCAACGTGTTCTACTATGCCAAGGACTGGGAGACTTTCTACAAGACCGCCTGCTGGGCCCGCGAATACGTCAACGAGGGCATGTTCGTGTACGCCGTGCACGTCGCCGTCCTCCACCGTAACGACACCCAGGGAATGGTCCTGCCCCCCATCTACGAAATCTACCCATATTTCTTCGTCAACAGCGAAGTCATCGACAAGGCCTACGAGTACAAGATGAAATATGGTGGCAACTACAAACACCAGACCGAAGACAAACAAGACAAATACTACGTCTACGCCAACTACTCTGGCTGGTACTTGAACGCTAACCCCGAACACTACGATATGTCCTACTACACCGAGGATGTTGGCATGAACGCCTACTACTACTACTTCCACTTGGACTACCCCTTCTGGATGGGAGGTGAAGAGTACGGCCTGAACAAGGACAGACGCGGAGAACTCTACTACTTCGTGCACCAGCAACTCTTAGCCCGCTACTACATGGAGAGACTGTCCAACGACTACGGCAGCGTGCACGTGTTCGACTGGGAAGAGCCCATCAAGACCGGCTACATGCCATCCATGCGTTACCCCAACGGCCTCGAGTTCCCCGCCAGGCCCGCTTATGCCCACCTCGGCTACAACCCACACAACCAGGCTTTCACTTTCAACGGCGAAGATAACCAATTCCTGGTGCAGCAGATCGAAGACTACGAACGTAGAATCCGTGACGCCATCGACTTTGGCTTCATCTTCACTGAAGACGGCAAGAAGATCAACTTGTACGAAGAACACGGCTTTGACTACCTCGGCAAAATCATCGAGTCCAACCCTGACTCTCCCAACAACCGCTTCTACGGCTACCTGCAGGTGATTGCCCACCAGGTGCTCGGCTACTCTGCCCACCCCGTCCACCAGTACAAGGTGCACGCTAGCGCTCTGGAACACTTCGAGACCGCTCTGCGTGACCCCATCTTCTACCAGTTCTACAAGCGCATCACGTACTACTTCTTGCAGTACAAGAGCCATCTGCCGCATTACACCTACACTCAGCTCCACTACGACGCAGTCAAGGTTGAGAGCGTGCATGTAGACAAACTCGTCACCTATTTCGACAAGTTCGACTTTGAAATCACCAACGCCCTGTACGTTAACGAGCAGGAGTATGAGCACGACAACTTCCAGGTGTGGGCCCGCCAGTACCGCCTCAACCACAAGCCCTTCACCTACAAGATCAACGTACAGAGCAGCAAGGCTCAGGATGTTGTTGTCCGCGTCTTCTTGGGACCCAAGTACGATGAACAAGGACACGAGATCCCTCTCAACGAGAACCGTGTCAACTTCTTCGAGTACGACCAGTTCGTGTACTCCCTCCAGGCCGGCAAGACCGCCATCGAGCGCAACAGCCAGCAGGGAGATTACGTCAAGGACCGCACCACTTACCGTGCCCTGTACAAGCACGTCATGTCTGCTTTGGAAGGCCAGGAGGAATTCCACCTGGACATGTCCGAGGCTCACAACGGCTTCCCCACCCGCTTCATGCTCCCCAAGGGCAAGGTCGGTGGCCAGGTCTACCAGTTCTACGTGTACGTCAGCCCCTACACTCAGCACAAGAAGGAACACACCTACGACAACACTATCTCTGCTGGTGTTGGCTCTGGTGATCGCTACATCGACGATCTGCCTTTCGGATATCCTTTCGACCGCCAGATCCATGACGAGCACACCTTCTACGTGCCCAACTCTTACGTCGAGGATGTTGTCATCTTCCACAAGACCGAGACTGAGCTTAACACCGCTCGTGCTCACTACACTGAGCAACATTAAGCCTTACATATTATAACGACGAAAATATATTACACTGATTTGTTAATTAATGTATAAGTATTGCATATTTTCAAAAAACAATAAAAAAAATATAATAATAACATAATTTGTGGTCTTTTTTTCCTATGAATTCTTACCGAATACATTTTACTAGAACATTGACATACATTTAAATCAATATCTCACGCCCCTAATATTAGATTTAAAAAGTTTAAATATATTTTATTCCTACCTGATTGTTTGTACACTGCAACTTTCACTTTGTGGATCTCAGCGATATATATCTGCAACAAAATATTTTAATTATTATCAGAGTAACCAAGAAGTAAATCTTTTCATAATATTAATATTTTTTGATATTATGTAATAAAAATAAATATAATAAGTCCTGCTTTTTAATCTATATTATAGAAATAATAAACACTATAAACAGTGAACTTGACTTCATAAAAATGAGATAGGTAATTCAATGTCACAAGAGATGTTGATATCAAGACATTCATAATATTGTACATTATCTTTCGCAAATTATGTGTCAATAAATTGCAGAAATAATATAAAAATATTTTTAATTTATAATTAATATTGTTTATCGCATAATAACTATAAATCAATTCTTATATAAAACATTATAATCACAGAAATATACATAATATATTTTGTAAAATATACTATCTATAGGTACATATTTAATTTAATATTTTAAACTAAATAAAATTATTTGAATTTTTATTTTTACGAGTTAAATTTCATTTTTAATTAGTTTTAACATATATTTCTGCATTATCAAGTACTATTTATTTAATTTCGTGACGGTATAATATAATTACAAATTATATAAACTAATTATTGACCATTATATTAATTAAATTATCCTACAAAAATCTATTTTTAAATTTATCAAAATAGTATTTATGTCATTTTAGTTGAATCATTTATATAGTTTATTTATTAGAGGTTAAAGTTTAAATTAACAAATAGTTTAATTGTTCTAGAATTTTTTTTAATTGAAAATAACTTGCTTTTTTTGTAAAATTATTAACGTAATCTGCAGATTAATATTTGTAGAAATGTTTAACTTCTTGAACTGTCACCTTGATATAAAACGGGGTACCAATTAACTATACCCAATATAAATATGTATTTATCAAATAAAATCACACATGCAATTCACTTTATTATCGGTTTTGTTATCAAGTCAATTATCTAATTAGTAATTTTCACATCAAACAAATTCGAGTAGTTATATTCGCTATGTAGGTACAGAAGCTATTCAGTTCGAATGTATATCTGGTAAAAACTGAATAGTTTATAAAATTGCTTGCCTTTTAATAGTAACACTGAATAGACTTTTCAACAACAAAACAAAAAATATCGCAGAAACAAATAGAATTCAGCATAATTTTTATCATTTTTGCTATGATTTCAATGCAATGTACGTTTTTAATTAACCCTTCCGATAGTTTTCGGGAATTTTATTCGGAAATAGAAAGACAGACCTTTAACCTATCTTTTGTTTGTACAATTTTACAATTAGATACATTTTCATGTATTAAATTTATAAAAAAGAAATCTCTTTATAAAATACTTACATTGAAATAGTTGAAACAAATGAGTAATTTATATGAGAATATTTGTTTATTTATATCACACAATAGTACACTAATTTCAATGACACTACACAGAACGTCCGTCAGTACGGTGGTGTGGATAGCGATATGGAATTCGAATCCGGAGATCCCGGGTTCGAATCTCACTCAAGCTAAAAATTATATGAACTACCACACTGCGGCTCGGTGAGTGCGGACCCTGTATTGTAATTGGGATTAATTCCTGTTGTACAGCGTAACATAAATAAATAAACATACACTCAAACATTTTTTTGGTTAGATACTACCTGTTACCAATTTGTACACTTGCTACCACTAGTGTATGAAGTGAAACAGGCTAATTAATCTTCCCAATTATTCATGTCGGTTAATCAGTATAGATTTTTAATTTGTAAAGAAATATTAAATTTAAACTTACAAACATGAATTTATAGACGTTACATCCGAAAATAAATATCTATAGAATTACTTACAAAGTACGTACCATCGTCCAGATATGTCTAACATTTAAACTGATGGGTACATTTAAATATGTTAATTAATTAATTAATGGGGTAGGTGGCTCAGTGGTATCGAGTCGGCCTGTGGATCTTGAGAACCCTGGTTCGATCCCCACAGGCGACAAACAATTTTCACGAAATTAAATCTACCCACCACTAACATCTTTGGAGGCCGTGATTTGACGGCTGGTAATCGCACTTTATGCGAAGAAATATATCACTTACCGAGATTGTTACGGTAGAATGCCACATCCAGTAATGAGTAAAAGGCGTGCTGATATATTTATTTATTATATTTTTAAAGTTAAATTTATGACAGAAAAATTCGGATGACGCCTGGATTCGAACCAGGGACCCTCCGCTTGCCGCGCAGAGATGCTAACCGCTACACCACGTCACCTGTGTCCGACGTATGGCATCAACCGAATTCTTCTGTCATAGTATCTAACGTAGCATCGATCCCAAAGACTCCTATATCTATGATAGGCATTGACAACGGGTTTCGTCTACAGTGACACAGTTTTGATTATAGGGAATCATACCACGAACTGATTTTTATTTTATTTATTTATAATTTTCTTATTTAAAGAAATTTTATTGTTTCCGTTCATGATTGAAATCTAATTCATTATTGATAACTTGCAATAATTATCTTTTCTGCACAGCAACACCAGAAAATTGAAATCTCATAAACTCAAAAATTGTTCTAGAAATACTAAATATAAGTGAAAAATAAATCCTGTAGCACAAAAGAATTTTAGAAACAAGATATCACAAATGTAATAATTATAGTGCAAGGGGTTACACGTTTATTATCTCCTGTAAGACGATTAAAACAACAGAGGTCAGAAATAAAAAAATTTAGAGGGCACAGAATGAGTATAAAAGCTGCGAGATTCGCTAGAAACGGTACACTCAAGGTTTTGTGTCTTTAAGAAAACATAACCATGAGGACGACAATTGCACTGTTCGTGGTAGGCCTTTGCGCCTTGGCTCTCGCCGGCCCAGCCCATGTTGAAGAGACTGGAATGAAGTACAGAGTTGGTAAGTTTACTTCTTGTTACATTCTTAACACTTGTAACTAACAGTGGCCGCGGAAGTGTGGTTGCACCGCAACCCGTGTTCAAGATACAAAAAATAAAATACCTAATTAAAATACGAGTACGAATTCAAAATCCAAACCGAGACTTCAAGGAAGTAGAAACTCTACTTATATGACTGTTGACAATTCCAGCTTCAGAATCTTCAGCCGAAAGGTCATTCAGCGGGGTTCGTCGAATTTTGACTTGAAACCGTACTTCAATGTTACAAAAACGACTGTTTCATTTAGTTTTTCTTCATATACACAAAATTAAAACATTAATTAATTAATAAATAAGGTGATGAAAATATTCATGAATAAAACCACAGAGCGAATGACAATTTTCTGAGCAATAGAGTAAAATTGTCTTTTTCAATTTATACAGATGTAAAAACTTTATAAAACTGTTACATTAATTGACAAAAACAAATTATATTATTAATTAGAGATGGGCGAATATCATCCGCGAATAGTCGAATGCCGCGAATATTGACATTATTCGATATTCGAGATTTTCAAATATTAACGTTAGTATAGCGAACAGTCGAATACCTCGAATATCGCGTCATATGTTGGCCTCAATTTTTGACTATGTTTTTCTTTATCATTTGTACATAAACTTAAAACTATAACAATACTTTGAAGTTATTAATAACAAAGATATTTTGTTTCAAAACCATGAAGACGTACCATATTTAAAATTTGTTTTTCGCCAACATCAGCCCTACGTTTCACCTTAAATTAAAAGTTTTCGACTTTTTCTTTTTGTTTGTACTTTTTGTTTTAATTTTATTTTATCTTAACAATTTTATTCAAATAATGAAAAGGACATAATTAAATATTTTTTTTTAAATTTATATATCGGACCAACTACTTAGGTCATATGCCGATATGTCCTTTGTATAGCCGCCATGGACGGGACCCGAACCCACGACCTTATGGTCGTCAATCAGGCCCTCAACCCGCGCGACCATCACGCGGGACAAATAATTATTAATAATAAATAAATTAACTTTTTGGAGTATCTGATTAATATTCGTATTCGATATTCGAATTCGAGAAATTTGATATTCGCCCATCTCTATTATTAATATAATGTATCTCACCTAATTATTCATTTTAATTACATAAATTTATCTGTGTTCTATTTTTACTCCGGTCAAAAAATTTTCGCAACCCCTTTCAAAAAAAGGTTCCGCGATCTCTGGTAACTAACACCATTTTATTGTTCTCAGCTGACAAGGCATTCCTTCACAAGCAGAAGGACTTGCTGCGTCTGTTCAAATATGTGTTCCAATCCAACTACTACAAGGACCAGGCTGAGATCGCTCACACCTACAAGATCGAAGAACACTTAGATACCTACACTAACCAGAAGGCTGTCAAAGAATTCCTATACTTCTACAAGGAAGGATTCCTGCCCCGTGGTGAAGTGTTCTCCATCTACTCCGAGTACCACAGACAACAGGCTGTGGCTCTCTTCAACGTGTTCTACTATGCCAAGGACTGGGAGACTTTCTACAAGACCGCTTGCTGGGCTCGTGAATACGTCAACGAGGGCATGTTCGTGTACGCCATGAACGTTGCCATCCTCCACCGTCACGACACCCAAGGAATGGTCCTGCCCCCCATCTATGAAGTCTACCCTTACTTCTTCGTTAACAGCGAAGTCATCGACAAGGCCTATGAGTACAAGATGAAATATGGCTTCAACTACCAAGGTGCTGATAAACAAGACAAATACTTCGTCCACGCCAATTATTCTGGCTGGTATTTGAACGGAAACCCCGAACAATACGATATGTCTTATTTCACTGAAGATGTTGGCATGAACGCTTTCTACTACTACTTCAACTTGGACTACCCCTTCTGGATGGGAGGTGAAGAGTACGGCCTGAACAAGGACAGACGTGGTGAACTCTACTACTTCGTGCACCAGCAGCTTATTGCCCGTTACTACATGGAGAGACTCTCCAACGGTTATGGCAGCGTTGCTGCTTTCGACTGGGAAGAGCCCATCAAGACCGGTTACATGCCATCCATGCGTTACCCCAACGGTCTCCACTTCCCAACCAGGCCTGCCAACGCCCACCTCGTCTACAACCCAAACAACCAGGCTTTCACTTTCAACGGCGAAGATAACCAATTCCTGGTGCAGCAGATCGAAGACTACGAACGTAGAATCCGTGACGCCATCGACTTTGGCTTCATCTTCACCGAAGACGGTACCAAGGTTAGCCTGTACGAGAAACAAGGTTTCGATTTGTTGGGCAAAATCATCGAATCCAACCCTGATTCCCCCAACAACCGCTTCTATGGCTACCTCCAAGTGATCGCCCACCAGGTGCTTGGCTACTCTTCTCACCCTGTTCATGAATACCAAGTGCACCCAAGTGCTCTGGAACACTTCGAGACCGCTCTGCGCGACCCCGTCTTCTACCAGTTCTACAAGCGTATCACGTACTACTTCCTGCAGTACAAGAGCTACCTGCCTCATTACACTTACACTCAGCTGAACTACGCAGGAGTGACTGTTGAGAATGTAGAAGTAGACAAACTCGTCACCTATTTCGACAAGTTCGACTTTGAAATCACCAACGCCCTGTACGTTAACGAGCAGGAGTATGAGAGCGACGACTTCCAGGTATGGGCCCGCCAGTACCGCCTGAACCACCAGCCCTTCAACTACAAGATCAACGTACAGAGCAACAAGGCTCAGGATGTTGTTGTCCGTGTCTTCTTTGGACCCAAGTACGATGAACAGGGACATGAAATTCCTTTGAACGAGAACCGCGTCAACTTCGTTGAATTCGACAAATTCGTGTACACCCTCAAGGCCGGCAAGACCGTCATCGAGCGCAACTCTCGCCAAGGTGAAACTGTCAAGGATCGTACCACCTACCGCGCCCTGTACCAGCACGTCATGGCTGCCATCCAAGGACAGGAAGAATTCCACCTGGATATGACTGAAGCCCATAACGGTTTCCCCAACCGCTTCGTGCTGCCCAAGGGTACTGAGGAAGGTCAGACCTATCAGTTCTACGTGTACGTCAGCCCTTACACAATGTCTCATGCGAAGCCAACTTACGACAACGTCATCTCTGCTGGCGTTGGTAGCGGTACTCGTTACATCGATGATCTGCCTTTGGGATATCCCTTCGACCGTCAAATCAACTACGAGAAGAACTTCTTCGTCCCTAACTCCTACTTCCACGATGTGGTCGTCTACCATCAGACCCAGGATGTGCAATACCACAAGAAACATTAAACGTTATATATTTGATCATCTGATTCTTAATTGTTGATTACAGATATGTAATTGTTTAATAAACTTTAAAAATAAAGCAATTTTTAAAAAATATATCTTGCTATTTTTATTATATTTCTCCCTTACTTAGAAATCCTACTCCAACTTGTCTATAGAATACATTTTGATATTCCCTGTGATTTAATCGTTAAACGAAATATTTATGGATTAAAACTGCATTCATTTATATACCGATTCTACAGATTTTGAAACAATTACCCTACTTATTATTGGATAAGTACAAGTATTTATCTTACTAATTATTGGATATGTACAAGTATATTTATATTACACTTTAAAATAACTAATTTTCAGTTTCACTTCCATTGAATGAAAATATAAATATATGTATGGTAAATTGTTCTATAATAGTTAGGTCCATTTGAATTTTGTTCTGATTAAAAATACATATGTAAAATTTATCTAAGTAAAATATAGTGTTAAAATGAAAATTAATTAAATGTACGAATATCAAGTTAATTATTTAATACCTTTACAATATTTCAATTTACTATGGACGTATTATTTTTAACTGTACCATTTTATCGTGTAGAGATCGCCGAAATAAAATTTAATTTGGAACCCTTTTAAAGTGCGCGGTATCCCGATTCTTAGTAGCGACTTTTGAATATGTGCTAAATCATAATAAATATATACAACGTTTAATATTTAACAAATAATTAATACGAAGTATAAAATTTCATTTCATAAAAACATTCAGCGCCATCTATTGATTTTCCTTAATACAAATAATTACACACAGGCCGTAGCTGTCAGCTGTCAAATAATATCAACGTTGTTCTATCGAAGGATTACAAAATTAAGTAGTAATATGATTGAATGTTTATAGTTTACCAGTGTATAAGTGTGTGTAATTTTGTTGCAGATATGAGTTTAACAAATCGCCCACGTTCTAGTATATTAGACAGACCTCTAAGTAGAGGAAAAGGAGAAGTCTCTCTCAGCTGTTTCGCCCTCTTATTTTCCGAAGTCGTTCAGTATTGTCAAAATAAAGTTTATACAGTCCCAGAACTACAAAACAAGCTACATGAAATGGGACGAAATGTCGGAGTAAAATTAATAGATTTATATTTTGTACGAGAACGAAACTGTAAACGAGAAATCAAATTACTTAATATGCTCTTGTTTGTGAAATCTACTTTATGGAAAGCATTATTTGGACGTGAAGCAGATAAATTAGAACACGCAAATGATGATGAAAGAACTTATTATCTTATGGAACGAGAATCATTAGTAAACAAGTTTATTTCAGTACCGCGAGACAAAGGTAGTTTAAACTGTGCAGTATATGTAGCTGGAATTGTGGAAGCAGTGCTAACAGGAACTGGTTTTCCCGCAAAAGTAACAGCCCATTGGCACAAAGGCACCACGTATATGGTCAAATTCGATGAAGCAGTTATTGCTAGAGACAAACAGCTTGAAGAAAGATAAATTAACTAGTTATTCCATGTCGTATGTAACTCTACTCTTTGTATATTAGATATTTGTTATTTATAATTAAATGTTTATGATTAGAAAGTGTTATAATTCTTTCATTTAAACTCTTTACACAAGAATATATTAAAAGTAAAACATATATACATTTTTTAACTAACAAGCCAAGTTTATAATATTAATATTCTTTATTTATTTCTATACAAATATAATACTTATTTAGTTGCCAAAAATAAATAATAACAAAATGAAAATACTGTAGTATTGTCTCAAAACTTAAAAAATTATACCATAAATTATAGTTCACCATCTCCAGTAGTAAACTTCTTTTTCTTTTGTCTTACGGGAGCACAATAACATGCTTTAGTTTGAGCATCAATATAAGATTTACATCCTAAAGTTAACGTTCCAGTAAATAACATCTTTGCAGCTCCTTTGCAAGCTAAAATATGAAAGTTTAAAAAGTAAACTATGATAATTACAAAAGAAACTGCTAGTTACCTTTTACTATAGTTGTACCAGCTACTTTTTTCTCGTATGTATCACAATGCCGGTAAAGGCAACGCTTAAAATCCATATCACAAACTTCTTTGTCATTGTTGCAAGTATCGTAACATATATCATGTGCGTCGCAACATTTGGTCATTTCACCGACTGGTAAATATTCATTGGTGATTTCAACTCCCAGTGAACCACAACCATCGGATTTTGGAGTATGATTTCGGTTTCGTTTTGGTGAATCGCCTCAAAGTTAAATAAAAACAAATAATTGCGGATTATTTTAAAAGTAAATATTTAATTCAAAGATTGTATATACATTTTCGTAACACAGTAGAGGTAATATGATTTTTTATAATAATGAAAACAAATCAAGAATGTAGATTTATAAAAAAATGTTAATGATAAATTATTAATTTGTGAATTACTTACATATATTTAGCATTGCGATTATAAGATAAGATAAGAATGACAATAAATACAGCAAGATCAAATTATGAAATTTTGTATTGTTTATAAAGTGTACTTACCATTTGGGCATTTAAATACACAATGTTCATCCACTGCTGCATCAAATATATCATGAACAATTTTAAATTTCTGTGCTACCGTTATAATATTTTGAAAGACATCTCCAAAAACTGTTTCTGCGGAAAGAACAGCATCGCGTAAAGTATTTAATAATCCTGAACCGTAACCACTGTACGCGTAACCCAGAAATGTTAATGCATAAATTAAAACTTTTGTATAAGCTATTTCCATTGTCACTAACTGTTAAAGTCTCGTTAAATATGAATCACATTTCACATTATTTGAGGTTATGTAATAAAAAAATAATGCATGGCAGCAGTAATTTTAGAATTTTCGCAAAGGATGATGTGGCTTTAACTTATTTGCCAATAATTAATCATTGTCTATTTTTTCCAAAAAGAATAATGAGCTTTTTGTAACATGTAATATCCTTTATTGCTTATAAATCGAAAATACAAAATACTACTCACACATTTATTTAATAAAAACTTTTTCTAAGTTTTAAAACAGCATTTAATAAAATCTTAATAATCTTTTGTGAAACATAATACAGCATAATAAATGAATATTGATCTAAAAACTTTATTGCGCAATAAGGGTGGCAAGTTTTCCGGAATCGTATAGTGCTTTTACATCTGATCCTCCTCCTAAGCAATCTCCACCCACAAATACTCGAGGAACCTACATAAATATGCCGATATAAACTTTCATATTTTAATTGTTTGTAATATTGTGAAACTTACGGTTCTTGCACCCGTAATATCTCCTAATACTGATTGAATGGTATCAGCATCATCCCTCTCATCTAACTCAACACAAGTATATTTTTGATTGAGCTTTTCAAATACCTATAATTACAAATTTTAATAAATTTTCTGTATTTAAAACTATGTAACCTATATTTACCTCTTTTGCCATTTTACAATATGGGCAATAAGTTTTCGAGAAAATTACAATTTTATCGCTAGCGATTAAATCTTTTACCATATTAATTGTTGCCTCAGACATGACGGCTGGTTTTGAACTGAAAAGACCCATTTTTATCAATATTTATTTTGATTATCACACCTATAAATTTTGAGTAATGCGTTAAATTGTTATTTTTGTTTCAAGGTCTGCGCGGTTTTTGACCTAATCTAAAAGGCTAGAAAGTAGAAAAACAAATGAAACTTAAAATATAAAGAAACACGTTCTTTATTCTATTGTTTAAGGATAGTTTTATAAATTATAGTTCAGAATTACTTTTCTTACCTAAATCGATAAAACTTAAAACTTATAATTTTCCTCAAAGTGGACTGAAATATGTATGATACCGTTAATCGATAAATATTTCCTGTTTTATGCCATCTATGGGATAAATATGAATGAATAATAATTCAAAGAAATTGCAGTTTCATATTTGAATAAATAATGCATGGATATGCAATAACCAATTATATATATTGTACATATTACGAAATAATTATAAAATGTAAAATCTTATTATTTAAAAAAAGATCAGTTACTTTATATATTATAATTTATATTAGCATACATTTAAATGAACAATGGCATGGATGTTCCATTATTTATGCTTTTTTAAAAGACATTATTTTCCTTAATATTTTTGCGTTATTTTAAATACCGCCAAATTTCAGTTTTTTTGTTTTGCATATTTGTCATATAAATAGTGTTGGCACAACTGAGCCGTCACTGATTGTGTAGTGTTGGAAGTTTGACGTTTGAGGTGCACTAGTTGAAAATATTGAATATGTGATTTTTGAAGAAAATTAAAATTATTAGTTTAAAAATGTCATTGCCTGGAAATGGTATATTCGTCGTACAAGGCGAAATGGCCATTCTGGTCACCGCGATGCGTCGTGGGGCCCGATGGTCATCGCATTCGCACCAAGACGAAGAACACGACAATTTAATGAAAGCTTTTCAAGAATTAAAAGATGTGTTGATCAAAATTGATGATTTAAAACTATTAGACCCTAATGTATTTCTCACTCCTTTTCTGGAAGTGATCAGGTCGGAAGAAACTACAGGGCCAGTTACAAGCCTTTCGCTGTCAGCTGTTAACAAATTTTTGGCATACGGATTAATTGGTATGAAACTCTATATTTTAAAAAGTTTATTTGAGTGTTGGAATGATTGTTAAACGTACATTTTCACTTTTAGATCCTACACATAATTCGACACCAACGACAGTAGAAAATATTGCCGATGCTGTCACTCATGCAAGATTTGTGGGAACTGATCAAGCATCAGATGGTGTAGTTCTTATGAAAATTCTTCAAGTTTTACGAACTTTAATGTTAGCTCCGGAAGGAGCGGCTTTAACAAATGAAAGTGTGTGCGAAATTATGCTGTCTTGTTTTAGAATTTGTTTTGAAATGAGACTCAGTGGTAAGTTTTTTATTTCTTAACTATTTAAATATATTTACTAAGATACAAATTACAATTATTTTCATATTAAATGTTCATTTTCAGAACTTTTAAGGAAAACAGCTGAACACTGTTTGAAAGACATGGTTCAATTGTTATTTATGCGTCTTCCTCAGTTTACTGAAGACCTTAGAGTGCATGTTAATATGAAACAGTTAAAAATGCGAGCAGGTGTTATTGATCAAGCTAGAGGGAAAAGAAAATCTAGATCCTCGTTTAAATATAAAAATAAGAATAATACAACAGAAAATCTGTTAACTGCAAGCCCTATCGACAACAAATTAGGTAAACACATTTATTTTTTATTAATAACACTGTAGATCCTTAAAAAGGATTAAATTTGAAGATAATTAACTCTCTTTTTATTCCGGATTTAATCTGGATATGAATTATTGTTAGTTGACATAAATTTTGTCTTTAGATGCATCAACCGAAAATATGTTAAGTCCAGGCGAAAACAAATCCCTAAATAGTTTGCGAACAAACCATTTATCAACAACACCAATGACACCAGCTGGCAACATTGTCGACATGCAGGGCTCAATCTCTCAATGTACCCCTCAAAGTTCTTCTTGCGAAATCCAAGCAGATATCACGTCAGATATCTGCACTGAAAAAGACTCCCTAGAATCAGACATCCGCGAAGAGCAAACCGACATCATCATCAAAGTGCAAAGTCCTGCTGATCATGATCTATCAAATGAATCAGAAAAAGAAACAACTCCAGAACAAGACGCAAAACTCTACAAAGAAGAAGAACAAATGTGCGATAGTTTGATTTCAAACCCCGAATCTGATTCAGCGAATGTTGATATGCAGAATAGTGAGGAATATGTAAACCCGAGAGGTGTAAGATTCACAGCACAGAATCAAGAAGGTGTACCTTTGGTGCCGTATGGATTGGTTTGTGTTAGAGAATTGTTTAGGTTTCTAATTTCGCTGTGTAACCCAGTGGATAAACAAAATACTGAAGTTATGATTCATTTGGGTTTAACTTTACTGACTGTAGCTCTCGAAGTTGGAGCTGATAGTATTGGAAAATATACGACGTTATTGACGTTAGTCAAGAATGAATTGTCAAGGAATTTATTTTCAGTAAGTATAATAGAATATAAAGAAATAAATGGTTGAACGATTGATTCGAATAAGTGAATGAAGAATAATACTCGGGACTCCAATCTTAATCATTTTTATTACTTAGTCAATAAAATATGCTACTGCATAATTTTCTGTTTTGGCTTTACTTTTGCTTGTTTCGTCTTTCGATTGATGATGTAATGTATTGGTCTTCAGATTTCAGTAATTATTTTACATGTTGAGCAATATTACGTACTGCATACGTGGCAAACGTGGCAAATAATTGCATCACTACTTTAATGAAATTGATTGATGACGATTACAGTTATTTATAGTAATTTTAAGATCGGTCTTTCAATTTCTGGATAGAGTTGTCGGTAATAATCAATAGAATAAATCTCGTTTTACATTACACAATATATTGAACATGATCTTGAACAATCTAAATTGCGTAATAACATAGAACAAATTGTTTCAAATCAAGTAAAAATATATCGAATTGAAATCATAGCAGAAATGGAAAAAATTACACTGTCTTATTTTCATGTGAGATTTAAAAATTTATCTAACGCATAGTTATCGAGAAGTTTATCCGGAAAAAAAGATCGGACCTTAGAGTATTTTTAAATACCTTTAAACTTTAATTAAGTAAGTTCCTGAACTGTAATTGCGAATAATATTCAGTTTTGCAACTAAATAAATAAATAATTGTTATAAAAGTTTTTTTTTATTATTATTTTTATGTAAATAAACAGTTAGTAAAACCGACATTTTTGTGATTATATTTCTAATTGTAGCACGCTCACTACTTACGCGGATGTTAATGATTTCTAACTACCAACAAAAAGTAGTAGTAGCGCTTGTTTGGTTGAAAATTCATTATTATACATACTAACTAATTTAAATTAGGAATAATTTCCAAATAATAGTATCAGTCTAATAAATATGTTTAATTTTCAGCTTTTGTCGACTGAGAGATTATCAATATTTGCAGCAGACCTGCAAGTATCATTTCTTCTATTCGAATCAATGCGAACGCATTTAAAATTCCAATTAGAGTATTATTTAACAAAACTTATAGAAATTATAGTATCCGATACGCCAAAAATTACCTATGAACATAAAGAAATAGCTTTAGATAATATTGTGCAACTTTGGAGAATACCAGGATTAGTAACCGAATTATACATCAACTACGATTGTGATTTATATTGTACAAATTTATTTGAAGACCTGACGAAACTATTAGCAAAAAATGCATTTCCGGTAACAGCGGGTGTTTATCACACGCATTTATTATCGCTTGATGCATTGTTGACAATTATTGAATCAATTGAGAAGCATTGTAACAATAAGAACGAGAAATCTTCGAATCCGCCAGAGATAATTGCATCAACAGAAGATGAAAAAGCAGGTTCTGATGTGGAGAATATTGATAATTTTATCTGTACTACCATTTCTGCTAGGCAGAAAATTTCGGATAAAATTCCAACTAGACAAGATTTGATAGACATCAAGAATATTAAAAAGGTAAGTAATTTTAATTATTACGATTATCTTACGGCATTAACAGGATTTAGAGATTTGGAAAATGATAAAATATTTAATGGCATAATAAATCAGGAAGTTTATCAAAAAATTGTTGAAATAATTCAGTAATAGTTATTTACATTGCAAGACCGTTATACAGAAATTTACAGGCGAGCATAGAAAGGTAACGGGCGAGCGCTAGCGAGCCTGTTATCTGTGTGAGCCTGTAAATTTCAGTTAACGGTCGAGCATTGTACAATGTTTTATGTGCATTTGAATCGCAATATATGTATATTTAATCAAATTAATTGCAATAGTATAACGTAATAACTAAAATGTTCAATCAAGGTAGACTTCGAAAATCTGACAGATTTTGTTTAATCAAAAAATATTTAAGTGTCAAACGTTTAAAATTAGATATGTTGTCATGATAACCAATGTCAACAGCCCGTTATAAATTTTACACGGGCTAGCACGTTATAAGTCTCGTAACCCCTAGAGACAGAGTTAAGTAAACAGTTCATTACGATTCAAATGTACATAAACTATTTAAATTGTATTTTAACTAAGTTTTCATTGATGTAAATAAAACCAATTTTATAATATTGTAACTGAAATTAATTTCCAACCACATTGCAATTATTAATTAGAAGTAATTTCCTTTTAACTAAACGTAATTTATATTATTTCCTAATTTAGTGGTTGCCAATGGGAACAGAACACTTCAACAACAAGCCAAAGAAAGGAATCCAGTTCCTCCAAGAACATGGAGTGTTAAAACCGGAACTGGACCCAGATGAAGTTGTTCATTTCTTAAGAGAGAATCCTGCGCTAGATAAGAAAATGATTGGTGAATACATCAGCAGTAGAAACAACGCTCAAGTGCTGGAAGCCTTCGTCAAAATGTTCGACTTTACGGAAATGAGAATAGATGAAGCACTAAGATTATATTTGGAAACGTTTAGATTACCGGGAGAAGCACCGTTAATTTCGCTATTGATGGAACATTTTGCTGAACATTGGCATGTGAGTAAATATTTTGTATGAATTTAAAAACGATAGTTTTAAAATAAAAATATATCATCACGCCTTTTACCTATTACTGGGTGTGGCACTCTGCCTAAGCAGATTTCGGTAAGTGATATATTTTTTCGAGTGATGTGCGATTACCAGCCATCAAATCACGGCCCTCAAAGAAATTAGTGGAGGGGGAGCCACAGGGGTAGATTTAAATTGGTGAAAATTGTTTGTCGGCTGTGGGGATCAAACCAGGGTTCTCAAGATCCACAGTTTTAAAATAAACATAAATAATATCGAAATTGTATTCTGATAATTTTATAGATGGTTATTTTTTTTTAGAAATGTAATGGAGAACCATTTTCAAACGCAGATGCAGCATTTACTTTAGCGTACGCTGTTATAATGTTAAATGTAGATCAACATAACTACAACGTAAAAAGACAAAATATTCCAATGAGTCCAGATGCTTTCAAGAGAAATCTGAAGAAAGTTAATGGAGGCAGTGATTTTGATCAAGATATGTTAGATGAAATTTATGTTGCCATTAAGTAAGTATAAATTATTATTTTCTGAACATATTATTAAATAATTAAAACATTTAATACAAAAACAAACGAATAAATAAGTAAATATACAGGGTGTTTCACAACTTAGAGCAAAAAATTAAAGGGTATATTCTGTACGACGTGCTGATCATGAAACAAAAAGAATTTTTTTTAATTCGAAAAATTAAGGGTTGTTAACCTAAAACATTTTTTGTAGTACTGCACTGGTTTCGCTTTCCTATTAAACACAAACAATGAAGTAGGTATCAACTACGAAAGAATAATTACACAATTCAATTATTAGCAGTTATTTATAATAGAATTTTATTTAATTAATAACTTTAACATAATCATCCACCCAGTGGCAGTGGCAATGAAAAATTTTGGACTGAAAAACATGGAAAATAGTTTTGCGATTTAAAAAAAAAATCTTTTTGTTTCATGATCAGCACGTCGTACAGAATATACCCTTTAATTTTTTGCTCTAAGTTGTGAAACACCCTGTACATTAAATAAGATAAATTTTAAATGAATCTTTAATGATTCCAGAACAGAAGAAATCGTAATGCCAGCCGAACACACAGGCATAGTCCGCGAAAACTATTTATGGAAAGTATTACTTCGAAGAGGTGTTTCTAAAGACGGTATTTACGTTCACATGCCGAACGGTTCCTTTGACTATGATCTCTGCACTTTAATTTGGGGCCCAACAGTCGCCGCTCTAAGTTTCGTGTTCGACAAATCCGAAGATCCTATAGTCTATCAACGCGCAATGAAAGGTTTTGAAAAATGTGCTTTCATCTCAGCACAATTTGGATTGTCTTCGAACTTTGATACTTTGATTTTATCTTTATGTAAATTTACAATGTTACATAATCAACAAAAGAATATTGCGAACCTTGCTATTCAATTCGGCGGTGCAATAAAAGCACAACTTGCTCTGAAAACAGTTTTTAATTTAGTTCACGAGCACGGAGATATTATACGAGAAGGATGGAAGAATATTTTAGACTTAATTATAGCGTTGTACAGTTACAAAATGTTGCCAAAGTCTTTGATGGAAGCTGAAGATTTTATCGAACCTAGTGGAAAAATTTCTTTGATTCAAGAGACTGCTCAATCACAAAAGACAGAAACTGGTTTATTTAGTTCTTTATATTCCTACATGTTATCATCTGAGAATTTATCACAAAAAATTCCTACTCCAGCTGAAGAAGAATATATAGAATTAGCGAAAAAATGCATCAAAGATTGTAATCTGGAGCAAGTGGTAACAGATTCGAAATTTTTGCATTTAGATTCACTTCAAGAACTTGTAAAAGCTTTGGTTGAATTTTCTCAAGGCCCAGACGGTCACAAGTCACTAGGATTAAATTATAATGAAAATATAGCTGTCTTCTTTTTGGAATTACTTCTCAAAGTTGTAATTCAAAATCGTGATCGAGTTATGTGCATTTGGCAAACAGTTCGTGATCATTTATATACTTTAGTGATGGGAGCATCGTCTTGTGATTATCAACTTCTCCTAGAAAGATCAGTGATAGGTTTACTTAGACTTGCCATTCGATTAATGCGAAACGAAGAAATGAGTCCGACTGTATTGCAATCTTTAAGAATGTTGCTGCTTTTGAAACCTGCAATATTGTTTAGGATATCGCGACAGATTTCGTTTGGATTGTATGAACTTTTGAAGACTTCTGCTCAAAATATTCACACTGATACTGATTGGTCGATTATTTTTACGTTACTGGAATGCGTTGGGGCTGGGGCGCAGCCTCCTAAAGTTGTCACGGAGGACAATCAAACTGATCAAGGTAAAAACATAAAAATACTATTCCTTTTTCCTTTAATTGAGAATTCACCACACGTCACTGTCAACCAATAGGATCACGAATTTGTTTGAAAATGAACCAATGAAATGTACATTTCGTCGGAAATTCATCACTAGTGAAATTTCATCGGAAATACCACTGTTATTAATTTCCTTGGTTACGAATAAAATAAATGATATTTTCAATATTTTCATAAACGTCAATTTTGAATATTAAATGTACACTGAAAAATTTAGAATTTTCATCACTGTGCAAATAAATACCTAACTATTCTTGTTAATTAACTCTTGTTTGGTAAATTCTCAAGCCGAATACAACTCGTAGTATGAAAATTGACAGATAATATTTTCACCAATTTAAAAAAAATCTACCCCTGTGGCTCCTCCACCACTAATATCTTTGGAGGCCGTGATTTGACGGCTGGTAACCGCACTTCACGCGAAAAAATATATCACTTACCGAAATCTGCGTAGGCAGAGTGCCACATCCAGTGATGGATAAAAGGCGTGATGATATATATTTATTTATTTATTTATATATTTTGACATAAATATACATTCGTTGTTATGGAAATAGGAAACACAACTCGTGCTTCGCACTCGTTATGTTTCCATTTCCATAACAACTCATAATTTATGTCAAAATATTTTCAGCAATTTTCATACTACTTGTTATATTATATATGATTATATGCTCCTACAATTAACTGTTGTCTTTTATTACTAAAACAAAATGGCATGAGAATGTGAAATTATCATTCTTCCTTTATTAATAAACAAATAACTACACAATAATTGTGTAAAAGATAGATTTCGAGAACGTTTAATTTATATGAGAGATACTTTACTCTATTTAAGTGTTTAATTGAAATATATTATTATATTATCTAGTATTCAATTTCTTTTAGGTGCCAAATCAGAAGGCGAAGGTCCAGTAAGTAGCGAAGAAGAATCAGTGGCTACTGATCGTGGATACACATCAGATTCAGAACTCACGCGAAGTCCAAAACATTCTTCTAGACCTCAAAGTCCTCTAGTTACAGTGCCACAAAATAATAACACCAGTGGAGGTTGGATATTGGTAAGTTATCAATTTATAACAATTACATTTACAAATTTGACAGTAACCTAACAAGTAAACAAGATTAAAAGTTGTGTTGATTTAACTTCCTAATATAAATTATTATTGAATTGACAGGTTGGGCGTGAAGGAGATATTCAACCAATGCTTTCTCATTCAACATCAGGGAATATTAATCAGTATAGCATAGTACACGAAAGACAGTTATTAGCTCATGATCCTCAAGGACTTGTCAAGTGTTGTGAAAGTTTAGCATTTCTTGTTCGAGATGTTGCACATATTACACCGTATAATTTTGAAAATTGTGTGCATTGTATCCGAACTTTCGTTGAAGCAAGTCTACATGGCAGTAAGTAAAATTTTATATTTTATTTCTCAAGTCCTCATTTTGACAGACATTCCGAATTTTGTTATTTTGGATTAACTACTTGTTCAAATTAAATTAACAGGAACCAAAATAAACAATTTATGTAACGTTTAAGGGGTAAGGCCACTCTAGACAAGGAAAAAAAGGGTCATTTTCTAGATTTTTTTAACGAAATCTAAACGTGCTGCTTAAGAACTGTTTTTGGATCTTTATTTAGTGCTCTTTAAACTTTATTTCAAATTTTTTTTTAAAGAAAATATTCAAAATTGTCGTCAGAAATTTTAAAAAAATGGCGCGTATGGCAAATCGGGCGAAAACATTCCGGGAACAGCAATGGACCTGGATCAAAAAGAGATATGTTTTCTTAATCTCTGATGTATACTCTAAAAAACTACAGGCTGGATTTAGAAAATTTTGATTTTTAACAAAATGGCGCACGTTTGAAAAAAAGTTCATTATTCGGGACTAAATTTCTGTATAAAAACTACCATAAAAAACGAATGAAGCATTTTAAAAAAAGCCCCCGTAGTTTTTGAGTATTTTATATCTAGAATAAGAAATAAAAAGATTCAGCACGATCCATTAATTAGTATTTCAGATTTCTTTTCACCCGATTTTGAAAATATGATTTCAAGAAAAACGCGTTTAAAGTTTCGAGTAATATATATACATATATATACTAGTACTTATAGATATATGCTTTTTTTTCCTCTGAAATAATTCCGCGCGGCATTTAAATTAATTGTCCCTTATTCGTAAGGGTTTAAACTATAATTTAAGCAAATAAAAAAAATATGCATTTTTTAAAAATTTTAGAGTGGCCTTACCCTTAAGGTAAAAATTATGTTGAAACGCTAAAGAAAATTTATAATAAAATACCAATATTTGAAATATTCATTCTAATTGAAATCAAGCTGTTTTTGAAACGGCTAAAATAGTAGATAAACGAAATGTAATGTTGCAAATATGTGTTTGTTTTTCCTAGATGGCAGGTCTCGAAAAACATCAACACGCGATTCACGTAACCGTAAAAAATCAAGTAACAGGCGACGTGCAAAAATAACTCACCGTAGTCCTCCGGGAAGTGGTCCTGAAGAAGATGAAGACAGCGATTATGATGACTTGCCAAGCGGGTATCACCAGGTGTCCATCCAGCTCCTGGATCTGATGCACACGTTGCACACTAGAACCGCGCAGATTTTCCGATGGTGGGCAGAAGAAAATGGTGACATCCCCAACTGTACGTCTCTCTGGGTGCAAGGATGGTGTCCACTTCTGCAAGGAATCGCAAGGTTATGTTGTGATACTAGAAGACAGGTAGGTGCACTGTTTTACTTTTGATAGAAGAAATTTACATTGATTGGAATTAATTTCTTTACATTCTTGTTATAACAAAAGCGATTATCTGGCTATTTTATAATCTGTCTAATTGTTTTCCAAACTAACTAAACGAATTAATATTGCTAGCAATCATAAATAATTAAATTTAAAAATATGAAATAACCTCAATTTTACAAAAGACACCAAACTTTATTAACAAATAATTATAAACATTTTGAACTAATCCTAACTTACCAAGACAAAATATGAAAATGTGATGTGAAACGAATCAAATACTTGCATCTCAAACATGATTAAACAACAGCCGGCTGGTACAGTTTTTGTTTATTATGCTAATTATTTATGTATTGTAACAATTGCATTTACGAATTAAGTACTATCTCGAGTATAGCGCAACCAATGGGAAGTAAGCTACGGAAAATATGTAAACTAAATTAAAACTTTAATATTTCAATTTTGATCAATGATATGAGTATTTCAACATAGGAAAGAGTAAACCAACATTTAAATTGTGATCATGTGATTTCTATTGCTTTTAAATTTGTTATAAACATAAAATTACTGTCTCTTAATATTATCTATTACATTTTATTTTTGTTTTTCTTGTTCTTTTTGCACATAATATATAAATTAAAAGCAAATACGAACTATATTTTAAATGTGCTTTCAAAAAGTGCAAAGTTAACTTCACGTTTAACAAACAAATTCATGCGTTATAATCGGTTTATACAAAAAAAAAATTCGAAATACGTCCAATAATTTTAAATTTTTAAAAACGCGTTATTTGCAATTCCTAAGAATAAAATATACATAAAATATTAGTTTGTACTCCCATTTATGTGACATCAAGAGATAGAAAAAAAAGTTTGATATGTATAGAAATATTTCTACAACAAAGTGTTAAAACTAATATTATTAAATATCACCCACAAATTTTTTATGTACCGTCAAAATTAATGAAGTTAAAATGATTTAAAGTAAGCTTAAAAATTAGTTCTCTTGCTACAGTTACAATTTTGAGAGCTAGGTATATATACCAATTGACATTCAACTTTCTTCGTGTTGTATGAAAGGAGAGACGGTTAGCACTCCCCTAGACAAGGATGGAAATACACACAAATATGGTTAAGGCACACTTAACCACATTTTTTTTTAATTCTAGATAAGAATGAGTGCAATAACTTACCTCCAACGCGCGTTACTCGTTCATGACTTGCAAACCCTCAGCGGCCCGGAATGGGAAGCATGTTTCAACAAAGTATTATTCCCTCTTCTCTCTAAATTACTAGAGGCATTAAATCCCAATGATCCTTCAGGAGTAGAAGAAACCAGGATGAGAGCAGCTACTGTCCTATCAAAAGTAAGTAATTAATTTTAATTAGTAAATAATATATATAAATTGTATATAAAGTATAATTTAATTAAATTAAAAAAATATATTATCTGTACCGGGATTCGAACCCAAGACGTTATAGTAGCCTTGCCAATTCTATCGTAATTATCCGTCAGTACGGTGGTGTGGATAGCGATACGGAATTCGAATCCGGAGATCCTGAGTTCGAATTTCACTCAAGCTAAAAATTATATAAACTATTACACTGCGGATCGGTGAGTGCGGACCCTGTACTGTAATTGGGATTAAATTCCTGTTGTACAGCGTAACATAAATAAATAAAAAGTAATAAGACGGACTTGAGTTCGGATCTCAAAAAATTTACATATTTGAATTATTACAGATTTTTAAATATAATATTTAATAATTTGTTTAATTATATATTTTCATAATCGTTTTTACTAGAATTCACTAACTATTTGTTATAATTTAATAGCAATGATAATTTCCCGTAAAAAAAGAATTATTAGCATTCTGTTCTTCATGATAAAATCTACAACAGTAATCGTTTAAAGTATTCATAAACATTTTATTTTCAGGTATTTCTGCATCATCTAACACCACTTCTATCCCTCTCAACATTCACAGCATTATGGTTAACAATTCTAGAGTTCATGGACAAATACATGCATGCAGACAACAGTGACCTACTTTACGAAGCTATTCCAGAGAGTTTAAAGAACATGTTGCTTGTGATGGATTCCGCTAAAGTGTTCGACAGTCCCGATGGACGATCTCAGTTGTGGATTATCACTTGGGATCGTATCGGAACGTTTTTGCCACATATGAAAGATGAGTTGTTTAAGGAGTTTTCAAATCAAGTTTTGGAAAATGCTGCCGTGCCAGAAAAGGTAGAAACTTTAAATATGACTGTAGAAAATGCACTAATATTCAAGAGCAACAGTTATAATCTCGCGAATCATAAAAACTACAAAGTTGTATCGCTTTTTGAGATGATTTTATGTTTTAATTTAACAATATATTAATTTCTACTGCAAATTTTGAAAATATAAATATATCTTCACGCCTTTTGCTCATTTTTATGAGGCACTCGACCGTAACATATCTTGGTAAGTGATATATTTATGCGCATGCAGTGCGATTACCAGCCGTCAAATCACACCTCCAAAATGCTAGTGACAGGGAGCCACAGGGATAATTTGAATGTGGGAAAATTGTTTGTCTGTTGTGGGAATCGAATTGGGATTCTTAAATCCACAGGCCGAGTCAATACCATCGATTACTTACCTCACTATTACAATACCAAACAAATTACTTTGTCGATCAATAAATGACAGTTAATATAATTTGCGCAAATTATGCTGTAATTTCAATACGATATTTTTATTTATCAATAGATCAGTAGTTATGTCTCATACTTATCTTCAAATTTACAACAACAAAAAAAGACTATATGGGGTAGATAGCTCAGTGGTATCGAGTCGGTCTGTGGATATTGAGAACCCTGGTTCGATCCCACAGGCGACAAAAAATTTTCACCAATTTAAAATCTACCTCTGTGGCTTCCCCTCCACTAACAATTTTGAAGGCCGTGATTTGACGGCTGGTAACCGCACTTCACGCGAAAAAATATATCACTAACCGAGATCTGCTTACGGCAGAGTGCCACACCCAGTAATGGATAAAAGGCGTGATGATATATTTATATTTATTTATTTTAAAAAAGACTATGTCATAGTGTTCATAGTATTTTTGTTTTATATTTTATTATATAAAATTACTTATCTATATTTCTTTTTTTAATTATTGTAATTGATGTGACGTGTAGGAAAAACAGCAAGCACCAGCACTAACTCCTGTACCAGAGACAGTATCAGTAACTCCCTTAATTCAAAATGTGGAGACAGCAACGAGGTCCAGTATTATTTTACAGCCACCTTGCTCCGATGGCAACATTTCATCCTCTCTGTTCGCTCATCTCGGCCAAGTGAGTGTTGTTTTTAATTAATTTAAGTATTCACAAAATATCTATAATGCTGTGTATTTAAATTCCGCATGCTACTATTGGAATCTCGGAAACTATAAGAGCTACGAGGATGAGTAGGTAGGTCAATATATTATGGTATATTTAAAAAATAAAATGTTAGATGATTTATTAATATGTTTTATACAAAGGCATGTGTTAATTTATTTTTTGTGGTTTTTAATTTATAGTTTTCGAGATCTCAATGGTGGACATACATTTTATAAGTAATGTAGATAATAGAATATACAATAGTTTAATTACTAGATTTCAGTCAACTCTTCTCTACCTTACGAAGGGCATAAACTTCAAATATATTCATTCAAAATGTAAATTTATGTCAGTCATTTTAATCAATCTAAATTGATATTTTGTTTTAGTTTAAGATTTATGGTCATAATCTGCCTCTAAATTTATGGAATTTTAATGGTTATTGATCAACCAAATATTTATTATTTTACTGTTGTATACTGTAGGAGAACCAGTGAAGAAAGAAATGTAAATTAAAACTTACGGGTATCGGATTTTAACGAACACAAAAAGTCGTTGTTCTTAATTTAACTGTCTAACTTTATAATAATAATTTTTGTTGTATATGTCTTTATTTTTCCCTAAAATCTGCTTTAGTTTCATTAAAAGTTGGTCAAATTTTTCGATATAATGGAATTCTAACCAAAAAATTACGCCAAATAAATTCTACAATTAATTTAAGAACACGCTCCTTTTCCAGTATTCAGTTTTATTTAATAATGTTTTTACTGAAGTAGCGTAGAAG
The DNA here is from genome assembly GCA_947425015.1 of Pterostichus niger. Taxonomy (NCBI): domain Eukaryota; kingdom Metazoa; phylum Arthropoda; class Insecta; order Coleoptera; family Carabidae; genus Pterostichus; species Pterostichus niger. The sequence goes on along the minus strand of OX380338.1, from coordinate 3,769,942 downwards.
AAAAGTTGACTAAAATATTTAAATTTCAGATGGTATCAACTCCTATCGGAGCACCCAACTCACCAGAAAGAGCTCCACAACCTTCTTACACACAATACACAACACAAACCATACAACCGGAAGTGACGCCAATTCAAACCTCCTTAATTAACTCGTCCCATAGTCATAGTTACCCCATGCTGTACACCACCCCACCAACAAAGGTCTCCTTGCCACAAGATGTCTCCCAATCGCCCGTTTCTTTATACTCTGAATTTATTGGAAACCCTTACAACCTAACTAACACTTACAGCGTTTATAGTTCCCAACCACAACCGGTTATAGTCTACCAAAGCCACCAGTCCAAAGCCCAAGAGACAGTTGCCACTCAACCAACTATAGACACCAACCAAAACAATGAACAGTTGACTAACGAAATTCCAGTTCCGGTGCAGCCAGAACAGAGAACTGAATGTTTTTATGAAAATCAACAAACTGCAAATATTTTTCAATCTTCGAATTATTTTTATACTGATCCCACTCAAACTAATATACCGCCAGGTTCAGAAATTTTGTTTGGAACGGACAAAAGTGCATCGAATGTTTTGTTTTTTGATTCAGGAGTAGTGAAAAATACCGACATTCCATTGTTGTCACCACCAAATGCAAAATCATGAAATATTTAAATGTATTAAATAGTCAATTCTTACGTATTTTATCGTACACTAAAGGAATTTTATGGTATGCTCAAAATGTAGCATTTTGAAGTTATTTCGGCCCTATACATTCTGTCCAAGCTCACTTGATCACAGATTATCCATAGTTTTTAATTTAGTTTATACATTTTTATATTAGAATAAAATTTGAATGAAATTAATAGCAAAATTATATTATCATAATTGAACTATATTAAAAAATGCATTTTTTTCTTGAATAAAGAAAAACAAAATACGGGTAAAGAATAAATATACTGTCAACTGTGAACAATTTAACATAGTCTCCTTAAAAATGATTTAATTTAATTAACTTTTTAAGGATCATGTGAACTTGCACAAACTGTATTCTATTAAGCCAGTAGTAAACTGTTGATATACATAATAACAACTTCGTGAATTGTGTGAAACAATTTTAAATATTTTATTTTATTTATGGTGAAGATTATGAATATTTTAAAAATAGAATAATCGTTAACTCTAATAAACAGTCTTACATATACACTAAAGATCGGTGTTCAAATTTTCAAATTTCTATAATAATGAAGATAATGATTTATTCTATATTTTATATAAGTAGTCAATGTTGAATATATTGTATTGTTTGTCATATTTAATTTGTACATAATGATTATTTTAAAGAAACTATTTCCGACCAACTTATAATAATAGAGAAATTCATATATTTTATTGGTGATTAATAGGTAAATAATTAATTGTTATATATTGTAATATGATTATGTACATCATTGATAGAAGTTTACATACATATCTCTTTATTTATGTTGATGTATGTATATTGTTATATGCCTGTAATAAAAATAACATATAAAGCCATCACTTTTACTTTCATTTCAACATTACAATCATTTTTTACACATATTTGTGTACAAAATGAGCATAGTATTTTAAAAATATTTTGTATATTTTTTTGCTGTCATTTAGAGAATTAATTTTTTACCTGTTGTTAGGGTAACTTTTTAACGTAAGGTCTTTATTTCTTAATTGATTGTTTTCTACTTCAATCTAGCGTTTAGGTCGATTACGAGTGCTGTTGAATAAGAACTTCATTTAAATTGCTAATAAACTATGCATTTCATTCCAGTTTGTGGTGAAATTTGTTAGTGATAAGTTGTATATCGTGTTGTGTTAGGCTGGGAGATTACTTGAGAACGAATTGGTGAGTTAAGTCAAGTGGTGTATGTGTATGTGATCCTATTCCTTGTATATGCTGCGGTCACTCTCGGGAAGTCCCCTGCGGTGTTGACGGGGAGTGACAGCCAAGTATGCAGCCAACGAAGCACGACCCGCTAGCCCTCGTGCCAACGGTGCCCTGGCCTGCCATCTTTAGTGTTAACTCAGGAGGTGCCCAACGTTTCGCTAACACCCCGCAATTGCGGGTGGAGTGTGGGTTTCTACTTGGCTTTCAATCTGCACTCCCGGTGCCCAGGTTAGGCAATCCGGTGGGTGGGTGGATGTTGAGCACTGGTTCTGGTCACTCTGGTTGGCGCTGTCCTTGAGACGACTCTCAGAGTGACGTGTTGTTGTATGTGTTATTTCGAGCGATCACATGTGATTGTTATTTCTCTTTCCAGCTGGCTAACCACGCACCAGAGTACCGCTGAGGCAGCATCCGCTCCGTCATTATCTTTACTTTTATTTAATTCATCTTTTAATACTGTTTTATTTAAAACTCCAATACATTTGATATTCTTTAAAATAACAGACCTGGTACTCTTTCTGTCTTTTATTTTTAAAGCTTTTATTGTGTCAAGGGTGTAATAATATAATTAAATTAATTTGGGATATAAGTACAAATTGAACAAAAATATAAACCGATGTGTCGAATTAATAATTGACTATTTAATTTAGCATCATATTTTTGATATCAGTTTGCGGAGTAGAAACATTTGATTTATCTTTACTGGTATCTGTCGTATTTTTATATAATATAATAGGTTCTCTATCATCCATTTTGTAGGGCCCCCTTGGCTGAATTACGTTGACACATATCTTATCAGCAACTGGTAGTTTTTTCTTGTTGGGAAAAAATACTTTGGTTATCGGCGTAGCGCGAAAAGCTCGACGGAAATTTTCATTTGTCAGGCCATAAATAAACGGATTAAGTGCAGCGTTTGCGTATATCAAATAACGAGCTACAAACCAAAGTATTTGGTTCAGCCCGAGGATCTGAAACAAGTTAAAAATGTTATATTTTGTGGAGTTCAAATATTTTGAAATAAAATACTTATTTTTTACTACTATCATTCCATCCTTAATAATGATTTTTACACATTAAGATTTATTTAAACATATAGAACTGAAACCATAATAAACGGTAGAAATTATATTGAATGTTGTTTTAAAAATGATAAAAGACTAGTCCTAAATGAGTTAAATAATATCTAGATAGTTATTAAAGACACAACATATTTAATTCTGTATAATTTTTACTTATCTCGCATTCAGATAGTATTTACAATTTACCTGATCCTGTTTATTGTCTCTCAACCACTGATTTCGTCTAAAAATTAATGCTGTAAACGGCATTCGACAAATAACAAACGTTAGAACAACAATAAAAACAACTTTTGCTACTTTAGTTTTGTAACAAACTGCCAGCGGATGTTCTCTCTTCAATACCTTCTGTTCATATCGATCCAACTGGAAAAATATTTACATTTATTTTTAATTGTGTAAGATAATAAAGAATAATAATCATTTGTTATTATTTACTTTAATGAAAATAGCGGTGTAGCAAATTAGCATAATGCCTAATGGTAGCCAGACTGCCATCACAAGAAGAATGTGCCAATAAATTGCCAGAAATCTTGTATCTTCAGTGCAGTAGATTTCTAAGAAGTTTAGCCACTGGCGTTTCTTAAAACAAATATAAATAAAATCCACGAAAGGAAATTGTTATTCCAGTACACCCATTTTCGTTTTCTTTTTTTTTTCTTGTATATTACTTACTTTAAATTCCCGAAAAATGATTAAGGGGCTCGCTATTAACAAACTAACAGTCCATGAGACTATTATCACAATTTTTGCGCCTCTTCTAGTTAATCTAGTCTCTTTTGGTAACACAATTGCAGTTAGCCGATCATAAGTTATTGTTGATAAATTCATCATGTTAATCAGCAACAATGAAACTTAAAAAATTAATCAAAATTAATCAATGTTGTACCTACTCAATCTAAAATGAGTTCTCGGGCAATGAAATCAAATATAATTTATTGATTGATGTCTACCAGTTTGAAATATAAAATTCCAGAATTTCAAAATATATATTACATATAATTCCAGACAGTCAAATCGATCTTCACATCGTAAAATTCGACAAAATTATTTCAATGAAAAATGCTTCGAATACAATTCTGTGTAAATATTTTGGAATTACTAATTACTGTAAAAACTGATTAACAATTAGCAGAAATAATTATTTAATCAATTGACTGGGAGACAATTGCTGCATAGAAACTGATTTTTCTGAATATGAAGAAACTAAATAATAATTTTTTGACTGTAAATATTTTTTTCCAAGTATTACAAATTTCAGGATTTCAAGTAAGGGTTTTTCAGTTCCAGATCGGTAGACAAAATGTCATATACTCATTTTGATGAAAAAACTTACATTCAAGCCATCCATCTGCTTTGCAGCCGAAAGCCGCAAACTGGTAATTTTGGAAAAAATCGCTTATAAGAAAAACCCATGGATATATGAGCAAACTTGCTAAATCCACTGTTGCCATGTTAGCAATGACCATGTTTGTTGGCGTACGAAGGTGTCTAAATTTCATGATTACGTAGAGTAGAGACATATTTGCGAAGATGCCCCACAACACCAATGGAACAAAAACTGATGTTTTTATAATAATTTCTGTTGTTGGTTTTATTAGCCATATTTTATTCGGAAATGGGGTATTGGGATAATCTACCTGTTATGAATTAGAAAACTTGTTTTAATTATTATTTTATAGGATAAATAGCTTTATGGTAATGTATCGGACTGAGGAACAAGTGATTTTCACATTAAAATTGCGACTGGTAAATTATGTAATGTATCACTTGCAAGACTTACAAAAAAAATCATAAATTTAAACAATGGTTTTCCAAACTTTTTCCTATATATTTCAAGAAATTAAATATGTCAACATATAATTTCTTACTTACCTCCTCGTCAGTTTCATTTGTTCTATAAATAATTAAATGATTTTGATTGTAAATATCCAGTTCCGGAGTGTACCAAGGAAAAACAGATCCATGTTGTTGGTAAACACAAAAATCATCTCTCGGATCTTTTCTCTCAAACGAAGGTCCAAAAAATGTAGAATTAAAAGTTGAATTCACATGTGTTGTGTTGGTATTACACGGACCTGAACGAAATTTTTTAAACGAGGACGTAATACACATTTTAAAACTTGTTTTACTGTTTTGAACTTTGTGACTTATTCAAACAATATGAAGAAAAATATGTTTACAATCGGGATATTCCCACTCCGATATGAATACTTTAATTACGTGTCTCTATTATGCGCCAGAGTAGTGTTTATTTTGCACTTGAAATAAAATTTTGCATTAATGCAAGCATTCCTGTGAAATGTTTTTTATCGGCAGCCGGTTCCCAGATGGTCTAATGATAAACGAAGTTTTAAGCCTTTTTATTAACATTAACCGACTAAACTATCATAATAATTAATTATTCGATAAATATATAGCTAATTAATAAGTTCATCATAATGGTATTCATCTAAAAAATAGATATTCTAATTTCATTAATCCACTCTTCAATTATTATTTATACGTACATGCAATATTCATTTAATATTTTACATGTTTTAATTAACAAATATAAAAATTTTATATAGAAGATTAAAACACACATATGCTGTATATTTACATAACGATTAATATTGTAAATTTAATATTTCTAATATTTATCTAACGGTTTTCAGTATGACGAAAATAAATGAAAGTATAGTTTTGCGTTTTCCCTTTACTTTTGTTTCGATACTACTTTTCTAATCAATAATTTTAAATTACAATTCTTATATTTTAGTTGTTATAGCATCATTAAAAATGATTCACTAGAATCGGCGATAGATGCATGTTCCAAAATATCGTGTTTGATAGTTTATAGATTCATGGTATGTACCAGTTTGAAAATATAAAATTTCAGAAGATTCGCGGATCCTAAAATATTTTAAAGAATAAAATTCGGTATAGATGATCTGATCTGGTCTCTTATTATTAAATATTATTGTTATTATGAATGAAACTTATTAATTTTGTACATAATTTAGATCGGGCGCTATAAGCTAGTCTCTTATACGTCTTAAATAAATAATGTAGCATTCGACTACGAAAACCGGCAGTACGGCAGTGTAAAAACTGCGGTTCGGTGTGTCCGGTGGGCCCAGGCCCGATTTGGGCTGTAGTGCCACAGATGATGATGACATAATTTAGAAACAAACTAAGTTTATGCTCAAATGATGAAGTTACTAAAAAAAAATAATTTCCATAAATACTAGGCATGATTTTATTATTTATTTAAATAAGAATTTGTTCATTTGTAACAGTATATTTTTATCCAATATAAATAAGGAACTTTTGAGAAGAAAAGCTAGTCTCGTCAAAAATGTATTCTAATATAAAAATAACTATTTTTTTTATTTGGGGGAATTTTGCACATGACCTAGGTATTTGATTAAATTTGCCCACATGCATAAATAATAAACCAAATATCTACAACAAATTAATTGCTTTAGCCGAAGAATTAAGATTTATTTGTATAAATATTCACTCATCAATAAATAAAATTATTGAACTGATGCTCGTATATGAAATTAAGTATAAACTATAATTAGTAGGTAACAGTATAAAAAATAGTTTCTATGTACTCGTTTGAATTAATATAATTACTTATACTGAGATATTAGATATTTTCACTATCGTCTTATTCTTAAGAATAACAACATTTACTTATTATAATACTTATAAAATGGTAAGATTTATTAAATAAATAAGTTCTGCTTCACGATGATTGGCCAGGAATTTGATATTTTTCTTCATCGTCCTCTTCGGATTTGATTTGTAATTGTATATGTTTATACACTTGGGAATAGACTGGATAATCTGTAATTTTCACACAAACATAAAGATACGAAATATGAAATGTATTAAATATATTAGGTATTCCGTGCTGTAACAGTTGTAGACAATTTAGTTCTCTATTTAAATTGAGAAGATTGGCTGGTACAAGCTCTGTTTTTGCCTTAAGAGCAGTGTATTTGGGTATTTTAGCTATCTCTAAAATGTTAAAACAGAGCTTGTGCTACCAGCCATAGTTATTAGAAGAGTGGACGTAAGTCAATTGAGATGATTTAGGCATGTGGAACGTATGTCGAATGAAAAACGGGTGACAGAAATGTGTTTTGGTGAAACTGAGGGTGAAAGTTCAAGAATAAACGAATGGATGATTGAAGGTTTGTTGTTTGAACGAAACATGAAACGAGCTTGTATGAATAGAATGATGAAGTGTAAGTGGTGTGTTTGGGCAACCCTATTTGGTGGAATATAGCGTGATGTTTTTTACAAATATTAAAAAATGAAATTTGGAATTATTAAAAAAATCTACTTCATATGTAATAAGGTAGAATATCATACCAAAAAGTAGTTTAAATTTGTTTGAATAGTAAAAGTACACGTACCATCAATATGTTCTTCTTTGATAACAATTTCCTCGACAGATTCGCCAACAGGTTCTTCTTTAACTGCAATTTCCATGCCAGGCTCTTTAATTTGTTCTGGATTGATGAAAACTTCTTCAACAGGTTCGTCACTAGGTTCTACTTTGATCATAATTTCTTCGATCGGCGCTATCCTATTGTTTATTCTATTACTCTTTCTTAACTTCTGCTCACTTTTGATGGAATTCACATCTACTGCTCCTTTTCGTTTCCGGCTTAGTATATGATCATCACCATTACCATCGTTCTTCCTGGAATGAAAGAAAAAAATGCTTATAATTGTTATTCGATCGATACGAGCAAAAGGATTTGGTTGTAGTTTAATATAGATTTAAAAACATGACAATAAAATTTTATTAAAATTATAACAATACATGAAATACATTTTATTATAATTCCTTTCATAAAAGTTTTACCCTTATTAGCGGGATACAAAAGTTCCTGATAGATGGTAATTGTCTTTGATCCTAAATCAGAAGTTGAGAGACAAACTTGTTACGATCGACAATGTTTAAGTACAGCTGAAAAATTTAATTTTGTTTGTTATAATAATGTACACTTACTTGAAACGGATCTTTTTCATTAAATTATATAATGATGAACGACTCATCTGTGGCACATCTTGTCGACTTTCTATTTCATTAAAAACTTTATTCAAAGTTGGTACTTCATTTTTAAGAATGAAATTATGCACTATTTGCATCAATGATTTCTTGATAGAATCATCAAATGTTTGTTTACGTCGTCCTCCAGAACGTTTCGACTCAGTAACATTTCCATTCTCTTTATATTCCTTTATCGTGCGGTAAACAGTTGATTTTGCAATTCCTAAAAATATCTTTTTAATATGGTGCTGTAAGAAGCAAATTTGAAATTATACCTTCTATGCTAGCAATTTTCTGTACAATAGCCGTAATTTTAAGTTTAGGAACAGCAGTCATGAATTTCTTGTACAAATTTATTATATTTTGTTTTTCACAAACAGATAGATGGTATAAATTCAAACGTTTATGTTTCTTTGAAGGAGACATTCTACTTGTACTTGGTATCGATTCCATATTTAAAAATAATGGATACTAGGTATTTATTTGAGTAATATCACAAAAAAGTCTAGTCACAAAACTTGTGAAATATCACAAATAAACTTGTGAAATATAATTTAATCTAAACTATAATAATAAAACGAAATTAGTTCTAAAAAGAACTATTTCATATATTTGCGAAAAAGACTTAAAAACTAAGAATATTTGCTATTTATTCAAAAATATTTATACAAATGATTTAAATAAATGTTTAGACTGACCCTCGTAACTGAAAATATTTATTAGCTATTCAATAATTTTTTTTTGGACTTTTAAATAAATAAATACAGGATAAAATCACATTTATACATATATTTTCTTTGTTTCTGAAGCACATGTCGCATCCACATGTAGTTAATTGGGTCGGGCGTCGAGCATCGAATGTCCGCAATTAAAACCGATGTATTACATAATATCGACCGTACTCGTAACTTTGTTATATACATAAATAATTTATTTATAGTAAAGTTTTAATGAACCTTCGTTCGTTTATAATTATGAAATTAAATAAATTTAAAACGTTTAAAGATCGCGACAGATCAATTGCTTTAAAATTATATTTGCTTAAAGAATTTTTAAACAAGTAAAATCAGTCTCAGTTACTTTCAATAACAAAACAAGAGACTTAGGAGCAAGCTTGTATGGATACCGAATGCCTGTGGTGTTTCTGTGGTTCGCTAGCACCTTCTGCGGGTTTATGGGGTCTCCTAAAGAACTTCAAACTATTATCAAGAGCCTGTATCAGTGAAGAAAAAGACAGATTTATTTTTCATACAGTATACTTGCGAATTGTGTTCGGATTCGGGTCGGTTTGCGTGATTTTAAATAAATTTAGGCTAGTCTGGCTTTCACATGGAGTGTTTCTTAGGCGATTAAATTATATATACAGTCCCAGAAAATTTTCTAAAATACATATAAGAATGAATTATTTATAAAGTAAGATTGCATATATTCCAGAAAAATTGGTAATGTTTTTTAAAATAATTTATACAGTGTTTGAATATCATTGTGATAATACGAAACTCACTGACAATGCCTTTTGACAAGTCAACATTTGTTGTATTAAAATGGCGTCGCCAACTAATCAAAAGTATATATTTTTTATCGTGTAAACTTAATATCACTCCTGCTAATTAAAAAAAATAGACAATACAGATCTTCATGCTGATTTTATAGTTAGTTTCTTATTCAAGGACGTTATAGATACCAACTTTTTTAGGACAATAGATGGTTTTGCACCCGGATTTAGTATCAATGGGCCATCCTTCCTAGTAATTCGGAAACTAGTCGCCGTGAAATGATCAGAACACAATTTCATTTTCGATGTATCATTTCTATCATGTATATCAAATCCACAATATTTTAACCATTCATTTCGTAAAAATTCATCTTTCGGAAATCTAAACATTAAATGAAATATATGTAAAATGAAATATCTCTTACGAAAACATATTACTTACGAGAAAAATCTTAACCCACTTCCTTTCACACGTTTTTTTAGACAGTAACTACAACAATAAACCATGAGTGTATTGTTCGATAATTTAAACAAACACGAAAATAGAAAATAAAACAAACTCAATGCTAAATATTGTAATCAATCATACGCAACCTCAAAACACATAAAAACATGTGTTCGTTTAACTTCAGAACGTGATCTACTACGCAAGCGCACATTGACGGTAGTAAGGACGAAGAGAGAGATAACATAACTTTTTCATAAATCTTATCATTCTTCGATAACGCGATTTTCAAAATAATATAGTTACTAGATTTGATTTTACTCTAAATTTGTCCTAAAAATATCAAGGTTAACTAACCTATTTTTGATAATTTGTCTGTTAGTGATATATTTTTTTCTCTGACCTCATTTTTTTCTTTGCGTATGATGCATATCTAGATGCTCTTTTGTCTCTAACTACTGTAGGTAGATTTAGACTTGGATTCGCTGTAGATTTCAACCATCGCTTTTTTGCAGAAATTTCTACATATCATCATTAATTATATTAATCTCATACAAATTGTCTATATTCAAAAGTTTTACTTACGCGGCAATATATAATCTTCCTTTCTAAAATGAAGAGAACATATTTTCATATGATCACTAGGATCTCGAGCCATTTTTAAAAGTTTAATCCATAAACTACGCTTATCAACTTTTTCGACAACACCAAATTTATTTGTCCAACTAATAAGTGTTCCAGGTCTCGGAAAATTATGAAACCGTAAATCTGGACTTCTACATGCTTTAGAAGTGCAACTGTAAACACAACAGTATCGATTTGCATTGGTTGGGACGGGACTAAATCTTGCACCATCCATTATATTATAAAGAAAATAAAATGTAGTTAACTTGTACACAATCAGCATGCAAATATAAAATAAGTATTTATCTATTAAACTGTCAGTACAGTACACAAATTTGGCAATAGAGGAACTACCATCGACTAATAACAAATTTAGCCGCAAGATGTCACATTGAAATTGTATTACAATTTTCCAGTGACACTAGAACAATGGTTTCGAATTTATTAAGACTAGTTGTTTAAATTATAATATGCAATTATTTAGCTTTGTTTTCCTTTTGCTGCTATTTCATATCAATAACTTTTAATTACTGCACATGTAACACACCTTAAATCTGTTTACTATGGTTATGTTGGCCATTTTAACTATTTCTATTCCATATCATTAATTTTTTTAAAAATAATTAGTAATATTTTAACAATAATAAAAGTTGTATAAATAAAGTAATATTTACGATTCAATGTTAATATTTCTCTTTTCCTTTTTTCTCTCCCGATATTCTCGCATTCGTTCAGCTGCAGTTTTCCTCTGCTTTTTTAGTAATCCACTAACACCTCTTTTTTTCTCCCTCCACCTTCTTGTCCGTTCTGCAGATGTTCTTTTATCACTTATTTTTATTTTTGATAATCCAGCGTTTTGATTCTCTTCTGTTAATGCTTCGTCTATTAAATCTGGTTTCTGTTGTTGCTCTTTGTGGAGTCTTTTTCTTGCTCTGAATTCTTGACCACGTTCTGCAGAAGTTTTCGGCGTCTTGTTCAACCTATTTTCCGATTAATTATTTAATTCATCACTGAATAGTATATAAATAATATGAATTAATTTACCTCATTCCAATTATTTGTCTCGTGTTTTGTATATTTGCTGAAGTGCGACTTTCATCATCAACTTCCATTTGTTTATTTTGATTCTCAATAAAAATGTCACCAATTATTTCCGATTGCGAGCTTCTAAAATTGGTATAATTTTTTTTTAATAAATATTTTTATTTATTACATTGTATTATATTGTAGTTTTAATTTTAAGAATTATAATTTTGTTTTAGTTATCTTTAATCATTATTAAACTTTAAACAAAATAAATTATAGTAAGACATAGAGGAAATATGAAAGATTTAATAAGTGAGAAAGTGAAACGCGTCATAGTATAGAATAACAGAAGCATAATATACCCTGTAACAAAACCAATTGGTTGTGAAAACGTAATGTAAAAATTTTAAAAATACACATTAAGGCTGTTCAACCCTTGTCTCATGGAACTGGCATTTTTGTTTAACTTTAGAACCAGATTTCTCATCACTGAAGTGTTTGTTATGATTACAAAAAAATACACCTATTGTTCAATACTTTATAAACAAAATGTCAGCCTTAAAATTTTGAAATATATAATCTTTTTTTCTTCCTCAAATTTTTCAATTGGATTTGCTGCATTTAGTCCATATTCCTAGTCAGCATTAGCACCGTTATTAGTTTTTCTTTTCTTATTGGCGGTTTTTGCTGTCCTATTGAATTTATATTTTTGAATTTTTCTTGCATATTTTCTTGTGTATACGCCCGCGTTACTGCTACCCATATATGTCTGTACACTTTCAAGAAAATTGTCTGAATTTTGAGAAAGTATAGCTGCATCACATCGCACATTATATCCATTTCTCAACGATAAATTTAGCAATACAAGCAGCAGTTATAATAAAATAATAAATGCTCGATAAAATAAATAAACACATGACAGAAAAAAATCTACCCCTGTGGCTCTTCCACCACTAATATCTTTGGAGGCCGTGATTTGACGGCTGGTAACTGCTTAGGCAGAGTGCCACACCCAGTGATGGGTAAAAGGCGTGATGATATATTTATATTTATTTTATTTATGACAGAAGAATAAATGTTTGACAAAATTAGTATAAGTACGCTCAGTTACTAAAAATTATAATTTCTAGTTAATACTATTAATATTATATCATTATTTATTAAAAATATTAGTAATTTATCAATTTACAAAAACTTACCATTTTTTTTAATTCCTTTATTTTTCGCAGTCTTCGCATTCGGCTTTTAACTGACTTTATTTTAACCATATTTACTTTTCACAATATAGTATAACTAAATAAAACAAAAGAATATATTTGAAAAAACAAACAATATCGAGAACAATCCTAAATCTAGATGTAACAAATATCTCTGTAATTGCACTACTTACTGTAACGAGACAAGTAATAGAATAACAACAAAAATATTTTATAGGGGTAAAGATGTACGTATAACGGTTGATCTTCGCAATTCTTAAAATTGATTGGGTAAAGACCCTTTTGTGAAGAACTCAAATACAACGTGCTATGCTGGGCGAATATTTCAAATTGAAGAAACGAAATTTTATTTTAGGGTCGAACAGCCTTAATAGTAGATTTTGTAACAAGTTTTATAAACGTCTCTTTAGTTACGGCTGTATAAGAAAAAAGAGTATCTAAAAAGTTTATTAAACAAGTTACATACGATAAAAGAAAATAAAAAAGGACATGTATCTGTATTTTCACGACGTATAGTGTTGGTCAAACTGATGTACTGATTTCCGTTTCCGCCATTAGCATATAGTGAAGTTGACAAGCGGTGACTGTAGCAGACGTACACTCACCTTAATCATTCATTATCAGAAAATTAGGTCGTATTCATGTGAAAATATTGTTTCTTTGAATATGATGCGTAAATTTCCTCTTTCTGGACCATACATTCATATTTAGAGTGTGTCGCTCTCTTTATGATATTATTCACGGAAAAACTCACAAAATACAATAATAAAATCACACGTAGATATAGCACTGTCACCCTTCGTTCGCTTTACTCACTAAGAGTTATACTATATTTCAACGGACAAAGAGAAAAGTAGTGTGCGCGGGCACACCGAAAACAAAGCCCGTCACCGTTCATGTAACCGCCTCGCTGGCTTACTACTAAACAGCTGAAGCACGCTCAGTCTCTCTGTGTATATCTCCGTCTCTTTCGCTTTTCACTTCCGTTCGCCACACTGCATCATAAATTTCGTAACGCATTCGCCAACTTCCGAGCACGCGTAAAGAAGTTTTACTTCAAAAAATGCGCAAACGCAGAATCATCGAAAATTGAAAAACAACTCTCTTTGTAACAGTGTCCATTTACGTACACTGTTAATTTTAAAATATGATGGACTGCCATCTACAAAAGTTTGGCATGAAAACTTCCATTGTAAATTTTTGCGATGCACGACTTGGTCTATTGATAATAAAATAGAATAAAATATTGTACCATATTCTTGCTACGAAACTGTATTCAGAAAGTAGGTACCAGTAGCGCTAACATAGAGCAGTAATAGATCTTATTGGCATTATCCATAGTACTTGTATGTGACTTGAAGAAGTTCGTATTATGATCAAAACTACCATTCGCGGATTAGAGTTAAAAAGATATTAAATGCGCGCGTTTCCAATGGCAACGCGCGAAAAATGCGCGATATTTCAATAGTTACCAGGGATACAAACAAAACAAACTTAAATCGCCAATATCATTAGCAATTTTGATGCATCAGCATTAATATTTAAAATATCAGCAGATTTATTTTGTTTTCCCTGAAAAGAAAAATTATTAAGCTATGTTTCTTTGAATGTGTGTATTATTTTTTACAATAAATGCGGTTTTCTGTAAAAAATTAATACATTTTTCCAATGGAAAAGAAACTTTACAATATTTCCCTTCAATTTTTTCATTTTCATATAGATATTTGATTGATAAACATTGATCAAAAGATCCTAAATCTACTATATTTCCTGAAATTAATCCTGAAGGCATTTTGGAAGAGGCATCTATCACTGAAAATAACTATATAATGAATTATGTTTCATTTTTATATATTTATTTCGTACTTTTTATTGCCCAAACTTCATTAATATGCCTAAATGTAAAATTTAAATCTTGAGTACATTGTGATTTATTTAGAAGTTCTTCATGTATTATTTTATTTTCAATATTGGTTTCGATAAAAAGTGGATCTCTAATCACTTCTATATTATGTGCTTCATATAAATTGAAGTAACACGAAAAAATTAAAAATAGTTTAGTTTTAAAAATCATATTGTTTTGTATTTGAAAAAATACTTTCGTTTTAAAATTAATATGACTTGCGAATATTTTTTTCGGTACTCTTGTTTTAATTTATTTTATTAAACCACATATTTAGTTACTAATTTTAACTGTAAAACTAGAGTAGTCTACAAGTTAGTTTTAATGTATTTGTTCACAAACTTAATCGCAGTTTAAGTAATCTATTTCCATACGTAACATTGTGCAAGTTTATGATGTCAAAAAGTAAGAGTCATATTGACAGCTGTCATAACGAATTTATTTTCAGTACATGTACGTTTAATCATTTAAGATGCAATCGTAGAAAAAATTATGTGTGTATCACGAGCATAAAATGCCTTTGTTCCTCTTACACTATTGCGTGTTCGAGTAACAAAGAATCACTTTACGCTCGTAACACACAAATAACTATATTGTCGACGACAAAATAATAGCGAGTGTTAACAGTACCACGTGACAGATAACATCTTGATACTTCGGATCATATAATACTAAAGTATGGCAAATCACAAATGGGGGATAAGGGCCATGTCCCCGGAATGGAGCAGCATTGCAAGCTGCGTACTTGTTACTTATATTGAAGCATATACATCAAATAATTATTATTTAAAAAATACATCTTAGTGATATGACGTATAAAATGTTAATATAAAAGAAAATGTGACTAGTTTTCAAATTATATAAAACAGGTATTAAGAAAATAAAAACGTGTAATTTCATACAATTTTTAAAATAAATATTTACATGTTAGTTTCAAATTAATCCTTTAATGTCAGAAAAATTGTTAAGTATAAATATCAATTAAAATGATAATCCTTGAAAATAATTACACATTTATAAACAGCGGAACTACGATTTAAAAAAATCTTTTTATACACCCAGTTCTAATTCTTTCTTTTTTTAACGGTATGAAATATAAGTATGTTAAAATATTGTTTCAAAATTTTTTTAAATAATTTGAAATAAATAAATAAATATATCATCACGCCATTTACCCATTACTGGGTGTGGCACTCTGCCTAAGCAGATCTCGGTAAGTGATATATTTTTTCGCGTGAAGTGCGGTTACCAGCCGTCAAATCACGGCCCTCAAAGATATTAGTGGAGAGGAAACCACAGGGGTAGATTTAAATTGGCGAAAATTGTTGGTCGGCTGTGGGGATCGAACCAGGGTTCTCAAGATTTGAATGCCATGATTTTTCAGCGGCTTGTCTCTTAGGAAATGAATTAAATTAAATTCATTTAAAATAGTCCGTGGCATTACGTTTATGCAGGGTTCGAAGATATATATCGATCGATATATATCATGATATTTATTTTGATATGTATCATCATATTTATTTTGATATATATCATCATATTTTTGCAATGATATATATCCATTATATAAAAATATCAAATAGTTTTTGAGATATAGCCTCCGGAAAAGTGAAATTTTTCGAATTTTTCAGTTTTTCTACTTTTCCGAGGCTATATCTCAAAAACTAAATGTGATATGAAAACGCGCTCAACGGCATTAATTTTCTCGTGCTTCAGTTAACTTATAAACATAGTTTCAGCGATTTTTATTTTTTTTCAATTTTCCGCCAAAAAAATCGCAAAAAGCGGTTTTTTAACATTTTCTCGAAAACCAGAAGTCATATGCATTTGTAGATTGCACCACTGGATTCAGTGGGTCAAAATACATTTGTATGTAAATTTTCGTTTTAATAATCCTACGATTAAGGATTTTTGGGAAAATTGAATTAAAATCTGAAAAAACCAAAGGGGTACCCCTTAGGAAATAATTAAAAATATTAAATTGCATAAAATTGTATGAAAATTTGCTTATAAGTCAATTCGGACACGGGGAATTCAACGCCGTTGAGCGCATTTCCATATCTTGTTTAGTTTTTGAGATATAGCCTCCGGAAAAGTGAAATTTTTCGAATTTTTCAGTTTTTCTACTTTTCCGAGGCTATATCTCAAAAACTAAATGTGATATGAAAACGCCCTCAACGGCATTAATTTTCTCGTGCTTCAGTTAACTTATAAACATAGTTTCAGCGATTTTTATTTTTTTTCAATTTTCCGCCAAAAAAATCGCAAAAAGCGGTTTTTTAACATTTTCTCGAAAACCAGAAGTCATATGCATTTGAAGATTGCACCACTGAATTCAGTGGGTCAAAATACATATGTATGTAAATTTTCGTTTTAATAATCCTACGATTAAGGATTTTTGGGAAAATTGAATTAAAATCTGAAAAAACCAAAGGGGTACCCCTTAGGAAATAATTAAAAATATTAAATTGCATAAAATTGTATGAAAATTTGCTTATAAGTCAATTCGGACACGGGGAATTCAACGCCGTTGAGCGCATTTCCATATCTTGTTTAGTTTTTGAGATATAGCCTCCGGAAAAGTGAAATTTTTAGAATTTTTCAGTTTTTCTACTTTTCCGAGGCTATATCTCAAAAACTAAATGTGATATGAAAACGCGCTCAACGGCATTAATTTTCTCGTGCTTCAGTTAACTTATAAACAGGGTTCGAAGATATATATATCCATTATATAAAAATATCATATAGTCTATAATAAATACAGTATACCTCTCATTATTACTTTCATTAATTCTGTTAAAATTATATTCTAAAGATAATTCTTACTTTACTAGCTTTTGACTAACTTCACATCAACGATATAAATCCAAATTGTGTGTCATTTGTGATGTCATTAACGGCAAAGTCTGAACCATTTCCAAAATTTTTATTTGGTACTCTTTTTAGAAATACAAATCCTTTAATATGGTGGAAAAGTGTAACTATCAATGAGTCAGAGTGGCCAAATAAAAGTACATTTATTGAACTATGTGAACAGTTACACACTGCTGTAACAGCCACAGCAGGGCTGGAACGATATTTCTCCACTTTTGGCATTGTCTAATCTCAATTACGTAATCGTCTCGGTATGTTTAAATATTTAAACCAAAATAAACTACAAAAAAAAACTAATTTAGATTGGATTTGGCCAAGTGAGTCTATCTGCAACGCTATGTTCAGGAAGTTCATCAGAAGATGATGATTTGCCCCTATTTAGGATATAGGATTATTTAAATATTCTTACTATTCTTAGTACTATATAATATTTGTGTATCCATTCAATGTATATTTACTTTTTTTCATTACCTATGTTAATTTTTTATTTAGGAGTAATAATTTATTTTGTATTTCCTATTGTGATAATAAATGTGTACAAAAACTAAAATTAAAAAATAAATATCCAAAAAGTGATATTTATCTGATATATATCCTATATATCAGATATTTTGATATTTATTATAAATATCATGATATTTACGAACCCTGCGTTTATGACATGAATTGATAAAAAATCTAAAATATTTTTCAAAATATTGTTAGTTACACTTACATTTGTTTTGAAACTGCCAAACGTCTTATTTCATCTTCCGCTTCTGATGCTGTCCAACTTACTACTGTACTTACAGAAGAAGACTCATTTCTTGAAGGTGATGATACATCTTTTAGCTTCAATCTGAAAATAAATTGTTTACTTTTACTAATTCTTCATGAAAATGTAGATTTAATCAAATATCAATAAACAAACCTTTTAGCTAAGTGATATCCTGAAATTAACGGACTTTCTGAACTAGATTTCAAATTAATTTGTTTTTTTGGCGATGTCATAATGTTTGCCGAAGCTGACACGAGTTGAGAATTAGATGGTATTGCTAAAGATTCATTTGTAGCCAGTCTAAAGACAAAAAGAAAAATATTTGTGGGAGAAATGTTCACTGCATTTTTCTCTTACTTAAATCCAATTTCTTTTAACAAGACTCTTAAAGTTGACCGTTTAAAATGAAGCATCTCTTCATCTTCATGTACGGCGGCTAAAATTTTATTTAGAGTAGGAGGCTCATTTCTTTCAAAAAAAGAATGAACCAAACGTCGAAGTTTACTCTTGGTTTCGTCATTGATGTTGTCCACAATTGTTCTCTTTCGGTAGTATGCTTTTGGTGGATGTAATGTATGTCCATTCTTGTACTCACGTAGAACATTGTGAACACTTGCAACAGATATTCCTGTAATTAGACATTATATAAGCAACAACTCTTTATTTATGTAATGAGTTTGAATTTATACAAGAAAATAGAATAAAAATCATTGCATTACCTACTGCTTTTGCAGTAAATGCAACATTTTCTGTTTTGTTGTTCTTGGGGTTCTGTTCAGAGCAAACTTTGAAAATGTTCAAGATTCGCTCTTTGTCGTCAATCGAAAAATGACTGGCTCGCCGTCGTTTGGATGGAGAAAAAGGCGGCTGTTGATCCATAATCACTTAACTATTCTAATGTAAAACTAACAGACTCTTTATTAGAACAAAATCTAACGTACAGTTACAAATAATTTATATAACATACCTTTTGTGTATTGAAACAATATTATTTTGGTAAAACCGCAGTGTACAGACAATCCTGACCATGCCTGACCTAGTATAGAACGTATTTTTATGGTAAAAACGGCAAATTTGAATATCAAGATAATTTAAAAACGTTTTATTAGCAAAGTCGGATGTTTTTTTGTAATAATAAACACCACTAACCATGCCTGACCTAGTATAGAACGTATTTTTATGGTAAAAAGTAACAAATCACTTGCTTCTTATGTCGAATTTGTACCGTTCGAACTGCAGTTTTCCCCGGAAGTCCCTAGCGTCCTGCAGCCAACTTCAGGATTGTCCGTACAGTACGGTTTAGCCATTGTTTTATACAGTGAATGGATATTACCGATGGAAATAATAAATAATCGTATAAAAACAACAAAATAGAAACACAAACGACAACCCAAATGTTATGGCAGACTTAGTATAGTTTCCGTTATTATCGATCTCTGTACTCGAGTTCGGCGTACTGTGTAAAACTGACTTACCAATAGCAACACTGTATTCAAATTTAGCGCTCATTTGTGGGAGGAATTTCTACTCTATCTGTTCAGTAAACAGAGTATAGCACCTCACAGAAACTTGTTGTGAGAAAAGAGATGGAAAATGGGTAAGAGAGAGATAGCAAGAAATCGTAATCGTTAGATTCATATGTCTTGTAATTCGTATCACAGACTAATAACAAAAATTATACAATGTTCAGAAGGTTCATTTAATATTTTGGATTTTTCAAATTAAAATATCTGATGTGGACACCACATGACTTCCTTGTACACGTATTAAACTATAGATATTTTTTTAATTGCACATATTTGACATTAAATCTTTTATTTTTTATTTTTTGTTCTAATCCATAGCAAACTTAATTACAAAAAAAAACACAAAATATATACTATTTAAATTTAGATATCTCGCTTATGCAAAAGGCTAATTTAAAAATTCTTAATGTGCTAGACGCAGAATTTAATTCTCTAAAACTTTTATTTGAAGCATTTATTTCTAAAATTAAAATAATACCATTTTTTTCAAGGAAAACTGTTAGCAGCTTCATGTAATGTGTCACTTCCGGTTAGTGTATTTTAACCAAAATCTATTATATTATTTCCATTGATATAGTAGTCTTATATACCAAATTTGGAAAGTTTTAAATTATATTTGAATATAGTTTTTCATGAAAATCTATTATAGGCTTCAAGTAAAGTACCACTTCCGGAAGTTATATAATGACCAAAAAGGGAGGTGCACAACTAGATGTTATAACAGTCCTAAATATAAAATTTCAATTTTCTACGGCTTACCGTTTTTGAGTTATGCGAGATACATACGTACGTACGTACGTACGTACAGACGTCACGACGAAATTAGTCAAAATGGACTTAGGGAGGGCCAAAATGCGTATTTCCACTGAAATCTGAGAACCGAAAATTTTCGCGATAACAATACTTCCTTTACTTCGTACAAGGAAGTAAAAATTAAAGAAACTCATTCCAAAAATATAAGATAAAAAATAAAATAGAAACCTTCAAATATCATTTGCCAACACGTTCATGTAATTAATACTACCTATAAATATTAAATAAACATAGAAAAGGTATATCTTAGTTTTGTAACAATTGTTTATATATTAACTTACTCATCGCAGGAATCATTTTCTGATGAACTATCATCCGAACTATCTTCTGTCAATTTTAAAACAAAGGGTTCAATAGCGTCATCACTAACACATTGGCTGGTAGCACAAGCTCTGTTTTTGGGTGTTCTAAGAGCACGGTTTTAACATGTTAGAGATAGCTAAAACACCCAAATACACTGCTCTTAAAACAGGCAAAAACAGAGCTTGTGCTACCAGCCATTGATTTTTATAATCTTCTTTTATTAAGGCCTCTGCATGCTGTACGTATTTGGTCCAGTCCAATGTAGTTACTGCATCAATGGATTCAAGAACCAATCCATCAACATCTGCTTGTCTTTTAATGATCTTTCTACGGTCTGTTATAACATCTTTGATATTTGCCCAAATATTTTCAATCAGATTGTAATGAGAATGATAATGAGGTAAACGAATTATCTCATGGTTTTTTGCATTTGCAAGTAAATCTAATTCATATACTTTCGGTGCGTATTTTATTTCTGTTTTATTTAAAAGTTCGTCTCTAGTTTCCTCATCAGTAAATGTTAAGTCGTGTTTTTTTAGCCAGTTTTTAATATCCGTTTTCTTCCAATTAGTCTTAGGAATATTATCTGCGAGAATAGAACGATAATTTGTGTTATCCATCACGATTACAGAACGTTCCTTCAGTTGAGAGAGCAAGAGCACAAACCACCTTTTAAAGATGTCAGCGTTCATTTCTGAATGAATATCAACATTCTGAGATTTTTTAGATATTAATATAAGTCTGCATGGTTTCAGAAAGCCTGTTTTTGCGAACCCAACATGTAGAGCTAAACTGTTGTTTTCATTCATTATTGCTTCACTTAAATAAAATATAGTTCTACCAAGATTGTCATTTTTTACTGTGTGCACTTTACGGAGAAAAGTAGCTCGCGCAGCAGCTATATCTCGTCGTTCCATAAGTATTTTCTTGCCATCTTTGCATTATCTATATTTAAAGCTCAATTTATTTAAAATACGTAAAACAGATCCGTTAGAACCTTGAAAGTTTATTTTTTCTTCCAAATCCAGTTGAACCTTCTCTGCCGTTGAATATTCTCCACGTGAGTAACAGCTGATGCCAGATCTGCGCACTATTTCTTTATTTAAATCGTCTAATCCGGTTACTTTTTCTTCTCTTTTGTAACTTTTTCGGGGAATACTAAATATAGGCTTATTATTTGCTTCATTACAGTTCATTTGTCTTTTATTTCTTTGGATAGAAGTTATGCTCACACCACAGGCCTTCGCTGTCAACATTTGAACTTGATTAAAATTTAAATTACTCACTCTTATATTATCAGCAGATAAATTTTCGAATTTACAATAATACATTTATTGTTTTTGATTGCCTTTTTCTAATACGAGTTCGTGTTTTGTTTGGAACTGACGTTGAGGGTTTGAAGAGAATAGCTCGAAGAACACTATTGTCGGTATCACCCATAATTGAAAGGTGTAATCACACAATTTTATACAAACTTGTTACAAATAAACCTAATAGGTTTATTTTAAAAACAGCTGATATTTGAAAATAAATTTTTTAACCTTCAAGTTTCCATTTTTGTGTTTTAACCAATACCATTATTTGTTTACTACAGACACGTGCTCACTACTGAAAGGTGGAGCAAGGAGAAAGTAATACGTATCTTGACTAATTATAAATATTCTAATATTTAATATCCAAAAATAATGCAATTAAGTTTTGAAAATGATACTCTAAACACGTACTGTACATACACTACGTGATTGCAGACATAATCTCCAAATCCGTTTATGTAGGTTATGTTCTGTTAAAACTTTTGTTGTAGAAGAAACAAAATAACTTACGTTACAGAACGAGGATTATCATCGATTGAATCTCGAACAACTTTGAAACGTTCCCACCATTCGCGCGTATGAGTTCGACTTAAAGCCTCATCCCCAAATGCCTTTTTTACCATTTCAAATGTCTCTTCAAAGGAATTTCCCATTTTCGCACAAAACTTCACACAAACTTGTTGTTCGTGAAAATTACTCATTTTAAAGCCACAAAAATCGGTAGATACACAATCACGTAATACGGTAACTAAGCAAAATATTGCTGGGTCAGATTCCGTTATTCACGAATTGACGTTTAATAACAAACTAAACTCCCTAGATTGCTGTCATAGTTAGGGTGTTCCAGTGTTGGCACTACGCATCTCGCTAATAGCGCTTGTTTCCATGTTAATTCAAAAATTCGGAAATTTATCGGACAAACCACATATTACTAATATTAATAATTTTAAATCATAAATCTAAAAAAAAGAAAAATCTGTAGGAAACTACATGTCATTTTGGACGTTATAGTTTATTTTAAATCAAATTTATTTGAAAATATTATCCACTAATAAAACTAAAACCTGGGAGATTGTCGAATTGCACCTCGAACCCTCTCGATGTTTTTTGGGGTAGTGACGGAATTCTGCGGCCCCCTTCTTATCGTGGACACATTTCCGGTATCCTGAAATGCACTAACCCACACGAGAATCCGATTTCGATCGGGAATTCGACCGCGGGGAGAGCGATATTGAACCTCCACACGAACGATCGACCGGGCGTTCGAAAAATAGGTCTACACACATTATAGCGACCTCTCTTTTCTATGAAATCGACTGAAACCGCGCGAAACATAAACTTTCCATCCCCCTCTTTAGAATCGCACGACTCACAAAATTCTAGAACCGGTAGGAAGGGAGCCATAAACCTTTTAAAATCCATACGTGTCGCGCGCCACCCTGTATAACTCCTATTGTACATTTTTGCGTTGAAATCTTATTTTTTAGACGAATATACAGGACGATTAGTCTAGTAAGATTGCACGTCTATCCGAAATAAAATTTTGTGTAATAAAAATATGAAGAATAGATTTACTTACAAAATATCTGTTGTTCTATTCAAAAAAGGCACTGCCTTTCTCCTCAATATTTTTCGAGTATTAATGACACCTATAAGTGATAAATGTATTGTAAATAAGTATTTAAATATTTAGATTAATATATACCACTATCATAGCCTTCTTTAATGAAATCATTTTCATTAAAATGATTGCCGCAAATTTTGCTACTTTTCTTCAGAATTAGATTATATTTGCCAAGTGCTTCGATCCAAATTTTATTTCTATGATCAGTCGGAAATTTAAACCTGTACTTATTTGCTCCGTTACAATTAACTACGCAACACCGAATCATTTCTACAATATTCAAACATAAATATATCTTAAGAAAATGACCATAACCTATTTGTCTCCTGAAACCAACTAAACCTTGACAATGAAAAATGAAACCCTACGAGGTGTATTGCTTATATATTCTGAATTTATATAAATTACAATTTATTTCAATTAAAACATAAGAAGAAATAAACAAGTATATTTCTACTGCATTCTATTATTAAATAATGCTGCAAATATATTTAAAACGTCAGTAATATTGTGTAGCCGAAGTAGTTCATTTTTGTAGAATTAAAATAAATTATTTTCCATCATCTACATGAGGCTTGTAAAAACCATAAACTACCCACAACTTATAGGAAATATACAATTAAAAAACAATATACAAGAACTATAAATGAAATATCAAAATTTGAAAGTATATAACTATGTATTAAATAAATAAATTTACGTTGACTATAGCAACTAAGAAATTCTTTTGCAATTTGTGATGCCTATGGCACACTGGTCGAAGAGCATCGATGAATTCTATGATGGATTCACCCATCATTGACGAAAAATAAACGCTTCTAAAGTTGACAAAGAAAAACTAAAATAAATACTTACACTGCTTCCTTGATTATCTGTCTTTCAATTTTATTTCTATGTCTTTCTTGTCGGTTCATTTCACTTTGTTTTAACGGCTTTTTATTTGGCAAATTTTCACTTGGAATTGTATTTGCTTTTAACTTTTTTTTTGGTTTCTCGTTATTTAAAAGTTCATCAAACAAATTCTTTTCAAAATCGTCCTTTTTAAAATGAAGAGAACACACTCGGGCAGTTTCCAAATTAAATTTATCTAAACGTACACATTTAACAACCCAAGTATCACGTAATTTTTTTTCTTTTGGAAATCTAAAGAATCCTATTTTTGATTCCCTGTCTTTTAACTTTTTATTGTTGCTATTGCAACCGAACACAGCACATATTACCATTTTAATCATTCGTGGAACATAAATAACAGATTAATAAATGGTGAACTGGTGTGTGGTGTCACCAGTGACGTTTAATTGTAGAAGAGAGATAGCAGCTATGCGCATGATCATATCTTGTTAGTATCATGGGATGAAATTGCATTGCGCTTATGGAGAATTGGTGCTCTTTAAGTGAAAATCGATGCATTGAGTAATATTTTCACGGTGTTTTGTATAAAAAAAAATTATTTGCATTGTAGTTTATAAAATTTTCATCTACAACCAATTTAAAAAATGTTCACAGTACAATTCTCAAGAAATCGAAATTTAAAAGAATTACAGATTAGTTTCACCTTTCGATGATATGGCAAAACCGCATAAACCACCAACAAACGACTTGATGGGACTTCGTTTTCTTTGTTTATATTCATTTATCCGCTTAATATTGCTTTTAGCAGCCTTTCTTTGTTAAATTGTTGATTTTTTACTAAACTTGCCTGCCAAACGCAATTTTTGTGACATTTTAACACAATGTCACAACCTAACTATCACATTACGACGCTTATAACGTTTCCATATTTGTTACTTGATGCAAAGGTTATATTTACGACCAAAAACTCGATCTTTTTCATAAATTAATAACATTCCAATTTTGTGATATTTAATTTTCTTTATGTTCTTATTTCGACCATAAATTGTTAATAATTTGCTTTTTAATACAGATTCATCTCATATTTTTTGTTATTCGAAGTTCGCAATGATTACATTACTAGTCAAATCAACTACGTATAATACAACAATTTGAACATATTAAATACAACAGTATTCGTTTTTCAGTTAATATCGATATAATATGAACAAATTGTTTACACAATATTCAATAGTTCTTGATTAACATTTTCAAATGTTATAATCTTAATGCTATTGGTTGTTGCTTCATTGACTTCATCTTAAATCAATCGAACTATTATCAATTAATATATATTATTTTCATAGGCTTTTTTTTCGAAATATAACTCTGACTTATATTGTCCAAGTAATAACTAAAATATTTTATTTTTATGTCATTACCATTTTTATTTGTAACGAAAATAAAAACCAAAACCTGTTTTTACACTTTTCAAAAAATATATATACTAAAATGAAATTGACTTATTTACCGTAAGCCTCTAAATATAAAGATGTAATCGTAATAATTACCTGGATCTCACAACTGAAGTTTTATCCGTTTTTGAACCTTGATGTTTTATTTTCTTTAAATGATCAGGATCATTAATACACTGCCCACCACAACAAATACAACACCAAAAAGACATTTTAATAGGAAGTTCTCCTTGTAGTTATATATAGATACTAATCTTATTTTCAAATAATTAGATTCTCAAACAAATCAAATGTCGAATTTTCGTGTTTTTACTTGATAAATCGCTAAGATTGAATTGACTATATCAGCTCATATTTGTATAAAATGTTGTGAGTTGATGCACAATTTTAATAGCATGGAGGCAATGGCAAACAAAGCACCTAAGAAAAGTATCAAGACGCGAAGATCGCAATTTATTGCGGATGGCTTTGCAAAATCGCCAAACAACATCAAGTGCTCTAACTTTACAAAAGAAACAGGTAACACAAGTTCCAATTACCTTACCTTACTGTTTTGAGCCGATTAATTAATTTTGACAGTACCAGGAATAGCCATCAAATAATGTAGGTTTTGTAAAAATTATTTGATTATTTAGGATTTGATGAGAGTTCTTTAAATTATCTGTGTTAAATAATGTTCTATAAAAATATTATAATGGAAAAAAAATTTATTTAAATAATTACTTATTTACAGAAAATGAATTACCTACATACAATTATTAATTAATTAACATGTGCAAATAAAAATTAAACATAAAATCACTATCACATGATAAATACAAAATCAGAACATACCCCCTCTCAAATAACTGGATAATTATCAGTAATCGATCGATATGCTAATAACAATTTTATAAATTTATTGATTATTTTATAGATGATTATAATTTTTATATTCTGTGGACAGAATAATTTATTCTGGTATTTTTTTGTTAGTTTCATGCATCATGCTTCATTATATAACGTAGCTTTAATAAAAAAAAATGAATGTAACAGCTCACTGGTAGCTTCGTAAAAGTAATATTTTTATACCAGCAGCTTCGTACAAGAACAAAATACATAAAAGTAAAATATAAATAACAAAATAAGTTATTTTAGTCATAAATGCCGAAATGGTAGTAATCATGAAAATAAAAGGTTGCAATTATCTTATCGATCGGTGATAAATAATGATCGAGTTACAGAATGGGGAAAATAATTTTATATAATTCATTGTCCACTGACTTCGTCATCCATTTCGGAAACATTTTCGGACATTTCCAATGTTACCATAGAGATATCATCATTATCCGGTAAAATGGATGTGGAAGCTTCCATTCCCTCTTCGATGATGTCCAGCGCAATGTTACCATTTTGAGGAGCATCCACATGTACTTCTTTAATATGGTCTCTTAATGCAAAAGCTCTTGCATAAGATGCACCACACAAGTAACAATTATACTTGAGATTATTTTCTCGTTTGTGGGTTTCCATATGAGCTCTTACCGCGTATAAACTCGCGAAAGGACGATTACATTCAGTACAACTAAATGGTTTTGTGTGACTATTTTTGTGTCCGGCTAATTGAACACCAGTCTTGAAAGCTTTTGGACAATACGGACATTTATATCCTCTAACATCAGAATGTGTCAATAAATGATGGTTGTACACGCTATGAGCTTTAAACCGCTTGCCACAGTGCTGACAAACGTAAGGTCTGTATCCAGAATGGGTCCGCATATGAAGAGTTAAACAATAACTAACGCGGAATGTTTTACCACAAATTTCACATTCGTGAGGTTTTTCACCTGTGTGAATTCTTTCATGTTTGACTTTTTCGTGAGGACGAGCAAATCTCCGAGAGCAGTAACTGCACTGGTAAGGTCTGCTGCTGCAGTGTTGCTTCAAGTGTTGCTGAAGACTCTCTTCAGTCATGAATCCTTTCTTGCAGTGACTGCAAAGATGGCCTTTTTCACTGCCATGAACCCTCATATGCATTTCTAAGTTACTGTGAGTGTAAAACTTTCGGTTACAGATGTAACAATCGTAATGGTTGACACCGCTGTGGTAAGCCATGTGAATCTCTTCGTAACTTTTGTCGTAATTCTTACCACAGACTTTACATTCGAACATTTCTCGGACTTTATTTTCATTTGTTTCATTTCCTGTAAGACCATATTCAACTGGAGCGTCGATTTCTTTTGCTTTGATTGGATCATGCATTCGTCGATGTAGTCGAAGTGATTTGTTGCTTGGGAAGACAGTGTCGCAAACATTACAGATAAAAGGTCCAGTGGGTGGAGCATCTACTACTTCTGTTTTAATTTTCTTGTGCGATTTCATGTGAGAGCATAGCGATTGAGAATTTGTGAAACTGCTTTCGCACATTGAGCATTTATATTCGCTTCCGATTTCTGGATCACAAACATGGCCGTCAAATTGTTCCCTTTTTGGAAATTGAACGTTGCAGCTGGTACACTGGAATATTTGCATAATTTGAGTTCCTTCGGCGACATCATCTCCGGACTCATATTTGGTTAAAGTTCCGTCATTTTCGTAAATGTATTTTAAAACGATTGGCATTCGTTTCATTGTGCTGTTATCGTCCCAGAACTTCTCTATCTGTACAACTTTGCGAGTATAAAGTCGACCATCTTTATCGATGCAGTCTTCTTGTTTAATGGTGTTAAGGATTTGGGGCATCCGGCCTCGACCGCTAACTTCAAGAATGTCTTGACTTCCATTGCTTCCCATGTCTTCCTCATCTTCAAAGTTGCTGAGTACGACACCTTCTTCGGAAATTATGGCAGCTCCTTCGGATATATTTTTTAAAATATCGCTTCCGTCTTTGGATGAATCTTGATTTTCATCTGTCATCTAAAAATTACAATATATTTAAGATTAAATGTATTAATGAGTCGAAATTATGTTCTATATAATGAAACTAGAGCTTTAATAAAAATCTTTACTAGTTGTATAGATAATTTTTAAAAATATTTGTAAATTAAAATAAAAACTTTTTAAACTATATTTAATAAAAAAAATTGTCATACCTCGACAACAACCTCTTCGCCTTCATGATATTCTTGAATATGATCAACAATTGATGTGAAATTCATGCCACAACTAAGACAGGAGTAAACCTCTTGAGAATCTTCCTGTGTGTCCTCTTCTACAACAGTATCTTCTTCAACTACATCACCTTCATTTTCCATTTCCATCTCTTCTTCGTTATTTTCTGTTACAGAATAAATATCGCCGGATCCTTCATCAATTGTTGTTTCTTCATTTGCATCAGTTTTAATAAAAACTGCATTTTTAGTTCCACCTTGAGGACTTAATAGTGCTTTGGCCAATATGCTACTATTTAAAACTTCTTCATTGGAATCTTCATTCTCTATTTTAATATTAATTGGAATATTTGATCTGGATTCTGAATCTGCCGCGCTTTCTTCACTTGTTTTGCCACATTCGTTGTCCAAGTGATCGGCTAATTCAAGTATTGTTGAAAACCGAGACCCGCACGATGGACATAAAATATTGTCAATTATGCTTAATAAATGATATTTAAGTGATTGTAAACATGTAAATGTCTCTGTACAACATAATGGGCAATCCAATTGTAGCGAACCCATTTTAGATGTTATTTGTATTGAACGCTCGATAAGGCGTGATAAGTGATGACAGAGGTTAAAGTTTTTCCAAGCGTTTTACCTTTTTTCTTGCACCTTTCCGTAATTATTATATTTTTTCCAACAATAACAAATATTAAAATTTGAATTTCCGTATTTAAATTGTTGCTAATTTCCTTGAAAACTGCACAATATATAACTTCATACCAAACATAACGTACTGCCGTGAGGTTGGATAAATATGGCTGCTGCTTGTCGTGTCGTTGGGGAAGTTCACAGTAATCAAATTACTATCTTAAGTAAATTCCTAAACAGTTTTTTTAATATTATCAGTACTCTAAATTAATAAATATGTTTTTAAAATACAAAATTATTAATTCTATTTCAAATAAAGTACAATATGAAATTTTATTGACTATATTTTCCAAATACAACCTGACAATTTGTCGATGACAATCAACCTCAAAATTTTGTCGGTGGCCATTTTATAATAATTATGAATTTTTTTTTCATATATAGAACATTTTAAATAGATCTGGTAATAAAAACAATACATATTTTAATAAGTATTTTTTTATATAAACAATATTATTGTACAAATTAAGACAATAAATTATATCACAAAATATTGAAATAAAATAAAAAAAAAACTAATCATTATGTTCATGTTGTGCTTCTGATTCTCTCCATGTATTTTGAACAGTTTCAACAATCCACTTCCACCACCTAGATTTACTAAAGTAATAAACAGCGCAAACAATAATAAATAACCATGAGAGCCCCAAGAAATAATCTGTCTCTTTTTCTGGGGTACTAGAAACCGGACCCGCAAAATCAGTAGACGTTACAAAAGACTTTTCTTTTGCTTCTATCCCAGTATATTTAAAAACAAATTTTGAATACAGATCTAATGTATAATCTGTATCATTAAATTTTCCTATAGGCCTACCGTTATGAAATAAAAGAAGTGTGGGTACCCCAACGATACCATTTTGTGTGTTAAATATGTGATATTTCATTGCGTCAATTGCAGCCATTTTTATATCTGGAAAAGCTCTAGATAACGCGTTGAAATGAGGAGCTGCCATGCTTGAAAATGTGCAAAATTTAGCATAAAATAAGATTAGCACGCATTCTCCTGGTGATTCCTTGGATGTCACATTTGCATCAGGTAATAATATTTTGATTAACTGTGTTCCATTTACTATTTCCACTGGCATACCTCCTACATTTGGTTTACAAAGAACAGTTTTGTGGGTTGAATTTGCTGTTGAATTCATGAACATTAATTCGTCATTTGGTTCTGTGTAATGAGGTCTTTCACTGTTGTCAATATCATTTGGAGGAAGAATAGATTCTTCTACATTTTGTTCATTCCCCTCATCTTGTACTTTGGTGTTTACATTTAATTCTAGGTTATTTTCTATTTCCACATTTTCATCAGCATGAATTAAATTAATAACTACAACTGAATAAATATAAACGTAAATTTTATTTTATTGTGTACATGAAATTATTAAATTACCTAATAAATATACTATATTCCACTTTAAAATCATAATTCATTTAGTTTGTTTTAAAACATATTTTGACAGCTGACAGTGCAGTTGTGTCTTTGGACAGTTGGTTAACCTGATTAATTTTCCAGGACTGTATTCAGCAAAAAAATATTGTATACAAACAAAAATTCTACACAGTTATTTTAATTCTGCTAACATGTGTTCTCCTTTCAAAGCTGCCAAAATATTATTTGCAGTTAATATCGCCATATCATTTCTTGTGGCAATACTAGCACTGCCAATATGCGGTAAAATTACACAATTCTTTAATTTTAATAATGGACTATCTAAAGGCAATGGTTCAGGTGTCATGACATCTAAACCAGCAGCCAAAATAGTTTTATTTTCTAAAGCTTTAATCAAATCATCCTGTTGTACCACGCCCCCTCTACTAGTATTAATAAAAATCGCGTTCGGTTTCATCTTTTTAAAAGCAGCCTCATTAAACATTTCTTTTGTTTCTGGAGTTAGTGCGCAAGATACAACAATAAAGTCACTTCTGGCTAATAATTCATCAAAAGGTACACGGTCTGCATTAAATTCTGCTGCTTCTTTTCTGTCAGACCGACCATAATATAAAAATTTACTAACATTAAATGGTTTTAATCTTTTAGTTATAGCTTGGCCGATTCTACCGAAGCCTACTATTCCAACAGTGGAATTGCTTAGACTGGGTCCGCACATCCAAACAGGAGCCCAAGCCTTCCATCCTCCGTTGTAGACTTCTTCGCGGGCTTCGATTAATCTTCTTGATGTCGCCAAGAGGAGAGCAACTGTCAGTTCCGCAGTTGCATCTGTAAGGATGTCAGGTGTGTAACCAATTTTTATACCACGGCTTTCAATTTCCGGCACATCGAGATGATCAAATCCTGCTGACATCGTAGCAATAACTTTTAGGTTAGGTCCGGCACTGTCCAATACTTCTTTGTCGATTTTATCTGTGAGAATGCAAAATAGTCCATCTTTGCCTTTAATATTTTTAATTAATTCATCTCTTGGAACTGGAACTTCTTGAGACCATGTAGTAACATTGCATCTGTTTGCAAAAATATTTTGTTTTTATTTTTCCGCCACGTCGTGATTTATTTACTTACGTTTTTCTTAAAAGATCTAAACTCTCTTGAGGAATATCAGGTCTTGTCACGTAAATATTTGGTTTAGACATATTAGTACAATAAAAATTTAGTTTACTGCTATAAACATGTGATATTTTAAAAATATTTGATTTGATTGTACTGCTTACTGAGCGCGATAACAACCGGTTTAATATGACAGATATCGAGGTCATTTTGTTGGTTAGATTTATATAAAAAATTAGGCTTTTCACATGATATACTCAATGAGTTTTATTTATTACATAATACATAAACATTACCATAATAAATGTTCCATTTAATAATACAGTATAAATATTTTCGTATAAAATTTGTTAATACTGTTAACAATAATTAGAATGATATAAAAATATAGATGGCATGATTGTTAATAAATATAATTGTTCCCCATTATGATGATTGTTGTTTTTCTATGGCAAGTTTAGCCGCTTTCAATGTATTTTGCATAAGACATGCGACTGTCATGGGGCCTACTCCACCTGGGACGGGAGTTATGTGGCCAGCCACTTCACTCACACCTAGACAACAAATCAATTCTTATTTAATACTCAATCTAAAAACAATAGAAATCAAATATCAAACAAATTATTTTATTTGAGGTAAAATATTCGAAATGGAGTCAAATTCTCCTACGAAACTGACGTTTAGGCACACATTTGCGCCTTCTTTGGGGTTTGTACAACAATCGATCTTAATTTGGGTGCTGAGAACTACAGTAAACCAAATCCTTTCTTATTTGGGATAAATAAAATTAAAGTTTAATGAACACTTTTTTTTAAAGCTTAAAAATCAATTTATGTATTTATTTTTCAACATTTTCCTCTTATAGAAAAGTATTTCCTATATGTAATTATACACACCTGTAAATTCATGTTTTCTCATTTTTTCATTTTGAAACACCTCATTTATATATTCGACATTTGACTACATAAAAATATGTACAAATTGAGAAGTAAATATTATTTTGACAATAATAATGTTTGCTTATAGGTCTTAAATAACGCTTGTTTAATATTTAGTTCAAGTTTATTATGAAACGTTTCGAACTTGCAATAAAGTTCATCCTCAACGACATCTATATTGTCTGGAACCACAAAAACAAATAAAAATTAATTTGTTTTTGCGGTTTCAGATCATAAAGATGCCACTTTATTGCATGTTCGAAACGTTCGATAATAAACCTGTGCTAAATATTAAACAAGCGTGATTTATCACCTGCAAGCAAACGTTATTACTATCAAAACTATTTGAATTACTCACATTAATTAAAGATTATATTCATCAAAACGACTTGGTGCTATTTGGTTGAGAATAAACAAATTAAAATAGTATTTTTCTTACCATCAAAGTCGACATCACCAACTAGCTTCTCTTTTCCTTCTTCGTCCGTGATTCGAATTAACCCAACATCAATCACACAAGCTCCAGGTTTCACAAATTCCGGACGAATTAAATTCCTCACTCCTGCAAGAAACAAATAATAACTCAATAGAACAATTACCAAAATAAAACATGTTTTACCCGTTGCAGTGATAACAATATCAGCTCGCTTCACATGTTCGGCCAGTTCTGTAGGCGGCGTGTTTCTATGACAAATTGTAGTAGTAGCTTCGAATCCAGGAATTGAGTTGTTTTCATCGGAATGCAATAACATGGCCATTGGAAGACCAACGTTTTTGGATCTACCACATACTACCACGTTTTTTCCGAACGTTAGAATGCCACTTCTAAAACGGAAATTAATATTTATAAAGATTTAAAGGCCGAAATTAGCTAAAGAAAAAAGTTGACTTTGAAATTTGGACATCATATATTATAAAAGTTACTATTTCTGTTAATTCCATGTTATATAATCTTAGAAAGAAATTTTTCCATATTTTAATTTAATAACTTGTAGGCAGATTCACAAAGATAAAATTTGTATTCCGAATTGAAAGTATTGGAATTAGAATGATTTATAAAACATAATTGTAAATCAAATCATACCACTCCTGTGTTACGTCTTTCAGTTTATGAAAGATCATGCGATTGAAAACTGTCTATGAAATTTAACAAAAATAAAGAAAAATTTAAATAAAATCAAATTTGAGTCACAGGATACCGTAGCTTAGTTTGTTTAAAACATATAAATAAAAATAAAATAAATATATCATCACGCCTTTTACCCATTACTGAGTGTGGCACTCTGTCTAAGCAGATCTCGGTAAGTGATATATTTTTTCGCGTGAAGTGCGGTTATCAGCCATCAAATCACGGCCCCCAAAGATATTAGTGGAGGGGGAGCTACAGGGGTAGATTTAAATTGGTAAAAATTGTTTGTCGGCTGTGAGGATCGAACCAGGGTTCTTAAGATCCACAGGCCGACTGAGCCACCTACCCCATATAACCGTAGATTATAGGTCCCTGGTTCAAATATTAGCGGTAACCTAATTTTTATTTTTATAATTTGATTTAATTTAAAATAAATAAATAAATATATCATCACGCCTTTTACCCATCACTGGGTGTGGCACTCTGTCTAAGCAGATCTCGGTAAGTGATATATTTTTTCGCGTGAAGTGCGGTTACCAGCCGTCAAATCACGGCCTCCAAAGATATTAGTGGTGGAGGAGCCACAGGGGTAGATTTTTTAAATTGGTGAAAATTGTTTTGTCGGCTGTGGGGATCGAACCAGGGTTCTCAAGATCCACAGGCCGACTCGATACCACTGAGCCACCTACCCCATAAAATACTAATTAAATATAACAAGATTCTTCACAAATATGCCGGTTTCGTAAACTCAGATTAAGTTATATTTTTGACATCTTGATGAAAATCGAAAGTAAAAATGGTATTAACGGCTAATCTATTTTGTGAATCTACCTTTTAAATTTTATAAATTAAAATAGAAAGGTAATGAGATAAATGTTGAAATATACCAGTAAAAATTACGCATTTTCAGAGCTCTTCAATATTACATAATATTGTTTGTTTATTTTTAAAGACTTCAAATAATAGGTTTATTACAAATTGTATTTTTTCCGCCTTTTATTATTTAAGAAAGTTCGGATGTTAGGAAGACTACCGGTATATCGAAATCGTTCTAAATTAAAAATCCTAATTAAAATTCAATTTCCCATTTTACGTGCCACTATCTAAAACTATAAGAGATACGAGTTTGGTTAATAATACATCGCACCAATAAAATTTAAAACTTAGGGCCTATCCTTACACCTCTCGATAACTATCGACGGGATATACAGGCTGTTTCACAACTTAGAGCAAAAAATTAAAGGGTGTATTCTGTACGACGTGCTGATCATGAAAAAAAAGATTTTTTTTTTAATCGCAAAACTATTTTCCATGTTTCCCAGTCCAACATTTTTCGTTGCCACTGCCACTGGGTGGATGATTGTGTTTAATAGGAAAGCGAATCCAGTGCAGTACTACAAAAAATGTTTTAGGTAAAGAACCCTTAATTTTTCGAATTTTAAAAAAATTCTTTTTGTTTCAGCACGTCGTACAGAACATACCCTTTAATTTTTTGCTTTAAGTTGTGAAACACCCTGTATACAAAAAATATCACATCGAAATTATTGCATAAAATGCTAAAAATTACAATGATTTTAATTTTTTTGATGATTTTACAAACCGATTTAAAAAAGAAAGTTTAGTTAAATTTTGTTTTTCAAATTAACCTAAACCATATTCTCAAAAAAGTTAAACAGCTCCTAATATGATTTTTAAAGTGTTATTTGGATAAATGTTTAAATATAGATTTAGGAAAAATTAGTTATTCAAGGTTGTAATATTTTAAACGTAGGTCTCGAGAAACAATGAGAAATTAACCTTGCTGCTAAAATATAAATTGTTGTAATAAATGCGCATTTAAATCTTTGATAAGCTGCCCATAAATATCTACAGTTATTGGTGATTAGAATGACTTTATATAACTATAAACAAGCTCTGTATTTGCAATTAAACGCGTGCCATTTTGAAACAAACTATCTTAAATATCATTCGATCAATTTCAATTAAATTGAATGAACAAGAACCTGTTTTATTTACCATGGGGCTTCTGTAGGTGGGGTTGATTTACTAGTTTTTTAAAACAAATTAAATACCTTTTGATTAACTCAATAACACCTAAGGCAGTGGCTGGTATAAAAGTGTCCATATTCAAACATAATTTCCCGACGTTGCTGTTATTAAATCCGTCAACATCTTTATCAGGGTCGACAGTATTACAAATCTTCCTTTCGTTGATGTGCTCTGGGACTGGTAATTGAACTAATATCCCATCTACGGTCGTATCTTCATTTAATTCTTCGATGCATTGCATTAAGTCTGATTCAGTAATTGACGAATCTAATTGTTTTGTTGAGCTGTCAATTCCTAAACAATTAAATATTTGGTTATAATTTTATTACAGTTATGATTCATATTGTAATAATGCAATAAATGTTATCAAGAATAATAAGTGGTCAATTGTAGTTATTGTTTTGTGAATAAAGTTTACTGATTAGGTTTCAAATTGAATTCTTGGTGTTATGTTACATTTAATTATTATTCATATGTTAGTACTTTTTTTGATACTGTAAGCATTTAGAATATTTTAATACGTAATAACTGTAAAACAATCGGTAATAAACATTTATGAGTCTACGCGGATATATAATATTACTTTAGGCAAATGTCATACACGATAAACAGCTGAATTAACAAAAAAAATAAATAAATCTTATCTTAAATTTTGATTTAACTTTTTTTTTCATTAATCTAAATCATATTTTACAAATTTCCCAATAGAGTTTTAGTTTATCCCTAAGCTAAACTATATTTTCACAAAAGTTTAAATAACTTCTAAAATAATCTTGCTGTCATTCGGTTTTCGACAACTTTTTAAAGTCGGATTAGAAGAAGATTAACTAATGCAAAATTCAAGATTTAGCTAAACTGTTTTGATAATTAGACTGTCTTGTTCGGTGAACCAACAAATTTAAGTTTCGTTTTAATAATATTAGGTTAGGGATTAACTGAAAATTGTGCTGAAAATTATTTACCGACATATTTGGCAGCCACCATTTTATTTTTGACATATTTTTCGCTTGCTGGGTCTTCTCCAACTAGGACAGCAACTAATTTGGGTCTTCTGTTACCTTGTGCGATCCAATCGTCAATTTTTACTTTCAACTCATCTTTTATTTGTTTAGAGATTATACGTCCGTCGATAATCTGAGCTTTACCCCTATATTAAATAAAAATCTAAATTGAAATCTAGAAATAATATGAGTTTTGAAATAATAACAAACTAATCAAAATTTTAAACAATACAGTAATAAAATATTATGACTGAGATAAAGTGCAAAATACACACAAAAAATGTTGCAAATGGAGAAATTTCACATTTTATATTAATGAAAATGATTTTAGTAATTTTTATTTTTAAATTTGTAAAATATTGATTCGCAATGTTTTAATCGGCCTATACAGTGTTTAATAAATTATACAATAATATAACTTTCAAAATAATTAATATAATTTTTTATTGGTAAATAAAATAGGTATGTTCTATTCCTTAAATTATTGTTGCTATTACTTTCTGCATTTCTTTAGTGTTAGGCGTTATTAAGCCTTCCAAAATAAATGCAAAATAATCAAAAGAGAGTTGTTAATTTGAATTGTTACTTAAATTAAATGATATTGAATATATTTCTCTAAATATAAAATGTTAGATAAATGAACATAAGTAGAAATTTATTCAATATTATATGAGTTAATAACAACAACAAATTTTGTTTATTAATTCATGCAGAAACAAAAATTAAAATAATATTGAATAATGAATTAAAAATCTACTGTTTGTTAGTCTAAATTTTTATCAAAATTGACATACCTTTCACACTGCAAATGTGTTACGCTAGCTTTAAAAAATTTAGTGCAATTATTTACATGACAACAATTAAACTTTCTGATTGTATTCAACAGAAGCATGATGCAACAATTTACCTTAACCTCTACTTGTATTAACTTAAGAAATCTTACA
This sequence comes from Pterostichus niger, assembly GCA_947425015.1. Lineage (NCBI taxonomy): Eukaryota > Metazoa > Arthropoda > Insecta > Coleoptera > Carabidae > Pterostichus > Pterostichus niger. The sequence goes on along the minus strand of OX380338.1, from coordinate 3,731,321 downwards.
TTTCAAGTGATAGAACAGTCGGCAAATTATCTAATTTAAGTATCAGAACAGGATGTTACCGATATATTGCACTACAATACACTGCCACATACAACGTGGTGAGGACTATATTTTATACATGATCAAATTATCACATGTTTTACGGAAGTGTCAAATTATGTTTTATTTTTTATTTGCAAACGCGAATCCAGTAATGTAGAGACATCTACAGTACAGGTTGACAACTAACGTAGGAATTCGTAGGTATACGGCAGGACCGTCTTTAATATTTTCTATCCATTCATTTTTGTCATTACTCAATAAGTTTACAAAATATCTATAAAGATTTTGTAAATAATTTCACTCGTCAGAAAGATATTTCACTTTTCTATTTTTTAGTTACTTAATTTATTTTTCCTAATGTTTCGCTAATTTAAAATAGAAAGTGATGTAATTTATATTTAGTTTAATTGTTTCTACAGATTTAATTAAGTGATATTCAATTAAAATATCGAAATCTTTATATTTTATTTATAAGGTAACTTTGATTAATTACTCATAGCATAAAGATTTTAAACTGAATAATTGTTTTTATTTGATATTTTATGATTTTGTTTTCTTTTTACGGCTTTATAATATCATTATAATATTTTCACTCAAATAATTGATTTTTAAATGTATCAATTACAACTGTTATAAATTTTATTACAAGAATTTTTCAATATTTTTATTTTAAATTCGTATTGTTATAGATTATTTCTGCCTTTTAAGGATCAAATTTTTAAATATTTATTGAAATATATTATAGACTAATTACATTTTTGTTCAAAGATATGATTATTTATTTATTGATTAAACAAATAATAATGAATATTTATTGCAAATGAAAGAAAAATATTTTTTGTAAAGTAATAATTAAAAACTAACAAAAATCATCGTAATTATAATCGGTTAGTGTAAGTATTAACTAACTGTAACCGAATAATAAACGGTTAACCGAAAAGATAATTAAATTATGCAACTTGTGTTGCGTATATGTAAGATAAGTTATAGTGATATTGTATTATTGTACATGAGGTATGCAGAAGTTTGGATGTATACAAAATATATATTAATTTATTTTAATGATTTTTTAGATTAATTTCACATTGTTTAATGAAACATAATCTTAGACAAAATTATACTTAAATAGAAAGTAAAATTACATAAGAACACGTGCTTATAGGTATTAAATATTTATTAAAACATGAAATTAATAAATTTGAAACACATTAATAATTAAACAGAAATAGCACTTAATTTAGATTGAAAAATGAAAACGATGTGTCTAGTTGAAATTTATTACTGACACATTTATGACTGTTCTTAAAAATTTATTTCCAACAAATATTTGGTATTTTAGCAGTTTTTGTGAAGATTGTCAATTGTAACAGTCATTAAAGCCGTTTTATCGCCCCTAGATAATAGCAACGTAATATAAAGTAGTATTGTACAAAATTATTGACTTCATGGATAGAATTACTTTAAATAATTAAATAAATAAATATATCATCACGCCTTTTACCCATTACTGGGGGTGGCACTCACCCGTAGCAGATCTCGGTAAGTGATATATTTCTTCGCGTGAAGTGCAGTTATTAGCCGTCAAATCTCGGTCTTCAAAGATGTTAGTGGAAGGGGAGCCACAGAGCTAGATCCCCTTCACTAACATCTTTGGGGGGCGTGATTTGACGGTTGGTAGAATTACTTTAATAATTAATTTTTTTTTACTTTAGTTTTTCAATAGTTATTAGTGATTTGTAAAGAGGGTATTTTTATATCTAAGTATGAAATTCTAATGAGTTTAAAGAATTTGATGTAGAAAAATAGTTTTTTACATTCGCAAAAATAAGTGCCTTTTATTTTAAGTGTACATTTTAGTATCACTTGTTTAATAGCAAATTTGTTTATTATTAAATTTTATTCAAAATGAAATGAAGTTATAAACATTATCTACAAATAATCACTTATTATATATACAGGGTGTTTCAAAATAAATTGCAAAAAAATGAAAGGCATATATTATTTTTGATGTACTGATTACAATTGAATATTTTTTTTTATAAAATTCGCAAAAATATGTACACTCTACTTGGACGTAACATTTTTAGTTAAAAAAATCAATATACCAAATTATACAATCCTTAAAAGTTTCAACCATAGCCTGTATAGCAAAGCACCGAATAAAACGAACAAAAAATCGTCAGAAGTTTTTGTGTATTTGCCGAACAGAAAACAAAATGTGCTAAATAGCCTGGCAACGTCAGACACAGTGCATGTATGTGTTTGAAGACAAGTATTTATTAAAGTTCATTTAGCAGACAAATGTGAGAAACAGAGGCAGAGAAGCGTATCTCAGCTTGAGATATGATGACGCCATTAGGCGCAGGCTCCAGTCTACCCGTTGCTCGCCGTCAGTCACTAGCTCAGTACAGCTTACAACGCGAGATCGTTATTTTATTTGTATTATTATTTCTTAAGTAATAGTAGTTTTCGTAACACGTTCTTATGCCCTGATTTTAGAGAGAGAAGCACTGCTTTATTCCTTAGGGAGAGAAACATATTGGCCTGTAGCACAAGCTCTGTTTTTGGGTGTTCTAAGAACACGGTTTTAACATGTTAGAGATAGCTAAAACACCCAAATACACTACTAACAGGCAAAAACAGAGCTTGTGCTACCAGCCAATATGTTGCTCTCCCTATGTACGATGTTTTTGTCCCTTGTGAGAATGTTTCTCTCCCTAGGTTGGATGTTTCTGTCCCTCGTGAGTTTGTTTCTCTCCCTAGAGACTACGATTATTCCCTGGCTGAGCGGGCAATGAACTAGTTACGCAACCCATATTTGACATTTGTCCCGATAAGACGGTAATTTTTGTGCACTTGTTACGAAATAGTTATTTGTGTATTAAGAGCGTAAAGTGATTCTTTGTTACTCGAGCACGGTAATTGCAGCGCGAGCCGAAGGCGATAGCTGCAATAGTGTAATCTGATTATTGAAATTTTTGACAAATACAAATTTTCCCTCGTGTTAATTGTACTAATTTCTTTGACGGGTGTGATTTATGTATTATTATTTATTTAGAGTTTTATAAGTTTACAATGAATAAAACTGGTTTTTATGTGTTCACTGACAAAGAATTTGTTGTCAGTTATTTTTAACGGTTTGTTTTTAAATAAAACATTCTAACGTACATTTTTATGTTGTCATTATTATAGATAACAAACAATAAAACATATGTATATATAATTTTGCTTTGCTATTATATAAATATAGACAGTTGTCATTCATATTAATACGAAAATTTTTACATTTTGTCAACATAAAATCCATGAATATTCAACTCGACAAATACCAATTTTTTATTGTAGTAAGCTATGCATTTTTTTTAAATAAAAATATAGTCACATTTCCTTAAAACTTTAGTTATCTCGGACATCCTGTATAGTGTTAAAAATCAATTCGAGACCAACTTACAATTTTATGCAATTATCCTGAGCGTATATTTAAATAAATATAAATATATCATTACTCCTTTTACCCATTACTGTGACATTCTGCCTAAGCAGATCTCGGTAAGTGATATATTTGTTCGCGTGAAGTGCGGTTACAGTCATCAAATCACGGCCCCCAACGATATTAGTGGAGGAGGAGCCACAGGGGTAGATTTAAATTGGTGAAAATTGTTTATTATTTATTGTCTATTTATTGAAATATAATTGATGTAACCATTGATTATTTTTTATTTGTAGATAAATAATATTTGTAAAATAAATAAAGCTAATAAAACATATCGATAAAAATCAGTAAACAACTTATATTAAATAAGAAAACAAATATTGCAGTAAATGCAACAATAAACACAGTTGCACAATTTCATATCAACGCGCAAATCTTAGCCCCATCCGGAATTCTCAAGTCGCGACCAAGAGTGTAATATCCCCTTCCAGACACAACGAAAGCATTTAGTAGGCGCTGCGACTCGACAGTCGACAGTCAACAACAAGCGAGCGTTGCAGAGAGACTCCGCTGTCAGTGAGTGTGTGCGTTCAGTCACACATGTGTTACTAGTGTTCTACACATGTTCAAAGAATCTACGTAATTAACATACAACTTTTGAGACGCGGGATATAATTGTAATTTTTAAACAAAGGAAAGTGTGAAAGTGAATCTGTTACAGACGGAACCTTTTTCGTGTGTTGACTTAGGTGAAATGGTGGATCATTGAATTATTCATCTAGTGTTTTCTGGTTTCGTTCAATTGCGACATTGGTTTAATTCTGTGTTTCCAATTTTAAATGGTTTGTTTGCAATTTGCGGAAGGTGATTTTATGTAAAAGTCTGCGTTCTTCGATTGTTGCAACCAACTTTAGTGGGAGGAAGAAAAGTGAAGTTTCTGAATCTTTGTGACATTTCAAATAGCAGGTATGTTTTGTTTTTGGTTACCTGGTTTTGTGTTTATGTTTTTTTATCTTTTATCGCAAATGACTGTTGATTATAAAACAATAAATTTAATAGACTTTCCAATCAATTGACTTCTATATCTAATCCAAATTGTAATTAATCAAAGAAGTATGTTGGCGTTAAAACAAAATTTGATATATGCCGAATATTTTCCCTTTATAATAGTAGGCCAGTTAAATAGTTTCTCTATAATTAATTAATTAAAAAATGAAAATAATAATTAACCAATTAAGAACTATTTGTAAACGACGTGGTTTACTGCGTTTACTGGACTAGCTAAATTTTTAATAATTAGCAACTGTTTGCATTTTAATGAAACAATACAAAAAGTTGAAAGTATTTTTTGTGTTTGAACTTTTGAACTTATACTTGCTAGTATACTTGTAATTTTAAAAGTTTACAAGTCACAACATTATGTTAATTATCCAAAGTCTACTTCAAGTCTAAAATTACATCAATGAAAAATGTTTTGAAAATTTATTTTCTATTTAAAAAAAAAATTGGTAAACTAAACATTTTTGACTAAACTAATTTTTATAAATACTTAAAGGATATATAGGGTGTTCATTTTATTTTGTCAACTATTGCTATTTCGAGAACTTGAAAACCTACGAGGTCGGTTAAATTAACAAACAATTTCTATTTTACAAGACTATTTTAATGAGCATAAATTTATTTATTTTTTTCAAACTGTGGATACAAACTTTGTTATTTTAAATGGAACCATATTTTTTTTATTTACTTATTCGATAGAAAATTTTATTCTGCTATTTGCATACCCTCAGATAACAATTTTTTTGAAAAAAATGCTTGACGAAACAAGTAGAATATGGATTCAGATTTTAGAGTGTTGTGGCCGAAACAATAGAACTATTTATTATTGTTTACAAATGTCAGTTGCTATTACTGAACTATTATTGTTGTGTGAATACTAAATAAACTCAATGAAATAGAAAAATGCATAATTTTACTCATAATAAAAAAAATTGATATTCGTCCATGGCGCCCTCATTTTAGCTATAATGAAATAAACCTAAACATGCATTTTTCTCATAAAAAGGATATACAAATTTTATATCACTAAATTCAAAATAAAATTCTATATCGAACAAGCAAAGAAAAAAATGCGTATTTTATTTATACTTTATTTATGGGGTAGGTGGCTCAGTGGTATTGAGTCGGCCTGTGGATCTTGAGAACCCTGGTTTGATCCCCACAGCCGACAAACAATTTTCACCAATTTAAAATCTACCCCTGTGGCTCCTCCTCTACTAATATATTTGGGGCCGTGATTTGACGGCTGGTAACCTCACATCACGCGAAAAAATATATCACTTACCGAGATCTGTTTAGGCAGAGTGCCACACCCAGTGATGGGTAAAAAGCGTGATGATATATTTATTTATACTTTCAATATAATTCGGTTAGGTTAGATTAGGTTATGTTAGTTACGACGTATCTCGTCAGAGGCGCTAGTTGACGTGCCCCCTATGTAAATTTGAAGCTAGTAATTTTAATGACATATGAAACGGCTATAATAAGCGTAGTAAAATTTAATGAAGTTAGCTATGCATTAATCACATTCAGGTGACATCTGTAAAGAGAATAATAAATTTCATATTAATTTATAATTTATATCTGAAAATTTTACTTTCTGATAGAGTAGTGTAATAGTATATTACATAATAAGTCAGGAAAGTGATGCTTTACTTGACGAAGCGGTTGTTTGAAGTACGAGGCCGTGAGGCCGAGTATTTTAATTCGCTGAGTCAAGTAAAACACTTTCGTGACGTATTATGTATACTATTTTTTCTGAAATCGTTCATATTTATATTTTATCAATATAATTAATAATAAATATTTCAAAATGTTTAATTTTTTGGTAAGAATCATATTGGCAGCAAACTACATATCCAAGGTACCATACAAAAGTTGTTGAAAACAATATCTTATGTGAAAAATCTATTGAATATATTTGTGTCAAAAGCAATATTGTTGACAGTGAAGATTTCTTTATAATGTTGACAAATATAGATGGTATTTTTAAGTACTCCTCCTGAAATCTTAAATCAAACAACTGCGGCTGTTGAAAATTTATTACCGAGCAAGTCCAAAGACCGATATGATAAAAAGTATGAAATTTTCATGGATTGGAAAAAGCAAAATAATTTGTCAGCAAATGTGCTACTTGCTTATTTTATTTACTGAATCTCCAATAAATTTAGCTTCAAATTCGCCAGTGTCATACATAAATTTTAGTAATTTAAGCAATTGTATATTTATTATTGATAAAAATAAATAAAAATCTTATTAAATTTTTTAGTTATTTAGTTTATTTATTTGAGTTAGGTAAAGTAGTAAAGCATGACTAGTCAGGAAAGTACTTTACCTGACTGTTTTGCAAATGTTTTGGTAAACACTTACTTTCCATACTAAAATGCGTCAGGAAAGTAGGCATTTTCTTGACGATTTCAGAAAAAATGTATTACTTGTGCAGTAAGTGTTATTATTCTCTTTGGTGCTTTATATCCCTCACTTTCGGCTCGAGAAATAAAGCGGTATATTAGAAAAAAACTACTAATACTTAGAACCCTATTGTACAGAGTAACATAAATAAATAAATATATGTCTCACTGTTTTCCCTTGAAATAAATCTAACAATTGTTGTAAAAGAATTAAGTTTCGTGGGCAATGTGACATGACAAGTAAAAGTTGCCACTTTGAAAATTGAGTAAATGGCGTGACAGTAACATACCTACCTATAGATTTTTGTTTCTTTGAAATAATTGAATTCTGTGACATAAAGATTACGATAAATGTTATTTTCAAAACCGTACTGTAAATAATTGATTTCCAATTCAAACTGAAGTTTTGATAATACAGTTTTATATATTTTTATCAACTTCCTTTGTTTGAAGAAACAATTATTTTAATAAGAAATCAGAATGAACAAATGACTATATTAAATCCTGCCTTTAATAACAAATCTCTACAAGTCGATTTCATATTCATAATCTATATATCCTTGTAGGCACATTATCAATAGCAATAAATATGCATATAGGTGTGTATAAGTTACAACATGTTTTCCTCTCTTACATTTATAGTCCACTCAACGATATAAGATGTTGACTTTTACCAAATGGTCATTCCTCCTGTTCATAACTATTCATAACTATACGGGGTAGGTGGCTCAGTGGTATCGAGTCGGCCTGTGGATCTTGAGAACCCTGGTTCGATCCCCACAGCCGACAAACAATTTTCACCAATTTAAATCTACCCCTGTGGCTCGTCCTTCACTAATATCTTTAGGGGCCGTGATTTGATGACTGGTAACCGCATTTCACGCGAAAAAATATATCACTTACCGAGATCTGCTTAGGCTTAGGTTTTATAACTATTCACTAAATTTAATATATTTGAATAAAAATTAAGACTTTTAAAACTGTACATTGTTTTCAATTTAGATGTTTAGAAGTTTCATAAAAAAATATATACCGGGTGTCTACTTTTTTTCCGAACATAGGAAATTCAATGTTAAAATTTTGATTTAGCGATATCTCTTTACCTATTAATTTTAGAACAAAAGTATACTAAAGAAAAATATTCAGATTGAAAAACTGCATCCATAGAGTATAAGTTTGTTGTTCAATTGTTTTTTATGTCCGAGTTAGAAGCAAAAGAAAATACACGCTTTAAAGCAATTATCAGAGTGCCATGAGAAATAAAATAATAATTTGTTTGTTGTGTCTGACATTATTTGACATATTGGACCAGAATTGGAAGCTTACTCAATTTTATTTATTTATTCGAGCATTTAATTTAATAATAAAATTAATTATAGCAACTATTATTTTCTTTTTTCTACATAATTTAGACAAATAAATACCTATTATTAAGTTATCTAATTTGTTTTATTTCTCATGGCACTCTGATAATTGCTTTAAAGCGTGTATTTTCTTTTGCTTCTAACTCAGACATAAGAAACAATTGAACAACAAACTTATACTCTATGAATGCAGTTTTTCATTTTGAACATTTTTCTTTAGTATACTTTTGTTCTAAAATTAATAGGTAAAGAGATATCACTAAATCAAAATTTTAACATTGAATTTCCTACGTTTGTAAAAAAAAGTAGACAGCCGGTATATAGTTTGCTTCCGTGCCTGAAGTCATACCCAAATATCAACCAAAAATATTAATTAAACTTTTTAGAACAGGGGGTTGATTCTGTATCTTGCGTGAGCAGTTGCGTCGAGCATAGGGAATTCCGTGCTTTACGTTTTCGCGTCAAGTTTAGTGTTGGTAATGGTTTTGAAACTATATCTGTCAGTTGCAATCACATGTCATTGTTTGTCAACATCGTTTTGTAGTTTTTTTATACGATTTTATTATGGCAGAAGATAGAAAACGTGATATGAACGCTACAGAGGAGCAAAAATTAATTTTAATAAACTTTATGGCAGATATGGCGTTGATAACGCAAAATGACAAGAAAGTAAAAGACAAACATAATGTTAGAATGAGACAGGTAGTGTCGCAAGTAAGAAACAGGAGCTACGCAGGTCACGCATCTATATTTGCGTGTCTCGCAAGAAGTGACGTCATACCCACTAGTTCTTTAAATGTCCGATAGATGGTTTACTATATGCATGTGACATATCTGTGTTAGTATGGGTGCCGCAAGTAGTCACGCAAGATACAGAATCAGGCTCCTGTACATTGTTATTAATTTAAATGAAGTTTCATAAAAAAAAATGTAAATAGTGGAGGACTTATTTATGTAGTTAGCTTCCGTGCCTAAAGTCATGCCCAAATATCTGTAGGCGTGCTACAGCTAACATTCAAATCCCGCTAAAATCCGTTTTGCACATTCTGTGCGCTGCACAGCGTGTTGGGCACGGTGCGGTGCGGGGTGAAAGGTCACATAGAGAAAGGTTAGCAGCAGGCAGCGTGGCAGCGATCGTCAGTTGTTCAAGTTCTCGGTATGTCATTTGTTTTAATACGTAGTAGTCTGACCTGCTAATGAACTTTGCTAATTAAGAATTTAGTGGTGTTGGTGTAAGTGTAACGTGATGACATGGCGGATTTATATATACTGTTGAATTCTGTGAAGAAGATTAGCCGTTGTGGTACACTCGGAAAAAGAAGCAACTGACGCTTACAAATATGTTGATGGAACAGTTATTACACCAAAATAAATTTGTAAGAAGTATAAACAGCTTATGGTGGTATTCTGTAATTTTCTATAACGCTACAGATCTGTAAATCTGAACAAAAGCGTATCATATTTGATTGTCAAATGGGATTAAATGTATTTGTCAATAAAAATCTATGCGCTTTTGTTCAAATTTACAGAACTGTAGCGTTATAGAAAATTACAGAATAGCACCATTAGTAATTTCGATTATCAATTAATTACAAATTACAATTAATAGCATTATAAATGGGGTAGGTGGCTCAGTGGTATCGAGTCGACCTGTGGATCTTGAAAACCCTGGTTCGATCCCCACAGCCGACAAATAATTTTCAACAATTTAAATCTACCCCTGTGGCTCCACCTTCACTAATATCTTTGGGGACCGTGATTTGGCGGCTTTTAACCGCACTTCACGCGAAGAAATATATAATTTACCGAGATCTGCTACGGCAGAGTGCCACACCCAGTAATGGATAAAAGGCGTGATGATATATTTATTTATTTATTTATAAATGAGTAAGTTTGAGGAAAATAATATATGTAGATTATTTTAAAATAGAACATAAATAAATAAATAATACTCATCTAAAATAGAGTAATTATTATTACCACAACATAGACATTAAATAAATAATAAAAACATTTTAATGTGGTGAAAATTGTCGGCTGTGGAATCGAACCGGGGTTCTTTTTATTTTTATATGTGAGCACAATTTTCATTATTTTAATAAATTCTATAATTGTTTATCTTCAGATCTAAGAAATTAAATAATTGAAATAGAAAATTGTTTAATTTGATTCCAATCGATTCCGGGTTTAATGAAGTTTTTTTTATCAAGGCAAATATAACCTTATTGAGAATAGTGCAACTGAGTCAGATATTCGAGTTGATTATATTTTATTTCAACCTTGAATTTAAGTATTATTTTTCAGCGGTAAAAACAAGATCACTTACCTTCAACGTTGCAAACAGCACGTTCGCAAGATTTACACATAAAGAAAAGAAAATAAGCATATGCATTTATTACAAAAAAATATGTATATATTTATACGTAAATAAAACCACATTCTTTTCTTGTGAAAAATAAAAATGAAATGACTTCAATGTTAATTAAGGCAAAAGTTGGAAATTGTTTTTATATTTTGTCCAAATTTATTTAGACAAAAATAAACATTTTTTTTGTGGTAGGTGGCTTAGCGGTATAAAGTCGGTCTGCGGATTTGAAAACCCGAGTTTGATCCCCACAGCCGACATTACATTAGAATTTGTTTTAAATAAAATAATAAAATATATCATCACGCCTTTTACCCATTTCAGGGGGGTGGGGGCTGAGGCACTCTAATAATAATGATGATATATTTATTTTATTTATTAATTTATTACTTTTTACGTTTTTAATCTTACTTAGGTCGTGAATAAAATACTATATACACCTCAGGAGATAATGCTCTTTTTCCCTCGGTGCTTTGTAAATTCGTGCTTTGCCTTCTGGCTAAACTATATCTCACTATTATTTTAAGGATTTATAAATAGTTATTTGTGTATTAAGAGCGTAAAGTGATTCTTTATTATTCGAGCACGGTAATTGCAGCGCGAGCCGAAGGCGAAAACTGCAATAGTGTAAGAGGAACAAAGACACTTTACGCTCGTGATACACACATATTTTTTCTACGATTGCATCTTAAAATTATTAAAGAACGTATACGTACTGAAAATAAATTCATTCTGTCCACTGTCAATATGACAAGTTTCTGTTTTGTTTGTATCAATGGTAACTATTGAAATTAACGTGCATTTTATATCTTCTTCGCACGTTGCCACTGTCGACGCGCGCATTTAACATCTTTTTCGCGCGTTGTCATTGTCGACGCGCACATTTACCATCTTTTTCACGCATTGCCATTGGAGACGCGCGATAAAGATATTTTTCGATTGTTCCACAGAAAACGTCAACTTTATAATGACAAATAAGAGCGTAATTGTCAACTTTTCGTAGCAGTCGTAGAAAAAGATATTTTTCGATTGTTCCACAGAAAACGTCAACTTTATAATGACAAATAAGAGCGTAATTGTCAACTTTTCGTAGCAGTCGTAGAAAAAGATATTTTTCGATTGTTCCACAGAAAACGTCAACTTTACGATGACAAATCATAGCGTAATTGTCAACTTTTCATAGCAATCGTAGAAAAAAATTATAAATATTTCAATTGAACGTTGTAGACTTAAGCAAATCAACAGCGTCGTAAAAGACAGTAACACGCAACATTAAGTAATTGCTCGCTGTTGAACTTGGTCCGTGTGATGAAAGACTTCACTGACTTGCCTTCCATATACATAATAACCGGATGTGGATGTAAGAGTTCAAGAGCTGACGGCCGGGCCGCGACTTGAACCGCAGAGAAGTGAGAACTCTTCAGACTTTGTCGCTTTGTGTCCAGGAGTCACAGTTTTTTACTTTAATCCGCAGACGCAGATGTTGTATGTTGTGGCGTCAACTGTTATTTATTTTTATTACTTGACTTTTTAAAGTAATGTTTGGGTTCCAGAAGTTCTTTGTAATCGTGTGAGTCATGAATATAAATTTACTACTTGAATTTATATTTGGCTTGATGGAGGCTGATGCATGTTTCTGTGAAACTGTTTCATAAAATAACAGGATTTTAAAATTAAATATTTTTTGTAGATTATTAGTTTTTTTTTATTGATGCCCTAGGCTCAGTGGTATCGAATTGTACAGTTGATAAACAATTTTCACCAAATTAAACTTACTCCTCTGGCTCTCATCCACTAATATATACTTAGTACGGTGGTGTGGATAGCGTTACGGAATTCGAATCCGGAGATCCCGAGTTCGAATCTTACTACGCTATATGAACTATCACACTGCGGCTCGGTGAGTGTGGACCCTGTACTGTAATTGGGATTAAATTCCTGTTGTATAGCGTAACATAAATAAATAAATATACTCAGTACGGTGGTGTGGATAGCGATACGGAATTCGAATCCGGAGATCCCGAGTTCGAATCGCACTCAAGCTAAAAATTATATAAACTACCACACTGCGGCTCGGTGAGTGCGGACCCTGTACTGTAATTGGGAATTAAATTCCTGTTGTATAGCGTAACATAAATAAATAAATAAATAAATATACTCAGTACGGTGGTATAGACAGCGTTACGGAATTAGAATTCGGAGATCCCGAGTTCGAATCTCACTTCTCTAGAAAAAATATATGAACTATCACACCGCGGCTCGGTGAGTGTGGACCCTGTACTATAATTGGGATTAAATTCCTGTTGTACAGTGTAACAAATAAATAAATAAATATTTTTGGGGATCGTAATTTGACGACTAGTAATCGCTCTTTATGCGTACAAATATATCACTTAACGAAATGTACCACGGCAGAATGCCACACCTAGTAATGGATAAAAGGCGTGATGATATATTTATTTATTTCTTTTATGACGAAAGTGAGAACGGTATTACCATATAAAATTCGAGACGATATCAATATATCCCTAGAGCATTGATTCTTACCGGATTTTGTTTTTAAGTGCTTTTCAACAATATTAATTTGCATGAGTGGAAGACGAGTGCAAATTACGTTTTATTTAGGTTTTAAGGTAAAGCTTCTGGAAAAGTTGAATTTCCCTAAATTTTACTCATTTCATATTATGTACTTTGTCGAAGCTTTATCTTCGTGGTATCGAGTCGACCTGTGGATCTTGAGAACCCTGGTTCGATCCCCACAGCCGACAAACAATTTTCACCAATTTAAATCTACCCTTGTGGCTCCCCCTCCACTAATATCTTTGGGGGCCACGATTTGACGGCTGGTAACCGCTCCTAACGCGAAAAAATATATCTCTTACCGAGATCTGCTTAGGCAGAGTGCTACACCCAGTAATGGGTAAAAGGCGTGATGATATATTTAAATTTTTTTATTTACTAATCCAGAAATTTTCAAAAAATTAAATTGCTAAATATTTGCTTCTAGGTCAATATGGACACAAGACTCTCGTAAGACTCTCGCGCTATAACGAGAGGCAAGATAGAGTAACTTTAATGTAAGTGCGAGATACAAAATGAGGCGAGATCGATATTCTCACGAAAAATTTATTATCGTGCAGTTTTCGTGGGACACTTTGTATATATTTTTACTAATTAAAATTTACAATGTAACTTGTCCTCATTTTAACGATTTAATAATTAATTAAAATTGACAACTAAAGCGTATACATAAAAATAATACATTGTAGAGTACTGCATTCTTCCATGAAACGAAGTATACTATTAGTAACTCGGATATCTTGAGCAGAGAACGAAGGTTCTTTGTTGTGTCAGATTTTTTGTACAGAATTAGAGAGAGCAGTCTTTGCTTTACTAGTTGCAAAGCAAGGTCCTTGCTACTTTTTGCTAAACGGCCTCATCTTGCTCTTTCTTACCTTTTGTGATTCGATTTCTGATTTCATTCTTCAAGGTTGTGACGCTCGAAGCTGTATGGATTTTGTTTTTTTTACTTGATGTTTTATAAACAATTTTATTTCGTACATATCGCTTTTTATTTTATTGTGACGTATGTGTTCAATGTTCATGACGTATGCACGCCGTGCAATTGTTTATTAAACAAATGCGCGAACAATTGAACATAAATTATTTAGTTGCAATTGTTTATTACGTCAGATTTTTTTGAGTCTTTGTTTAATCTGATTTTTAAAATGAATGTTATGAAGCATAACCGTTTGTTTTATATATTTGCTCATATATATTTATGTGAAATTTGTGCAGAAATATTTTTATGTTCGCATAAATTATAATCGAATTATTGTCGATATTATCTTGCATTTTATCGGGCATTTTATGATTCAATAAAATTTATATATTTTATGTAGGTTTTTTTTTTAAATTTTGTTAAGCACTGGTATGTTCTTAATACTATTTTTGTTCTGTACAGAGTGAGTTTTTTATTAGAAATCAATCAGTTTATAACTTTAGAGAAAAATAAATACACCAGGTTTTTATATAGCAAGGAAGTGGACATAATTGTATGTCTGGTAATCTGCCGTAGCAGATCTCGGTAAGTGATATATTTCATCGCGTGAAGTGCTGTCATCAGCTGTCAAATCACGGACCCCAAAGATGTTAGTGGAGGGGGAGCCACAGGTGTAGTTTTGGTTTAGTGAAAATTGTTTGTCGGACTGTGGGAATCAAACCAGAGTTCTCAAGATCCACAGGCCGACTCGATACCTACCTCATCACTTATCAAAATCTGCTACGACAGACTGCTACACCCAGTAATGGGTAAAAGGCGTGATGATATATTTATTTTTCGTAACACATGCACAAGAAACACGTTCTTATTCCCTAATTTTAGAGAGAGAAACTATGCTTTTCTCCCCTAGGGACAGAAACATTTTGTCTCTCTCCCTACATAGATGTTTCTCTCCCTAGGGACTACGATTATTAGCTGTTTGCGGCGTTTCCTATAGGTGACTAGTTACGCAACATATATTTGACATTTGTCCCGATAAGACAGTAATTTTTGTGCACTTGTTACGAAAAGTATAATATGCTTCACGGGATGGCGCGATTAACCCTTGTGTAAAGTTGGCTAACCTCGATTTCAACCCTCGCTTACGTCTCTGTTTGCCAACTTCACTCGCGGGAATAATCGCTTGTTTCCCTCCCTTGATGCATAACATACTATATTTTTATTTATAATAAGGGAAGTCAATCATTGAATACCCTTCCATTCACAGCCTGTATAGCTACATAACATCACGCTCTCCTACTAAATGGGGTAGCGAAACCCCTTGAAGCATTCGCTATATTTTCATCCTGCAATTAATCTTTACCAAACATTCCTAACTTTCGCTTAATTCGCGCTGATACTACCTTTCATACAAGCTTGTTTATTTCTCTCAGTCAGTTTCTTCTATTTACAAATAATATTAGCGTATATTTCTATTTAATTAGTTGCAAAAAACTAACGTATTTCATTGACACTAATGTGAAATGGACAGGTGTATAATCTGCCAAAATAAAACTAAAACGATCTCAAGGTTAATCATAGGTACCACTACAACGACCACCAGCTGATTTTGGCTCTAATAACCGGAAATGTTAAACAGTTTTTTGCTGGTAAATTTCACCTTGAATACAACATCTATTAGAGAAAATCAAAATTGTTATTTTTCACTGACCTACAAAACTGCAAATCTGACGAATACAAAAAACTAATTTGTAGAAATTTCTTTTTCTTTAAACGTAATTAATATGAATGGTTATTGTGGGTTATGAATGATGACTGTCATGATATACAGGGTGTTTCTATACCTATACCTCTGCACGATACTTTAATGACATGTATAATTTGATATACTGATTATAGAATAAAAATAATTTTCTTATCACTGGTTTAATTGGGAATTTTTTGTCGCTTCTCCATACACTAACAGCATATCCACTAATTTACTGTTGCTATACATTTCTCCCACAACAACTTACCCTTACAATACCGTATAAGAAATCAGACTAATAGGGTAGGTGGCTCAGTGGTATCGAGTCGATCTGTGGATCTTGAGAACCCTGGTTCGATCCCCACAGCCGACAAATAACTTTCACCAAATTAAATCTACCCATGTGGCTCCCCTTCCACTATCTTTGGGGGCGAAGAAATATATCAATTACCGAGATCTGCTACGGCAGAGTGCCACACCCAGTAATGGGTAAAGGGCGTGATGATATATTTATTTATTTATTTAAAAATAATGCCTGTGGCTTCCTCTCCTCTAACATCGTTTGGAGGTCGTGATTTGACGGCAAGTAACCGCATTTTACTTGCATAAATATATCATTGTAACACATCCAGTAATGGGTAAAAGGCGTGATGATATATTTATATATTTATAAATTAGATTAGGTACTCAAATAAAAATAAGGTATTACACCAGGTACCTACATAATAACTAATTAATAAATGATTATTTGTAGGCAGTGATTATACTTTTATTTCATTAGTAACACAATTATAAATAATTAAATGTACTATTAAATCAGTGACACTAAAAATGTTCGCAAGGAATGAAATACCCTAATTTTTGTGAATTTCAAAAAATTCTTTTTGTTCTATAATTAGTATATCAAATTATATATGTCATTACAGTTTCGTACAGAGGTATAGAAACATTCTGTATAAATATAGGAATATCAATAACATCTATATGGCATGATTCATTGGTGTTTATTCTAGCGGCCAGAATTTTAAACTCTTTCTACGTTTTTTTTTTGTTTAAATAAGTGCTCAACTATTATTTTTCATGATTACTTTGTAGTTTCAGTATTTTGTGATAAATGGCGGAATTATGTGATAATAAATAAAAGATAAATATATCATCACGTCTTTTACCCATTACTGGGCGTGGCACTCTGCTGTAGCAGATATCGGTAAGTGATATAATTCTTCGCGTGAAATGCGTTTATGGGCTGTCAAATCACGACCACCAAAGATTTATTTATTTCCGGTCACAGTATTTTGTGAAACATAGCCAAGTGTTTACTTTACATTTTTATTTTTCAGTATATTGTAATTTTTATAATCTATGACGTACTGTATAAGTTTACCATATTAAAGATTGTGTTTGATTCTTAATTTTTCATTTAAATTGTTTGAAAACTTTGAAACAAAACTCAAAAGAATAATTTTTAGTAGGCGCTATTAGCAAATAGCAATCAGTCAATTTATAAGTCAACCATTAGTAATTTTTAATAGAAAATAAATATGTTTCTTTTATTTTATAAACAATTTAATGGTCATTGCATCAGTAAATTTAATTAAACGACTGTAAATTGTGTGAAAACTCACCAATTACCAGCAATTAGTAAATTAATCTGAAATGTATACGGTGAATTCTATTAATTTAATTTAAAATGAAAACTAATATAAAAGCGAAGAAGTGAGTTATTTGTTGAAGAAATCACTCCACATACCAAGTTTTTGCGCTAAAAGACAAGAGTTCATGCAATTATTTTTTCGCAACATTGCATTCCTTTAGCAACTTGACAGTTCACGACCTAGATATTCATTTGTTACTTGTTCTCTATATAATCTTTCCTAAGCAACTATCGCTTGCATGTAACAGTGTAACAGATTTATTATTTAGCATAACAGAAAATTAATTCTAATTACAGTACTGGCTGCTGTATTATAAATTAATTCGATATATTTGTCAAATGACATTTTAAAATTATTATGCGAGACGAAGACGAGAGCTGCAATAGTACAAGAGGAACAAAGACATTTTACGCTCGTGATACACACATCATTTTTTCAATTATTAAATAAATAAAAATAAATATATCATCACGCCTTTTACCCATCACTAGGTGTGGCACTCTTTGCCTAAGCAGATCTCGGTAAGTGATATATTTTTTCGCGTGAAGTGCGGTTACCAGCCGTTAAATCATAGCCTCCAAAGATATTAGTGGAGGAGGAGGCACAGGGGTAGATTTTTTAAATTGGTGAAAA
Organism: Pterostichus niger; assembly: GCA_947425015.1. NCBI lineage: Eukaryota > Metazoa > Arthropoda > Insecta > Coleoptera > Carabidae > Pterostichus > Pterostichus niger. The sequence continues at coordinate 3,713,110 of OX380338.1, read as the reverse complement.
TTGTTTGTCGGCTGTGGGGATCGAACCAGAGTTCTCAAGATCCACAGGCTGACTCGATACCACTGAGCCATCTACCCCATAAAAATTATTATTATTATTATTTTTATTATTGCATCTTAAAATTATTAAAAATCGTATACGTACTGAAAATAAATTTGTTCTGTTAACTATCAATATAGGAAAGAGCTCGTATGAAGGAAGTGTTAATATGGACGAAACGAGTATCGTGTGTCATTATGAGAATGTTGACGTGAACTGATTTTATTTTATGAATCTTTTAGTGGATGCTCTATGAATGTTTCAGGTTTTCGTGCTACCCCATTTAATGGGATATATATGTTATATATGTATTTAACTATCAATATGACAAGTTTTTGTTTTGTTTGTATCCTTGGTAACTATTGAAATAAGCGCGCATCTAATATCTTTTTTCTTTCTTTGCCATTGGAAACGCGCGCTTTTAATATCTTTTTCATGTATTGCTATTGGAGACATGCGACAAAGTTATTTTTCCATTGTTTCACAGAAAACGTCTACTTTATGAAGACAAACTAGAACGTAATTAAAAAAAATACATGTTAAATAGAATAATTGGCATTGCTGTCATACATTCGATTTGTTTTTATTTATTTAAGCCAAGTTTAAAATAAACTTTCGTTGGTGAAAGCGGCTATAAGACATTAGTAACTATTATTATCATTTAACGACTTAATAAATTTTTATGGAAACTGAAAACAAACATAAGAAATATTAATAAACAATTGATTTAAATTAATAGTTATTTATGATTCAAGTGTGTAAAGTAAAGCTTTTCTGCATGAGTTACGAAGATCGCAAGAAGTGCAAAAAGCTCTTCACACACTCTGATACAATATTTTATGTGTGAACTAATTAGAGATGGGGTAGGTGGCTCAGTGGTACCTATCGAGTCGGTCTGTGGATCTTGAGAACCCTGGTTCGATCGCCACAGCCGTCATACAATTTTCACCAATTTAAATCTACCCCTGTGGCTCCCCCTCAACTAACATATTTGAGGGCCGTGATTTGACAGCTGGTAACCGCACTTCACACGAAAAAATATATCACTTATCGAGATCTGTTCTGGCAGAGTGCCACACCTAGTAATGGGTAAAAGGCGTGATGATATATTTATTTATTTTATTTATAACTAATTAGAAAAAAGAAAATCTACATATACAATTTATTAGATTACCTTTTTTAGTTTCACATTAATTGTTAAATTTGTATAGTTGTTTATGTTACTAATTACAATATATTACAATCTACAATAAATTAATTATTTTTTACCGATAAAACTGAAAATTTGCGAGTTACCGGCATATAACAAACCGAATAAATCCATAAACAAACTTTGACGATTTTTGTTTATTATTTGTCGTTAATTTTGCATTTTCTTTTCCTATATATGTCATATCATTCATAAATAATAAATGAATTTAGTGTCTGTTTAGTATCACGTGTAAAGAGAGAAATTTGGAAAATCTGAAATTTTACGTGTTTTGTTTATAAATATATATATTTTGACAAATGAGTTTGGAAAGTGATGAAGAGTCTGACAGATTTTGAATGAAGCTGAAAGCAAACTTGAATAATTTTGTTTCTTTCATCTGATGACAGTTGAATAAATTTTTGTCGTATTTCACTTTCGTTTATCTTTTGTTTAACAGAAAGAGACAGTATTTAAAAAGTAAGTATAGTAACTGGAAAGATAGGCTTTTTATATTTTAGAGAAATGCTTGTACTTTTTTACGATCGAGTGTCGAGAATTCGTAAGATCAAAGTTTAAAACGCGCTGACTATAATTTATTACAAAAGTATAATTGTGTTTGAATGCCTACTTCAGATTTCACTATACCCTTATAACCTTTAGAAATAGTAGGTCTCAGAATCAAAATAATAGAAAATAAATCTTCTAAACCGGTAAATAATAACTTTATTAAAAAGTATAAAATAAACACTTGGCTCAGTTTCACAAAATTCAGCCTCCAAGTCACCTTATGAGGGCATCGTCAGAGGCTGGCCAGCACAGTTAGTAACCATAGACGCATTTCGCTCTTATTAGAGCTCATCAGTACGGTATAACTCACTTCTTCACCTAGAACAAAGTTCACGTGAAGAAGCTGGTGACGAAGAACTGTGCCAGCAGAGAATAAGATCTCTAACAAATGTTCTTCGTCACCAGCTTCTTCACGTGAACTTTGTTCTAGGTGAAGAAGTGAGTTATACCATACTGATGAGCTCTAATAAGAGCGAAACGCGTCTATGGTTACTAACTGTGCTGGCCAGCCTCTGACGATGCCCTCATAAGGTGACTTAGAGGCTGAATTTTGTGAAACTGAGCCAAGTGTTTATTTTATACTTTTTATTAAACCTAGTTTCACCAAGTGTTGGATGACAATTAATTTTGTCTTTGTTGTTAAATAACTTTATTCTTATCAAAATCATTACTTAATGTGCTTCATTATTTACCCAGGGGAAATAAAAATGACAAGTTTCATTTCCAAGGCTATTCCTATTTTTAACCTAATTTTCAATTGAATTTCTGTCGTTATAAAGCATGCAAAATTAATTCTATAAAAAATAAATAAATATATCATCACACCTTTTACTCTTTACTGGGTGTGGCACTCTGCTACAGCAGATTTCGGTAAGTGATATATTTATTTGCGTGAAGTTCAGTTACTAGCCGTCAAATCACGACCTCCAAAGATATTTGTAGGGGGAGGGCACAAGGGAAGATTTAATTTGGTGAAAATTATTTGTCGGCTGTGGGGATCAAACCAAGGTTCTCAAGATACCACTGAGCCACCTACCCCATAATTAATTCTGTTTATTGATTTTAATATAGAATTTTATGTTCTACATTTATTTGAAGCGTTTTTTCTCTAAAATAATAAGGGATGCAGGAAATTGTTAAAATATGATTTACATGTTAAAGCGCTATGTCCCGGTGTTGCAGTCACCACCCTGTTGTATATTGATTAATTAATTTAAAAGTTAGATAAATAGCTACATTAGGTGTAAGAAAACTAATTAAATTATTTGTATAATCGTTATATTATGTTGTGTAAACATAGTAATGAGTAAAGCCCGGATTTTAGGCAATTGCCTAGATTCAAATTGAAATATACTTCAGGCAATTTAGTTTTTGTATACATAGGTAATATGTTTACGTGTAATGGAAGGTTTTTTTTTCGTGCCTTAGAGCCTATTTTTTCTATATTTTGGTTATTGTACCTATTTTACCTTATACAGCCTATTTTGCCTATTTTTGTTGCCTATTCTAACTTTTATTGAGTAGACAAGGTTTATCATCTACTTCGTTGACTAATTCAGCACCCGACAAAATGTTTCAACCTAACCTATAATATTTAAAGCACTTACTGTAATCAAGTTTTTGTGTGTGAATTTAAAATGCCGAGAGAAAAAACTTTTTTAGTCAAAATTTTACGTGGTAATTCAATTGTGTCTTTGCTATTAATCAATGGAGCTGAGGTAACTTTAGACGATATGGCTAAATATAAGAACGCTTCTGTCACATTTTGTGATGTCTAACGAAGTTTTCAGCTTATAAGCAAGTTCTGACTGACCGAAGACAGTCCCTTTCCGAAAATTTCATAGAGCAATTGCTCATAATATTTTGTGAATCAAAATATACTACATAATTTGAATTTGCATAATAGTTAATAAAATGAGAACCCTACATTATTATTTTTCAGATTGTGTTAATTTTTGTTTAAAATGATAATTTTTTTCTAACGAAGAGTAGATATGAGTACCAATATTAGAAAAAGGATTCGTTTATTTTTTTTAAAACAAATTATTTACATTTAGGCTGCCTAAAATCCCGCCTATTTTAGAGTAATTACCGGCCTATATGCCTGCTTATTTGGGTGTTTTTAAGAGCCTAAATATCCGGGCTTTGGTAATGAGTCATATCTAAGATAAATATAATAAAATAATAGGTACAGTGAAAAACATTTTTGTGTTATTATCACTTATCTTTTTTTTTGCTTTTCAAATAATTGCAACATGTATGCCGCCACAATAAATTATTATCTCGTGTAAAACCGAAAATGTATTTTTATATCATTTATCATTGTGCAAATATACAACAGCAGAAAGTTGGAAAGCGTAAACTTGTAAATAATTTTCTAGATTCTGTACTTAAGGTTGACAGTAAGGTCGCGTCGTATGCTTTTGTTGGTAGAATTGAATAAAAAAATAAATAAATAGGTATATCATCACGCCTTTTTACCCATTACTGGGTGTGGCACTCTGCCAGAGCAGATTTCGGTAAGTGATATATTTCGTCACGTGAAGTGCGATTACCAGCCGTCAAATCACGGCCCCCAAAGATGTTAGTCGAAAGAGAGCCACAGGGGTAGATTTAATTTGGTGAAAATTGTTTATCGGCTGTGGGGATCGAACCAGGGTTGTCAAAATCTACAAGCCGGCTCGATACCACTGAGCCACCTATCCCATAGAACTGAATAAGTAATGGAAGTAATTTTTCTATTGTTTATTTTTTAATCAGATTGATTCGAGGATTGAAACAAGACTAGAATTATTGATTGGTAATTATTAAAATAAATAAATAAATATATTATCACGCCTTTTAACCATTACTGGGTATGGCACTCTGTCGCAGCAGATCTAGGTAAGTGATATATTTCTTCGCGTGATGTGCGGTTATAGATCAAAACAAATGCAGTTGTTTAAAAACTTTTTAAAAGTTTTTTTTTGTAAAACAGACAAAAAGAAATCAATATTTACGTGTTAAATTAATTAATATTAAGTATGAAAAGATCAAATTTCGTGTACGAACATGTTAACCTACTACGACCACCCAAGTTGTAAACACGTATTTAGTTGAGCATAAAGTTTCAGAAATTCGTGTTAAAACTTGTAATAAATATATCATCACATCCTTTACCCTTTACTGGGTGTGGCACTCTGCCGAAGCAGATCTTTGTAAATGATATATTTCTTCGCGTGAAGTGCGGTTACCAGCCATCAAATCACGGCCCCCAATAATAATAATAATAATAATAATGTGCAATAATAATTGAAACTATATATTTTTTTAAAGAATATTTCATATAAATAGTTACATACTAACAAATTTTGCTTCATTCAGTGATACGATGTTTTAAAAAATTTAAAAACAAAACAAAATCATATTAATTTTTTTAATAAATTATTTTGGGGTTTTTTTAATCATATTTATGGGGTAGGTGGCTCAGTGGTATCGAGTCGGCCTGTGGATCTTGAGAACCCTGGTTCGATCCCCACAGCCGACAAACTATTTTCACCAATTTAAAAAAATCTACCCCTGTGGCTCCCTCTCTACTAATATCTTTGAGGGCCGTGATTTGACGGCTGGTAACCGCACTTCACGCGACAAAAATATATCACTTACCGAGATCTGCTTAGGCAGAGTGCCACACCCAGTAATGGGTACAAGGCGTGATGATATATTTATTTATTTATTTATTTAATCATATTTTTTGCCAATCTTGTTTTTTTCCAGTAAATTAAATTGTTTCGATTTTCACAAATTGTTTATTATTTTTTTCATGAAATGGGGGGTGGGGGGTGTAGGTAGTTGAACCCTCTTTATGTGTAAAGTAATTAGAATTAAGTTCCTAGTTTACATAGTAGCAAATAAATAAATAACTGAATCCAGGTAGTGCAAGTGCAAACAGAAGACGGAATCTAATCCGTGGAGAAATAAAATATTTGTGCAGCTATTTTCGTCGCTCGTGACTTACAACGATACCACTATTTTATTGTATATACCCTTATCCCGCGAGTTTATTACGGCAATTACAGCGCATTAAGTTGATTAATTTTCCAGGAATTTAATCTTTGTTGATTTGCAACGAGACATGCATCATTTACTTATACCTATCGTTAAAGAATAAATAGTAAATAAATGTTAGAGATTCTATGACAAATAACTTTATCATAGTTTTATTTTTATTGGGGTTTGGCTGTAGTCAAGGTGAAAAGAGTAGATAAGGAATATTTTAAGCTAGAAAATAATAAAATTGTTAATGCGAAAATAAATTTACAAAGGATTTTGATGTCAAGTTGAAAATGAAAATATTTTGGTTTGCGATGAAGGTGAATAACAATATTTTGTAGCGTGGTAGATGACTCATAAAATGATGATGTTAAAAATGTATTAGAGGGGAGAAAATTGAAGTAATCACCCTTGTGGATGTCGTGATGTAAGGGTGACATTCTGTTACTAACAAACTGTTAGCAGCTTCATGTAATGTGTCACTTCCATTTTAACCAAAATCTATTATGTTATTTCCATTGATATAATAATCTTATACAGGGTGTTACACAACTTAGAGCAAAAAAAATAAAGGGTATATTCTGTACGACGTTCTGATCATGAAACAAAAAGAATTCGAAAAATTAAGGGTTGTTAACCTAAACCATTTTTTGTAGTACTGCACTGGATTCGCTTTCCTATTAAACACAAACAATGAAGTAGGTATTAACTACGAAAGAATAATTACACAATTCAATTATTAGCAGTTATTTATAATAGAATTTTATTTAATTAATAACTTTAACATAATCATCCACCCAGTGGCAGTGGCAACGAAAAAATCTTTTTGTTTCATGATCAGCACGTCGTACAGAATATATCCTTTTTTTTTTTGCTCTAAGTTGTGAAACACTCTGTATATCAAATTCGGAAAGTTTTAAATTATATTTGAATATAGTTTTTCATGAAAATCTGTTATAGGCTTCAAGTAAAGTACCACCTCCGAAAGTTATATAATGACCAAAAAGGGAAGTGCACAACTAGATGTTATAACAGTCCTAAATATAAAATTTCAATTTTCTACGGCTTACCGTTTTTGAGTTATGCGAGATACATACGTACGTACAGACATCACAAAATGCGTATTTCCACTGAAATCTGAGAACCGAAAATTTTCGCGATTACAATACTTCCTTTACTTCGTACAAGGAAGTAAAAATATTGAACCCTTATTTTTTATTCTTCTGGAAGTTGCTTTTTAGGGGTACAAACCACCCTTGAAAGGTGGTAAAAGCAAGAATAGCCATAAATGAAATTAAATAATATCAAAATATTACGTGTTCAACATTGGTTACCCAGGGGTTTTTGAGATCGCCAAAATCTATTTTCGGGGTCATTTTGATCATATGCAATTTTTTAAGGGGTTAAAAAGGAGATGGGGATGAAATCACGATATTCAACTGAAATAGAGTTTTAGGTTCAAAACTAGTTACTCGGGGGTTTTTGGGGTCGCTGAATCTATTTTCGAGGTCAACCAATGTTGAATTTTGCTATAAATAATAATTCCATTCTGTTGACACATGAATTTAGAAAATAATCACTTTCCGCACGCTAATGAATACTTTACGTATTGTCGTAGAAAAAATAAATTATTGTAAACTGCATAAAATTTGAACTCAGCACGTAATGTGTTGTAATTACAATAATTTTATTAATTATCGTCATAATTTTCGGCTCTTAGGAAGTTTAATCTTGTAAATAAATTCTTAGCAAAATTATTAAAAACGCATCAGATAGTACCATGAAAGTTAAATAACTGATAAACCTGTAATCTGTGTTGCATTCATTGTTAAAACCACGATTAACGATAAAAAATAAAATATCTACTTCCGTTTTATCTTTAGCTATGGAAATTTTTACTTTTTATTATATTCTGTGAATTACAAAAATGTGTCAATTTTTTATTCTCAACTGGACTTCTTTTATTCCATAAAATATTGTAAATAAATAAATGCCTAAATATATCGTCATGTCTTCTACCCCATTACTGGATGTGGTACTCTGTAATAGCAAATCTCAATAAGTGATATATTTATGCACGGTTACCATCCGTCAAATCACAACCCCTAAAGATATTAGTGGACTATAAATTAATATAATAAATATATCATCACGCCCATTTTACCCATTGCTGGGTGTGGTACTCTGCCATAGCAGATTTCATTTCATTCATATAGAGGCTGTTTCTATACCTGCGAAACTTTAATGACATATATAATTTTATATACTGATTTATAGAACAAATAGTTTTTTTTTTGAAATTTGCAAAATTTAGGGTATTTTATTCCTAGCGAACATTTTTAGTATCACTAATTTAATAGTACATTTAATTAAAAAAAATAAAAATTAAGTATTACACCAGGTACCTACATAATAACTAATTAATAATGGATTATTTGTAGGCAGTGTTTATATTTTTATTTCATTAGTAACATAATTATAAATAATTAAATGTACTATAAAACCAGTGACACTAAAAATTTTCGCTAGGAATGAAATACCCTCAAAAAATTCTTTTTGTTCTATAATCACTGTATCAAATTATATATGTCATTAAAGTTTCATACAGTGGTATAGAAACACCCTGTATTTTTGCGCGTAAAGTGTGGCTACCAGCCGTCAAATCACGATTCCAAAGATGTTAGTTGAGAGGGAGCTACAGGCATAGTTTTAACTTGGTGAAAATTGTTTGTCGGCTGTGGGAATCGAACCAGGATCCTCAAATCCATCTACCTCAAACAAAATATTGTAAAAATTTATGCACATTTTGGCTCGATCGCAATAACCGTTTTTAACTATAGAAAAAAGTTAAATTAATATAATAAAATCGTATAATAAATGTCAACAATATGTCAATAATTTTAATTATATTATTATATATTTACTCTCCTCCACTAATATCTTTGGGGGCTGTGATTTGATGGGTGGTAGCAGCACTTCACGCGAAAAAATATATCACTTACCGAGATCTGCTTTTGCAGAGTGCCACATCCAGTAATGGGTAAAAGCGTGATGATATATTTATTTATTTATATTTACTAGTTAATTAATAATATTGAACAATATGAATAATAAATTTTAACTTAAAATTAACAAAATCTGTGAAATCCGGTGTCCGATGTCGAGATGTCAGCCATCTTGGCTATTGTGAAATTTTGACCAGCTGTTAGTTAACAATAAATAGTTGTAAGTCTCCAGCCGTAATAATTATTTATTCTTTTATTGAAGTGTTACCGATTTTTGTTAGTATGTAGGTAAAGTTTTATTGACAATTCTATTGTTTATTTAAATAAATGCATCCTACAAAAATCTATAAAAAATCATAAAGAAAATTACATCCTACCTGGAAATATTATATGAACAAAGTTTCAAATAGGAACAATGATGTTCTACCTATATTTTTATTTTATGTTTAATTTTTAATTAAATAATGCCAATTAAAAGAAATGATTATTGTTTTAAAAATTATAAAAATCTATACAAATTCACGATTTTACACTAATAATGATTGTAGGTTTTTATTTTGCTTCCCACGTGACTGGAGTTGAAGAGAAGTTGTTATTATTTTTGTAGTTAGTCATTTAAGAAACAATTAAATGTAAACAAATGTTTCAAGTTCGATGTATACAGGGTGTTTCACAACTTAGAGCAAAAAATAAAAGGGTATATTCTGTACGACGTGCTGATCATGAAACAAAAAGATTTTTTTTTAAATCGCAAAACTATTTTCCATGTTTCCCAGTCCAAAATTTTTCGTTGCCACTGCCACTGGGTGGATGATTATGTTAAAGTTATTAATTAAATTATAAATAACTGCTAATAATTGAATTGTGTAATTATTCTTTCGTAGTTGATACCTACTTCATTGTTTGTGTTTAATAGGAAAGCGAATCCAGTGCAGTACTACAAAAAATGTTTTAAGTTAACAACCCTTAATTTTTCGAATTTAAAAAAAATTCTTTTTGTTTCCTGATCACCCTTTAATTTTTTGCTCTAAGTTGTGAAACATCCTGTATATCAAACCAAAATTTGACAAAATTTTACTACTCCCAACACTATTTATTTATTTTTCTACTTCCGTTAGGAAATAGACGTTTTATTTCACTTATTTGAGTTAGGTAATGGACTGCATTATTTAACTAGTGAAATAATGAGGTAACATAGCAACAGATATCTTGGTAGACGAATTCTGATGTGTTATTCTTTTATTTTTTGAATTTATAACTGTCATTAATATGTCATAATTTCAAAAACGCTCTTTCGTATATATTAGAACGGAACTAGAAAAAATGTTGTATGAAACTAGTAAGGAAATAAGGTTATTATCTTACTTATGTATTTACATAACTCGGCTACGCCTCGTTCTGCAAATTTCACATGCGTAAGGTAATAACCTTCATTTCCTTACTAGTTTCATAAATAGCTATTTCGTAACACATGCACAAGAAACACGTTCTTATTCCCTAATTTTAGAGAGAGAAACACTGCTTTTCTCCCCTAGGTAGGATGTTTCTCTCCCTAGGTAGCATGTTTCTCTCCCAAGGGACATGTTTCTCTCCCAAGGGACATGTTTCTCTCCCTAGGTAGCATGTTTCTCTCCCTAGAGACTACGATTATTAGCTGTTTGCGGTGTTTCCTAGGAAATTAGTTATGCAACCCAGATTTGACATTTGTCCCGATAAGACAGTAATTTTTGTGCACTTGTTACGAAAAGTATAATATGCTTCACGGGAGGGCGCGATTATCCCTTGTGTGAAGTTGGCAAACCTCGACTTCAGCTCGTGCCTTCGACCCTCGCTTACATCTCGGTTTGCCAACTTCACTCGCGGGAATAATCGCTTGTTTCCTCCCTAGATGCTATTATGTTATGCTGTACAACAGGAACTTAATCCTAATTACAGTACAGGGTCCGCACTCACCGAGCCGCAGTGTAGTAGTTCATATAATCTTTAGCTTGAGTGAGATTCGAATTCCATATATAGTTTACTTATTATCATTGATGAAATTTGACATATTTTGTCGATATTCAAACGAAATTACAGTTCACTTTCAGTTAATTGCCACTGTAGGAATCGTTCCAAGTTTCAAATAATGACCATTTTACAAAATATATTGAAAGTTTTATGTTTTATTATCAAAAAGCTATTTCAATTTAAACACGAATTCTGATAAGAGTGTTTTTAATAATAAACACAAAACAATTTCCGCTGGAAACAACAAAAAACCCCATTTAAATTCAATCTACAATTCCGAGTGAATACAAATCACTTAACATTCAGATAACATCCCAATTCATAGAAGCACATCAACATACAATTATAACTTACTCATCATAATTCATGTCACTCCGTCCAAATAATCTGTTCGCCCAGTAATTCCTTCAATAATATCATTTTGAATTCTGGTTGGTTTTATGATGTATAGTTGTATAATGTTTGATTGTGCAACTGTAATTGTGCACATCGTGCCATATGGGCTCTACACCGCGTCGGTTACGGTATAAGGCTTTGGAGATGACGACGAATGTATACAAGAACCTCTTGGGAGGTCAGATTTGTGATCTGCAGATTCGTTGCGGACATGGCGTAGTCGAGACAAGAAATATATTGGATTTGGAAATAGATATTTGCAAATTTGTAAGCAGGGCGGTAAATCGAACCGGATCGTTTTCTTAAGGCGTGAACCGGTTAAATGATCTAAACCGAACACTTTAACCGGTTTGAAACGTAGTATTATGCACGTGCATTGAATAAGTTATGGGGTAGGTGGCTCAGTGGTATCGAGTCGGCCTGTGGATCTTGAGAACCCTGGTTCGATCCCCACAGCCGACAAACAATTTAAAAAATCTACCCCTGTGGCTCCTCCACCACTAATATCTTTGGAGGCCGTGATTTGACGGCTATTAACCGCACTTCACGCGAAAAATATATCACTTACCGAGATCTGCTTAGGCAGAGTACCATACCCAGTGATGGATAAAAGGCGTGATGCTATATTTATTTATTTTATTTATCATTACTGGATGTGGCACTCTGCCTCAGCAGATCTCGGTAAGTGATATATATTTTTCGCGTGAAGTGCGGTTAACAGTCGTCGAATCACGCCCCCCAAAGATATTAGGGAAGGGGGAGCCACAGGGGTAGGATTAAATTGGTGAAAATTGTTTGTCGGCTGTGCGGATCGAACCAGGGTTCTCAAGATTCATAGGCCGACTCGATACCACTGAGCAAATTTGCAAACCGGTTAATTGATCTAAACCAGGGTTCGAAGATATATATCGGTCGATATATATCATGATATTTATTTTGATATATATCATGATATTTATTTTGATATATATCATCATATTTTTGCAATGATATATATCCATTATATAAAAATATCAAATAGTTTTTGAGATATAGCCTCCGGAAAAGTGAAATTTTTCGAATTTTTCAGTTTTTCTACTTTTCCGAGGCTATATCTCAAAAACTAAATGTGATATGAAAACGCGCTCAACGGCATTAATTTTCTCGCGCTTCAGTTAACTTATAAACATAGTTTCAGCGATTTTTAATTTTTTTTCAATTTTCCGCCAAAAAAATCGCAAAAAGCGGTTTTTTAACATTTTCTCGAAAACCAGAAGTCATATGCATTTGAAGATTGCACCACTGGATTCAGTGGGTCAAAATACATATGTATGTAAATTTTCGTTTTAATAATCCTACGATTAAGGATTTTTGGGAAAATTGAATTAAAATCTGAAAAAACCAAAGGGGTACCCCTTAGGAAATAATTAAAAATATTAAATTGCATAAAATTGTATGAAAATGTGCTTATAAGTCAATTAGGACACGGGGAATTCAACGCCGTTGAGCGCATTTCCATATCTTGTTTAGTTATTGAGATATAGCCTCCGGAAAATTGAAAATTTTTCGAATTTTTCAGTTTTTTTAAATGTGTACAAAAACTAAAATTAAAAAATAAATATCCAAAAAGTGATATTTATCTGATATATATCCTATATATCAAATATTTTGATATTATAAATATCATGATATTTACGATCCCTGATCTAAACCGAACACTTCAACCGGTTTGAAACGTAGTATTATGCACGTGCATTGAATAAGTCTGTTTTTTTTATACTATATAAGTCAAAATGAAATTGAATTTATAAAATATTTAAGTATTTATGAAACGTAGGTATAGTACGTCCAGCGATCATTTGGAAAAATGTCTTTTAAATCCCGCCATTCACACTAATCTGTGCTACTGTAAAAAATTATTGTTTTCAGACAAATGTATACTCTACTTATATATCTAGGAAAGATGAAAATTGCTTGAAAACCATTCCAATTCAGATAGAGTTTATTAAGTCTGGCGCGATCATAATTACTCAGTAAAATACGTATCATGTCTGGCAGTACGGTGGTGTAGATATCGTTACGGAATTCGAATCTGGAGGTCCCAAGTTCGAATCGCACTCAAGCTAAAAATTATACAAACTATCACACTGCGGCTCGGTGAGTCCGGACTCTGTACTGTAATTGGGATTCAGTTACTGTTGTACAGCGTAACATAAATAAATAAATAAATATCATTGACTAGTAATGTTGATTCCTAAATCACACACATGTATGTTGACTTGAAAAGCTGTAGATATACTGAAAAGCTCAACTGATCGTTAGTACATTATTATAATTTTATTTTTATTACATAATAAAAATATAGAAATTCCATTTTATGAACTAAAAACATATTTTAATATGACATCTGTTGCGAATATTTAGTACTATTCATTAGGATTGTACATCTGTTAAATGTACACATTTTATTGTGCTTCCATCGTCGTTAAAATTTACATTTTACTCAGTTGTTATTATTACATTACATTAAAAATATTCATAGTACTAGAAGAAATACTGTTTATTGCAGCTCTGCCATATTTTCATATATAACATAACAAGTAGTATGAAAATTGCTGAAAATATTTTGACATAAATTATGAGTTGTTATGGAAATGGAAACATAACGAGTTACCATAAATACCTGTAAAGTATCAATTACAAGGTGGAAATAAAATTAATAAATGACGTTTTCTACTTAACATAACGCAATTTTGCGGCCTAGATACACAAACAACAACTGTTTCAAAAAAGGGTTAACTTTTGGCCCAAATAGACGAACGTTTCATTTGAACCGGACAAAACATTGCGTCCATTTATTAAAGTTTCCAGTGTATAGTATGTTCAAAGATATTCCGTTATGGCTTTAACTTACTAAGCCTGTGTTGAACCGCACACAGTAAGAGATTCTACCTGTTGGCGCTCAGGGTAGGATTGCAAAATATTTAAATTCGGAAATCTCTAATTTCTGTGCGGATTATAAATGACGAATTGTTATACAATGATACTTTCATGTAACATTTTTTTTTTTGCTTCATTATCAATAATAATATTTGTACAAAATTCTATGTTTCATTATTATAATATATATAAAAATAAAATTAAATTGGGAAATACTGAATACATACCTGTCCTTGCACCCCTATAAATCAAGCTTAAATCCCTAACAATAGACCCGCTGAGAGGGCCATAACGGAGTATCTTTGAACATAGTATATCAACATAACTGTCACAAAAAGTAAATTGCAAGCATTTTCTAGGATCTATAAAAGTATTGATATTACTGGAAAAAAGTGAGCATCTTTTGACAGTTGTTAAAAAAATATGAATTCGTCTGAATGGTTAGGAATTCATTATAAGCTATAATATGAAACAAACAAATTGAAACTAATTTAATGGGGTAGGTGGCTCAGTGGTATCGAGTCGGCCTGTGGATCTTGAAAACCCTGGTTCGATCCCCACAGTCGACAAACAATTTTCACCAAATTAAATCTACCCCTGTGGCTCCTCCACCACTAACATCTTTGAGGACTGTGATTTGACGGCTGGTAACCGCACTTCACGCAAAGAAATATATCATTTACCGAGATCTGCTTACGGCAGAGTGCCACACCCAGTAATGGTTTAAAAGGCGTGATGATATATATATTTATTTATTTATTTAAATTTAAACTAACAATTTCGAGAATAATCTCGAGTTTCGTCTTTATATTCTTCTGTTTGACAAAGTCAATATAAACAGTAAACATCAGTTAAAAATAGATCTTTAATGCATGGGGTAAAATATTGTATGAACTTAGCCCTAGTCTAAATATATTCTTCGCTTTCTCTATCTCGAGAATATTTCTAAAAATAAAACTAAAATACAAAATACGTGTGGTGAAACTAAATATTACTACAATATATGTTCTTTTTTCATTAAATGAGTCTTTTAATTTGAAACAGTTTGAAATAATTAGAAACCGAATTAACAGAAATAAAAATCGCTAAATAGAAATTTTTCTTAACTTATAGTAATTGGATATATTTCTCATATATGTGTCTACTTTTTATACAAATGTAATTAGTAACGACACAATTAATTCTGAAAGGAAACAAAAGTAGAAACTGATTGTAAAGATATCTAATATTTTGTACATTTAAATAGAAATCGTATACGATACAATAAATATACTGCGTTTGACTCATTCTAATAGTAATATTTTTTACCTGAAATTGACAGGAAAATAAACATTTGCCTGACCTTTAAGACTCAGGAAAGCTTTGCTTTGCATGCCTATATATAGTCAGGAAAATATCATATTGCCTGCCTAGACAGGTAATGAAAGAAACTTGAGTATCTAGTTACTTAGTAACATAAAATACTGACTGAATATGTAAGTCAAATATTTCTTTTTATTGAAATTAATTTAAAATATGTATTATTTGTTTATAAGTTTCAGGTAAAATGTTATACGTAACACGTCAGTAAAGCATCGTACAGGATTCATAAGCTGTTTCAAACTATCTACTCATCCTGT
The DNA here is from genome assembly GCA_947425015.1 of Pterostichus niger. Taxonomy (NCBI): domain Eukaryota; kingdom Metazoa; phylum Arthropoda; class Insecta; order Coleoptera; family Carabidae; genus Pterostichus; species Pterostichus niger. The sequence continues at coordinate 3,697,334 of OX380338.1, read as the reverse complement.
AATTGAACACTTTCCTAACTTTTTACATAAATAACTATTCATAATTTATTTTAGTTCCCTAACACTAGCTTCAATTCAACCATAACTACGTTCTATTTTACTGCAAAGCTACAATTGAAAAAATACTAAAATCAATAAATACGAAACACGAAATCAACAAGAATTACGTATCATATTGAAGAAGGGTGACCACCCTACTAACAATTGCTACATGTGGAAAATAGAGCACGAATATAAATATGAGTCACCCTTAGAAACCATATGAATTTCAGCTGTTAAATGCTTTAAAAAAAGATATAATACAATATTTAAAAATGCTGTGTATCTTTTAGTTGAAACATAAATAGAATAAATAAATATGTTGTCTCGCCTTTTACCTATTTTTGGGTGTGGCACTCTGTCGTAGCAGATCTCGGTAAATGATATATTCATACTTATATGCGTGAAGTAATTCGATCCAATATGTTCAATTTACTGTTTACTATTTAGGGATAAAATTTAACATATCTCGTATGAGAGTCTCACAAGAATTTAAAAATTAAAAGATAATGGTTGGTAGCACAAGCTCTGTTTTTGGGTGTTCTAAGAGCACGGTTTTAACATGTTAGAGATAGTTAAAACACCCAAATACACTGCTTTTAAAACAGGCACAAACAGAGCTTGAATTTATAGTATCGTTAACTTATAACCAAAGTTTTAGCCATTTAAATTTTTGATATTTCTTAAAGGAATGAGTTTTATTTCATTTAGTTTTGAAGATAAAGTATAAAATATTAAAGAAAAAATAGATTAAAAATGCTCGTTTCCAATGGCAATTTGTGAAAAAGATATTAAATGCGCGCTTATTTCAATATTTACCAGGGATACAAATAAAACAGAAACTTGTCATATTGACAGTTAATAGAACGAATTTATTTTCAGTACGTACACGTTTTTTTAATAATTTAAGATGCAATCATAGAAACATTGTGTGTATCACGAGCGTAACGTCTTTGTTCAAGTAACAAAGAATCACTTTACGCTCTTAATACATAAATAACTATTTTATACTGACAGCTTTTTACAACAACCAACTTCATAAAAGTAAAATTCAAATAACAGAATAATGGTGCTATTCTGTAATTTTCTATAACGCTACAGTTCTGTAAATTTGAACAAAAGCGCATAGATATTTATTGACAAATACATTTAATGCTATTTGACAGTTAAATATGATGCGCTTTTGTTTAGATTTACAGATCTGTAGCGTTATAGAAAATTACAGAATAGCACCATTAGTTACAGAATAACAAAATGATAGTAATCTATAGACTAATTATGAAGAATAAGGGTTGTCACTAATCGATCATTAATAGATAATGATCGACTTAAACAGGGTTGATTATTCACCAGTTTATAAATAAATCATTCTATGAAAATACTTCCAAGTTTCTAATTTAATTACTAGATACATTCCAAATAAGCACACTTCATTTGAAATACAACGCTATGACTAATGAATGCATAATGTAAGTAACGTTTAACGTAATAAAATAATCATTAACACACTTCCTTCACTCCAGTCCAGTCCAATGCAGCCAGTAAATAACAGAAACAGATTTCAAATACACTAATTAACCAATTACATCAATAACCATTCATCATTGAGTCTGCAGCAATACACATACTATAACTGTCTATCACACACTGGACATCTAGTTCTTTCTAACGGACTCTAGATCCACCATTATTTATTTCCATTTACCGGTAAATCTTGTATCGTTTACCTGAGACGATGTCAAATATTCTAGTTGACCTCACGAGAGATATTTTCATCTTACAAGGCGGTGAAAAGCGTTTACCGTGGCGGCCTGATTCGTTTCTTGATTTAGCTTCAAGAAATATATTCATATCTTTAAGTTACTAATAACATTTTTTTAGTGCCAATTTTATCTCCGTTTCTAATATACAAAAGTAACTGATAATTTTGGTAACAACAAAGACAAAATTAATTGTCATCCAACACTTGGTGAAACAAGGTTTAATAAAAATATAAGTAAACACTTGGCTATGTTTCACAAAATTCAGCCTCCAAGTCACCTTATGAGGGCATCGTCAGAGGCTGGCCAGCACAGTTCAGTTAGTAACCATAGACGCGTTTCGCTCTTATTAGAGCTCATCAGTATGGTATAACTCACTTCTTCACCTAGAACAAAGTTCATGTAAAGAAGCTGGTGACGAAGTACTGTTTTGTTTTGTTTGTAAAATTTTGCACTCTGTTTCGCAACCTAGTTCGCTATAAAATAAATAAATATATCATCACGCCTTTTACCCATTACTGGGTGTGGCACTTTGCCATAGCAGATTTCGGTAAATAATATATTTTTCCGCGTGAACTACGGTTACTAGCCGTCAAATCACTTCCCTCAAAGATGTTAGTGAAGAGGGAGCCACAGGGGTAGATTTAATTTGGTGAAAATTGTTTGTCGGTCGCAAAATGAGTATCTCGCGCACGCTCCCAAATTATTTGTTATCAGGTTTCATTAGTTACAACACATCAATAGTATCAAATTCATATTATTGTTGATTGTTTTTCCTTTATTTTACTTAAATAAATCAATCATTATTGTATTATTCTTTTTTGACAGTTATAGAAAAAATATATTTTTGTGGGCGAAATCCTTGTTTTTTTGGTGTGTTCGAATGATTCAACTAATTTTTAGAATCTCGAATAATTATTCTATCCATGTAGATTACCTAATATGCCCCGGTTTCAAAATCAGACGACATTTCCTATTTCCGACATAAATTTAAATATTAGAAACATCCAACAATTAATTCCAATCGCTACAGATTAAATAAGTACCTAATTTCTATTTCTCTTCCTCTATTGCTAAAAACAAATTAATATTCCATCCGGGGTACGTTTCCTTCTTTTCTACAACACATAAATTTGTTTTCCAAAACTTACAGAACATTGACTTTCGTTGTTTTATTTAATATATTCCTATCGCATTTAAACAAACGTCCAAAACTACCTTTCCGGAATACAAAATAGAATACGCAGCTCAATCACTGAATACATTTGTAACGAACATTTGTTTGAAACACGAAACTTGAAGATTAGTGAATGACTGATGTGTTATACAAGTATTTTTATTATACGGTGTATGATTCCAGAACATTCATTTTATTTAATTTTTTTGTAATTATAATGTATGAAACACACACGTAATATGTAGGTAATAGTGTCATCGTTTTCACAAAAATAAGTTGTCAAGTAGTTGCTAATGAATGAGTTTGAAATAAAAATTGTAATAGACGTGCACAACACAGTTTTGTAATTTGGTTTGTCCTATTATTATAATTCTATGGGGTAAGTTGCTGACATTTTACTTCCTTGTACGAAGTAAAGGAAGTATTGTAATCGCGAAAATTTTCGGTTCTCAGATTTCAGTGGAAAAACGCATTTTGGCCCTCCCTGAATCCATTTTGACTAATTTCGCCGTGCCGTCTGTACGTACGTATCTCGCATAATTCAAAAACGGTAAGCCGTAGAAAATTGAAACTTTATATTTAGGACTGTTATAACATCTAGTTGTGCACCTCCCTTTTTGGTCATTATACAACTACCGGAAGTGGTACTTTACTTGAAGCCTATAATAGATTTTCATGAAAAACTATATTCGAATATAATTTAAAACTTTCCAAATTTGGTATATAAGACTACTATATCAACGGAAATAACATAATAGATTTTGGTTAAAATAGACTAACCGGAAGTGGCACATTACATGAAGCTGCTAACAGTTTTCCTTGAAAAAATTGTATTATTTTCATTTTAGAAATAAATGCTGCAAATAAAAGTTTTAGAGAATTAAATTCTGCGTCTAGCACAATAAGAATTTTTAAATTAGCTTTTTGCATAAACGAGATATTTAAATTTAAATATTACATATTTTTTGATTTAAAAAAATAATTAGATTTGCTATGGATTAGAACAAAAAATAAAAGATTTAATGTCAAATATGTGCAATTAAAGAAATATCTATAGTTTCATACGCGTACAAGGAAGTCATATGGTGTCCACATCAGATTTTTTTTAGAGGGTTGAAAAATAGTCTGCTAATGTCCCCTCCCTAGCTACGCTACTGGGCTCATGGTATCGAGTCGGCTTGTGGATTTGTGAACCCGAGTTTGATTCCCACAACCGACAAATAATTTTCACCACATTAAAACTACCTCTGTGTCTCTCCCTTCACTAACATCTTTGAGGGCCTTGATTTGACGGCTGGTAACCATACTTCACGTGAAGAAATATATCACTGATATCTGCTACGACGTAGTGCCATACCCATATGTTTCGTTTCATTTTAAGAACATAATCCTTTTTGATTGCTATCTAGTATTCAGTGATGAAACTAATTAAATGATTTACAAATGAGCGAGGGAGTAATTTCTGTTTTACAGTAATGTACTGTTCATAAATATTTAATTATAATAATAATAGTTGTTTGAAATATGTCGGCGATGGGAAATAAAATGAGAAAGTAATTTTTAAACAATAATTGTTGTGTACGTGAAACTGAAATGATTAGCATAGCTACATAGCGTATAGTTCTATAGCTACGTAATAATTACAAGCATAAAGAATCTGTCATTTCAGTGCTGAGTAGGTCTAGGCCTAGGCTAATGTCTACGCTAGAACCACATTTTTCAATTACTATATTTTGTTTCTCTCCAAGGCAATTACAAACTATACTTCATGAAATTTTTTTCAAATTGAAAGATTTTAATTCTTTTTTAATAATCCGAATAGTACATTTTGAAAAAAGAATTATATTAGTATTAGTAACGTCGCCTTCATAGTTTAATAAAAAATACGTAACTATGTGACTCTTCTCTTCTCCGTCAGTACGGTGGTGCGGACCCTGTACTGTAATTAGGATTAAATTCCTGTTGTTCAGCGTAAAATAAATAAATACGGAATTCGAATCGGGAGATCCCGAGTTCGAATCTCACTCAAGCTAAAAATTATATAAACTACCACACTGCGGCTCGGTGAGTGCGGACCCTGTACTGTAATTGGGATTAAGTTCCTGTTGTACAGCGTAACATAAATAAATAAATAATTTTTTTATTTTTTCTTTGGCTTCATTTATGTTAATTTTGATTGTCAAATTTAAATTGTCACTTGTTAATTCATACTAAAAATTGGTTGATAATGGCCTAAATATTGGCCGAAACGTCGCCTTCATAGTTTAATAAAAAAGGTTTAAAAATGAATATTTAATTTTACCCTTTTTATTTCCAATTAAAGCCTGAAATACAACTAATATATATATTTTTTTCAACTATACTTCATGTCAATTAGTTTGACAAATACGTCATTCAATTGTTTATACCTGAAACTGACATCAAAATAAACATTTGCTTGACCTTTCAGACTTTGCTTTGCATGCCTCGTCTGGAAAATAACATATTTTAAGAGCTGTGTATTTGGGTGTTTTAGCTATCTCTAACATGTTAAAACCGTGCTCTTAGAACACCCAAAAACAGAGCTTGTGTTACCAGCCATTGTTATTTCTACCTTCTTCGTAAATGATACTTTATAGGTATTTATGGTAACTAAGTAAATAAGTAATTGCAGCGCGTAGCACATAGAAGAGACCTGTAAAATTTTACAATGCTCATAAAAAGCTAATATAAAGTAATTATATAGTCTGTTATGCATCAAGGGAGGGAAACAAGCGATTATTCCCTTGTGTGAAGTTGGCAAACGAAACGTAAGCGAGGGCCGAAGGCTCGAGCTGAAGTCGAGATTTATCAACTTCACACAAAGGATAATCGCGCCCTCCCGTGAAGCATATTATACTTTTCGTAACAAGTGCACAAAAATTACTGTCTTACCGGGACAAATGTCAAATATGGGATGCGTAACTAATTATTTAGGAAACGCCGCAAACAGCTAATAATCATAGTCTCTAGGGAGAGAAACATGTTACCTAGGGGAGAAAAGCAGTGTTTCTCTCTCTAAAATTAGGGAATAAGAACGTGTTTCTTGTGCATGTGTTACGAAAAATTATGACTTGCTGCGTATGTAATATTTAATATATTTTCTTGAGCTGCCAGACATTCGCCTTTGAAGTCTTCATCGAGCATTAAATCCATTATTTCAAATTATTTATTTCTAGAATTCACGAAACTGTTGCCACTGACAATAGTGATTTTTTCATCACAACACCATGCCTACGTCTAGCTATATATTGAACTACCGCCAACAACCCTTCATTACAAAATGTAATGTACCTTTTTATAAAACTAATAAACGCTGTGAAGGTAGAAATAAAACTTTGTACGCGGCACATTTGCAATTAATATTTACTGGGCCCACTGGATTATGGAGGCACGCCCCCAAAATAACTATTTTGGATTTAAGTTGAAGTCAGCGAAATCAGAACGCGCGAAATTATATTCACTTTAGAACCAAAATAATTCAAATCATCATAACTACCAAATTCCAAAACCATAAAAACATATAATTACGAGTATCCATACATCATCCTATTTCCAGATCCGACATTAAAATTACGCCATTATCGAAAATACCAATATCACTAAATCCCGGAAACTAAATTAAATATACTAATTACTTCCATGGCTTTTACATATAGAAAATCAAAATATGCCATAATTAAACGGAAGCGGATATAGGACTCTCGTCATATCGGAAGGAACACGAAGAAAACAAATACTTGTGCCATGGAGTGTACAAGTGTAGTATAACTTAGTGTACTTTCACTCTCGTGTAACAATGCGTTATATTTTCCGTTAATTAGACATTGACGGGCACGGCTTGGCCTTCTTGACGTAAACATATTTAATTGTTGTTAGAGATTCGTTCGGTTTAGTATTGAAGTTTATATCCGGTTAGAGAGGACATGATATTTGTGTGATTGTGACAGGTGAGAAATGTTAGGTTATGTAATTGCGCTAGTTGGTGTCTATTGAAATTAGAAATTAACGGCAACTATTTCCGTAATAAGTCTTTATTTAATTTAGTACAAGTAGATATTTGGATTTTACTTTCAATAACAAGAGCAGAGCGATACTCTCTTCCTTTCTTATCTTTCTGAGTTACTTTCAGTTCTAACTATAAATAAATAAATATATCATCACGCCTTTTACCCATTGCTGGATGTAGCACTCTGCCGTAGCAGATCTTGGTAAGTGATATATTTCAATAACAAGAGCAGAGTGATACTCTCTTCCTTTCTTATCTTTCTGAGTCACTTTCAGTTCTAACTATAAATAAATAAATATATCATCACGCCTTTTACCCATTGCTGGGTGTGGTACTCTCCCGTAGCAGATCTTGGTAAATGATATATTTCAATAACAAGAGCAGAGTGATACTCTCTTCCTTTCTTATCTTTCTGAGTCACTTTCAGTTCTAACTATAAATAAATAAAATAAATATATCATCACGCCTTTTACCCATTGCTGGGTGTGGTACTCTGCCATAGCAGATCTCGGTAAATGATATATTTCTTTGTGTGAAGTGCGGTTACCATCCGTCAAATCATGGTTACCAAAGATGTTAGTGGAGGGAAAGCCACAGGGGTAGATTTAATTGTTTGTCGGCTGTGGGGATCAAACCATGGTTTTCAAGATCCACAGGTCAACTCGATATCACTGAGCCACCTACCCCAAGGAGTGTCTAATTGCAATTGTGTAGAATTTACTTCCAAAACTAGCGCAAGATGATGCTTCCTTCATTTCTTTATACAGGGTGTTTCTATACCTCTGCACGAAAGTTTAATGACATAATATATATATATATATATATATATATATATATATATATATATATATATATATATATATATATATATATATATATATATATATATATATATATATATATATATATATGTATATATAGAATAATTATTTTTTTTGGAAATTCGCAAAAATTTGGGTATTTTATTCCTAGCGCACATTTTTAGTGTCACTGGTTTAATAGTACATTTAATTAAAAAATTAAAATAAGGCATTACACCAGGTACCTACATAATAACTAATTAAAAAATGATTATTTGTAAGCAGTGTTTATACTTTGATTTCATTAGTAACATAATTATAAATAACTAAATGTACTATTAAACCAGTGACACTAAAAATGTTTCTTTTTTACTTTTTTTTAACATCATTTACTGTACCATAACAACGCGTATTTTGCGAACTGTTTTGCACCCTAGTACACCAAATGAGTATTTCGCGCACGCTCTCAAATTATTTTTTTTTTTCATGTACCCTTGGTTACAACACATCAGTAATACCAAATACATATTATTGTTGATTATTTTCGTTTAATTTACTTGAATAAATCAATAATTATAGTATTATCCTTTTTTAACAGTTGTAGAAAAAAATGTTGTTTATATTTCATGGGCGAAATTCTTGTTGTTTGGCGCGTTTGAATGACTTTTTTGTCTCGACTAAAAATCACTCATTTCGCACACTTTTTTCTATTTGATTTAATGTTGCGAATTTAATTGAAAATGGCGTAAAATGTAGCTTTAAAAATAAAATAATAAAAGAAGCATGAAACATCCGAACATTTATCCATGTCAAATCAATTTTAGAAAAATTCGTTCCGTTTATTGTAACATCAATAACAACTGTAAAGTAAAATGATATCTGTGTAAGAATATTGAGAGTAAGTATATAGTTTTAAATACATGAAGTAATAGTTTTTGCAACAGGAAATTATGATATTTGTAGCTACCAGGTAGTAATTAAAACCTAGAGTTACTTATTATTAAAGTAGATAATTTAGTACTTTCTGCGGTTTGCTAACTATTAATTGATTCTTGTATTAATTGCCAATTAGACGTTTAAAAAATTATGCGTTTAGAAAAGCACTATTTTAAACTACTTTACAAATTAGTACACTACAGTTAAAAATACAAATTCACATCCCCGGGTGTACTCATGATTCCTTTAATATTTAGCTCATTTAAAGCAAATTAACTTTTTTGAAATTTTTTAATTATTTTCCTCATTTTCCTTGGGATTTTTATGATTTTTAAACAAATTGGTCTAAAATTATTTCTCGTACGAATAATGTAACGAAATTTTACATACATATGTATTTCGACGTGCTGAATTCAGTGGTGTAATGTTTATGTCCATAAGTCTTATAGTTTTTGAGATAATGGTCAAAAAGAGTACGAAGAAAAAAATTGGTGAAAATTTTTCCAAAAAATAAAAATCGCTAAAAACTTGCCTAGAGGTCAATTGAAACACGGGGAATTCATCCTTTCAGACCACATCTCAATATCTTGCTTAGTTTTCGAGTTATAGCCTCGGGAAAGTTGAAAATCTGATTTTGAAAATTGTTTGAAAACAGCAAATCTTCTAAGGGCTATAACTCAAAAACTAAGCAAGTTATTGATATGCGGTTTGAACGAGTGAATTCCCCGTGTCCGAAACTACTTGTATGTAAATTTTTAGGTCATTTAAAGCAAATTAAATTTTTTGAAATTTTTTAATTATTTCCCAAGGGGTACCCCTTGGGATTTTTATGATTTTTAAACAAATTGCTCTAAAACTATTTCTCGTGCGAATATTGTAACGAAATTTTACATACATATGTATTTCGACGTGCTGAATCCAATGGTGTAATGTTTATGTCCATAAGTCTTATAATTTTTGAGATAATGATCAAAAACTGTACGAGGAAAAATAATTGGCGAAAATTTTTCAAAAAAATAAAAATCGCTAAAAACTTACCTAGAGATCTATTGAAACACGGGGAATTCAACCTTTCAGACCGCATCTCAATATCTTGCTTAGTTTTCGAGTTATAGCCTCGGGAAAGTTGAAAATCTGATTTTGAAAATTGTTTGAAAACAGCAAATCTTCTAAGAGGACTATAACTCAAATACTAAGCAAGTTATGGGGTAGGTGGCTCAGTGGTATCGAGTCGGCCTGTGGATCTTGAGAACCCTGGTTCGATCCCCACAGCCGACAAACAATTTTCACCAATTTAAAAAATCTACCCCTGTGGCTCCTCCACCACTAATATCTTTGGAGGCCGTGATTTGACGGCTGGTAACCGCACTTCACGCGAAAAAATATATCACTTACCGAGATCTGCTTAGGCAGAGTGCCACATCCAGTGATGGGTAAAAGGCGTGATGATATATTTATTTTATATTTATTTATTTACTAAGCAAGTTATTGATATGCGGTTTGAACGAGTAAATTCCCCGTGTCCGAAACTACTTGTATGCAAATTTTTATCTCATTTAAAGCAAATTAACTTTTTTGAAATTTTTAAATTATTTCCCTTGGGATTTTTATGATATATATATATATATATATATATATATATATATATATATATATATATATATATATATATATATATATATATATTTACGCCAGTAATTAAGTGTATGTCTCTGAGTGAGTGCTGCTCAATGTAGGTATTTAAAATGCCAGTGATGAAAGTGAATTTGCAAAGTACAGCCACGCTATATAACGTATAAATAGCATTGAAAAACCTCAAGATCACACGCAACCTTCATTAGTGGGCAGTGACAGGTCTGTACACTACGGGAAAGTGCACAAACGCACATAATCATGCATAATGCATAGTCGAACGAACGGAAATTCTACAATTTTTTTATCATTTATTCTTTATAATGTAATTTAAAATTAACAGAAATATGAATGCCTCTCTTATGATAGAGAGGTAAACAGAGTTGCCAAATTACAATACGTTATTTATCAAAAATATATTCGGAGTTAGTTAAAAAAAATACAGAAAAAAATCGTCACTATACTATGCAGCAAATTACATGTTAATTGTAATGATTATATTTCAAGATTAAAACATTTCAATCTGCTCTCTCTGGAAAACAGGAGACTCTCTCGGATATGATTTTTATGTACAAAATATTTAACAATTTAATATATTCTTCCCTAACTATCTCAAACTTTAAGATATCTGTCAACTGTAAAAACATTAGATTAAATAACTTATTTGTTGTACTTCGCAACAACACAAATACCAATAAAAACTCCGAGACTAATAGAATTATGTTTATCTACAACTCTAGATTCGTGCAGATTGATTTGTTCTGTCCCTTTATACATTTTTCGTAACACATGCACAAGAAACACGTTCTTATTCCCTAATTTTAGAGAGAGAAACACTGCTTTTCTCTCCTAGGAAGAGAAACATTATGTTTCTCACCCTAGGTAGGATGTTTTTCTCCCTAGAGAGAGGTTTCTCTCCCTAGCGACTACGATTATTAGCTATTTGCGGCGTTTCCTAGGTAACTAGTTACGCAACCCATATTTGACATTTGTTCCGATAAGACAGTAATTTTTGTGCACTTGTTACGAAAAGTATAATATGCTTCACGGGAGGGCGCGATTATTCCTTGTGTGAAGTTGGCAAACCGAGACGAAAGAGAGGGCCGAAGGCTCAAGCGGAAGTCGAGGTTTGTCAACTTCACACGCGGGAATAATCGCTTGTTTCCCTCCCTTGATGCATAACATACCATAAGATTGCTGTTCAAAACATTTTAAATCAATAATTGCAACTTGCTTACACTATAATTTTTTTCTTTTTTGCTTTCATTTCACTTATTGGAATATGTATTGTTTTAATGTATTATTTGGCAAACTATTATTATTATTATTAGTGAGAACCTATTATTGGTATGTATTTTGTACGACTGTTGTTTCTCTTTAAATAAATAAATAAATCTGATGAGTGGATGTTCTGTGAATGTTTCAGGGGTTCATGTTACCCCATTTAATAGCATATAGCGTGATGTTATATACATATGTATATAGTTATTATAATTATGTTGATTGTTGAGGAAACACCTTGTATACATACGCAATCATGTATAGTGTAGGTAAAGTGATTGAAATGATGTACTTTCATGAACGCATTTGGTTTCTGCTTGCGCTAGAAATGAAATACGCGTAGATTATGAAATTCTAGTTCATGTTTTATTTATGGCGATGTAGTGACTGTGTAATTATGCATCTCGTAACGTAATTGGAGTTGGCGTTAGTCGTTGAAGGAAATTGTTCATTTCTTTTTCACTGGAAATGTGTGTCGTTGTTACTATGACAGTAACTTGTGAACTTGTCCACTTATTTTGTTGTCTGCTGTCTAATTATTTTATTGTTAGAATTTTGACAAACACTTGAAACTTTGATTTATGGTTTGAGTGACAACACAATATTATTTACTGTGTAATTTGTTATTTCGTCTTATGAACTTGGTGTTGCAATACTTATTTCATAAACAGAAATTGTAATTGTTGTTATATTCCTTAAATAAACAACAAGTTGATAGTTGTACTTATGTGGTTAGAACGCTTTACTTTTAAGCGAGAGTTTCCAAATTCATAGTTTATTAACTTCCAGTATAAACTGTTGATTTTAATAAAATAATCATGATAAAAAGTTATGGGGTAGGTGGCTCAGTGGTATCGAGTCAACCTGTGGATCTTGAGAACCCTGGTTCGATCCACAGCCGACAAGAATTTTCACCAAATTAAATCTACCCCTGTGCCCCCCACCCTCCATTAATATCTTTGGGAGCCGTGATTTGACAGTTAGTAACCGCACTTCACGCAAAGAAATATATTACTTACCGAGATCTGCTACGGCAGAGTGCCACACCCAGTAATGAAAAAAATAACTAATAAGCTAATAAGTTATTAAAAATGCATGCGTTGTCCTTGGAAACGCACGAAAAAGATAATAAATGCGCACTTTTTTCAATAGTAATAAAACTGAACTTGACATATTGACAGAACAAATTATGTATTATTATTATTTTCAGTACGTATGCGGTTTTTTTTTAGTAATTTAAGATGCAATCGTAGATAAAAAAATGATGTATCACGAGCGTAAAGTGTCTTTGTTCCTCTTACATTATTGCAGCCTCTCGCTTTCGACTCGCGCTGCAATTACCGTGCGCCTAGTAATAAAGAATCATTTTACGCTCGTTGCTAATTTGCTTTTTTACACTTGCTGTTACGAGAAAAAAATATATCGTTCATTTATTTATTTAATTTTTGTTATAATATTCATTTGTTTTAAATATTAATGTCGTGGAATAATAGTATACACGCTTCGTGCGAAAAGTATTTTTCCCCTTAGTATATAATATACAATTATTGACACCTTTTATTTTATAATTGAGATAAAGTTCATATTATGCACGTGGCAAATAAATAAGACTTTAAAAACAATATCTTACTTTACCTTTTACATTTTTTAATGAGAAGAGTATGCTTAAATGCTTCACTAATAAGTAACTTAAATATAATTCAAGAATATAACTGACCTTGTATATTTAAATCTGAACAATCAACAAAAAACAAAATGTAAAGACTACCATTAAAATGTGGAAAAAAGTAGGGTATACATGCCACTGCAATTATTTGCGAAAATAACATAATAATACATTCTCAAATTAATAATTATTTATTAAAAATATTCTCAGGAACACAGTAGAAATAAAAGAAAGTCGATTTAACAAATGCTATAATATCTGAGACCTGTAGAGTGCAGTACATGAATACGTATTCCGTTTAAGGTAGTAGGCTAGGCGGCACCGTTCTTTGTCAAGACTTTCAATTGTCTTTTCAAGGATGACGTGATTTGTTTACGCCTAAGTTTTGTCCAATTTTTTGTTGGTTTTTAATGTAATGTGTTAGATAATATGGCTGCAATGTGGGTGAATGTTTTGTCATAACATAATAGTAGAAATAAATCATACAACAAAAACATTAATATTATGGCTCGGAAAATTGATTCAAGTCCAGTTTTGGAACAATATATGCAAGGAGTTAAATGATTCATTTTATGAACACAACAGTAAAAAATGAAAAGTAATGAAAAAAATTATCAGCATTTGCAAAGTTATTAAATGTGTTTCTGTAGAGGTGTATAATATTGTTTATTGGAAAATATTGCATCCTTCGCTTTTTGAAATAATAACTTTATGGTTAAATAAGCATTGTTGGGTTGTTTCGGTTGTATTTACAAAATAAGACGGCATTTAACTGTTTATGAATGAACATAATTTGATTTTAATTTTAATTGTTATGTCGGACCAGGTGTTTCATCGAAACATAATTTATTGAAAAATATAAAATAAATACTTGGCTATGTTTCACAAAATTCAGCCTCCAAGTTACCTGTTTGTTAGAGATCTTATTCTCTGCTGGCACAGTTCTTCGTCACCAGCTTCTTCACGTGAACTTTGTTCTAGGTGAAGAAGTGAGTTATAACATACTGATGAGCTCTAATAAGAGCGAAACGCGTCTATGGTTACTAACTGTGCTGGCCAGCGTCTGACGATGCCCTTATAAGGTGACTTGGAGGCTGAATTTTGTGAAACATAGCCAAGTGTTTATTTTATATTTTTCAATAAATTATGTTTCACCAAGTGTTGGATGACAATTAATTTTGTCTTTGTTGTTATAATTTATTGACTTTATAAAAATAGTTATTTTTGTATTAAATTCGAACCCGCCAAGAAACAAGAATTTCGCCTGCGAAATACAAACAACATTATTTCTGCAACTGTCAAAAAAGAATAATATAATAATTATTGATTTATTCAAGTAAATTGAAGGAAAACTATCAACAATAATATGAATGTGGTTCTATTGATGTGTTGTAACTAATGGAATGTGAAAAAAATAATTTGGGAGCGTGCGCGAAATACTTATTTTGCGCACTAGTGCGAAACAACGCGCTTAATACTCATTTTGCGCACTAGGGTGCAAAACAATGCGCAAAATACGCGTTGTCATGGTAATGTAAATGATGAAAATCACGTACTTTGCGTATTGATATTAGTGAAAAAAAAATTAACATTTTTTGACAGTTGTAGAAAAAACAAAACATCTTAAAGTTTCTTTTAATTTGAATTAATTTAAAATATGTATTATTTGTTTATAAGTTTTATGTGATTTGACGGCTGGTAACCGCACTTCACGCGAAAAAAAAAATATCATTTACCGAGATCTGCTTAAGCAGAGTGCCACACCCAGTGATGGGTAAAAGGCGTGATGATATATTTATTTTTATTTTAGATAAAATGTTATACGTAACACATCAGTAAAGTGTCGTACAGGATTCGTAGACTATCTACTCATCCTGTAATTGAACACTTTCCTGTCTTTTTACGTAAATATCTATTATTTAATTAAAATTGTCAAGTAAATAATTTATTTTTTTGAGATGTGTATATATCTTTTTTATTTGGGTCACTTTGTATATTATAATTTTTATTGTTCACAAAATATGATTGGTATTTCATGTAGTATAGAAAAAGTTATTTTATAAATACGTATTTGAAACAACAGCTAATTTATACGGCTTTAAATTAAATAGTTAACAAACATTGTTGTCATATGTTATCGAACGTATATTTATAGTTACTATAAAAGCAGTTTAACTGTGCAGACTATAAGACAATGAAATATGGGTCGAGAATTAATTTAAAAACTGGTACATGCGCATTTTTCTATGACGTTTATTGGTCCAGGTGAACAGTTACTTTGACTTGCCTTTGTATTTACAGTTCCTTTCCATGTCATTCTACTATAT
Source organism: Pterostichus niger (assembly GCA_947425015.1). Taxonomy (NCBI): domain Eukaryota; kingdom Metazoa; phylum Arthropoda; class Insecta; order Coleoptera; family Carabidae; genus Pterostichus; species Pterostichus niger. Next base: position 3,681,689 of record OX380338.1, on the reverse strand, counting down.
CTACTATATTGCTACTATATTTATAAAGTATTACAATATACAGTTTTGTTGTAAAGTTTTATTCAACAGTCTTCTTGATAATGTATGTAAATTCTTGTAATTGTTTTTACTGATTATTATTAGAAGATAACTATAAAGACAATTTGCCGTTAAATTTACATTTTTTATATGTTTTATCAGATAAATAAATATATCATCACGCCTTTTACAATTTTCACCAATTTAAATCTACCCCTGTGGCTCCCCCTCTACTAATATCTTTGGAGGCCGTGATTTGACAGCTGGTATCCGCACTTCATGCGAAGAAATATATCACTTACCGAGATCTGCTTTGGCAGAGTGCCACACCCAGTAATAGGCAAAAGGCGTGATAATATATTTGTATTTATTTATATCTTTTACCCATTACTGGGAGTGGCATTCTAGTTACTACTAGATGCGGTATTTCCCGTAGCAGATCTTAATAAGTGTGGTTACCTGCCGTCACATCATGATCTCCTAAAGATGTGAGAGGAGGGAAATTTTTTAATAAAATAAATAAATATATCATCACGACATTTAGTCACTAGTGGGTGTGGCACTTTGCCGTAGTAGATCTTGGTAAATGATATATTTATGCACGTGAAATATGGTTACCTACTGTCAAATTACGGCCTCCAGAAGGTTTTAGATGAGGGAAGGCCGCAGGGGTAATTTTTAAATAAAATAAAATAAATAAATATATCATCACGCCATTTAGTCACTAGTGGGTGTGGCACTTTGCCGTAGTAGATCTTGGTAAGTGATATATTTATGCACGTGAAATGTGATTACCTGCTGTCAAATCACGGCCTCCAGAAGGATTTAGATGTGGGGTGGCCACAGGGGTAATTTTTAAATAAAATAAATTAATAAATATATTATCACGCCATTTAGTCACTACTGAGTGTGGCATTCTGCCGTAGTAGATCTTGGTAAGTGATATATTTATGCACGTGAAGAGCGGTTACCAGCCGTCATATCACGGCCCCTAAATATTCTAATGGTGGGGAAACCACAGGGGTAAATTTTAATGAGATGATAATTGTTTATCGGCTGTGGCAATCGAACCCAGGTTCTCAAATTCAAGTCCGACTTGATATCACTGATTTGTATGATATTTTACTTTTTTTTAAATCTTAATATAATTTTTGTTTGTTTCAGGTAAGAGGTTTACAACTATTCTTCTCTGATAAGATTCTACGTTAGGTATGTGCTTATATTTCTTTTTTTTTTATAAGGTATCAAAATGAGTTAAAATAAATGACAATTAATATAATTTGTACAATGTGATAAATTGGCCAATAAAACCGAGGTAAAATTTTCATTTTCTGATAAGCAAGAGGTCAGACATCAAAACTACAATTTCTATATATTTAAAAAAATATATGATTATATTTGAATGGTTCAATTTCTCACTAAAAGCAACTGTAATTGAAATTATGTCCCGCGTGATGGTCGCGCGGGTGGAGGGCCTGACTCGCAACCATAAGGTCGTGGGTTCGGGTCCCGCCCGTGGCGACCATACAAAGGACATATCGGCATATGACATATAGTTGGTCCGATATATAATTAAAAAAAAAATAAAAAATTGAAATTAAGTCCCTATTCTCCAGAGTAGCAAATAAATAAATAGTAGTTTCAATAAATATACGGGAAAAACATTAAAGGGTATATACTATAAGACGTACTGAACAAAAAGAACTTTTTAAAATTCGCTAAATTAAGGATAGTTTACTTGAAATGAACAATTTTAGTGCCACTGGATTAGCGTACTTTATTGCTTGACCTGCTGCATTTAACTAAATTAAATGATTAATTACACAACATCAGACATTTATTAGGTGTTGTGTAAACAATTACTTGTAAGAAGATTTAAATAAAATTATGAAAAATAGCTATCAACCAGTGGCTAACAAAATGTTGCCTTTAAATACAATCCAATTTTTTTTTGCGAATTTAAAAATAGTTATTTACGTATCAAGTGTAGAAAGATGGGTTTTTTTGAATGAGTGGTCCGTTGCTGCATGAGCGAAGCGAATGCTGCAAGACCGCGAGTTCAAAAAACCTCTTTCTGCACGAGTTGCGTACACTATTTTTTCTACAACCATAAACACAATTTTGATAAAAATAATAAAACAAATTTCAGTAATTGTAGCATCTCTGAAATTTTTTATTAATTTAGAAACTTTAGAAAGATACCTGGTTTAATGTATCCATGACAACTGTATAGAGTTTATTTATATTAAATTAGTTTTCTGCACTAGTGCAGAAATAATTCATATTTTTTGCACTGGTGCAAAAATCTGCTACTTTCATAATAAAAATAAGTTCAAAAACGCCTACTTTTTAATGGTTGTAGAAAAAAAAAAAGTTCTCCATGATCAGTACGTCTTATAGTATATACCCTTTATTTTTTTCTCGAAATACAGATACACCCTGTATAAGTTTCTATAAAATAGAACATACCTCAGCCAATCCGATTTTGACACTATGTTGAAACAAAATGTCGCCGAAATAAAATTTATACTTAGGATTAGATAAATGCGGAAATAAAACTAGTAAATAAACTAATAATAATAATAATGATAGATAAAATTAAGGAATAACAAAAAAATATTATACACAAGTAAAAACGCATTTAAAAATATGTTAATATATAATAAGATATTCTTATCTAAAGAACAATGTTAATTTAGAAATAAACAAAACGATATTAGATACTGACTTCCGTCAGTTTTCCTGCATTATATCGCACAAATTACATTGCAACGATTCCATTCTCATATTTTAGTTATTTCAAGTTTTCTTTACAATTATTTCATACTTGAAGTTAATTGCGGAAGAAAAATTCTGCTTGTGTGTGAATTGTGCAGTTTATAATAACATAAACATGTGCATATATCATAAGTAATGTAAACTAACATAATCTCTATCATTTACCGTGCAAAACCAAGGTGTTTGCTCATCTGTATAATTGCTCTTTGCATGACATCTATATCTAGATCTGCACTCGTTCACCAGGGCTTCCCAACAGTTTTTTACTAATTATATTTATGTCGAGTGTGTAGACTTTAATGTATAGTGAAATCCAACGAAAATGATACCTGAGCAACAAGTTATTTATTTGTTTATTTTATTATCCTCTAGAAATATACGGAATTCGAATCCGGAGATCCCAAGTTCGATTCTCACTTAAGCTAAAGATTATATAAACTATCACACTGCGGTTCGGTGAGTGCGGACCCTGTACTGTAATTGGGATTCAATTCCTGTTGTACAGCGTAACATAAATCAATAAATAAATACATAAATAAATATGGAATGGGGAAGGTGGCTCAATGGTATCGAGTCAGCCTGTGGAGCTTGAGAACCCTAGTTCGATTCCCACAGGCGATCAACAATTTTCACCAATTTAAATCTACCCCTGTGGCTAACATGTTTAGGGGGCGTAATTTGACGGCTGGTAACCGCACTTCACGTGAAGAAATATATTACTTACCGAGATCTGCTACGGCAGAGTGCCAAACCCGGTAATTGGTAAAAGGCGTGATGATATATTTATTTTATTTATTTATAAATATGGAATATTAGTTTTCGTAACACATGCACAAGAAACAAGTTCTTATTCCTTAATTTTAGAGAGAGAAACACTGCTTTTCTCCCCTAGGGAGAAAAACATTATGTTTCTCTCCCTAAGTAGGATGTTTCTCTCCCTAGAGACTAAGATTATTAGCTGATTGCGGTGTTTCCTAGGTAACTAGTTACGCAACCCATATTTGACATTTGTCTCGATAAGACGGTAATTTTTATGCACTTATTACAAAAAGTATAATATGCTTCACGGGAGGGCGCTATTATCCCTTGTGAGAAGTTTGCAAACCTCGACTTCCGCTTGATCCTTCGGCCCTCGCTTACGTCTCGGTTTACCAACTTCACACGCGGGAATAATCGCTTGTTTCCCTCCCTTGATGCATAACATACTATTATATGACAAGGGAGTAATTTTATATTGTTCACAACCCATTTTGTCGCACTGTTTACAAAAAAGTTGAATTTTGTGTAAAGATCAACTTTGTTTGACAGTACGTAAAAAAGAATTTTGTTTGTATCACGACAATGAAATAAATTTAAAAATCTTACATTTTGTTTAAGTCACAAGCTGCATGCATCATCACATCACTTAACACTTTCGCGGTTTTTATATATAACTATTTAGCTCCACTAATGGTGGACGAGTTTCGCTTTATCTAATTTGAATAGACAATTAGGCAGGTCACAGTTGATCAGATTTATAGTTTGATGTACCTTGAAGGTTATGTTTGAGATGCACTGGTTCATGTAATGCAGAGATTATTACAACGTATAAGTGTGAGTGTTATACTTGCTTGTAGATAATAAACTTTGTATATAGCATATAGAGTGTGGCTATTGTGTATCCTGTAGTAGATAGAGCAATTATTCATGGAACGATAAGAAGGTTTTAAATGTGCCTTTGTTTTAACTCATTTGTTATTTAATCTGTTGTTTCCTCGTTGTCATAGAATTAGTCGCTTTTTGTCTGTTTTAAAGGATGTAGAATATTAAGTGTTAAAATGTATGTTTTTCTTAATTACGGCGTGAAAGAATTCAGGGATACGTAATTTAGAATAGCAATTAATTAACACACCATTCAAATGATAATATAAATAAAAATATCATTCTGCCTAAGCAGATTTCGGTAAGTGATATGTTTTTCCGCGTGAAATGCGGTTACCAGCCGTCAAATCACGGTCCTCAATGATGTCAGTGGAGGGAAGCCACAGGGGTAGATTTAAATTGGTGAAAATTGTTTGTCGGCTGTGGGGATCGAACCAGGGTTCTCAAGAACCACAGGCCGACTAGATACCACTGAGCCACCTACCCCATAATAATGATAATAAATAGGTATATTATGGATACATGGATGTCATCGTGTCGGGCTGTTAGTTTGAGAAGCCGAGTTCGATTCCTAGAACCGACAAACTGTTTTTCACCGTATTACAAATTTACTTCTATTTGAGTTGATGACTCAGTGGTATCAACTCGGTCTGTGGATTTGAGAACCTGGGTTCGATTCCCACAGCCGATAAACAATTTTCATCACATTAAAATTACATCTGTGGTATCCGCCCTCTAACATCTTTCCGTGATTTGACTTCACGTGCAAAATATATCACTACCGAGATCTGCTATGACAAAGTACCATACCAAGTAGTGACTAAATGGCGTGATAATATATTTATTTATTTTATTTAAAAATTATCCCTGTGGCCTCCCGTTCTCTAAAATCTTTGGGGGGCGTGATTTGACGGCTGGTAATTGCACGTCACGCGTATAAATATGTCACTTACCGATATCTGCTACGGCAGAGAGCCAAACCCAGTAATGATTAAAAGTCATGATGCTATATTTCTTTATTTTATTTAAAAATAATGCCTGTGGCTCTTTCTCTCTTCTAACATTTTATGGAGGTCGTGATTTGACGGCCGGTAACCGCACTTGTATATAGATCTGCTACGCAGAGTGCCGCATCCAGTAGTAACTAAAATTATCCCTGGCTGCCCTTCCACTAACATGTTTGGATGACCGTCATTTGACGGCAGATAATCGCATTTTACTTGCATAAATATATCATTTACGAGATCTGCTACAACAGATTGCCGCGCTCAAAACTGAGTAATAGACATTGTGATATATTTATTTGATTTCATGACGCAATTTTACCCAATATTGGGTGGTGGCACTGTGCAGTAGCACATTTATACGCCTGTAAAGTACTAATTTTAGTAATTATATAAGTGGTCTCGTTCTATATTTCATACTTATCATATATTTAGTATTGTTGGTAATGGCAACTAGTCATAAAAATTTACTGATGCAATGACCATAAAATGTTTCGAAAATTAAAGAGAAACAATCGATTTCCTATTAAAAATTATCAATGGCTGACTAATAAATTGATTAATTCCTATTTTATTAGTACTTAAAAAAATCAATTCAAATTTTAGTCAAATTTCCAAACAATTATTTTATATAATTCACACAAAGCCAGAAACATAATTACACTGTTCAAAATTGTACATTGTCCCATTCACGAGTTTACATAAAAAACCCTAGAAGCTTGCAGGGATGAAATACAAAGATCAAAAGCTATCTCAGACCAACGCACAGCTAATAATTTACCCAGATATGTCATCACATAATGTCTAACAAGCGCGACAATTCAGAGAAGCCATAAACTCGATAAATAATGATCGAAGAATACTGACATTATTACAAACATATGTACTAATAAATTTGATAACCAAAACTCTGTCAAGTCAACTTTTAAAAAGATACTTAACATTTAATTTGTCTGTATCTTTCGAAGCTGAGTTGATAGTGAAAAATCTTTATTATAACAAAAACTAATTCTAATTTGTTACATTGTTATAAATATAAATATGTCACCAAGGAAACGTTTTCACAAAAAAACATACAATTTATTTGTTTATTGGCGGCATTTTGATTAGTTTAGAACAGCCCGCAAAAGTTGTTTACCGCCCGGTAATGAATTTTTGTTGGGCTTGTTTACAAAAAAAGCTGAATTGAGCGTACATATGTCAACTTTTGTGCATAAGTTTAGAAGCACCCTATATAATTCTGCCATCCACGCAATCGATCCCTCTTCAACGTAGCAAACAAATGAATTAACTGTACTTGTACACCCCTCAAAAGCTCAATATTTCTTCGTCAAAATCCCATTAAATCCAGTTGTTATCCTTATCCTCGTATCCCCTATCTCTACTTTGTCATCCACACCCCTTTTATGTTTTTATTTTGTTTCGCAACCTGTTATAAAAGTCCGATTACATTCTGCACTTGCTTTGTTTTTTCGCAAACAATACGAGGTCAATTGCTTCCACTTTATCTGCGCGGCCTGCATGTGACAGAACAAATGACGAGCACAATCGTCAGTGAGGTGAAGTGAACTTGCCTTACTTCACTTGTCTTCACTGAATGGACTTGTCACTGGCTTTGATAATGCTCTAGTAATATGTAAATGGTAATGGACTAGATGTGTACAAAGCGATGTGTGATGTGTATTTTTACCCTTCAGTGCGCTTTTGTGTTATCATAATGATTTACCATTAAGATTAAACGAGATATTAGATTTTAGTGTTTGGTCTACTGTAACTATCGGGTGATTCAAAAAGTACCATCAAATCGTGTTTTGGAAAAAAGTTTGTTTGAAATTAATTAAAGTTTATTCCAGTTCAGATTGGATTCTAGAGTCAGAATAGAGCCAATTATTTCTGTCCTCAAATTGATCAAAAAGCAAAGCAAAAAAAAACTACCCTCAAATGAACAAATTTTTATAATATGGTTTTTTTTACAATTGCTATGAAAAGTTGACAATTTTTATTTTTCATCGTAAAGTTGACTTTTTCTGTGGAACAATCGAGAAATATCTTTATCGCGTGTTGCCATTGGAGACGCACGAAAAATATATTAAATGCGCGCTTATTTTAATAGTTACCAGGTATACAAACAAAACAGAAACTTGTCATATTGACAGTTGACAGAACGAATTTATTTTCAATACGTTTACAATTTTTAATAATTTAAGATGCAATCGTAGAAAAAATTATGTCTGTTCCTCTTGCACTATTGCAGCTCTCGCCTTCGTCTCGCGCTGCAATTACCGTGTTCGAGTAATAAAGAAACACTTTACGCTCTTAATACACAAATAACTATTTATGAAACTAGTAAGGAAATGAAGGTTATTACCTTACGTATGTGAAATTTGCAGAACGAAGCGTAGCCGAGTTATGTAAACACATAAGTAAATTAATAACCTTAATTTCTTTATTAGTTTCATACAATATTTTTTTTACTTCCGTTCTAATAAATACGAAAGAGCGTTTTTAAAATTATGAAATTTTGACATATTAATGACAGTTACAAATTCAAAAAAGAAAAGAATTCGTCTACCAAGATATCTATTTTTTTGAGTTGCTATGTTACCTCATTATTTCACTACTTAGTTAAATAATGCAGTTCATTACCGAACACAAATAAGTGAAATAAAACGTCTATTTCCTAACGGAAGTAGAAAAATAACTATATTGTAATTGTGACAGATAAAGACAATAACTTGAAATTGGTACATTTGTTTTGTTATTTCAAGGCACTGATGATTTTAATAAAATTACCAATAAACATTTTCAGAATTTTGTTCTGTTCCAGGTAGAGCAAAATTATAAATATTAGTATCAAAAAATGACAGAAACTTTATCTCTACAATAAACTATTTAACTTTTCTAATGTAAAACAATTAGGATAGCTAATAATTGAACATTTCAAAAATAACATTGAAAACGTTATGCTCCGTCCTTCGTTTCACCAGCCTGTATATGATAACTTCTCGGAAACAATATTGTATAGATGACTGCAACTGCAACGATTTTCACAAATGAAAACAATTTTTACTTTCATTTCTACAAAACTATAAGTACCTGGTACCCGTATACCTAGAATATTTAACCACTCATTTAAACTTTCCATAAAATCAATTCGTGTCACATTCAATTTACAAAATAACCTTTTATCAATAACCTAACCTAACTATACCGTATCACAAACACAATAACATACTTTCCACTCTACCTTCGTGGTACTCATTTGATAGAAAATCCACATTTAATGGTCTTGAACACTGGAATTCCTTCGACAGACAGCCAATACCCGGTGTTGTGACGAAACACTACAATACTGTGTCAAATACGTATAGCTGTGACTTTTGTCAATTCACAGATTGGATTTGGTCATTAGAGATGGACATTGGTTGTTGTTATGTTTGGTTTTGTTTTGGGTTGAATGAACAGTTGTTAGCGAAGTAACGTGATTATCAACAAATACATTTTGTTTTTGTTGATGTGTTTACTGTTATTTGTGGGTTGTGTACCTGGTGGTTGGGTTCAATGGTCAATAGATGTTTTTGGATGTTTGATTTGGTTAATTTGTTGAACAGTAAGTCGGGGTTAATAGCTTAGTGCAGGCATGTCAAACAGGCGGCCCGCTGACCGCATGCGACACAAATGAAGTTTTCTGGCGGCACACGCCTTCTTTTTACTTCCTTGTATGAAATAAAGGAAGTATTGTAATCGCGAAAATTTTTGGTTCTCAGATTTCAACGGAAATAGGTATTTTGGCCCTCCCTGAATCCATTTTGACTAATTTCGTCATGCCGTCTGTACGTACACTGAGAGAATTAAAGTTCTGATTCAAAAGTAATAACATTGATTCAAAATATTTTCCGTTTTCTATATGGCGAAAACAATCCCGTTTTCTGTAAAGAAATATAAAGTTTTAAACACCAAGTTTTATTTGAAACCGTAATGTACTTCAACGAAAACGGAAAATATTTTAATGTAAACAATTTATTTATTTGACTAAAAAGTATACAGTTTTGTTTGAAGATTTGTAAGTTCTTTATCCAAAATACTTCTTATTTGAAATCAAATGTTTATTGAAATAAAGCGTTTTGTATTGAAAGTTATAATGTTCAATAAACACGAATTAAGTTTTCATTTAATGAAATATTTTTTCATAGGAATTATAATACTTTTAAATGAAAACTGTGTGCATTTTCATGTAAAAGATAAAACAAACATACTATATTTTGAATGAAATATAATCTATTTTTGCAGAAAAACTTTTAAGTTTTAATGAAATAATAGGTATTTTCACAGGTTCTCAAAAAAAAAAAAATATAAATTGCTTATATTTATTTATAGGATATATACACATGTATACAAAAAAATAATTTACATTTAAGTATATGTCAAATAAATACTAATAGGTATTAAATATATATAATCATGAATCACATTTTGACATATAAGTTCCCATTCGGAACTTGATGTATACATGTAGGTACTATATTGTATAGATTAGAAAAATGTATACAAAATAATTTGTTTGTTTTCTCCACTCTATAAGATTGTACATGTTTTTCATATACTAGAGTATTTAAAGATTGAAACATAAAATATACTTCTTTTTCCTGCAACAAAATTATAAATTGAATCTGTGCGAAACTCGACATAAAATTTGTACTATTTAATTCTAATCCTGCACCTAGCATGTATTTAATTCCTTTAATCTTAATCCAAGTAAGTGCGAAATAATTGAGTGTGCGATAATGTATAAATTTAAGAAATATATTATTTTTATTACTATTTTTTGAAAAATTATGTCGAGTTTTAATGTGCCGTACAAACATTTCCATAGTAACAAAATTATAATCGCATAGTGGACAAACTAATATTAAAATAATTTAAGAATCTCTAATGGAATGTAACAAAGTAGTTACATATGGAATTTGTTTATCCCACTTAGTTGTAATATTGTATAGAGCGTGCTGCAATAACAGCCAGATATGCTCGCTTTCGATAGGATACCTGGCAGACAGTGTATGGAATGACTTGAAAGCGAGATCCAAACAGCTCAATACGCTGTCTGTCTTGTGTAAAATATCACATATGATCAAGTAACTATCTGTGATATTTGTTAATGAAGATCCTACTACCAGTATAAAAGGCTGAGCTGTAACTTGTAGTTTCTTTAATCTCTTCAACCGCTCTTCAATATATGTTTCAATATCTCCGGGTAGCTGAAATAAATTAATATTAAAATTTAAAAATAAAATACAATAAATATTCATTATTCAAAGTCATAACAAAACACTAACATGAACATGATATATGATGCTTTCCTGACATTCGGAAATACTTGGCTTCCAGTCTTTTTTGTTTACTTTTGAAATACCATGGGGTGGAAATAATGCCGCAAGTAATATTATTTGTATTGCATTTCTACTATCTAAAAATTAATACAATAATTAAAACATTTACAATAAAAATAATAATATATGTACAATAATTCCCAAACCTTGATTTATAGTAGTTGAATTTAATAACAATATCAATTGTTCGGTTTTTTTGTCAAAGTCCCTTTTTGTGTTTTTTAATTTCTCAAAAAAATGTTCCATTTATCGAAATTTTTAATTAAACTTGTGTTACAGTCGGGAAACATTTTTTTAAAATCCATTGCAATCTAAAAATATAGTCCAAATTACAAACTAAGACAAAAAATAGTATATTTTCAATTAATTTACTAATGTATTAGCTTTCGTTAATTTCAAACTTGGCCAGTCTCTTAAAAAATCCTCCAGTGTTGCACTTTTATTCGAAATGCGCATTGGAAATGTTTTTTCCCAATTTTCTTCAACAATTTCCCATGGAGTTGACCAATTTTTAAACCACTCGGCAGACTTTAGCATATCCTATAAAAGTAAATGCATATTTTTCAAATTATTAAATAAAATTCTAATTAACCTTGCTATAAAACTTGTAGTTTTACTTGCATAAAAAAATGTTATTAAACATACCAGTTGAGTTTTGAACTTCTGATCTTTCCTCATCAGTTGTTTGTACGACTTGGTTTGGAGAAGATTCTTTATACAAATGTTTTAGGTTTCTAAATTTATCTACCAGTTTTCCTTTTGGGTTAACAGATTTTTTTTCCGGACTATTTTTGCAAGAAACTCGAGGAATGTAATAGGTACTCGTACTTTCAGATTTAAATAAGTCATAGATTTTTTGAGCTAATATTTCGAAATCATCGGATTTCAAATTCACACTAAAAATTAAAAGCAATATTATGTTAGTGTTCATCTTTTGAATTAAATGATTAATTTTTTTAGCAGCGTGTATCTGTCATAACTCCATTAATAACGAGGTCTACAAGCATATTTCTTGTTTTGCTATTAAGCAGTTTGTTTTCTTCAAAATGCGAAAGAACATATTGACCTCCGGTGCTTGAATTAAGAAATTTATATAAATCAAAATGATATACCGTTCTACAAGATTGTTTAAATTGTGTAGGCCCATAAAAATTCTTTTGTTTTGAAACAGAATTTTTATATGCTTGAGCAATTTCATCTGTGGAGCATAATATTTCGGAAATTGAACCAGATGTGCTGGTTGAATTGCTATCACTTTCAGTCGGTGTTGTTATATTTGCAGATTCTAAGGAAAGTGTATCGTTGTCGGAGATTATGTTAATATCCTGTAACTAATTTCAATATACATTCAAGTTCCGAAGTAAAAACCATAAAAATACTAACATGCAAAGTACCAGAATTTTCGGGTAATATTATCATTGGTTTCGCTAAAATTTTGTACGTGTTCAAATTTCTTAAAAATTTTGTTCTTGGGCCAATTTTTGGGATTATTTCCTTAACCATGTCATCACTCATTTCAAGTAAACAATTTTCATCTATTTCATGTTCTGTTCAGAAATGCATATGTTATAGCTCTATAATGTATTTACTGTATACTTCTGTATCTGTATGATTAATATCGAAAATAAATTCTAATCACTATTATCGCTTATTACATTTTTTTATAATACTGGTTAAAATTTTAACACTTTTCTGTAGATTTACTAAAAAAAAGATACAGAATGAATTCAAATGTAAGAAATTCGTAAATCTCACCAGTGAAAATTGGAATTAATTCTGAAAATCCCCACGAAATTAGGAGCTCGTTAACATCCATGTCGAAAAACACTATTAACAGAACAAAAATGGTATAATTATCATTTAAAATTCAATAAATACATTCATAAAGTATTTAATTTATATTTACCGATCAATTCTGCATACAATTATACACTTTTACACTATTCAACTCAACATTTGTTTACGAACGTGTTGTCAGGCTACCTGTTTAAGCGTGTACTGTGCGGATGGAGATGACGCAGTTCAAATGTGCAGTGTTTATACTGTTCATTCAAACTGAGAGTATCTTCATGTAAAACGTTAAGTTTTGTATTGAATACGAAAAATTTTGTAAAAAGAAGTTTAGGTTTTCATCGAAAACGTTTAGTTTTATTTTGAGTAAAACTAATTTTGTAACTAGAAGTTTATATTTTCATTGAAAATGTTTAGTTTTGTCTCAAATAAGAACAATGTTGTAAGCAGAAGTATTTGTTTTTAAGGAAAACATTTAGTTTTGAGTTGAGTAAGAAAAATGTTGTAAGGATAAGTTTATATTTTGTACTAAATATGTTCAACGAATGCATATAAATTTTAAATTAAAACTACTTGAATTATATAGTTTTTATTCAAAATTTTTTTTGTTTCAAATGAGCAAATTCAAATAAAAAAGCATTTGATTCAAAGTTTTGATATATTGAAACAAAATATAAATTTAAAACTAAAAATATTTTTTAACAAAACTGCTTAGAAAGTTATTTCAAAACGATATTTTTTTAATCAAAATATATTACTTTGAATCTAAATAGAAAAATTGAAAATAGTGAATCTATTTCATTCAAAACGTTCATTTTTCTCAGTGTACGTATCTCGCATAACTCAAAAACGGTAAGCCGTAGAAAATTGAAACTTTATATTTAGGACTGTTATAACATCTAGTTGTGCACCTCCCTTTTTGGTCATTATACAACTACCGGAAGTGATACTTTACTTGAAGCCTATAATAGATTTTCAGGAAAAACTATATTCAAATATAATTTAAAACTTTCCAAATTTGGTATATAAGACTACTATATCAATGGAAATAACATAATAGATTTTGGTTAAAATACACTAACCGGAAGTGACACATTACATGAAGCTGCTAACAGTTTTCCTTGAAAAAAATTGTATTATTTTAATTTTAGAAATAAATGCTGCAAAGAAAATTAAATTCTGCGTCTAGCACATTAAGAATTTTTAAATTAGCTTTTTGCATGAACGAGATATCTAAATTTAAATATTATATATTTTTTGATTTTTTTTTTAAATTAGAACAAAAAATAAAACATTTAATGTCAAATATGTGCAATTAAAAAAATATCTATAGTTTAATACGCGTACAAGGAAGTCATGTCATCAGATTTTTAATTTATAAATTAAATGCGGCCCAATTGGACAAAATTCATATTTACCTGCTGACCGATTTCCAAAAATTAGACAATTTGTATGTCAGATATGTGCAATGTTTGTTAGTACGTATTTATGTGAATATTTCTTTTCACCAATTTAAAAAATCTATCCCTGTGGCTTCTCCACCACTAGGCCGTGAGTTGACGGCTGGTAACTGCAAAAATATATCAATTACCGAGATCTGCTTAGGCAGAGTGCCACACCCAGTGATGGGTAAAAGGCGTGATGATATATTTATTTATTTCTTTTCCATAATGAACAGAAACAAAACTCCCGAAAAGTGGCGTGCACCCAACAAATAAAATCTAATATAGAAGGCCTTTGCTGTAATAAATTTCAGGAAAGAAAAATTAAATATTATAATTATTTGTATTTTATATACTTTTTAAAAAGTAAAAACTTTAAAAATATCCTTTCTTTAATTTGAATTTTTCGTGGTGGCCCAAACTCATATCTTTAGGATTCAATACGGCCCCGCACGTATCAGTGAGTTTGACATGCCTGGCTAAGTGGTATCGAGTCGGCCTGTGGATTTGAGGACCTGGGTTTGATTCCCACAACCGACAAACAATTTTCATCATTTTAAAACTACCTCTTTGGCTCGCCCTCCACTAACATCTTTCACACGAAGAAATATATCACTTACCGAGATCTGCTACAGCAGAGTGCCACACCCAGTAATGGGTGAAAGGTGTGATGATATATTTATTTATTTATTTTATAAATCCTAGTCCAGTATATATAAAAATAATACCCATTATTGAGTGTAGCACTCTGCCGTAGCAGATTTCGGATATATTTCTTTACGTGAAGTGCGGTTACCAGCCGTCATTTTAAGCCCCACAAAGATGTAAGTGGAGGAGTAGTTTTAATGTTGCGAAAATTGTTTGTTGACTGTGGGAAACGATCCCGAGTTTTCAAATTCATAGGCCGACTCGATACCATTGTTAAATTTACTGAAGCTTGCATTGACAACTTGGAACCGTCCAAAAATCTGCAATTGCATTTTAGGTACGTGTAGAAATATATACTGAGCCCCTTAAAGTTTGTTTCGTTCATTTACAACAATTATTACAGATGTAATTAATTTTCAAAATTTACAGATGATATTTTTGAAACAGGTAGTAATATTTCGAATTGATAAAATAATATTTATATTAATTCTAGTCATCGTGTGAAAACTATAATATTTACAATAGATAGTACAAGTATAACTGCGAAACGCGACGTTCTAAGTAACAAGCTCAGACGGCGCCGTGACGTCATCCGGCATCGCAGTTCGATGATCAGCAACAAATTATCTTTCCTGCTGAGCCCCTTGAATCTCTGTTCGTATACAATCCCGTTACACTCAGTTTAAATGCGGGTCTGTATACTTCTTTACCTGCTCAGTGAGATTTAACCAAATATTAAAATATTTGAATTGTTTTTATGCTTTTTAGTGTTGATATGTCCGGACAAGCGCTCTGTTTCCACATTTAGATTGTTGAAGACGTATTTATTTTCTACAATGATAAAGGAAAAAATATAATTTTGCATTTTTAAATCTACGAATAATGCAATTACGAGCTATTTAAATGTAGATGCGTGATACGTATTTATTACGTCTTTTATACCATTTTTTGTTAAACTTATATATTAATAATAGTTTCTGTTTATTTATTTTATTATAAATATTTATTATAAATAATATTCATATATTAGTTTATATTTATAAGGTAGGTGGCTCAGTGGTATCGAGTCGGCCAATGGATCTTGAAAACCCTGGTTCAATCCCCACAGTCGAGAATTTTAAAAATAAATAAATATATCATCACGCCTTTTACTCTTTACTGGGTGTGGTACTCTGCCTAAGCAGATCTCGGCAAGTGATATATTTCTTCGCGTGAAGTGCGGTTACCAGCCGTCAAATCACGCCCCGCAAAGAATTTTTACTAAATTAAATCTACCTATGTGGCTCCCCCTCCACTAATATCGTTGAGGGGCGTGATTTGACGGTTGGTTACCGCACTTCACACAAAGAAATATATCACTTACCGAGATCTGTAATGGATAAAAGGCGTAATGATATATTTATATATACAGGCTGTTTCACAACTTAGAGCAAAAAATTAAAGGGTATATTCTGTACGACGTGCTGATCATGGAACAAAAAGAATTTTTTTTAAATCGCAAAACTATTGTTGTTTCCCAGTCCAAAATTTGTTGTTGCCACTGCCACTGGGTGGATGATTATGTTAAAGTTATTAATTAAATAAAATTCTATTATAAATAACTGCTAATAATTGAATTGTGTAATTATTCTTTCGTAGTTGATACCTACTTCATTGTTTGTGTTTAATAGGAAAGCGAATCCAGTGCAGTACTACAAAAAATGTTTTAGGTTAACAACCCTTAATTTTTCGAATTTAAAAAAAAATCTTTTTGTTTCATGATCAGCACGTCGTACATAATATACCCTTTAATTTTTTTGCTCTAAGTTGTGAAACACCCTGTATATTTAGCTAAATAAACGACAAAACATGAACACTAATAAATGATTAACATTTTCTGAATATCGCGCAGTCGTTTGCAATTTTAATTCGAAATAAATGAGTTGTTGATAGAATGTTTGTCCATAAACTCGTGTTAAATTACAGGTTTTCTGTAGTTTTTGTGTGTGATTCCACTAATTTATATCTTTTTTTCATCACGAATGAAAAAACTGAGCGTGTGTTATTGTGCTTTCGCTGATCTTGAACCCATATAAATGATTAATTATTAGATTACTTTCATTCATCAGTCCAATTAACTTTCCGATATTATACATTCCGATTTCCTAAAGTGGCCAAAGAAATAATTGGTCATTTAAAATGGAATTGGAGCATTTTTTTTGTCAAGAAATGCAGGCTAGTTCGTTACCGGCTTGAAATCTTTTAATTTCCTACAGTCATAATCGACATAGATATATATTTTCTAATGCGGAAATTAATATAATAGTAACGAAGAAATTATGCAAATTTTGGCCACAAAAAATCGGCATCTCTTTGTGAATGACGACAAAATAAATTGGCAGGTTATAAACACTAAATTATTCTTTCTATTTTCATTTTTCAGGCACTTATGTATTTGAATATTTTTGTTCCTGTCCTTTTATTGGGCTCGTCCTGTAGGGCAGTGTAATAGAAATAAATAAATAATAAATTAATTAATTAAATAAACCTGCTCTTAATAATTCAAATTATTTTGTCGATTTTAACAAAAAATGCAAAAATTAAAACCGAGATGTCTAAAATTACATTTTATTCATAACTAATTAAAATAAATGTATCATCACGCTTTTTACCTATTTCTGAGTGTGGCACTCTGCCGTAGCAGATCTCGGTAAGTGATATATTTCTTCGCGTGAAGTGCGATTACCTGCCGTCAAATTACAACCACCAAAGACGTTACTGGCAGGGGAGTTATAGGGGTAGTTTTATAAATAAAAAAATATATTATCATCACGCCTTTTATGCATTACTGGGTGTGGCATTCTGTCGAAGCAGATCTCGATAAGTGATATATTACTTCGAGTGAAGTACAGTTACCAGTCGTCAAATCATGACCATCAAAGAAGTTAGTGGAGGAGGAGCCACAGGGATAGATTTAATTTGGTGAAAATTGTTTGTCGGCTGTGGGGATTGAACCAGGGTTATCAAGATCCACAGGCCGACTCGATACCACTGAGCCACCTATCCCATTGGGGGGTAGTTTTGATGTGGTGAAAATTGTTTGTCGGCAGTGGGAATCGAACTCGGTTTCTCAAATCTGCAGGCAGACTCGATACCATTGAGGCACCTACCCCATACATTTTATTCATAGGAACAACAAAGAGCGTATAAATAACAGTACTTAAACAATAAATAAAAATTGAATAAATAATTATTATTATTAACATACAATAAATATTTATAAATAAATTGTAATATCTATTGAAATAATTAAGAATTATTTAAAGATTTATTAATAAGTAAATATGTTTATTAAACTTTAATATTATTTATCACAAATTATAAAAATGATCTTGGCTAACTATATTTCTGAAAATTACAAAATTAATTCCTAATATTAATACACAAATTTTTTTTATTTACTATCTGTTAACAAAAATAGTTATTTGTGTATTGAGACCATAAAGTAATTCTTTGTTAGTCGAGCTCGGTCCCCAAAGATGCTAATGGAGAGAGAGTCACAGGGGTAGTTTTAATGAGGGGAAAATTGTTTGTCGCCTGTGGAAATCCAACCCGGGTTCTCAAATCTTCTGAGCCATTTATAATTATAATTATACACACTGTATAATATTGCTTATTTACTAAAATTGGACAGTTCTTATTCCATGATTAGGATAATTGTTTTAATTTAATACCTCACTGATTCCAATTTATAACCAAGAATATAATTCTGGTTCGAATCCAGGCGTCATCCGAATTTTTCTGTCATAAATTTAACTTTATAAATATAATTACGTCAGAATAGTTTATTTTTTTCCAAGGTAGAAAATAAATAAATAAAGACAATTAATTTTGTCTTTGTTGTTTTTTATTTAAATTGCTATTTCGTAGCTTTTGCTTTTTTTCGGTAGATGGCATTACTGGTTCGATAGAACTTCTCATGTCATCTTACCGTTCTTTAGAGATCTTATTCTCTGCTGGCACAGTCCTTCGTCACCAGCTTCTTCACGTGAACTTTGTTCTAGGTGAAGAAGTAGGTTATACCATACCGATGAGCTCTAATAAGAGCGAAACGCGTCTATGGTTACCAACTGTGCTGGCCAGCCTCTGACGATGCCCTCATAAGGTGACTTGGAGGCTGAATTTTGTGAGACTTAGACAAGTGTTTATTTTGATATTTTATTATTAAACCTAGTTTCACCAAGTGAGCATTTAAAGACAATTAATTTTGTCTTTGTTGTTTTTTTAAATAATATTGCTATATCCAAATGAGATATAAACAGAAATGTATCAAGTATAGAAAGAACCACTCACTGTACTCGTACGTTCACTCTTGTACAAAGTTTTTTTATTTTTAGTGTACAGTCTCTGTCTTGGAGTGTTCCAAGGTGAAGTGTCACCGCGCCTGTTTATTAGCATATTTGAATTTAAATGCAAGGCATACGCGAGACACTAAACAAGTATTCAATTGAATTTAACGGACATTAAATAGCAATGTATTCTGAAGACTTGTGCTCTATAACTGGTTTGTAGTTATTATTTAATTAATTGTTATGGTAAACGTTAAATGATGTCGTCAGTGAGACGCGGTATCGTTTAGTTCGAGGTGGCATTCAATTATCTTCTCGTCAAATGGAATATTATTTATTTATGTTACGTTGTATAACATGAACTTAATCCCAATTACATTACAGGATCCGCAGTGTGGTAGTTCATATAATTTTTAGTTTGAATCTCGGAATCTCCGGATTCGAATTCCGTATCGCTATCCACACCACCGTACTTGTATATTGTCTCCTTATTTGCTGAAGATGAGGATCTTATGATCTCAAAACGTCCAAATAAACTGAATATTTAAAATTGTTTAATTATTGATCTACACATTAAAGAACTACTCCTGTTGCTCCCTCTCCCCTAACGTCTTTGGGCCCGTGATTTGACGGCTGTTAACTGCACTTCACACGAAGAAATATATCACTTGCAAATCTAATTTCAGCAGATGTAAAACATGCGAAATTAATCTTGTTTGTTGATTTAAATGAAAAAATACTCTGGTTCAAACCGCATTTCAATATCTCTTTTAATTTTTGAGATACGGAACTTCAAAGTTGGAATTTTTAAAAAGTCAAAAATCGATGTATCTCTGCCGCTAAAATAAATATGTGGCCAACGGCATTCGATTTGACATTATCTGAATAATAAAGAGATTGCACCCTGGTCCTCCTCCGTGATCTCCACCACTGTCCTGTTGTGCAGAATATAAAATAAATAAACAAACTTAAATACATCAGCATTATGTACCATTCCGTATACATTATAAGTTTGAAACTCTATATAAATAGTCTTCATCGTACAGAATGCCATCTGATAGCCTGGCGCCATATATCCCACATTCATTCACGGCCACAGCTAAACTACGTCATCACACAAGTCACAAAGAAGAAAGAAACATAGCAAGAAGCAGGAAGTGTTAAATGTGTTTGAATTCCTGATGTGCGAGCGTCTCACACAAAACCGTCTGGTCCGCGCAGGGGCGCCGAGAGGAAAAGCGGGCTCCGGGGAAAAAAATTCGGACCCCCTTTAACTTTGAATATTTATTAATTAAATATAAGATACAAAAAAAATATATTTATAAATATATGTATGGTTTTGCTTGGTTTTCTTCCCTTGCAGCTTTTTCTTTTCGTTTTAAAGCACCTGATTTATGGCGGTAACTCATTTTTAATTTTTAAAATGTATTTTTCGTTATCTGCTACAAATTTATGTCTGCATAAGTATGTAAGGGCAGAATCTACAAAAAGAGTTAAAAAGTATTAATACTGTTAGAAACAGATGTTTTATAAAACTTTATATTCATTTACATAAAACTATTAATTACCTTCATATATGTATGTTATAAATATTCCTTCGTAGTACTGAAGTCTTCAAATTTAAAATTTATTGTGCGCACTAAAATCGAGGCTAAAATATGGTAACAGTTCGGTAAGAGTTAATTGGTGCAGCGATGTGTATTGTATACTCACTGTATGACTATCTAATATCTAGTTGCATATTCGATAAATGCAGGGGATTCCAAAACAGCACTACGCACAAATGTAAGAGCCTTTGCCTATGTGTGTTGTATACAATGTAGTAATATAAGGAACAAAAATGCAACAATGTAATAATGTACTTTTGAATAGTGTATAAATTTATTTAAAATTTGCAACTGGGGCCCTTGATCAAGCATTTCGTCATTTTTATACAATGTAATAAATTGTTGAAAACGTGTATCAGACATTTCGTTATACATGTTTTAGAAAAGAATATAAAAAATTGGTGAAATAGTAGAAAATTAAAAGCAATTTATAAAATAGCATCACATCCGGGCCCTTTGAATTCCACGGGCCCTGGGTATTTTACCCCCCCCCCCTACCCCCCCGTCTCGTCGGGCCTGGGTCCGCGGATCGACAGATCACATAGCATGACTGTTGCAGAGCTGAAACTCTGAAGAGTGATCGCGATCGCGATCTCGCTCGTTTACCGTTCGATTGTAACGGAGTGGATGTCGCGAAGTTAAGAAAGAGACCATATTCAGACTATGAGCCGTTACTGGACTCATTGTGATTGCAAACGATTTGCAACGGCAGAACCGGATTCAAACAATATTGATTTAAGAGGATTCGTTGCTTACTGTATCCAGCTTTGACGTGTACAGGGTGTTCTCGTTAGAGTTAGAGATAATGAATTTTATTATAAAAGTTATAATTAACACTTCACTAGTAACTTTCATTCGCTGTAAACAACAAATTTATTATTGTTTTTTTTTTCTGTTTTCCTTTTGATACTTCATTATCCGTCAGTACGGTGGTGTGGATAGCAATATGGAATCCGAATCCGGTGATCCCGAGTTCGATTCTCACTCAAGTTAAAAATTATATAAACTATCACACTGCGGCTCGATGAGTGCGGACCCTGTACTGTAATTGGGATTAAAGTCCTGGTGTACAGTGTAACATAAATAAATAAATAAATAATTGGGATTAGGTGGCTCAGCGGTATCGAGTCGGACTCGACAAACAATTTTCACCACATTGGAATTACCCCTGTGGCTTCCCCTCCACTAACATCTATGAGGGCCGTGATTTGACGTCTGGTAACCATACTTCACGCGAACTTATATTTCATATACCGAGATCTGCTTCAGAAGAGTGCCACGCCCAGTTATGGGTAAAATGCGTGATGATATATTTATTTTATTTATTTATGTTTTTATAAACATTTTAAACGCAAAGGTAGATAATGGTATATTATGGCAAAATGTAACTATTAAATGGAAATAATGACAGTAATTTCTGTCGTACAACCTCGTTGACAATATAGGACAGCAGATTAAAAAGATCAAATATAAATTTTCAGGTCAGTTCAATTAAACACGTAGCGAATGACAAATGATAGATGAGTTGATGGGCATTACTTCACGCAATTTTTCCAATAATGCGAAAACTAGGTCAAGTTTCATTGGCTATTGACCAAACCGGAAACGGGATTCCGGACTGATATCTACCACTTCCTCTACGACCATATCAATATCAGACCTACGAGGTATAACCCAGTGCGCGTATAGCTTCTTGGGTTTGACTTTGAAATTTATATTATTTTCATGAAAATTATTATTTGCTGATATAATCGTCTAATCTGAAACTAGATTATTAATACGATAATATCTCATTTGTGCAAGGGTTTAATATTTAAATCCCCTAATAAATAAAAAATAAATAAATATATCATCACGTCTTTTAGCCATTACTGGGTGTGGCAATTAACCGTAGCAAATCTTGGTAAATGATATATTTCTTCGCGTGAAGTGTGGTTACCAGCCATCAAATCACTGTCCCCAAAGAAGTTTTAATGTGGTGAAAATTGTTTGTCGGCTGTAGGATTCGAACCCGGGTTCTCAAGATCCACAGGCCGACTCGATACCACTGAGCCACCTACCCCAAAGTTCCTAATAAAGATATTTTCCAAACAAACAAAACGCATCGAAATCATAGTTCAAATTGTATTGACTGCAATTTTTTGATGCGTTATTGTTTGTTAGACAGAGAAAATTATTAGGAACTTTGTTATTAATAAGCAGATATAGTGACTATGTAAAATTAATTGTTTTCAAAAAATCATCTTGCTACACCGGGTCCTAAATCTAAAAATCTTGTAATTGGGCTTCAGATTTTGTACCAATTGATCCACAGAAGCAATGGATTCAAATGTTTTTTTCATGTGTCAAGCGCATATACGTTTGTTTGTTGTTCCGTCGCCTACGTTATATTCAAGTAAAAACAAAAAACAAAACAGAGGAACACTGAGCGCGCTAAACTTGGCCGCAAGAGGCGCTTTTTCCGAACATAATTTAAGCAATATTTATTTTCTAGCATATTTTTACACAAACACACTATTTACTATTATTATTATTATTATTAATTATTGTATGTAAAATTAAAATTATGAAAATTATAAAAAGTATTTGGTTGCTTTTATTATCACTGTCATAAATATTTATTGGAACAATTCAACTGACTTGATTAATATCGTACCGATCACCCAAAATTGCTTAGAAATCAGCGTGACATTCAGGGCTGGTATTTAACGGAGGCGACAAATAAAAATGAAGCATTTTTCGACTGCATTACATTTAAAAAGTGCAAACTTTTAAAAGAGTTTCCAAGTCAATTCCTTATATCTATATATCACATTTACTGTCCTGTAGCTATAGCTTGTAGTCTTTCTGCAAGCAAAGGATGTGTATAAAACTTTATTGGAATTTGTTTTATTTTTATTTAAAAAGCCTTAATTAATATGTGAATACAACAAATTAATATACAACGCTAAAGAAGCATGTAATTATGTTGTATTTAAATAATGCTTCTGTTTTTGTTTACTTGAAGGAAATAATAAATTACTTTTTAGAGTGAGACAAGTGTACTCTGGATGTTGTATTTTAATGTTGTTTAATTTCTGCCGTCGCAGTTAATAACAAGTGATTCTTTTGTTTGTAATAATTTTCTGACAAAACTTTTTTGTTGTAACGTTTTATTTTTCATGTGTATTGATGCGAATATATATTGCAAATAATTATGAGAAATTGTGAAAATAAATAAACTGCGTTTAAAGTGTAAATAAAATTACTGAATTTGAAATCGGCAGCCAAGATTATAACAATTACACGCACGCATTGCATATGCAAGTATGCAACTTTCTCAATACCATTTCATTCTATCATCGATAACTGGAAATGATGGAATAGTTATTTCTTTAACAGGGAAGAAAGTTAGACATTTCTTCTTAAAGGTGGCGTTATAATGCACCTGAGGGAGGAATTACATTTTCTTATAATAAAGTAAAATTTTCAGAAATAAATGATCACTTTGGGGACATTTTAGTTCATGTATCGTTTACATTGGGGACGGTATGGTTCCATTGAGCACATCCCTAAAGGGATCAGTTTATGTATTGGTCAGTTCGAGGACTCAGACCGTAACGCCACTTGTGGCATATCACTTTTTTCTCAAAATTGAGGGAGGAATATTTTACTTTATAATTGGGTCGTAAAATAGTTATTTGTGTATTAAGAGCGTAAAGTGATTCTTTGTTACTCGAACACGATAATTGCAGCTCTCGCCTTCGGCTCGCGCTGGAATAGTGTAAGAGGAACAAATACACTTGACGCTCGTGATGCACACATCATTTTTTCTACGATTGCATCTTAAAATTATTAAAAAACGTATACGAACTGAAAATAAATTCATTCTGTCAACTGTCAATATGACAAGTTTCTGTTTTGTTTGTATCCTTGGTAACTATTGAAATAAACGCGCATTTAATATCTTTTTCGAGCGTTGCCATTGGAAACGCGTGCATTTAACGTCTTTTTCGCGCGTTGCCATTGGATATTTTTCGATTATTCCACAGAAAACGTCAACTTTACGATGACAAATGAGAGCGTAATTGTCAACTTTTCGTAGCACACTTAGAAAAATAGTTATTTGTATATCAAAGAAAGAAATATCAATCTCACCTCATATTCTGATCAGCAATATTGAAATTTTGTGAGACTTAGACAAGTGTTTATTTTGATATTTTATTATTAAACCTAGTTTCACCAAGTGAGCATTTAAAGACAATTAATTTTGTCTTTGTTGTTTTTTATTTAAATTGCTATTTCGTAGCTTTTGCTTTTTTCGGTAGATGGCATTACTGGTTCGATAGAACTTCTCATGTCATCTTACCGTTCTTTAGAGATCTTATTCTCTGCTGGCACAGTCCTTCGTCACCAGCTTCTTCACGTGAACTTTGTTCTAGGTGAAGAAGTAGGTTGTACCATACTGATGAGCTCTAATAAGAGCGAAACGCGTCTATGGTTACCAACTGTGCTGGCCAGCCTCTGACGATGCCCTCATAAGGTGACTTGGAGGCTGAATTTTGTGAGACTTAGACAAGTTTTTATTTTGATATTTTATTAATATTGAAATTTATTTTGTCTTGTTCTCGCACGAGAAGCATAATTTTAGCGATTTATTTATTTTTTTAAATTTTGTTCTAAGAGTATGAATAGATTTTTGCACATCTTTATACCTCGTTTAGTTTTTGAGATATAGCCTCGGGAAAGTAAAAAATTTACTATCTTCCGTAGGGATAAAAACAAATAGTTACACAACTTCAAATTACTTGAAATGAAACATGAATTCATTGCATATTAGAAATCTATTTGATATTCTGAAATCATGCTACATTGCAATAATCAACTCCAGTTTATATTAGCAACGCGATAAATTCACAAAGACCAATTTCAAATCAAATAACTAGTGAACTGGTGCTCGCTGCATTTGCATAAAGAGCCCCACTTCTCTGTGCTCTCTATTCAAGATGGAGATAAGCGATCTGCTGAACTCATTCAACATTATAAACTTTATTGTATTCTTGTGAGTGCTCTGGTTTAGTGCTGTTATTGTTTTTATTACTTTCGACCAGGGTTCGAAGATATATATCGATCGATATATATCATGATATTTATTTTGATATATATCATCATATTTTTGCAATGATATATATCCATTATATAAAAATATCAAATAGTTTTTGAGATATAGCCTCCGGAAAAGTGAAATTGTTCGAATTTTTCAGTTTTTCTACTTTTACGAGGCTATATCTCGAAAACTAAATATGATATGAAAACGCGGTCAACGGCATTAATTTTCTCGTGCTTCAGTTAACTTATAAACATAGTTTCAGCGATTTTTATTTTTTTTCAATTTTCCGCCAAAAAAATCGCAAAAAGCGGTTTTTTAACATTTTCTCGAAAACCAGAAGTCATATGCATTTGAAGATTGCACCACTGGATTCAGTGGGGCAAAATACATATGTATGTAAATTTTCGTTTTAATATTCCTATGATTAAGGATTTTTGGGAAAATTGAATTAAAATCTAAAAAAACCAAAGGGGTACCCCTTAAGAAATAATTAAAAATATTAAATTGCATAAAATTGTATGAAAATTTGCTTATAAGTCAATTCGGACACGGGGAATTCAACGCCGTTGAGCGCATTTCCATATCTTGTTTAGTTTTTGAGATATAGCCTCCGGAAAAGTGAAATTTATCGAATTTTTCAGTTTTTCTACTTTTCCGAGGCTATATCTCGAAAAATAAATGTGATATTAAAACGCGCTCAACGGCATTAATTTTCTCGTGCTTCAGTTAACTTATAAATATAGTTTCAGCGATTTTTATTTTTTTTCAATTTTTCGCCAAAAATATCGCAAAAAGCGGTTTTTTAACATTTTCTCGAAAACCAGAAGTCATATGCATTTGAAGATTGCACCACTGGATTCAGTGGGTCAAAATACATATGTATGTAAATTTTCGTTTTAATAATCCTACGATTAAGGATTTTTGGGAAAATTGAATTAAAATCTGAAAAAACCAAAGGGGTACCCCTTAGGAAATAATTAAAAATATTAAATTGCATAAAATTGTATGAAAATGTGCTTATAAGTCAATTCGGACACGGGGAATTCAACGCCGTTGAGCGCATTTCCATATCTTGTTTAGTTTTTGAGATATAGCCTCCGGAAAAGTGAAATTTTTCGAATTTTTCAGTTTTTCTAAATGTGTACAAAAACTAAAATTAAAAAATAAATATCCAAAAAGTGATATTTATCTGATATATATCCTATATATCAAATATTTTGATATTTATTATAAATATCATGATATTTACGAACCCTGCTTTCGACTACTTGATGCTGACGTTTCAAAGTTTGAGGTTATGTGGATGTTACCTCTTCTTATTATTCTAGTTTATGAAGACGTGCAGTTGAAAGTTATAGCCACGAATGAAATATGAAATACGAAGTTTATTGTCTGTTGTAGTTTTAATGATGCGCGCTTTCGTGGTTTGATTTGTTTTTTAATATGCATATGAAATGTTCTTTCGTGTTGAGGTACTTTTTAACATTCGTTGCAGAAAGTTATAGCCATACAATAAATACATTTAAGTGTATTATATCACGCAGAACGTGTTTGACCAAATTTATAAAACTTGAAAAATGGACTCATCATCTCAGATACTACAAGAATTAGTTTTTTAAGATTTGACAAGTTATTACTTATAAGCTATAAGATATTTCCTAATATAAGTGTAGATAATTATCATCCGCCATCTTGAAGCAAAATGGCAGCCATAAAACATACAAGTAATATGTGTTAAGAGAATAATTAAAGAAGTTGTATTTGGAAATGCACATCACGTTTCCTTGGTTACCATGTCAAATGACATTTTTCAACTTCCGTTAGGAAATAGACGTTTTATTTCACTTATTTGAGTTAGGTTATGAACTGCATTATTTAACTAGTGAATTAATGAGGTAACATAGCAACAGATATCTTGGTAGATGAATTCTGATATGTTTTATTTTTTAAATTTATAACTATCATTAATATGCCATAATTTCATAATTTCAAAAACGCTCTTTCGTATTTATTAGAACGGAAGTAGAAAAAATATTGTATGAAACTAGTAAGGAAATAGGTTATTACCTTACTTAAGTGTTTACATAACTCGGCTTCGCCTCGTTCTGAAAATTTCACATGCGTAAGGTAATAACCTTCATTTCCTTACTAGTTTCATAAATAGCTATTTCCTCACTCAATTTAGGTATGATAGTAACTGTTTCCCTCACTAGTGAGGAAACTTATTAACTTTCATCACTAGCGTGGAAAACGTTTACCATCACAACTAAATTGAGTGAGGGAAATGTCATTTTCATAAGTAATGTTGAAAAAAGTTGTAGGCAAGTAAAGTCATAACTGTGGCAACTGGAAAACAATAATATAATTTGAAATTAGTGACATCCAGGTGACCTCGGCTGTGTCAATTTCTTCCAATTATATCAAAAACTATTCAAACCCTATCGAGTTACGTGTCAAATTAAGGCACTTGAAAGAGACATTAAGCAAAAATGACAAAAAAAATATTTTTGAATGATTCTTAATTGTTTTTACAAAAATTGTTACATTGTTCAGAGCTGCAATTTAGTTTATAAACAGTCCGTATAATATATATATAATACACATATATATCATCACGTCTTTTATTCATTACTGGGTGTGGCACTCTGCCTAAGCAGATTTCGGTAAGTGATATATTTTTTTCGCTTAAAGTACAGTTATTTGCCGTCAAATCACGGCCTCCAAAGATGTTAGTGGAGGGGGAGCCACAGGGGTAGATTTAAATTGGTGAAAATTGTTGGTCGGCTGTGGGGGTTCTCAAGATTCACAGGCCGACTCGATACCACTGAGCCACCTACCCCATAATACCGTATAATATATCTATAAAAATTTAAAGTAATCATTAGGTTTATTGCACTTTCTGCATACGCAAAATACAGTATGAAATCAGATAATAAACGCATATTTACTCTTTCAATAGATCCATCAATCAAGTAGGCAACTTGAACTGCCCTATTTACAATTATTTACCGTTTCTATCGAAGTGTAACAAAGGCAGGCGGTACGTCCAGTTCTACCAACTCTCA
The DNA here is from genome assembly GCA_947425015.1 of Pterostichus niger. Lineage (NCBI taxonomy): Eukaryota > Metazoa > Arthropoda > Insecta > Coleoptera > Carabidae > Pterostichus > Pterostichus niger. The sequence goes on along the minus strand of OX380338.1, from coordinate 3,652,891 downwards.
ATTATGAAATAACTCTGATTACGTGGGTGGAGAGTGAGATCGCGATACATTAGCTCCAAGTCGTGCGTGACGCAAGACAGAGATAGAAAGCAAAGTAGAGTAAAAAGAAAGTGTTACTAGAACATGGAATATACACCTAATTGATCGCTTGATATATTATTTGACTTGGTTATTGCGTTCTTGGTTTTACTAATAAATTGTGTTGATTTGTGCGCATGTAAGCATAAGGATATTAACAGTTGACAGTTTTGTCTGTTTCCGGTTATATTTATGAATCATGATGTGTTGTGTCATCAATTGTTTTGAGTTTCTTGAACTATTAGTTTGTTGAGCGAGTAACATTTTGATTAGCTTTATGAGTAGTATTTTTATTGCGTTGTTCATTTTATATCTTATAATTTAAACAATATTACTATTTTTCAATTGGATATAATAATAATAATGTTTTAAAAATAAAAAACAACAAAGACAAAATTAATTGTCTTTGAATGCTCACTTGGTGAAACTAGGTTTAATAAAAAATATTAAATAAACACAAAATTCAGCCTCCAAGTCAACTTATGAGGTCCTCGTCAGAGACTGGCCAGCACAGTTAGTATACTATGTTCAAAGATACTCCGTTATGGCCCTCTCAGCGGGTCTATTGTTAGGGATTTAAGCTTGATTTATAGGGGTGCAAGGACAGGTATGTATTCAGTATTTCCCAATTTAATTTAATTTTTATATATATTATAATAATGAAACAGAGAATTTTGTACAAATATTATTATTGATAATGAAGCAAAAAAAAAATGTTACATGAAAGTATCATTGTATAACAATTCTGAAATACGTAATCCGCACAGAGATTAGAGTTTTCCGAATTTAAATATTTTGCAATCCTACCCTGAGCGCCAACAAGTAGAATCTCTTACTGTGTGCGGTTCAACACAGGCTAGTAAGTTAAAACCATAACGGAATATCTTTGAACATACTATAACCATAGACGCGTTTCGCTCTTATTATAGACAAGAGTTTAGTTTGATATTTTATAATTATTATTTTATTTTAATTTTAATCTTATTGAGCTTAACGTCATATAAAGTATCTGTAAATTGCAATTAGTATAAAAACGATTACTACCTCCCCCTACCCCACTCTGAACCAGACAGCATTAATTCAAAGTAGAGATTATCAAACGAATGATCTAATTTTCACTTCAAAATCTAATGAAGATTATTGCTTTTTACACATTTAAATGTAAAAATAAGAATATGGGTCGATATATCTGTAGAAGAATTAAAAATTAAACGTTAATACAATCCTGTAACTCGTGCAAAATATGGCGAATGTATAGTCAGTTGAGCAGTACAATATTGTACATACTTTGTTAAGCTAATAATAGCATCACAGGATAAGTATTTTACTGAGTAACTGAAGTCGCGCCAGACCCTCTATCTGTATTTGAAAAGTTTTCAAGCAATTTTCATCTTTCCTAGATATATTTTGTAATCTACATGGAGCATAAATTTGCTTGGAAACAAGAATTTTTAACAGTGGTATCGATTAGTGAGGGGTAGGTGGTTCAGAGATATCTTGAGAACCCTGGTTCGATCCCTACAGACGACAAACAATTTTCACTAAATTAAATCTACCCCTGTGGCTCCCTCTCCACTAACACCTTTGAGGGCCGTGATATAACGGCTAGTAACCGCACTTCACGCGAAGAAATATATCACTTACCGAGATCTTCTTCGGCAGAGTGCCACACCCAGTAATAGGTATAAGGCGTGATGATATATTTATTTATTATAGCATCGATTAGTGTGGGGTAGGTGGCTCAGTTGTATCGAGTCGGCCTGTGGATCTTGTGAACCCTGGTTCGATCCCCACAGCCGACAAACAATTTTCACCAAATTAAATCTACCCCTGTGGCTCCCTCTCCACTAACACCTTTGAGGGCCGTGATTTAACTACTGGTAACCGCACTTCACGCGAAGAAATATATCACTTACCGAGATCTACTGCGGCACAGTGTCACACCCAGTAATAGGTAAAAGGTGTGATGATATATTTATTTATTATAGCATCGATTAGTGTCGAATGGAGGTATATAAAAGTCATTTTTCCAGATGATCGTTGGACATACTATACCTACTTTATAGTTCAAAATAGTTCTCTGTTACTAGTTGCATTTATCTATGAACTATTTACAAAATGAGATAGTGATATTGTAGATTGTTATGTAAGTTCTTTTAAACTGTGATATTTATATTTAATTGTTTACGTTTCTCTGATATTGTGTTTAGCAACAAATAGTAAAGTATAGGTAACAACCAATATTGCTAATAGGTCCTTAATTATTAGAAACAGACACGATTGTAACATTATCTGTGAAATCATACTGTGAAATTTGTATGTCACAAATTATATACAAGTAATTTACTAATTTTATCTCAGACTTCGTAACGAAAGCAGTTCTCATTGAAATATTATAACAACAAAATTACTGATAAACGTATACACTTACTTTCTTTTGGTAATTAATATGGTTAATTAAAATTAATATTCTAATTTTTGTAAATTACAAAGATGACATCATCTTTTTCTGTTATTTAAAATCAAATTTGTTATTTATTTTACTTATGTTTATATTCGTCATTTATTTAATTGCTATTCCATCAAACAAGATATTTAGATATAAATTCTTCTTCTTCTTCTGATGGCGCTACAGCCCAAATCGGGCCTGGGCCTACCGGACACACCGAGCCGCAGTTTTCACAATGCCGTACTGCCGGTTTTCGTAGTCGAAGGCTACATTATTTAAGGCTTATAAGTGACTAGTTTATAGCGCCCCAGTGTGATAAATACATGTAACTGTATTTTATATTTTACGACAAATCACACATTGTCGACAGACGGATTCGAACTGATGAACCTTGGTTAGATGTAAATTAATTAACAAAAACAACGGTCCCTTTAAGGACCATCAACACTTTTACAAAAGGAGTATTTCTTAATAAAATAAATATATCATCATGCCTTTTATCCATTACTGGGTGTGGCACTCTGCTATAGCAGAAATTTCTTTGCGTGAAGTGCGGTTACCAGCCGTCAAATTTATCATAAAAATTAATAATTCAAAATTATTCTGACAATTTTGTTTCATTTCCAAACAAGGTTAACCCATTTTTAAGCTAATTTTCAACATTTTCAATTTAATTTCTGTCATTATAAAGGATGCAAAATTAATATTGTTTATTGATTCTAATGTAGAAGTTTATGCTCCACAACATTTATTTAAAACTTTTTTCTTTCAAATAATAAGGGAAGCAGAAATTATAAAAATATGATTTTACATGTCGCGATCACCAGCCTGTATAGGATTTAAGAATTTAATTTAAGCGTTTCAGGACATAAAAAATAGTTTTTCTACGATTGCTATGAAAAATTGATAATTACGCTCTCATTTGTCATTGTAAAGTTGCCGTTTTCTGTGGAACAATCGAAAAATATCTTTGTCGCGCGTCTCCACTGGCAACGCGCGAAAAAGATGTTAAATGCGCGCGTTTCCAATGGCAACGCGCGAAAAAAATATTAAATACGCGCTTATTTCAATAGTTACCAGGGATACAAACAAAACAGAAACTTGTCATATTGACAGTTGACAGAACGAATTTATTTTCAGTACGTATACGTTTTTTAATAATTTTAAGATGCAATCGTAGAAAAAATTATGTGTGTATCACGAGCGTAAAGTGTCTTTGTTTCTCTTACACTATTGCAGCTCTCGCATTTGGCTTGCACTGCAATTACTGTGCTCGGGTAACAAATAATCACTTTAAGCTCTTAATACACAAATAACTATTTTCTACGATTACTATGAAAAGTTGACAATTACGCTCTCATTTGTCATTGTAAAGTTGACGTTTTCTGTGGAACAATCGAAAAATAAGAAAGAATCACTTTACGCTCTTAATATACAAATAACTATTATTTACTGACACTGGTTCAATGAACGTGTTATTTAGTTAAAAATTTTGAAAGCGAGCGTTTTTTTCTGTGTTAAAGTTGCATGCATAGGTATTGAAACACGCTGTATATGTTGCAGTAAGCGAGATTTGAAAGCGCGACCTCTTGCTTCGTGGACGTAAGTTTTATGCGTCTATTATATGTGTGGTTATAGAATGGAGAGAAACTAATTATAGCATAAAATCCAATTTGGGTGAAATCCATTTTCATCCTATTAGGAGTGCAGGTACCTTGTAACCAATTGTTTTATTTTTATCTTAAAAGTTAAATTGAAACGTGTAGTGCGCAGTTTATTACCAATTAAATTTCTTTATGTACACGGACATTTCTCAATATTTGATTGATTGAAGATTGTTTTTAGATAAGTTTGTCGATTATCAAACAACACAGAATAATAAAATAAAAGTAAACCTTAGAAATGCTTGTGGTTGTTGTTCGATGCTGATGTCGATGGTGTAATACCGTTTTAACCTACATATTGAGGTTGTGGCCTCCCACTTGTCTTGTCAAAGTTCACCGGCCAGCGAGCGAGAGACCACCGCAACTCAAATATCTCTGTGTTCACAAACACAATTCAAACTCTGTATACGTAAGTGCTTTCAAACTACTTTGAATTATTTAGAAACTTGCAATACTCTATATTCGTATCGTAGGTATATCTTTTATATTAACAATAAAGACAAAATTAATTGTCATCCATACACTTGGTGAAACTAGGTTTAATAAAAAAATATTAAATAAACACTTGGCTATGTCTCACAAAATTCAGCCTCCAAGTCACTTTATGAGGGCATCGTCAGAGGCTGGCCAGCACAGTTAGTAACCATAGACGCGTTTCATGTGAGACATAGCCAAGTGTTTATTTAATATTTTTTATTAAACCTAGTTTCACCAAGTGTATGGATGACAATTAATATTGTGTCTTTGTTGTTATTTAAATTTCTGCGTAGCTTTTCCTTTTTTCGGTAGATGGCATTGCCTGTTCGACAGAACTTCTCATGTCATCTTTCCTGTTTGTTAGAGATCTTATTCTCTGCTGGCACAGTTATTTGTTACCAGCTTCTTCACGTGAACTTTGTTCTAGGTGAAGAAGTAGGTTATACCATACTGATGAGCTCTAATAAGAGCGAAACGCGTCTATGGTTACCAACTGTGCTGGCCAGCCTCTGACGATGCCCTCATAAGGTGACTTGGAGGCTGAATTTTGTGAGACTTAGACAAGTGTTTATTTTGATATTTTATTATAGTTATTTTTGTACTAAGTGCGCGAAATGAGTGTTTTTTTTTTGTTTGCACATGAGAGAGTTACTTTCAATCGAGACAAAAATGTCATTCGAATTTGCCAAAAAACAATAATTTCGTCCACGCAATACAAACAACATTTTTTTGTAAAAATTTTAAAAAGAATAATACAATAATTATTGATTATTTATTCAAGTAAATTGAAGGAAACCAATAAAAAATAATATGAATTTGGTACTACTGATGTGTTATAATAACTGGAACGTGAAAAAAAAAACAATTTAAAAGCATGCGCTAAATACTCACTTTGCGCTCTAGGATGCGAAACAGTGCGAAAAATACTCATTTTACGAACTAGGGTGCAAAACAGTGCGCAAAATACGCGTTATCATGAGAATATAATTGATGAAAAAATCAAGTACTTCTCGTATTGATATTAGTGAAAACAGTGAATATTTTTTGACAGTTGTAGAAAAAGTAAATGTATCTTTAGAAAAGAAAAGTAAAGTTATATCTATGCCAACTAAAAAAACACTGTATCATTTGACCAGGTGATATTAAATAAATAAATAAATATATCATCACGCCTTTTACCCATTACCGGGTGTGGCACTCTGCCTAAGCAGATCTCGGCAAGTGATATATTTTTTCGCGTGAAGTTCGGTTAGCAGCCGTCAAATCACGGCTTCCAAAGATATTAGTGTAGGGGGAGCCACAGGGGTAGATTTAAATTGGTGAAAGTTGTTTGTCGGTTGTGGAGATCGAGCCAGGGTTCTCAAGATCTACAGGCCGACTCGATACCACTGAGCCACCTACTCCATAGGTGAAAGGTGATATTTGTTAAGACAAAAATCAATCTTATCTAAATTTATAATTTATTTTTAAAAGTTTTCTTTCTAATATGGTAGTGGATATTTTATGTATACTTTGTCAAGAATGCGTCATTCTTTCTTCAGGTGCTTTATATTCCTTTTTCCTTTGATATACATATAACTTTTCCATAGTTTATTATAAATACGCACAAATTATAAACAAGAGTACCAACGTAGAAAATAAAAAGTAAGTTTGTTTGTTCCAGATAAAAATGCTGCAACAAATACTCCGCGACATGTGGGTCGATCCCGAAATCCTCGCCGAATTAGACGAGGGCCAAAAACAGACCCTCTTCTGCAAGATGCGTGAAGAACAAGTCCGTCGCTGGGTCCTCTGGGACAAGAAAGTCGCCACAACCAACTCTGGCACCACCAGTTTCATCTGCCCGCCTCGCAAATCATCCAACATCAACAAACCGAAAAAAACCGTCAACTTCCTCGTCGGCGTGGACGGCGAGCCCTGGGTGTGGATCATGGGCGAACATCCAGACGACAAATCCATCGAGCAAATTCTCGAAGTAGAAGCCAGAGAAAAGGCGAGAAAACTCGTTGAAGAAGAGCTCGATATCATCCAAATGAATGAGAAAAATATCGTCGACAGTCCCATCCCTTCCAAAGAAGAAACATATGAAGATAGTCTTGACATCTATTGTTCTGTTGAGGAACTAAAAGATAGAGCCAAGATCAAACCACTAAAAAATATTAATAATTATAGTTTTAATCATTATAAAGCTACTGAAAGTATTTATAATAGTGTGAATAGTGAACGAGATGTTCTCCAGGAAATCTCTTTGAATAAAGTGCAGAAGGTGGCGCAGAAGGTCGCGCTATGGGAGAAGAAGATGATGGAGGAAAGGATCTTTAAAACTATACAGAAGAAACATTTGGAGGTTGCGAAAGAGGCTGAAGAGGCTGAACATAACCAGGAAGCTGTCTGGAGGGAACAAGGTAAGAGGTACACACATTTAAAATTTATCATGATCCTAAATATTTCTGAAGATGACACCACAACTATATTTTTTGTTGAATATTTCCACCTATTCTGTAATTGTATAATTATTTTCAATCGATCAATATGTTATTGGTAACTTAAAAATAATAAAAGTAATACACCTAGGGTGAGAAATGCTACAAATCACCAAGGGAAAAATAGCATTCTCTCCCGAAGTGTATATATTATTTGTTTTTACGACTTAAGTAAGATAAAAACGAAAATAGTAATTTTTGTATGAAGTGCGCAAAATCAGTTTTTTTGTTGCGCGTGAGAATGTTACTTTTAGTTGAGACCGCAAGTCGAGACAATAAAAGTCATTCGAACGCGCCATAAAACAAAGAATTTTGTCCACGAAATACAAATAACATTTTTTCTATAACTGTAAATAAAGAATAATACAATAATTATTGATATACAGGGTGTTTCACAACTTAGAGCAAAAAATTAAAGGGTATATTCTGTACGACATGCTGATCATGAAACAAAAAGAATTTTTTTTTAATCGCAAAACTATTTGTCATGTTTCCCAGTCCAAAATTTTTCGTTGCCACTGCCACTGAGTGGATGATTATGTTAAAGTTATTAATTAAATAAAATTCTATTATAAATAACTGCTAATAATTGAATTGTGTAATTATTCTTTCGTAGTTGATACCTACTTCATTGTTTGTGTTTAATAGGAAAGCGAATCCAGTGCAGTACTACAAAATATGTTTTAGGTTAACAACCCTTAATTTTTCGAATTTAAAAAAAATTCTTTTTGCTTCATGATCAGCACGTCGTACAGAATATACCCTTTAATTTTTTGCTCTAAGTTGTGAAACACGCTGTATAAGAAATTTTTGATGCAGCTTCTACAGCTGTTCTTAGATTTTTATTTGTATCATTGTACTTTAACAGCTAAACTGACAAAATAATATAAACTCCCTAGAGGGATAATGTGCACATTATTTCCCTGGGGACAAAATGGTTTACTTCTGTCCCAATTTTCGTATCACAGAAACGGTCCTTCAAGTCGTGAAAAAATATTTTTTACTGACAGCTTCTTAAAAAAACATAAAAGTATAATAAAAATAACAGAATAAATGATTGATACATAAACAATAAAGCAGTTTAAATTCCGTGAATTATTTATTTCGACATTTCGGTACATTTAATGAAATAAATAAATTCACTGAATTTAAACTAAAAACTGTTTTATTAATTATAAGATTTGAAAACTTTTTCCATATGTTATTGAGATATAATTTTATACAAATGAGACCTGCTAAAATTATAACCCTATAATACAGAGTAGTTCTAAAAAAAACATACATTCAGTTTGTTTTCTAAAAATGTTTGTATCAAATGTTTGCGTGTTGCATTATAAAATTGGTTTATTTTTTAATCAACCAAAGTATTTATCGATATCCTGTTATAATTTCTCATAAACATTTTTGTTTACACATTTCTTCCTGTTATTGTTATTAGAATTATTTAAATTAATCTTGAGAACTCATAAATCCTTCATAATAAATGTCTAACGACCTTAGACGTTGGGAAAAGATTTTCAAAACATTGATGCTACAATTTCAGATGAATAACATTACAATACCGTTAGTTCCCAGAATGTTTTAATAACGTAAAATTAATCTTTTTCATTTCGAAGAAAACCGTTTTGCGGTTTGGTATTTTATTATGCATACTACGAATAGAATAACATAACGGATATTTAAAACAATACTGTAGCTTAAAAATACATGATACAAGTTATAATTGAACGGAAACCAATAACTATCGATAGAAATATTGTTTATTTTATGAATTTACCTTGTTATGTGTGACGCCATTGTTAATGTAATACAATAGGAAAATGCTTTACGTTTGCCGGATATAATGCATTGCTTATTGCAATAACTATTAGATTTCTTAGAACGATTATTATCATATTAAATTGTAAAGTTTGTTATGGATTCTATTCATATCTTGCTTTTTATAAAATAGTAATTATCATCTTAATTATTATGGCAATGACATTAAAAATTTTAAAATTCGATTCCAATATCAAATTTGTTTATTTTCAGAACACTGGTCTTATTTTATAATTATAAAGCAGGAGGATACTCCCTTCCTTCCTCATATTTTTTCTTCATTTTCAGTTTTTATTATACAGTATCTAACTGCAATTGTGTTAAATGTATTTTTAAATAATAGATTCGTTGTTAGAGAAGTGGGCGTAAGTGAAGATTTACGAAATAGGTGTACAGGAGCGAATGGATGGATGGGAATGAAGGTTTGTTGCGTGATGATGGATTTTGGTTGTGAGGAAGGAAAGAGTTCGTATGGGGGAAGTGTTAATGTGGTCGAAACGAGTATCGTGTGTCAGAATAAGAATGTTGACATGAACTGATTTTTTTTTATGAATCTTTTAGTGGATGTTCTGTGAATGTTTCAGGGGTTCGTGCTACCCCATTTAATGGGATATAGCGTGATGTTATGTATGTATGTAATTTGTACTATTTTGGTTTTAAATCTTTTGACGACCTTATATAAACTTGTTATTACATTTTAAAATAAATTTTCGTAACACATGCACAAGAAACAAATTCTTATTCCCTAAATTTAGAGAGAGAAACACTGCTTTTCTTCCCTAGGTAGCATGTTTCTCTCCCTAGAGAGATGTTTCTCTCCCTAGAGACTACGGTTATTAGCTGTTTGTGGCGTTTCCTAGGTAACTAGTTACGCAACCCATATTTGACATTTGTCCCGATAAGACGGTAATTTTTGTGCAGTTGTTACGAAAAGTATAATATGCTTCACGGGAGGGCGCGATTATCCCTTGTGTGAAGTTGGCAAACTTCGACTTCAGCTCGAGCCTTCAGCCCTCGCTTACGTCTCTGTTTGCCAAATTCACACGCGGGAATAATCGCTTGTTTCCCTCCCTTGATGCATAACATACTATTGTTTTTCAATATATTCTTTTAAAAAAAAACTAAATTAGGTTTTATGCTCTTAAAGAGAGCAGCGCTCTACATTTTGGGAAGCGCTGCTCAAAACAGTTGAACTACGAAATCTTAAATACCTAATTATTATACTTCTTGTTACAGAGCGCAAAGCAAAACGCGCCGAACAACAGATCCGAGAGATCGCCCGGAAAGCCCGAGAAGAACATCGTCTAGCCAGCACACAACACGATCCGTCAGACACTAGCACTACACCCCCTGCAGTACCGTCATCTCCACCGCCAGCATCACCTCCTGCAGGTGCCACCACGTCCAACAGCCCTACGAGCAGACCGCCGAGCCGCGACGCTGTTCTAGAGTGGTACAGACACCTGGAGATTGCCAGGCGGGCGGGGATTGATGCTGCTGGGAACCTTGAATCCTGGTTCCATGGTTAGTTTAGAAAATTAGTTGTAAATGAGATTTTAGGACAGATATAGAATAAGAAGACATGGAATTGTAATCCGACTTCAAATTAAGAGTATATGAAAAAATGTCATTGTGTCTGAATGGTAGAGATGTGCATTTTTACCCGAAAACCGACCCGACCTGCAGTCGGGTTTCGGGTCAGTTGTAAGTTGTTCTTGTTGGGTCTGATTCGGGTCGGGTTAGATACAGGTAAGTCGATTTAAATGAGCTAATAAGTCAATTCAGGCACGGGGAATTCAATGCCGTTGAACGCATCTTCATATCTTTATTAGTTTTTGAAATATAGCCTCTGGAAGGGTTGAACTTTCCATACATTTGTCAACATAAGATTTTCGACTTTCCCGAGAATATATCTTAAAAACTAAACAAGCTATTGAGATGCGCTCAACGGCATTGAATTTATGAATATACGAGATTTTTACTACATTTGGACATGAAATATTTTTCATTAATTATATATGTATTTATTTATAATATACAAATCAGTCATTAACTCGGTATTTACCTTCTATAAATAATTTATATAAGTACTTACAGATGAATATATTTAGAAATAAAATTCTTGCATTTATTATTAATTTATTTATAGATTCGTAAAATTTGTCATAATTAAATTAACAAATTGTAACAAGTTCTAAATACCAAAAATTTTACATAAGAAATTTGACTTCAAATTATTTTTATTTAAATAATTCAGTGTCAAGAATAAATTTCAAAGAGCAACACACATTAGTGCATTGTAATGTATTTGTTCATTTTCAAACGTAATTACGTTTTTAATTTAACAACAATTAATGATGTCATCTTCATTTAAACATACGTATGTTACATACGTGTTTTTCTATTATTCATTACTCAATTGCATAAACACAAACTAAAAAATATGATGTCAGGTGTAATGAATTAATAAACATTACGTTTTACAATTGAAACGCAAAGAAATAACAAAACACAAACTCGAAAATATTTATAATTATTTCCGATTTTCTCATGAACAAGTATTTAACTGATTTAATCTTGCAGGTTTAATAACTCGACAAGAAGCGGAGAACCTTCTGTTGAACCAGGAGAAAGGAACCTTCCTTGTGCGACTGTCGGAGCGGATATGGGGCTACACCATCACGTACCGCGCCTCCGACAAGTGCAAGCACTATCTGATCGACGCGTCCAACGGCCACTACCAGTTTCTGGGCACCAACCAAGTCAATCACAACACACTAGGTGATATTTACTTATATTCAACAATATTCTTTAAATAAAAAAAAAACAAAGATAACGAGCATGAAATCATGCTATAAAAAACAAAAATAGATATAAGTATAAGCTTATCACAATTGGTTACATTTTTCCTTGTCAATTATGACAGATAATTTGTCGCTTGTGACAGATAATTAATTTATAATTTTGAATCTTATTTATTATTATAACATTTAAACGATATGGCTTTCAAAATGAGTATTTCGCGCACGGTTCCAAATTATTTTTTGTCAGGTTTCATTGATTACAACACATCAATAGTATCTAATTCAAATTATTGTTGATTGTTTCCCTTCAATTTACTTGAATAGATCAATAATTATTGTATTATTCTTTATTTACAGTTGTAGAAAAAATGTTGTATTTCGTGGGCAAAATTCTTGTTTTTTGGCGCGTTCGAATGACTTTTTTGCAGGGTTCGAAGATATATATCGATCGATATATATCATGATATTTATTTTGATATATATCGTCATATTTTTGCAATGATATATATCCATTATATAAAAATATCAAATAGTTTTTGAGATATAGCCTCCGGAGAAGTGAAATTTTTCGAATTTTTCAGTTTTTCTATTTTGCCGAGGCTATATCTCGAAAACTAAATGTGATATGAAAACGCGCTCAACGGCATTAATTTTCTCGTGCTTCAGTTAACTTATAAACATAGTTTCAGCGATTTTTATTTTTTTCAATTTTTCGCCAAAAAAATCGCAAAAAGCGGTTTTTTAACATTTTCTCGAAAACTAGAAGTCATATGCATTTGAAGATTGCACCACTGGATTCAGTGGGTCAAAATACATATGTATGTAAATTTTCGTTTTAATAATCCTACGATTAAGGATTTTTGGGAAAATTGAATTAAAATCTGAAAAAACCAAAGGGGTACCCCTTAGGAAATAATTAAAAATATTAAATTGCATAAAATTGTATGAAAATTTGCTTATAAGTCAATTCGGACACGGGGAATTCAACGCCGTTGAGCGCATTTCCATATCTTGTTTAGTTTTTGAGATATAGCCTCCGGAAAAGTGAAATTTTTCGAATGTTTCAGTTTTTCTAAATGTGTACAAAAACTAATATTAAAAAATAAATATCCAAAAAGTGATATTTATCTGATATATATCCTATATATCAGATATTTTGATATTTATTATAAATATCATGATATTTACGAACCCTGCTTTTTTGTCTCGACTAAAAGTAACATTCTCACGCGCAACAAAATAAAACACACTCATTTTGCGCAATTAATTTCATTTTTAATAATTTCTTTATTACAAAAAATAATAACAATTTAATTTCTGTCAACTGCACTTTACGCGAACAAATATATCACTTACCGAGATCTGCTTCGGCAGAGTGCCACACGCAGTAATGGGTAAAAGGCGTGATGATATATTTATTTATTTGTATGTGAGTTTATTAAATATTTCTACTATACTCTACAAATATTATGCAAAATGTTTGAATAGTTTCTAGATATCTCGCTTTAAAGATAAAAATAGTTATGCGGTAACAATAATAAATTGCCTGATGACCACCGACAGGATACATAAAAATTATCGCATCAAAATCATAGCATAAATGGCAAAAAGTTTATATAGACTTCATACAAACATAAAAGAATGCCGGCAAATGTAAAAAGCTCATAAATCCTAACAAAGAAGAATGTGAAAATTCCACTAACAATTTCTAAAATGTGAGTTATTTATTGCAGGAGATCTCATAACATATCACAAGAAGCAGCCGCTAACAGGCGGCGAATCCCTTGAAAGACCATGTCCTCGTCCAGTTGATTCCATCGCCTTCCAAGAACTCCTCAGTATTCTTGACAGGTGAACCACCAATCAGCTGCTGCCATCTGCAATGTGCTTCTTGTAACATATTTCTGTGATTAAATACTTATTTTCTCGAGTTTTTGTATACTTTATATATTGTGTAACAAGTTTTGTTTTAAGACTTTTGTATTTGATAAGTTTGTTTATACTTTTGCTTTCATGATTTCTGTGACGTAATTATAGCTGTCATTGCGAGTGTATGATATTAGGTTAGGATTTGTAATTTGTTTGATTTGAGATATTTCTTGTATATGAACGTAATTAAATAGTTCTTTATCAAGGAATGTGGCACTGATTACCTTTTGTGAGTGCTATGACGACAGATTGTGAACAAGTCGACACACCTATATTAAATGTAAGTGTTTTATCTTTCTAATACATGTTTTATTAAAATATAAGTTATCACTTTGCTAATATAAATCAGTTCAGAGAAATTACACAATTCATGCTTCCATTGGAGTTGAATATTTTATAAGATGTTTATTATGCAATATTTCAAATTCTGAATAAATTCATTGCATTTTGGAAAAAATACATACATATATAACATCACGCTACATCCCATTAAATGGGGTAGCTCGAACCCCTGAAACATTCACAGAATTCCTTGATTGGCATATCATTTATACTTGGCTTGATTCATTTTTATAATTCCTTTCAGATAAATTGTTATAAACATATTCATCCATGTATCTGGGTCGTTAAAATAAATTAAATCTTTCATTTACATGAATTTGAACATCGATTAACAGATTAATAAAAAATCAGTCTTCGTTCAACATTCTCATCCTGACACACAATACAAGCTCATTCATTCCTCACACCCGAAAACCTCAATCACATTCATCAATTCGCTCCTGTACACCTGTCTCATAAATCTTTTACTTACGCCCGCTCCTCTAACAACGAATCTATAAAGAAATGAAGGATGTATCGGTTTGCGTAGGTTTTGGAAGTAAATTCTACACAATTGCAGTTAGACACTCTATAGTAAGAACTGAAAATGAGTCCGAAAGATCAGAAAGGAAGGGATTGTCGTTCTGCTCTTGAAGAAACCTTCGGAAAAAAAAGTACCTCATGAAATTTATTTGTGACGCAAGATGAAGTTTGTAGGAGATATTGTATGCATAGTAAATAACAAAAAAAATAAGAGTATAATTGTAAAAGTATACGCGGTTTTATTAATTGACATAAAAACTAAAAATACATAACATTTTTCATTTAATAAGTTGTTTCAAGGAGACAGAGGGTATAATTTTGTGCGTTTCTCCACATTTACTAATTTTCTGGAAAAGAAAACAGTTGTTAAACAATTATCAAAGAAAACAAAAATATAAAATACGAATTTCAACAGTATGAGTTGTGTGAAAATAAGGATGGTATGTTTCTTTAGGGATGTAATAAAATATATTCTAAAGAAATAACATTTTATTAAAAATCATTATTTGATTTAACAAATATCAACACTACATGAATGGTAAATGTTTGATCTGTGATGGGGTTGATTTTTGTGAGTTAGATGATAATATTCTCTGCAAGAAATTCGTATATTTCATTAAGATTATTATAATTGGTATTTCTACTCTCTGGCTCTACTAGTTTTGGACTTACAGGTGTTTGCACTTTATCTGGATGATCTGGGGTTGTTTTCTTCTTTGCTTTACTTGGACTACCGGTTGCTACAAACACACAAACATTTACAATTAACAATTACATTACATAAGAAAAAATAAACTTTATTTTAAGCATGGCGAACATAAACTAAAAGACATTCAATTCCGGAGAGGTTGAAATGAAGTTTATCATGCAATTTATACTACTTGACTGCTACAGTATTGCCTAAATCCAATTGTATTTACAGGTGCATATTTTAGTGCAGAGCCGGAATCAGGGAAATATACAAATTTATACCTTTTCCAAATGTTGCCTCATAGTAACTAATTATTACAATTAAAACTTTAAGCTGTTTGTTAATTATTATTAATTCAAAATTTGCATTCATTACTTCATAATAATAAAGTTACAATTAACAATAATCTACCGATATCTGCGACAGCAGAGCTACAAGCCCAGAAATGGACAAAGCTATTGAATATTTAAAACATTTATAAATTAATATTTACCTCCAGGAACAATCGGCAGCGTAAATTCATCTGTCTGTTTTCCTTTCCACGAATCCCGTTTCGTAATGCCAACCGAGCTGAGCCAATCAGGAGGCGATTTGAATCTGGCAGACTTTTCTATACCCAAACATGAAGTGTCAACAACAACTGACCGATCTAACCTCTTCAAGTGATGAGTTTTCGGTGCATTTGACAGAGGAACTTGTTTAAATACTGACTTGACTGATACATCGTTAATAGTTTGAATTAAAAATGGTGATTTCTTGACATCTTTGTTAAAACTAATAGTAGTAATGTTTGGATGAAGAACAGTGTGCTGTGCTGGTGATTTGAGTGGTTCGCGGAAACTTTGTGACTGTAAAGATTGGAATTCTGGAGGAGGCGAATTTAAGTTGCTGTTGTATTGATGAATATCTTTATTGGTAGATTTTGGACGGTATTGATTCTTTTGATTGAGTTTAGTTAAAAGATCTAACGCTTTTTCTAATCTTGGGTTTTCTTTTTGAGTTAATCGCGAACAAGATTCTTGGCAGAGTTTAGGAACAATGTAGCTGGGATTGTTATATTTAGTTAAACTTGGTTCACTTGAATTTGTCAATTTGTCGTCTCTTTTTAGTGATTGTAACGTACTTCTTGAGAACTGTCCTAATTTATTTACAGACGATAGCTTTTGACTAACTTTACTCAAACTAATAATACTTCTGTTATCGATGCTGTTTTCTTCTGTACTGTATTTTCTTTTGACGCTGTCTTGGACAAAATTGATCTTCCATCTTGGAGGTTCAACCTGTATAGTTCTTCTTGGTTTCGGTTCTTCCTTCCTGTCTCTCTGAGTGTCATATGACGACATGAGGATGTCCACTTTAAATTTCCTCAAAAGCGGGTTCTCAGTGAACTCGGTGCGAACTTTGTCGCGGAGGGCGGGCAGGAACTTATCGGGGAAGCGGTCGTGCACGAAGAAGTTGTGCTTGAGAAGCTCGTCGGCGGTTGGTCGATACGTGGGGTCCATTTTCATGCACGAGCTCAAGAAGTCAAGAGAGAGCAAAGACCAGCTGGGGAAGAGTTTGTAGATGTTGGATTCCATGGCTGAGGAACGTTTCATACCACGAAGTTGGCTATTTTTTGCCATTAGTTGTTGATGACGCGAACATGGTTTACCTGCAATTTAATATTTTATTCATAAAAGTTTTTAGAATTTGTAATTTGAAACAATTAATGGTATTATTAGAGGCACTTTTAATTGGGTTTTAGTTGATTAATTGTCATCCATACACTTGGTGAAACTAGGTTTAATAAAAAATATTAAATAAACACTTGGCTAAGTCTCACAAAATTCAGCCTCCAAGTCACCTTATGAGGGCATCGTCAGAGGCTGGCCAGCACAGTTAGTAACCATAGACGCGTTTCATGTGAGACATAGCCAAGTGTTTATTTAATATTTTTTATTAAACCTAGGTCCACCAAGTGTATGGATTAATTTTGTCTTTGTTGTTATTTAAATTGCTATTGCGTAGCTTTTCCTTTTTTCGGTAGATGGCATGGCCTGTTCCACAGAACTTCTCATGTCATCTTACCGTTTTTTAGAGATCTTATTCTCTGCTGGCAAAGTTATTCGTCACCAGCTCTTCACGTGAACTTTGTTCTAGGTGAAGAAGTGAGGTATACCATACTGATGAGCTCTAATAAGAGCGAAACGCGTCTATGGTTACTAACTGTGCTGGCCAGCCTCTGACGATGCCCTTATAAGGTGACTTGGAGGCTGAATTTTGTGAGTTTATTTAATATATTTTTTTTATTATTATTTTTCTGTTTGCATCTGAATCATTATCTGTTGCCGATCGATAAGCCTTATTTTTCATGATATATTTTGCTTTTGTACCGTCAGTACGGTGGTGTGGATAGCAATATAGAATTCGAATCCGGAGATCCCGAGTTCGAATCTCACTTAAGCTAAAAATTATATGAACTACCACACTGCGGCTCGGTGAGTGCGAACCCTGTACTGTAATTGGGATTTAAATTCCTGTTGTACAGAGTAACAAATAAATAAATAAATAAATAAATAAAAATGTATCTATTTAATCACATTTTTTATTTTGATCTGATCGAAACGGCAATTGTAAAAGAAAAAGCAAATACCATTTTTATATTCACCTGAGTAAGACTCACCAATGAGCTTGATAATCAGATAGAGCTGATCGATGTCCGAGTCTCCGGGAAAAAGCGGCTCCCCTGTCATCATCTCGGAGAAAAGACAACCGATGGCCCAGACATCGACAGGAGGGCCGTAGTGTGCCTCGCCCACCAGGAGCTCGGGGGCGCGGTACCATCGTGTCGCCACGTACTCGGTGTAGGCGTCGTGACCACCAGATCCCACCAAGCGAGCGAAACCGAAATCGCAAAGTTTTACGACACCCAGTGAGGAGACGAGCACGTTTTCCGGTTTCACATCCCGGTGAATTATCTGAGAGCAACATAACTTTCTTTAAAATACTATAACCACAGACAATAAATAAATATATTTGGAGATTATACAAATATTCATGGCGGTAAGAACATTTTTATCAAAAACTAACATTAATTAGAACTTGTTTAAATCAAACATTTACAAAATAAATGTGTAAAATGATCCAGTCCATTTAATTTGTCAAGAACAATTCTTTCAAGTTTTTCTTTTTTGTTCATAATTCGATCCACTGAAAAATGTTAGTAGATGTTGTTTTATTCTTATGGCACACTGGTGGAAGAGCATCGATGAAACAACACAACGCACTCTTCATTGACAAACAATAAAAGCTTCTAAAGTTGAGAAAGAAAAACTAAATTTCAAAAATATGCTAACGTGAAGTGAGACACAAAAGATACGAGTGAAATGAGATACGTTCGTTTCATTGATGAGCTCTTTGATGGAAATAGAGGAGCCTCTATTTTTCGTCGATGACGGGTGCGTTCTGTTGTTTCATCGAAGAGCTCTTCGACCAGTGTGCCATAGGCATTACAGTTGCCATTTTGCTTTAAGCTGGTCAATAATGATCTACAATTTGCAGATCTATATCGTTTCTATGAAGATGTTTTTTTTACTTCCTTGTACGAAGTAAAGGAAGTATTGTAATCGCGAAAATTTTCGGTTCTCAGATTTCAACGGAAATAGGTGTTTTGGCCCTCCCTGAATCCATTTTGACTAATTTCGTCATGCCGTCTGTACGTACGTATGCACGTACGTACGTACGTATCTCGCATAACTTAAAAACGGTAAGCCGTAGAAAATTGAAACTTTATATTTAGGACTGTTATAACATCTAGTTGTGCACCTCCCTTTTTGGTCATTATACAACTACCGGAAGTGGTACTTTACTTGAAGCCTGTAATAGATTTTCATGAAAAACTATATTCAAATATAATTTAAAACTTTCCACATTTGGTATATAAGACTACTATATCAATGGAAATAACATAATAGATTTTGGTTAAAATAGACTAACCGGAAGTGACACATTACATGAAGCTGCTAACAGTTTTCCTTGAAAAAAATGGTATTATTTTAATTTTAGAAATAAATGCTGCAAATGAAAGTTTTAGAGAATTAAATTCTGTGTCTAGCACATTAAGAATTTTTAAATTAGCTTTTTGCATAAACGAGATATCTAAATTTAAATATTATATATTTTTAGATTTTTTTTAAAATTAAGTTTGCTATGGATTAGAACAAAAAATAAAAGATTTAATGTGAAATATGTGCAATTAAAAAAATATCTATAGTTTAATACGCGTACAAGGAAGTCATGTGGTGTCCACATCAGATATTTTAACTTACATGATTGGAGTGACAATATTGTACAGCTCTGGCGATTTGATAAATTCTTTCTCTGGCTCGTTCGTCTCCTAGCCCTTCTGGATACTTCTCGAGTTCGTCTAGTACGGTTCCTTCCATGTACTCGAACACCAGGTAAAATCGTTTCCGGTGTCGGAATACTTCGATCATTGTTACTAGATTCTCATGCCGTAATCTCTGTAAACATGAATAATATACCGGGAGTTTTTTTATCAGTAAACATAGAGATATGTCATTACCATAGTTACAGTTAAAAAGTTTGACAGCAATGCATTAGAGCGTTTATTTTAAAAGTAAACATAGGGAAAATAACATTGCTGTCATCTATAGTTGTCAAAGTAATAAAACTGTCCTCTTTCAAAATCAGGCCGGGTTAATAGGGGATCAAATAGTGGGGCGTTTTTATATAAATGGAAATTTAAATGGGGTAAATTATTTAGAGTTGTTATAAGAGAGAGTAATATTGAGGAAGTGTGGTTCCAACAAAATGTACGAAATTATCTGCACCGGATATTCCCCCAACGATGGATAGGACGAGGTGCAGAAGTGGAGTGGCCTGCAAGGTCAGCAGATCTTGCGGCAAACGATTTTTTTCTTTGGGGCCACTTAAAAAATAAATTTTATAATGGTGGTAGAATGAGTGTAGAACAATTAAAACATAGAATTAGTGTTGCATCGCATGAGATACCTCCAGAGCAAATAAATAATGCTATAAATTCATATTGTTTACAGGTAATGGGGGTAATTTTGAACAGTTATTAAATTAAAATTCCTATTTAAACTAATGTAATTTAAAGTAATTAAAATTCATTTAATTTGTATAGACTTAAAATGTTTCTTTTATTATCATAGACTATTGCACTTCAATGCAATGCTGAAAATGTTATTTTCCCTATGTTTACTTTTAAAATGGGGTAGGTGGCTCAGTGGTATCGAGTCGGTCTGTGGATCTTGAGAACCCTGGTTCGATCCCCATAGGTGACAAACCATTTCACCAATTTAAGACGGCTGGTAAACGCACTTCACGCGAAAAAATATATCACTTACCGAGATCTGCTTAGGCAGAGTGCCACACCCAGTAATGGGTAAAAGGCGTGATGATATATTTTTTTTTTTTTTATTTTACTTTTAAAATAAACGCTCTAATGTATTGCTGTCAAACTTTTTAACTGTAACTATGGTAATGATATATCCCTATGTTAACTGATAAGAAAAACTTCCGGTATTATCATTATATGCTGGAATATTTTAGTAACTTTTTTATTATTTTTAAGGAAATTAAATATTTTCAAAATGTAATACAGTAAAATCATCAATATTTTCAAACAAAACAGAAAAATATTTTTTTAAATTAATATTTAAATGATAAATTATTTTTTGTTTCCTTCATGTGCGCATGCGCGCAACTTGTTTCTTGCCAGTTTATTATTAATTACGTGATGTAATGGTGTTGTATTGATAAAATATCATAAATCATTCGTTAAAATATCAGTTAGTTACCTACTTTATAATGAAAGAGTTCTAGCAAAAGTGTTTACCGATTATTTATTTACAAAATGAATAATTGTAATAATAATGCAAGTGAACAAGTGATACTAACGTTAAAGTTAAATTCTAACCTAGTTCATGAGTTGATTTTGTTTCGTTTTATTATAATAATAAATATCTCATTCGGTGTTTTAAATTAAAGTGTAAAGTGGTGGTTTGTGAAAAACAGGGACAGCAGATTCAAAATGACAAGATTCCTGGGGAGCAGAATCCAAATGGAAGGAATTCCAGCAATGGTATATAGCAGACAATGGCGTAAAAAGTAAGTCAAATTTTTATACAAACTTTGTTTATACTAATAAGCGAAGAAATTTAGCAAGAATTAGGGAAGTAATATAATAACGTAGATCTGTTTCAATGTATTTGGTATTGAAATCATTTTAAAAATACAGAATAGGTATAAACAAATTCTGACTGAACTTGAATCAACTTGGAATGATCGCTGGCGTTCCGATTTTTTACATCTTAATATGTAATTTATTATTTCGGACGGGAGCATATTGCTGAATAATTATTATTACTATCATTCGCGAATTTTAATTAATAATAATTAAATTTATATATACTGCTTCTAAGTGGTTTTATTCGCCTTAAATAATGTAGCATTCGACTACGAAGACCGGCAGTACGGCAGTGTAAAAACTGCGGCTCGGTGTGCCCGGTAGGCCCAGGCTCGATTTGGGCTGTAGTGCCATCAGAAGAAGAAGAAGTGGTTTGGAGTTCGCTATAAATTATAGGTTCACTGAATGCTGTAGGCTAACTAATACAATGCTAGTTGCAAGTAGTGATAGTCGCATAAAATGTTAGGTTTAAACAAATCCTTTTAAAATTCAAAAATACGTGATACATAACACTGTACAGAATTTAGAATATAAATTTGAGTATTGAAATTGTACATTAGGCATTCAAGCAGAGGCGGATTCAGACTTCGAATTAAGGGGGGGGGGGTCTTGGAGGGGGACTTATTGTCCATCTTCTAAATATAAAAAACATTTGTATTTGCTCATATTATATTCCTGCTTTAAATAATTTTTACAATCACATTAAATCGTCTTTGGAATCGCATTAAATCATTTTTTCATCTCAAAAATTTTCTCTAAGAACGCAAACACTTTATAAATTATAAAGTTTCAATATCTAAACGGTTCTTCGATAGAATACAAAAATTATTGAATTAGAAGTTAATTTTCTAAGTGCAAATGTCGGTAGTCACATACTTGACTAGATCTTAAATAGAATACCTCTCCCATCTGCGGGTCGAAATAATATCCCCACAAAATATTAGTTTTTAGCTATTTATTAGAATAATAAATCAAACAATAGTTCTTAATTATCTTAGAATTTTAAGTTTTTAGATAATATTTTCTATTTAATTTGTTTAACAAATTGAGTTATAGTAAATAATGACATCATTATTATCTATTAGGGCCAACATTTAAAAAAAAGTCCATGCTTAGGGGGAGGGGGTCATGACTCCCATGACCCCTCCTCCCCCTGGATCCGCCACTGCTTTCAAAGAGAATGTGCATTACAAGCAAGTGGAAATAAATGAGTGTAATATTAACTGAGTGTAAGTTTATTGAATGACTATTCGCGGTGTTGTCTCATACCTTGAGCATACGTATTTCTCTGAGCGCCATACGTCGTACGGTGGCATCCTCCTCGGTCTCGAGAAACTTCTTAACGGCGACGATGGTGTCGGTGTCACGGTGGCGACATTTCATCACCACGCCATATGAGCCTTCGCCCACCACCGCCAGCTGCTCGTATTTCTCCATGTGAGCCAGCTGGCTTCTCTCTTCGCTCAGCAACTCATTCACTTCTCGAGCCGATTCCTGCAACAAACAAGAACTTCTATAATAGTCATAAATCAGTACAATATTTTATAATTTTATTTTATGGGGTAGGAGACTCAGTGATATTGAGTCGGCCAGTGGATCTTAAGAACTCTGGTTCGATCCCCACAGCCGACAAACAATTTTCACCAATTAAAAAAATCTACCCTTGTGGCTCCTCCACCACTAATATCTTTGGAGGCCGTGATTTGACGGCTGGTAATCGCACTTCACGCGAAAAAATATATCACTTACCGAGATCTGCTTAGGCAGAGTGCCACATCCAGTGATGGGTAAAAGGCGTGATGATATATTTATTTATTTTATTTTATAATTTTAATAAAATGTTGTTAATTCTGGCCGGTAAGGGTTTTATAATCAAATTAGATTACTAGTCATTGAATTAATAGTTATTTGTATACCAAGTGTGGAAAGTAGCACTTTTTAGACCAACTCTAGATATTGTAGCAAAGATACTTTCAACCAGAAGCATATACAACATTTTTTCTACGATCAGAAATGAATTTGAATTAATGTTTAATTGTAATTAGCATTGCTCGACAATTGTTCACTTTCTTTCAACAAATGACTTTCGAAAAAACAAACTTTTTTACCGATCGTAAAAAAATAATTTAATTTACTATTTCAATGAAGGAATAAAGTATTATTACCTTATGTTTAGTTATTTTTGAAAACAACCGTCTTAAACATTTCATACCAGATCATCATACAGATACAAAAGTTTCAATATTTCAATTTGAATGTGATATCTACAATAAAAAATAAATTTCATTACAATTTGAACCATTTTTAGGACTAGGTGGCTCAGTGGTATCGAGTCGAACTGTGGATTTGAGAACCCGGGTTCAATTCCCGCAGCCAAAAAACAATTTTCATCACATTAAAAGTATCTCTGTCGCTTCGCCTCCACTTACATATTTAGGAGTCGTAATTTGACGACTGGTAAACGTACTTCACGCGAAGAAGTATATCACTTACCGAGATCTGCCACACCCAGTAATGGGTAAAAGGCGTGATGATATATTTATTTATTTTATTTATAAATATTTTAATAGGGTAGGTGGCTCAGTGGTATTGAATCGACCTGTGTATTTGAGAACCTGGGTTCGATTCCTAAAACTGACAAACAATTTTATCAGTTACTGAGATCTGCTATGGGGGAGTGCCACACCCAGTAATTGGTAAAAGGTGTGATGATATATTTATTTTATTTATATTTTTCTTTAAATAAATATATCATCACGCCTTTCACCCATTACTGGGTGTGACACTATGCCGTAGCAGATCTCGGTAAGTGATATATTTCTTCGCGTGAAGTGCTGTTACCAGCCGTCAAATCATGGCCCTCAAAGATGTTAGTGAAGGGGAAGACACAGGGATAGATTTAATTTGGTGAAAATTGTTTGTCGGCTGTGGGATCGAACCAGGGTTCTCAAGATCCACACGCCGACTCGATACCACAGAGCCACCTACCCCATATTATTTTCTATTAGAGGATTCGAGGATAATTAAGTTTGTTCATAAATTTGATATTATAGTTAGTGTTTCATATGTCATATCAGGTTGTGTTTTTGTTGCTATAATTAAAATTGAAACCAAAATGGATTTAGTGACTAATCTTTTTTATGAATCTGCCTGTTAGCAATTATAAATAGCACGCACAAGTTTTTTTTTTTACTTTCTTGGTTGGAAGTTTTTCATGTTCATGGAAAATAACACAAGTATCAATTTTAGACGAAAATGAACGAAATTATTAAATATTACAGCTTGTATATTTTTTTGTAGTATTACGTGTAGAATATCTAGCTTGACTAAAGTTCAGTTACTCGTTTCGTAGTCGTTAATATGCGTGTTCTGTGTAATATAAAAGCTATTCCCTGAAGCCGTTATCTGATGGTGGGCAGCAACAGCACACCGACCAATCAGTGGTCCCCAAAGTTGGGGGTGAGCACCCTGCAGGGTTGCAAAATAATCATAACTAATAAGTTCTAATCTCACTCAAGTTAAAAATTATATGAACTACTACACTGCGGCTCGGTGAGTGCGGTCCCTGTACTGTAATTGGGATTAAGTTCCTGTTGTACAGCGTAATATAAGTATAAGTAAGTAAGTGATATTATAATTGCCGATAATATTTAGACATAAATTATTTATTTATTTATGTTACGCTGTACAACAGAAACTTAATCCCAATTACAGTACAGGGTCCGCACTCACCGAGCCGCAGTGTGGTAGTTTATATAATTTTTAGCTTGAGTGAGATTCGAACTCTGAATCTCCGGATTCGAATTTCGTATTGCTATCCACACCACCGTTCTGACGGATTTGTTTGTAACAATGTGAAAATATAAATAAATAAAATAAATATATCATCACGCCTTTTATCCATTACTGGGTGTGGCACTCTGCCGTAACAGATTTCTGTAAGTGATATATTTCTTCGCGTGAAGTGCGGTTATCAGACGACAAATTAAGATTACTAAAGGTGTTAGTGGAGGAGGAGCCACAGGGGTAGTTTTAATGTGGTGAAAATTGTTTGTCGCCTGTGGAGATCGAACCAGGGTTCTCAAGATCCACAGGCCGACTCGATACCACTGAGCCACCTACCCCATCATATTACTAAAAACTAAAATGATATTTATAAAACTTGTTACATAATATACTATTATATAATAGTGGTTCTCTAAACCACTGAGCCAATAAAATAATGGTGCGCGTCCAAATATAGTTTGGAGACCACTGGCATTGATTGTATTTTGTGCGTCCTGCTAACGAGTTCTTTAACTTTATGCTATTCTATTTAGTTAAAGTTGAGTTCACCAACAGACATATATAATTAAATGAATAGTGCTGCTTTTCTTTATATTTTCATTATAGTAACAAAAATAGTTATAAAGCATTATCTATGAATACATTTGTTGCTACAATTAATAAATATATCATCACATCTTTTATTGTTTTTCCAGTTTTATTCGTATGATCATTAAATGGAAATTACTTTAGTTATTTGAATATTACTCATATTTTTTGGGCTTCTTTATGAATAAATAAAGACATGGGGTCCTTAGTATACATAATAGTTTATAGGTAGTATAGTAATCTTACCTATCTAATATGCTATAATCTATAAAAAATATATCCTCTCCTTAATGTTGATAGTTTTATAAACATTTTCCAATATAATCGAAATATAAAAATAGCTCTAGTTTCACGCATATCAAAATACAAATACACGAAATAACTATATGGACAAAGTAGGTGTAATTACGGGTATAGCGTACAACTAATAATATGAAATTTGCATTGATTTATTACAAAATATTTTCAGATTTACTAATTAAATAGAAAATAAAATTTTACAGCATATGAAATACATATTTTTACTACGATTGCTATGAAAAGTTAACAATTATGCGCTCATTTGTCATCGTAAAGTTGACGTTTTCTGTGGAACAATCGAAAAATATCTTTGTTGCGCGTCTCCAATGACAACGCGCGGAAAAGGTGTTAAATGCGCGTGTTTCCAATGGCAACGCGCGAAAAAGATATTAAATGCGCGCTTATTTCAGTAGTTTACAGGGATACAAACAAAACAGAAACTTGTCATATTGACAGTTGATAGAACGAATTTATTTTCAGTACGTACACGTTTTTTAATCATCTTAAGATGCAATCGTAGAAAAAATTATGTGTGTATCACGAGCGTAAAGTGTCTTTGTTCCTCTTACACTATTGCAGCTCACGTCTTCGGCTCGCCCTGCAATTACCGTGTTCGAGTAATTTAGAATCACTTTACGCTCTTAATACACAAATAACTATTTAGTATCACTAGTTTTACAGTTATTTATAATATATTCTTACCTAAATTATAACTGTAAACACTACAAAAATTTATTTGATGATGTTGTATAAATAATAAATTGACCATTGCGTGATTATAATTATAATTAAATTATTACTATATTAGAAATAACTATCAAAACATTAATCCTAAAAATGTTTACTTTTCTTACGAATTTAAATCGCGATCAGGTGTCATATAATATCTTCCATTTAATTTTTTTCCTGAAATATTTAAACACCCTGTATAAATTGACAATAATGTGTCACTTAAATAGATATTTTTATGAATATCAAACGATAAAAATGATCAGATCATTCTCCCCCTATTCCGCTTTTTTTCTATTTTTCGAAAGAATGCAGCAGTTATTGCGTGCAGGGCTGTTAGGGATTTTTTTATGTCAACATTTCGAGACAGTTGACAATGACCACCCTTCCTGCACATGACATTCAACTATTCACACGCATATTACATTATTAATATGTACTGCCTTATTTTCAAAAATCTGTAAACAATGTTTATAAAAGTGACGAAAGTAAAAACTCTATCGTACCGTATCGTTTAATAATCGATGTTGCATGTATTGAACTCATGTCATTTTTATAAATGTGTATCGCTTTACTGTTTTGCAATTGTTTTTGTCGTAATTCTTTTGTTACTTTTGTGGTTTAGGTTTCAATGATTTTAGCAAGTTTCTAACACTTTTATTCTAAAATTAATAATGTAGGTTTTAATAATACCTTTAAAAGAATTTACATGATTTATTTTATTTTTGGGGCAGGACAAGTAACACTACCCAACTGTCACTCAACGATTTAAATGAAACTTGGCACACTAATAGAACTCTAAAAAATATTGAACCCCTATTTTTGTTTTCTTCCGCAAGTTGATTTTTAGGGGTACAATCCACCCTTGAAAGGTGGTAAAAGCAAGAATTAAATAATACCAAAATATACGCGTTGAACATTGGTTACCCCCAGGGGTTTTTGAGATCGCCAAAATCTAATTTCGGGGTCATTTTGATCATATGCACTTAAAAAGGGGTTGAGGGGATGAAATTACGATATTCAACTGAAATAGAGTTTTAGGTTAAAAACTAGTTACTCGGGGGTTTTTGGGGTCGATGAATCTATTTTCGAGGTTACCTCACATAATTTGCCAAAACAAACGAAGCGTCAAATAATATCAACCTTTTCATAATTGGTTATGTAAATAACAATTATTTTGAAAGCAACCAGTTACACTTATGTGTGAATCTTTAAACTGCATTTATTGCTAGGCAATTATAAAATAAATAATTATATATATCATGACGCCTTTTACTCATTTGTGGGTAAGGCAATCTGCCGTAGCAAATCTCAGTATTATATATATATATGCGCGTGAAGTACGCCGATCGAGTCGGACTGCGTATTTGAGAATCCAGGTTCAACATATTAAAATTACGCCTGTGGGTCCTCCTCTACTAACATCTTTGGAGGCCGTAATTTGCCGACTGGTAACCACACTTCATGCAAATAAATATATCACTTAACGAGATTCTGCTACGGGAAACGCTACATCCAGTAATGGATAAAAGACAGGTGGCACAGTGGTATAGAGTCGGCGTGTGGATCTTGAGAACCTTGGTTCGATCCCCATAGCCGACAAACAATTTTCATCAAATTAAATCTACCCCTGTGGCTCCCCATCCACTAACATCTTTAGGGGCCGTTATTTGACGGCTGGTAACCGCACTTCACGCGAAAAATGTATCACTTACCAAGGTCTGCTTAGGCAGACACCCAATAGTGGGTAAAAGGCGTGATGATATATTTATATATATATATTTAAGAAATGACGATTATGTTAATTAAAACTGCTAGAAATAAGTAAATAAGAATTGAAAATCTTTCTCTTCACGATAATAAATGTATGTAAATAATATGCAACAATATTTCGAGCTGTCACATAAAAATCGCGTATTAAGAAGTGATCGGCAAATTTTTCTTTCGTCACAAGACCCAACATTCACGCAAAAATCGAAACAAGCAATAAATTCTCAACGACTGTCATAACTGCTCCCCTTCATCGCAAAACATACATTGACAGATCGATATTTGTCAACTAAGTCAACCATGACAACTGACTGCTGCTCGTACCTTACGATATTTCAATGAAAACTCAAACAAGCAAGCCTTGATTTTAAATATGTGTGTGTATGTGTGTATTACGTACGTCAGGTTCAGTTTACGTATAAACTATAGAGATTGAAAATGGTGAATCGATTTTCTATCTTGGAAATTACGCGATTTACTATTTATAGATTGAATAGAGTCGTTTGTGTTTTGTTGTCGGTTAATGATGAGACGTTCATTTGTCTCATGTTGACGTCTACAAAATATATTTTATTTTTATATTTTTTATTCTTTTTTTAATTTATTAATGCAGTCATATTATTTAATTATTAATTTATATATTTAAATTGTATTATTTTCACCTTCTTTGTAAATGATACTTTATAGACATTTATAGTATGAATAATTTCAGTTTGTACCCCTGTAAAACTTTACAGGCACATAGAAGAAACCTGTAAAATTTTACAATGCTTACAAAAAAAACCTTAAAATATATTAAAATTAAAGTAAAACAACCGTAAGATATTTGTAAATTGAAGTTTATGTGATAAAATGAAATGCATTTAATGGAATTGCACACGTTATGTATACATTCAATATTATTAGGTTAGGTTGTGTTAGTAACGAGAATATCCCGTCAGAGGCGCTAGTTATTGTGTCCACTATGTAAATTTGAAACTAGGAATTATAATGACATATGAACCGGCCATAATAAGCGAAGCGCAATTAATTGAAGTTGACCATGGTTGTACAAAGTAATAAATAAATGTTGTTTTCCGGAAATACATGAATGTTTTGTTGGTGGCTTACTTATTATAATGGCTATTGTAATATTTAGTTCCGCATTCATTTAATATTTATTTTGTATTTGTACTAAATACTATATATATACAGGTATACTTATCAAGCTATAATTATAGTTAGATAAATGTCCTTTTCATGTAGTGTATTCAGAAAGTTCTTGGAATTTCTTGTGTTTTTATATTTTCATGCTTTGTCCTGAATCATGAATAAGAATTAATTCCGGTAATTTAGAATATATTTATTTGTTCAATCTATAAAAACAAAGCTAACTTACATGTCATATTTTTATTTATTTATTTTAAAATTTAATATTTGGCGGTGCCAAAAGAGCTTTTATCGCGTTGAATTGTTTTAAGCGATTTATTTTTTATTTATGCTACTCTGTACAATAGGAATTTAATCTCAATTACAGTACAGGGTCCGGCCTCACCTAGCTGCATGGTAGTACCTACTACTCATATGTTTTGCTTAAGTGGGATTCGAACTCGGTTTCTGTGGATTCGAATTACATAACGCTAACCAGACATATATTTATTGAAATTAAAATCGAGATTAATAGTTATTTACGTAACCAGTTATTAAAAGGTTGATATTGTTTGGCGAACATAATATTTGCCAAAACGAGCGAAGCGAGTTATTCAAATTATGTGAGTCAATATCACGTTTTCATAACGTATTACGTACAAAATTTTATCTAATTCCGCTTAAAATAATTTTTAAAATACATAAAATTCTAGATTTATGACAGCTCAGTATATTTCAAAATCAATAAATCAATTTACCAAAGCGTTGCCGTAAAAATAAATGAATAAAATGTTTAAATTTAAAGCTTATATCATAATTGAAAATGAGTTTTGAATCCGAGACAGACCTTCCTTCTGATATCGAAAAATCTGCTAATTTACCCGTGAACTGTTTAATACTAGAAAAATTATTAAATGTATATAAATCCTAAAGATTTTAATAAATAATAAAACATTTTTGAGAAAGTTCAAACTGTCAACATTCATTACGTAACTAGTTATGTAAAGAATTCTTGACATTTCATAACTTCAAAAATTGATGTAAAACAGGACTTTTCATAACGAAATTAGGTAAAATATATAATATAACTCTATACATAAATATTAATATCTCGTTTTATTAATTTTTAAATCACCGATAAAAATAAAAATCTAGGTTTCCGGTAATAAGTAATATCAAGAGCGACTAGACTAGACTAATATATTCCGATTCCGGGAGTTGTGTTCCGGGTCTGGCTCGGCATTCAGTCACGGCATCTTATAATGCGGTACATCCACAGACAGAGATATAAGTGTTCTTCATTCGTTCATTCGTTCGTTCCGGTCTGTACACTGTGTTGTGTTTTAATGTATACGGACGAAGTCACGTGGAATTAAGAAGCCGCGCCCTCAACCACGGAACCTCTTCGACCGGAAGATAAAGTACTTCTGATTCCTGATTTACATTGCATTGTAATGCAATCGATAAGGCGGTTACATTGAGGACCCGTTTATCAAGTCTGGAGTAAATGACAGTTAATATAATTTTTGCACGATTGTGTTTTATGTATACCGATACGGTTTCCAAGGCAACAAGTTATGTTTACAAGATACTTATTTACCGATAATTATTTACCGATCGGGAAAAATTAAACATTTCTCCACGGTAATATAGGCGCGGTGGCCGAGCGTGTTAAGGCACATCTCTTAGCATACTGTGACGTCACCCGAACCAAGGTTCGTCGGTTCGAATCCGCCTGCCGACAATGTGTGATTTATCGTAAAATATAAAAAATACAGTTTCATGTATTTATCACACTCGGGCGCTATAAGCTAGTCACTTATACGCCTTAAATAATCTGACTAAAGAAACCGGCAGTACGGCAGTGTAAAACCTGCAGCTCGGTGTGCCCGGCCCCTATGTTCCGAAACGGAATGATGAGACATCATTATTAATATAGCAATAATTATCAACAAAAAAAATTATAATTAATAGTAAAGTCCGATAATAGTTATTTACGTGGCCAGCCTAGTAAATAAATTTTTACGGGCGAGCTGGAAAGTTTGTAGGACATGTTTGACAAGAAATTGTCACCCTCAGCCTCATTGTTTGGAACGCACATCCGTTACAGACGCCATTTTAACAGCTCCGTACAGCGTTGTCACCTATCGGAAGTCAATGAAACTCTACAAGACGAAGCGGGAATGTTTGACAATGTTCCACAAGAAATGTCCGGCTTTGTCAACCAAAATTGGTTGAGAAAAATAGTATGTTATGCTTCAAGGGAGGGAAACAAGCGATTATTCCCGCGTGTGAAGTCGAGGTTTGCCAACTTCACACAAGGGATAATCGCGCCCTCTCGTGAATCATATTATACTTTTCGTAACAAGTGCACAAAAATTACCGTCTTATCGGGACAATTGTCAAATATGGTTTGCGTAACTAGTTACCTAGGAAACGTCACAAACAGCTAATAATCGTAGTCTCTAGGGAGAGAAACATGCTACCTAGGGAGAGAAACATCCTACCTAGGGAGAGAAACATCATGTTTTTCTCCCTAGAGGAGAAATGCAGTGTTTCTCTCTCTAAAATTAGGGAAAAAGAACGTGTTTCTTGTGCATGTGTTACGAAAATGTATTATTTCAGTTGATTCATTTCTAGAATTCACGAAACTATTGACACTTTTTTCTTCTCAACGAACACAACACCATGACAACGTCTAGCTATAAATTGTTCTACCACCAAACAACCTTTCATTACAAAATGTAATGTATTTTTTTATAAAATTCATTTTAAAAAAATGCTGTGAAGGTGGAATTAAAACTTTGTACGCGGCATGCTTTCAATTAATCTTTACTGGGCTCATTGGATTATGGGGGCTCACTTCTTCGTCGCTTGCCCCACAAGCTTTCCAGCTCGCCTGTAATAATTAATTTTTCGTAACACATGCACAAGAAACACTTTCTTATTCCCTAATTTTATAAAGAGGAACACTGCTTTTCTCCCCTATGGAGAGAAACATTATGTTTCTCTCCCTAGGTAGCATGTTTCTCTCCCTAGAGAGATTAGCTGTTTGCGGCGTTTCCTAGGTAACTAGTTACGCAACCCATATTTGACATTTGTCCCGATAAGTATAATATGCTTCACGGGAGGGCGCGATTATCCCTTGTGTGAAGTTAGCTAACCTCGACTTCACACGCGGGAATAATCGCTTGTTTCCCTCCCTTGATGCATAACATACTATACTACGCTGGTGAAATAAAGTAGACATTTACACGCCTAATTCAGCCCGTGAAATTTAACTTTAACAGCCTGACAAAAATGAATAAATAAATGTTCAGTGAATGTGTGAAAGATTCGTGTTATTACATTTGACGGAACATCGCGAAGGGATCTATTGAAAAGAATGAAATGTCAATATTTGTAATCTGAAAACAGAAACCTCAATAATTCATTTATAAATTATCCACAAATAGCAACCATTCAAAGAAAAAGAGATTAAAATTTCATTACCAAAACTATTTTTACCTTGCTCGTCAAACAATCAACTATCAAATTTTCGCGTGGGCTTGAACTTGTGAGCTGCTGGGGATGCAAGGGTGCAGGGGGTGGTATAATAAACCGCCAACCATGACTCGCGAGCGCAACTCGCGGACCGCTAACCGATATTTTATTTTATTTTTAGATGCAAATAATAATTCTGTTGTATTTTACGTGTTTACAACGATATGAAACTGTACATAACGGAAATATGTCTGCTGTATTTAGTACTTTTTTAACAATTTATACAATAGTACATTATTCAACGACCATATAATGATAGCTATTACTGATGAGGATTGATTGGCTAAATTTATCCGGCTCGAAATTATACTTTTTCTACGATTACTTAATATCAAATTTCATTATTACTTTCTTATTATTACAAACAATTTTCACCAATTTAAATCTACCCCTGTGGCTCCCCCTCCACTAATATCTTTGAGGGCTGTGATTTGACGGCTGGTAATCGCACTTTACGCGAAAAAATTTATCACATACCGAGATCTGCTTAAGCAGAGTGCCACACCCAATAATGGGTAAAAGGCGTGATGATATTGATATTTATTTATTTATATTATTACTTTTAAATAAGTTTAATAATCAGATGTTATAAGAAGTGCATAAATATACATAGTAACTAATTATTACTCATGGCTGTCGCAATAATACAACCCGTGAGTTATAAATTATTACCTATGACCATGAGTAATGAACTGTATTATCTATAAAAAAACGCAAATTTAATTAATGTATTACTGAATAGCCTTAGAGAAAAGACTCATGAATAATAATTTTGCATTTTTATATTTGAACGACAAATCACACATTGTCGCCAGGCGGATTCGAACTGACGAACCTAGGTTCAGGTTATGTAACAGTATTTATTTATTTATGTTACGCTGTACAATAGGAACTTATTTCCAATTACAGTATAGGGTCCGAACTCATCGCGCCGCAGTGTGGTGGTTCATATAATTTTTGGCTTGAGTGAGATTCGAACTCGGAATCTTCGGATTCACACCACCGTACTGACGTACTGTTAAGTGATGTGCAATAACATGCTTGGCCATCGCGCCTATATTTTTTTATATAATAAATAAATAAATATATCATCACGCCTTTTACTCATTACTGGGTGTGGCACACTGCCAAAACAGATTTTGGTAAGTGATATATTTCTTCATGTGAAGTGCGATTACCAGCCGTCAAATCACGGCCCACAAAGATGTTAGTGTAGGGGGAGCCACAAGAGTGGTGAAAATTGTTTGTCGGCTTTGGGGATCAAACCAGGATTCTCAAGATCCACAGGCCGACTCGATACCACTGAGCTACCTACCCATTTTTATATGGCATTTCTAGATCTTTTTATAATTTGCATCTGGACAATTTTCCAAACATCTAATTTCTCAACAAAACGTCTGTTACTTTCCTCAATAAAATATTAAATTAGTTAGGAAACTATTCATTGTATTATTACTAACAACTTATAAGTATAAAACCGAATAAATATTTCAGATCGCTAAAGTGAATAATTCCGAGCGTTCTCATTAATAATTCACCGATATCTATCGCACTGTAGACTCTTGCTTGTTGTTCTGCTAATCTACTTTTGACAAGGAAATATGTAAAGTCAACAACCCCGCGGCGCTGTGTTCTGCCCAGTTTGTTTGTAAAACTCTCGTGGGACTTTTAAAATTTCACAAATGTGATAAGCTTAGCATAGGGGAGACAGAAACATGGATTCTGGGATGTCGGTCAAATAATTTACGATAGTGTAATGTTTTTATTTTATTCACGGCTGTTTTGTTTTTTTGTTTTGTTGTATCCATAGTCCTTATTTGAAGAAAATGACAAAAATTGTTCCCAAATGGACAATTTAAAATAATCATAAATATGGAGTAGGTGGCTCAGTGGTATCGAGTCGGCCTGTGGATCTTGAAAACCCTGGTTCGATCCCCAAAGCCGACAAACAATTTTCACCAAATTAAATCTACTCTTGTGGCTTTCCCTCCACTAACACCTTTGAGGGCCGTGATTTGACGGCTGGTAACCGCATTTCTCGCGAAGAAATATATCACTTGCCGAGATCAGCTCTGACAGAGTGCTACACCCAGTAATGGATAAAAGGCGTGATGATATATTTATAATATTTTATAGGGCAGGTGGCTCAGTGGTATTGAATCGACCTGTGTATTTTAAAACCTGGGTTCGATTCCCACAGCTGACAAACAATTTTATCTACATTAAAACTACGCCTGTGAGTCCCGCGCTACTGACATTTTTAGGGATCGAGATTTGAGGGCTGATAACTGCACTTTATGTGAAGAAATATATCACTTGCCGAAATCTGCTACGATAGAATGCCACATCCAGTGATGGGTAAAAGGTGTGATAAAATAAATAAATAAATATATCATCACGCCTTTTACCCATTACTGGCTGTGGCACTCTGCCTAAGCAGATCTCGGTAAGTGATATATTTTTTCGCGTGAAGTGCGGTTACCAGCCGTCAAATCACGGCCTCTAAAGATATTAGTGGTGGAGGAGCCACAGGGGTAAATTTTTTAAATTGGTGAAAATTGTTTGTCGGCTGTGGGGATCGAACCAGGGTTCTCAAGATCCACAAGCCGACTCGATACCACTGAACTGATGATATATTTATTTTATTTATGTAGCTAGGTACAATAGTAAATTATAAATTGTAGAGAATTAAATTCTATATCAGTTAGCATAATGTCATTTTAATTTATAGATAATTAAAAATCCAAAAAAATCCTGATTTTTCCAACCGTGATATTTACTTTACTATATAACTTTAAATCTTGGAACAAATTTAAAGATTATAACAAGTATGTTTATCTTAAATGGTGGAGCTTACTTTGAGTAGCGATGTGCTTTATGGAATCGTGCCGAACGGATGAACTATATCGGAAAAAGTGGTAAATTATTAACACATTTTACTACCGGTAGCGGTTGTAGTTTTATTCAGTTCTGTTTTTACTTCCGGCATTTACCACGCCCATTCATATACAGACAAATGAAGTGTACTACCGGTTGTAGGGAATGGGGGCTAGGTGGTAGAGGTATGTAATCAAATTAATTACAAGTATATATCCCGGTAGAGCGTCGAGTTCAATCAACTATCTTGTACTAACAAACATATGTACAGTTACTCAAATATTCATTCATTATTTATGTTTGTTTATATGAGTCGAAATATTCGCGTCTTTATAAAATATTACGATTT
Organism: Pterostichus niger; assembly: GCA_947425015.1. Classification (NCBI taxonomy): domain Eukaryota; kingdom Metazoa; phylum Arthropoda; class Insecta; order Coleoptera; family Carabidae; genus Pterostichus; species Pterostichus niger. The sequence continues at coordinate 3,616,350 of OX380338.1, read as the reverse complement.
TTATGGGGTAGGTGGCTCAGTGGTATCGAGCTGGCCGTTGGAATTTGAGAACCCTGGTTCGATCCCTACAGCCGACAAACAATTTTCACTAAATTAAATCTACCCCTGTGGCTCCCCCTGCATTAACATCTTTACGGGGCGTTATTTGACGGCTGGTAACCGCACTTCACGCGATGTTTAGTATCTTTTGTTCATTATTCTAGTACTTAACTTCAATAAAAAACTTATTAAATAAAAGAAAATATAAAACTTTAATGTTAACAATTGTTATTGTTGTTGTTATTCTTCTTCTTCTAATGGCACTACAGCCCAAATCGGGCCTGGGCCTACCGGACACACCGAGCCGCAGTTTTTACACTGCCGTACTGCCGGTTTTCGTAGTCGAATGCTACATTATTTAAAGCGTATAAGTGACTAGCTTATAGCGCCCAAGTGTGATAAATACATGTAACTGTATTTTTTTTATATTTAACGACAAATCACACATTGTCGACAGGCGGATTCGAACTGACGAACCTTGGTTCGGGTGACGTCACAGTATGTTAAGACATGTGCCTTAACACGCTCGGCCACCGCGCCTCTTTTGTTGTTATTGTTAAAGTTTAAAAAAATGTTACAGTACATAGAGAAATATTTAGAAATCTAGAGTAATAAAAAAACGATGTCGGATGACAGTTATTAATTGTAGTCTCTATATAATTATTTCTCGGACTGTTACAATAAAAGAGTTATTGTACTGTAAGTTATTTAATACATTTTCTAGTGAAACTAATAGATCATTACAGAATAGAATAAACGCTAGCGGCCGTCAGGCGGAAAGCTAACAACTAGAGAAATCATTTACACAAATAAATCATATCCTTGTATTATGACGAATGACTACAATACTGTTAGCGTTTTTGTTTTGTTTCTGCTATTGTGAAATCTATAAAAATTATTTCTTTCATTGGTTCATAAGAATTGGAAATAGGGTCATTAACTGACGAACAAATCACGCACAAAATTATTTCACAAGCTCGTTTTTTATCAATATTGGAATAAAATGACAGATAGTTCAACTGTCAAATAAGTGAATACATTTTACCTTATAGAATAATTTTTGATGTACATATGGCACACTGGTCAAATAGCATTGAAGAGCTCTTCGATGAAACAACAGAAGATTCTTAAGTTGACAAAGAAGAACTAAAATGTAAAAATCTGATGTGGCACCACATGACTTCCTTGTACGCGTATTAAACTATAGATATTTTTTTCATTGCACATATTTGACATTAAATTTTTAATTTTTAATTACAAAAAATCTGATGTGGACACCACATAACTTCCTTGTACGCGTATTAAACTATAGCTAATTTTTTTAATTGCACATATTTTATATAAAATCTTTTATTTTTTGTTCTAATCCGTAGTAAACTGAATTTTAAATAAAACAACAAAAATATATAATATTTAAATTTAGATATCTCGCTTATGCAAAAGTCTAATTTAATAATACTTAATGTGCTGGACGCATAATTTATTTCTCTAAAACTTTTATTTGCAGCTTTTAGTTCTAAAATCAGAATAATTTCATTTTTTTCAAGAAAAACTGTTAGCAGCTTCATGTAATGTATCACTTCCGGTTAGTCCATTTTAACCAAAATCTATTATGTTATTTCCATTGATATAGTAGTCTTAAATATCAAATTTTAAAAGGTTTAAGTTATATTTGAATATAGTTTTTCATGAAAATCTATTATAGGCTTCAAGTAAAGTAATACTTCTGGAAGTTATATAATGACCAAAAAGGGAGGTGCACAACTAGATGTTATAATAGTCCTAAATACAAAATTACCGTTTTGAGTTATGCGAGATACATACGTACGTACAGAGTACAGACGTCACGACGAAATTAGTCAAAATGGATTTAGGGATGGCCAAATTGCATATTTCCGCTGAAATCTGAGAACTGAAAATTTTCGCGATTACAATACTTTCTTTACTTCATACAAGGAAATAAAAATACAAAAATAAATAAAATAAATATATCATCACGCCTTTTACCCATTACTGGGTGTGACACTCTGCATAAGCAGATCTCGGTAAGTAATATATTTCTTCGCGTGAAGTGCGGTTACCAGCCGTCAAATCACGGCCTCCAAACATGTGGAGGAGGAGCTACAGGAGTAGATTTAATTTGGTGAAAATTGTTTGTCGGCTGTGGGGATCGAACCAGGGTTCTCAAGATCCACAGGCCGACTCGATACCACTGAGCCACCTACCCCATATGATCTTTGATCAGTGTGCTATAGGCATTATACAATTAATCATACAGAACATCGGAAATATTAAAAACCAACTTACATTATACAAATACCCTTGACTCAAATACATAGAAAAACAGATAGGTAAATATTGCATGTCTTGCATGAAGTAATATTAAAACATATATTCTCCAGTTATCAATAATGCACATGACATAGTCCAGTCCACCCTTCACCCATTTTAAAAATAAATCACCACCTCAATACCTAGATTAGCGAGTCCGCGAGCTGTTCCGTCCCACTAACCTGCTTTTAGCTACATGTAAATCAAGAATCTCATCCTGTGTCACGCGGCGCGAGGGATAATTACGCCCTCGCATTATCAACGGACATCTGTTTTAAGCTGTCAGTTGTTCTGGACAATGTGAAATTAATGGCACACACGCAAATGTTTCAGAGAGAAAGAAATTTGCGATTTCGCCAGTAAGTTTGAAGTGTTGTATTTTGTACTTAATTTGGGAAGATGTTATCTGTAATATACAGGTGTAACAGCGAAACCAACCACCGCCTATATTTTCTTTATTATTGTAGTTACAAAAAAATATTATAAAGCAGTTGTAGAAGATCAAGGGGGACATCTGGTTAAAGAATAAAATCATTTTTTTAACCAGTGGTTCTCAAGCTAAAACACAAAGTTATATTTTTTCAAATAAGATTATACATATTTTGTAAACCTATTCAATAGAGTATTTTTTTCTGAATTCAACTATGTAATCATTTAATATCCTTACATAACAAAAATATTGAGAAATATCAATTTAAAGTTTCGATAAATTTTATTTAACATGACACAAAACAGGCTATGATGAACAGGGTTCGTAAATATCATGATATTTATAATAAATATCAAAATATCTGATATATAGGATATATATCAGATAAATATCACTTTTTGGATATTTATTTTTTAATTTTAGTTTTTGTACACATTTATTATCACAATAGGAAATACAAAATAAATTATTACTCCTAAATAAAAAATTAACATAGGTAATGAAAAAAAGTAAATATACATTGAATGGATACACAAATATTATATAGTACTAAGAATAGTAAGAATATTTAAATAATCCTATATCCTAAATAGGGGCAAATCATCATCTTCTGATGAACTTCCTGAACATAGCGTTGCAGATAGACTCACTTGGCCAAATCCAATCTAAATTATTTATTTTTTTTTAGTTTCTTTTTGGTTTAAATATTTAAACATAAAAACTAATTTACCGGCATTGTCGTTACCGAGACGATTACGTAATTGAGATTGGACAATGCCAAAAGTAAAGAAATATCGTTCCAGCCCTGCTGTGGCTGTTACAGCAGTGTGTAACTGTTCACATAGTTCAATAAATGTACTTTTATTTGGCCACTCTGACTCATTGATAGTTACACTTTTCCACCATATTAAAGGATTTGTATTTCTAAAATGAGTACCAAATAAACATTTTGGAAATGGTTCAGACTTTGCCGTTAATGACATCACAAATGGCACACAATTTGGATTTATGTCGTTGATGTGAAGTTAGTCAAAAGCTAGTAAAGTAAGAATTATCTTTAGAATATAATTTTAACAGAATTAATGAAAGTAATAATACTGTATTTATTATAGACTATTTGATATTTTTATATAATGGATATATATCTTCGAACCCTGTTTATAAGTTAACTGAAGCACGAGAAAATTAATGCCGTTGAGCGCGTTTTCATATCACATTTAGTTTTCGAGATATAGCCTCGGAAAAGTAGAAAAACTGAAAAATTCGAAAAATTTCACTTTTCCGGAGGCTATATCTCAAAAACTAAACAAGATATGGAAATGCGCTCAACGGCGTTGAATTCCCCGTGTCCGAATTGACTTGTAAGCAAATTTTCATACAATTTTATGCAATTTAATATTTTTAATTATTTCCTAAGGGGTACCCCTTTGGTTTTTTCAGATTTTAATTCAATTTTCCCAAAAATCCTTAATCGTAGGATTATTAAAACGAAAATTTATACATATGTATTTTGACCCACTGAATCCAGTGGTGCAATCTTCAAATGCATATGACTTCTGGTTTTCGAGAAAATGTTAAAAAACCGCTTTTTGCGATTTGGCGGAAAATAGAAAAAAAATAAAAATCGCTGAAACTATGTTTATAAGTTAACTGAAGCACGAGAAAATTAATGCCGTTGACCGCGTTTTCATATCACATTTAGTTTTTGAGATATAGCCTCGGAAAAGTAGAAAAACTGAAAAATTCTAAAAATTTCACTTCTCCGGAGGCTATATCTCAAAAACTATTTCATATTTTTATATAATGGATATATATCATTGCAAAAATATGACGATATATATCAAAATAAATATCATGATATATATCGATCGATATATATCTTCGAACCCTGATGATGAATAACAAAACAAAATAAGTTCATTGTTATTTATAATAATTAGTTGTGATTGTTGTTTTTATTGAGAAGATAAATTATGAGTATTGTATTAGATAATTAAATGTTTTTGGTTTATAATCATTATGTTTATTGATTTGTTATTGATCAAGACCCACTGTTTTGTGTCATGTTAAATAAAATTTATCGAAACTATAAATTGAATTTTCTCAATATTTTTGTTATGTAAGGATATAAAATGATTACATGCTTGAATTCAGAAAAAAATACACTATCGAATAGGCCTAAAAAATATGTATAATCCCATTTCAAAAAATATAACTTTGTGTTTTAGCTTGAGAACCACTGGTTTAAAAAATTATTTTATTCTTTAACCAGATGTCCCCCTTGGTCTTCTACAACTTTGCTTTATAATATTTTTTTGTAACTATAATAATAAAGAAAATATAGGCGGTGGTTGGTTTCACTGTTACACCCTGTATACGAGTTGTCCTAGAAGGATGTTATTAATTTTTTTTATAATGAATGATTCTTATTTTCTTTAACTTGTAACTATACTTAAACTGACAGGATGATTAAACTAACAATGGAGTCAAAATAAATTTTGAGGAAAATATTTTTTTTCTGGCTTCGCGGTAACGCGGGTTTCTCTGGACGGTCACCCATCCAAATATTCCCCGCGCGCAATGTTGCTTAACTCGTGTTATCGCTTGGATTAGAACCAACGAATTGTGCCATGGTCGTTGACTATTATTATATTAATTTTAGTATTATTATGCAAAATAGTAGTTTATATAACACGGGAGTAAAGATCGTTATTATTAATACTTTACTCACGTGTAATAATAGAAAATACTGTGTGACTATTGGTCAATAATATGTATCGTAATGAAAATCTGTGTCGTAATGAGTGTCATTAAAGCACTGATAATACATATTTAATTGGAGTAGAAAATAGTTATTTATAAACCTAGTGTAAAAGTATCACTTTATTGCACGAGTTACATATATATTACTTCTTCTACTCCCGTAATTAGAATGTTATATAATGTACTGGTTTCCATGGCGTCTGATAAACATCTTAATCACATATTCACAAGAAGTGCCTTCGAACGTTTTTGTTACGGATTGAGATATTATGCACGGGGTGAAGTTAGCTTCAGGCATCTGTCATTATTTTTTAAATAGTTCATAAATCTTTCATTTTGTTGTTGTTTTAATTTGCGATCATAGAAAAAGTATAGTTAATGTGACTCGTTTTATAAACTCTTTAGATACTCGTTTTTTATGCACTTCACGCGAAGAAATATATCACTTACCGAGATCTTTTATGGCAGAGTATCACACCCAGTAATGAGTAAAAGGCGTGATGATATATTTATTTATTTGTAACTAAAAAAACGTTTATATATAGAATTTTATTTAATTATACTAATTACATATTTAACGTTAATAGAATTAAAAATTATCAAAAAAACAACAACGTATTATGTTGTCCGGACTTTATTAATATTGATATAATTAGTGTGAGATTGATCATTTTTCTGTGTAAAATAATTTTATTAATCAATAAGTATTAACTTATCAGAGTAAAAAGTATCAGTCATGATTCAATTGTAAAATTTAGTTTATTTTTCATTTACCCAAAAACAAAAACATGCACCCTTGCATTTCACCTTCATGTCCGCCACTGGCAGTGTGCACATGACACGCTAGTCTGGTGCGTGAACACGCTCACGCTCACGTGTGTCCAGTGGCAGTGGCGTGAGCGCGCGTGAGAAACACGAAGGCTCGAGCAGGAAGTCATGCTTCATGTCTAATGTTTGCTGCTGTAAGAACCCCTTACACTAGCTACAGTATGTACCATATTAACGGGAGGTTCTTATAAACTATTTATAAGTGTTTCAAAAAACTTGTATTTCTACCTTATAAATAAATATATCATCACGTCTTTTACTCATTATTGAATGTGGAACTGTAGCGTAACAGATCTCGATAAGTAATATATTTCTACACGTGAAGTGTGGTTACCAGCCTTCAAATCATGGACCCCAAAGATGTTAGTGGAGGGAGAGCCACAGGGGTAGATTTAAATTGGTGAAAATGGTTTGTCGCCTGTGGGGATCGAACCAGGGTTCTCAAGATCCACAGGACGACTCGATACCACTGAGCCACCTACTCCATGATAATTTAAATGAGTAATTACAGCGCATAGCCCTGTAAAATTTTACAGGCTCCTAGAAGAGACCTGTCAAATTTTACAATCCATTCAGTACGGTGGTATGGATATCGATAAGGAATTCGAATCCCGAGTTCGAATCTCACTCAAGCTAAACAAAATTATATGAACTACCACACTGCGGCTCGGTGAGTGCGGATCCTGTACTGTAATTGGGATTAAGTTCCTGTTGTACAGCGTTACATAAATAAATAAATAAACTAATTAAAAGTTATTACTTGCAGCATCTGTAATATTTTATATATTTTCTTGGCCAAAATGTAATGTACCTTTTTATAAAACGAATAAAAACTAATGAAAAACGCTGTGGAGGTGGAAGTAAAACTTTGTAGTTATCATTTATATTTCTGATAAAAGTATTTACCCAATCAGCGAGGGAGTTGTAAACCACCCTGTCGATACAGTGAAAGAAATAGAAAGCGGAAGTGGTTGTCGGGATTGCGTGCGAGACAGGTCACGTGGTCTGAGACACGTGGTGGCCTGCTGGTCAGTCGCGACTTGACGCGAGGGTTGATGACCTCACTGGGGGTGAAAGGTTCACATTGAACTGTTCGGGTTTACATTTTACTTTAGTTTAGTTTATTGTGAAACTCATAACTTTTATGGCTGGATAATCATTTTAGATAAGATTTATTCGGAAAATTTCACCAGTAGAAGAAAATTACTACCTGTATTACGGAAGTTAAGAAGGACTGAATCTTAATTGACTGCTCACAATAAATACTGCATCTTGTGAAACTTGCACGTATTTGGGTTTGAAGTCAGCACCTGAATACGGATTTTCATCGGTGATTATCAAACTTCAAATTCATCAAAATAGTTATTTGTGTATTAAGAGCGTAAAGTGATTCATTGTTAATTGAAGAGCGAGCCGAAAGCAAGAGCTGTAATAGTGTAAGAGGAACAAAGACACTTTACGCTCGTGATACACACATAATTTTTTCTACGATTGCATCTTAAAATGATTAAAAAACGTATACGTACTGAAAATAAATTTGTTCTGTCAACTGTCAATATGACAAGTTTCTATTTTGTTTGTATCCCTGGCAGGGTTCGTAAATATCATGATATTTATAATAAATATCAAAATATCTGATATATAGGATATATATCAGATAAATATCACTTTTTGGATATTTATTTTTTAATTTTAGTTTTTGTACACATTTAGAAAAACTGAAAAATTCGAAAAATTTCACTTTTCTGGAAGCTATATCTCAAAAACTAAACAAGATATGGAAATGCGCTCAACGGCGTTGAATTCCCCGTGTCCGAATTGACTTATAAGCAAATTTTCATACAATTTTATGCAATTTAATATTTTTAATTATTTCCTAAGGGGTACCCCTTTGGTTTTTTCAGATTTTAATTCAATTTTCCCAGAAATCCTTAATCGTAGGATTATTAAAACGAAAATTTACATACATATGTATTTTGACCCACTGAATCCAGTCCAGTCTTCAAATGCATATGACTTCTGGTTTTCCAGAAAATGTTAAAAAACCGCTTTTTGCGATTTTTTTTGGCGGAAAATAGAAAAAAAATAAAAATCGCTGAAACTATGTTTATAAGTTAACTGAAGCATGAGAAAATTAATGCCGTTGAGCGCGTTTTCATATCACATTTAGTTTTCGAGATATAGCCTCGGCAAAATAGAAAAACTGAAAAATTCTAAAAATTTCACTTCTCCGGAGGTTATATCTCAAAAACTATTTGATATTTTTATATAATGGATATATATCATTGCAAAAATATGACGATATATATCAAAATGAATATCATGATATATATCGATCGATATATATCTTCGAACCCTGACCCTGGTAACTATTGAAATAAGCGCGTGTTTAATATCTTTTTCGCGCGTTGCCATTGGAAAGGCGCGCATTTAACATCTTTTTCACGCGTTGCCATTGGATATTTTTCGATTATTCCACAGAAAACGTCAATTTTGCGATGACAAATGAGAGCTTAATTGTCAATTTTTCATAGCAATCGTAGAAAAATAACTATTATTATTTGTTACTTTGCGCAACAGGAACTCACAGCTAAATTCAGTAGCTTATAGTGAAATTCGAACCACTGGGACACAGTCGTATTTTGTATACAGGCTGTTTAATTTTTTTTTGTGACATTTAGAAGTCCAGTTTTTCAATGAATAATTAAATAAATAAAGAAATATATCATCACGCCTTTTACCCATTACTGTTTGTGGCACTCTGCCTAAGTAGATCTCGATAAGTGAAATATTTCTTCGCGTGAAGTGCGGTTACCAGTCGTCAAATCACGGACCCCAAAGATGTTAGTGGAGGGGGAGTTACAGGGGTAGATTTAAATTGGTGATAATTGTTTGTCGGTTGTGGGGATCCAACCAGGGTTCTCAAGATCCACAAGCCGACTCGATACCCCTGAGCCACCTACCCCATTAATATATCAATAGCTACCTTTAATCAATTATTCAGCTACCTTTTCATAAAATTTTGAATGAATGTTTTGACATACGATACCCGTGCAGCCCTAAGAAAAGTATGCCGCAATACCTGGAATTTAATTATACAAATTCTGTATTTGTAATTGTAATTAAGTTCCTGTTGTGCAGAGTAACAATTAAAAATTAAACTAAATGAAAGTGCTATATGTGAGATAAAAAAATCAATATGATTATGTTGATGACAGATCCCGCATTGTACATGTAAATTGAAAAATCTGATGTGGACACCACGTGACTTCCTTGTACGCGTATTAAACTATAGTATTTTTTTTAATTGCACATATTTGACATTTTTTGTTCTAATCCATAGCAAACTAATTTTTTTTTAAAAATCAAACAATATATAATATTTAAATTTAGATATCTCGTTTATGCAAAAAGCTAATTTAATTTTTTTTAATGTGTTGGACGCAGAATTTAATTCTCTAAAACTTTTATTTGCAGCATTTATTTCTAAAATTAAAATAATACCATTTTTTTCAAGGAAAACTGTTAGCAGCTTCATGTAATGTGCCACTTCCGGTTAGTGTATTTTAACCAAAATCTATTATGTTATTTCCATTGATATAGTAGTCTTATATACCAAATTTGGAAAGTTTTAAATTATATTTGAATATAGTTTTTCATGAAAATCTTTTATAGGCTTCAAGTAAAGTACCACTTCCGGTAGTTGCATAATGACCAAAAAGGGAGGTGCACAACTAGAAGTTATAACAGTCCTAAATATAAAGTTTCAATTTTCTACGGTTTACCGTTTTTGAGTTATGCGAGATACGTACGTACGTACGTACAGACGGCATGACGAAATTAGTCAAAATGGATTCAGGGAGGGCCAAAACACCTATTTCCGTTGAAATCTAAGAACCGAAAATTTTCGCGATTACAATACTTCCTTTACTTCGTACAAGGAAGTAAAAAGCAAAAACTACAACAGCTGTCGATTTAACCCGTTGCATCATTCTAACACTAAACAGAATCGTGCTCACATGAATGTATGCTTACGGCCTGGACTTACTTTGTACTTGTGACATACTTTGAAACTTTATCTAATACTAAACATTCAATTGTTTACCGTCTATAAAACCCGCATGTCGTTGTTGAAAACGGTGAAATCTAAAATTGAGTTGAAAACACTAGAAGCAGCAACAACGTTATTTGGAGCGAGTCAATTGTATGTTATCGCAGACTTAATGATATTTTTAGTATGGATTTAATTTCAAAGCTCACCGATGCTGCAACGTATTGTAACGTTTTATTATTTAATTTATAATGTGGTACACGAGCCATCAAATCATATTAATCTCAGCAGTTAATTAGATTATAATGATGTCCCATCATTCCGTTTCGGAACAAACAGGCCGGGCACACCGAGCCGCAGTTTTTACACAGCCGTACTGCCGGTTTTCGTAGTCGAATGCTACATTATTTAAGGCGTATAAGTCACTAGCTTATAGCTCCCGAGTGTGATAAATACATGTAACTGTATTTTATATTTAACGACAAATCACACATTGTCGACAGGCGGATTCGAACTGACGAACCTTGGTTCGGGCGACGTCACAGTATGTTAAGAGATGTGCATTAACACGCTCGGCCACCGCGTCTGTAGTTAATTAGATTAGAACAAGATAATTAAAATAGTTTATTATCTAGCCAAGTTGCTGGAAGGACAATTAGAATTATAGATGGAATAAAATAAAATAAATATATCATCACGCCGTTTATTCATTATTGGGTGTGGCACTTTGCCATAGAAGATTTCAGTAAGTTATAATTTATGCGGTTACCAACCGTCAAATCACGGCTCCCAAAGATGTAAGTGGAGGGGAAGCCACAGGGATAATTTTAATGTGAAAATTGTTTTTCAATTGTAGGATTCGAATCTAAATTATTATAAATGAAATTATAATTATAAAATAAATAAATATATCATCACGTCTTTTACCCAATCCTGGGTGTGGCACACTGCCAGAGCAGATCTTGGTAAGTGATATATTTCTTCGCGTAAAGTGCGGTTACCAGCCGTTAAATCACGGGCCCTAAAGATGTTAGTGGTGGGAGAGCCACAGGGGTAGATTTAATTTGGTGAAAATTGTTTGTCGACTGTGGGGATCGAACCAAGGTTCTCAAGATCAACAGGCCGACTCGGTACCACTGAGCCACCTACCCTTAAATTATAATTATAAACATTACAATAGTCTATTTATTCATTATACAACACCAAGTAAATGCCTATTGTTAAACGAAATATATTGTACATATTTTTAAAGATTGAAAGTATTGTAATAACTTGAAAACATTAAATTTATGTGAAAATTGTAATCGAATATAGGTAACTTTTCATTCAAATTTTATAAATATAAATAAATATATCATCACGCCTTTTACTCATTATTGAGTCTAGCACTTTGGCGTAACAGATCTCGGTAAATTATATATTTTTGCGTGAATTTATCAATCGTCAAATCACGGCAAAAATGTAACCACAGGAATAGTTTTAACGTGGTGAAAATTGTTTGCCTGCTGTGGGAATCGAATCCGGGTTCTTAAATCCAAAGGCCGGCTCGATACCTCTGAGCCACCTATCATTTACAACAATTTGAAAAAAAATTCAAATAAATAAAATGGCTTATTCTAGTTTATAAATAAACGTCCTTAGCAAATTATTATTTGGCCTTAATCACATATTAAAGAACAAGATTTATTAAGATCTATTACATAACAACTTAATAAATGATTTAAAACAAACTGTAATAATTAAGATCTTAGCTATTCATATAACTGAGGAAAATGAGGAAATGTCAGGGTAAGTAAGTGCTCGTACTTAAGAAGTTGTTTTCAAACAATTTATCGTTAGGGAATAATTAATTAGTGGTATGTTAATTAAAATATAATATTTACGTGCCATTTAAAAAATGCGATAAAATCTCGTACACTGCATATGTGTGTATATAAGTACATGTATGTATATGAAAATTAGCAGGGTTCGTAAATATCATGATATTTATAATAAATATCAAAATATCTGATATATAGGATATATATCAGATAAATATCACTTTTTGGATATTTATTTTTTAATTTTAGTTTTTGTACACATTTAGAAAAACTGAAAAATTCGAAAAATTTCACTTTTCCGGAAGCTATATCTCAAAAACTAAACAAGATATGGAAATGCGCTCAACGGCGTTGAATTCCCCGTGTCCGAATTGACTTATAAGCAAATTTTCATACAATTTTATGCAATTTAATATTTTTAATTATTTCCTAAGGGGTACCCCTTTGGTTTTTTCAGATTTTAATTCAATTTTACCAAAAATCCTTAATCGTAGGATTATTAAAACGAAAATTTACATACATATGTATTTTGACCCACTGAATCCAGTGGTGCAATCTTCAAATGCATATGACTTCTGGTTTTCGAGAAAATGTTAAAAAACCGCTTTTTGCGATTTTTTTGGCGGAAAATTGAAAAAAAATAAAAATCGCTGAAACTATGTTTATAAGTTAACTGAAGCACGAGAAAATTAATGCCGTTGAGCGCGTTTTCATATCACATTTAGTTTTTGAGATATAGCCTCGGAAAAGTAGAAAAACTGAAAAATTCGAAAAATTTCATTTTTTCGGAGGCTATATCACAAAAACTATTTGATATTTTTATATAATGGATATATATCATTGCAAAAATATGACGATATATATCAAAATAAATATCATGATATATATCGATCGATATATATCTTCAAACCCTGAAAATTAGTAAAACTTGAATATTTCAAACGGTTTGTTTTTATAAACGACTCAAGAAAATTTATTTACAGACTTGTTTTCTTTGCATAGAGGCAAATTTCATTAATATTAATGTATTTCTATTTTATTTTTAGCGCAAAATATTCGATGTATTTTTCCACAAAGTAATTTGATAATAGATATCAAACATTTAGTTAATTTATTCTCCAAATGAAGAATTTCACGCAAGAAGCAAATATTTTTGCTTGAAAACGAATAATAAATGAATTCTAAAAGTTTAGGTCAACTAATTTAAAATTAAAATGTACTTATTTAAATTCGTATTTATGTATTTATGGTCACCAACTAGTAGGTCATATGCCAATATGTCCTTTGTGTGGCCGTCACGGGCGGGATTCGAACCCACGACCTTACGTGAGTCAGGTCATCACGCGGAACAAATGTCCGGGTTTAACAAATAGGATAGTTTGTAATTGTTTCTCAAATATTAGAGGCAAAAAACAATTCTTCCCGTTCAGAATTTTTCTTTCATTTCAATATTAAATATACTTTCTCATCTAGTATTATTTTCTCCGCATTTTTGAAAAGAAAATGATGAATTTATTTCGTAAGGTATTTGCTCTAATTTCACTATTTTTCTTGTATACATTTCTCGTCTCGATGGTATCAGTATTATTGAGTTAATTAATTATTATCTTAATCACATGTTGACAAGCCGTGGCTTAGAACTTTTTAGTCACGGCTTGAGGTATTAAGCACGGAGTGAAGTTAGCTCCCTGCACCTGCCATTGTACCTTAACCTTACTTTATAAATAATTCACAAAACTTGACATTTTGTTGTTGTCTTAATTTGCGATCGTAGAAAAAGTATAGTATGTGACTCGTTTTATAAACTCTTTAGATACTCGTTTTTTATACACTCGGAACTAAACACACGTTTATTAAACTTGTTACATAATATACTATTTTCTACAACCATTAAAAAAAGTACGCGTTTTGGAACTTATTTTTATTATGAAAGTAGCAGATTTTTGCACTAGTGTAATTTTAATACTAAACAAATCATGTTCTTTTTCATATCTTTTTCTTGATTTATTTGGAAGCAAATTTAATGTTACAGCATTTGCTTCTTCTATAATGTCTATAGAATCCAATACGTGTTCGCCACTCGATTCAAACATTTTTTAAATTGAAAGCACGGAAAAATTTTTCCTGATTATCAACAAAATAATTGAGTTTGTTTGTCATTGTCAGTTGTCATGGATACATTAAACCAGGCATCTTTCTAAAGTTTCTAAATTAATACAAAATTTCAGTGATGTTACAATTACTGAACTTTGTTTTATTATTTTTATCAAAATTTGGTTTATGGTTGTAGAAAAAGTCTTGTACGCAACTCGTGCAGAAAGGGTTTTTTTTGAACTCACGGTTTTGCAGCAACGGACCACTCATTCAAAAAACCCATATTTCTGCACTTGATACGTAAATAACTATTTTCTACTCCCGTTATTAAAACATCAATTAATGTACTAGTTTCCATAGCGCTAAATAACATCTAAATCACATGTTTACAAACTGTGGCTTCAAATATTTTAGTCACGGCTTGAGATATTAAGCACGGGGTGAAGTTAGCTTCAGGCATCTGTCTTTTTAACGTAACCTTACTTTTTAAATAATTCATAAAACCTTACATTTTTTTGTCTTAATTTGCGATCATAGAAAAAGTATAATATGTGACTCGTTTTATAAACTCTTTAGATACCTACTCATTTTAATACTAAAAAATCGTACCTAAAAAGACGTTTATAAAACTTACATAATATATTATGAACTCAATATTAAATGACATAGATTTTCCTGTTCCTTAATTGAAAGCTATTAAACCGAAAACTCCGTAAAACATTGCCTGTGTATTAATTGCATTATTATCCTTTTATTGCTCTCATAATATTGATTAAGTGGCGTGATGATGCATATTAATTTTATGTGTAATCGTTTGAAAATAAAACAAAAATATCAAACGTCAGCTTTGATGCACAGATATATTTTTTGCTTTTTTGTAATTACATTATTCTGTGTTCTGTCGACGGACAAGTTATAGAATTCAATAACTACGTTATTTCACAACGAATAATGAAATGAATTTTATGAAAACATGCAAGGGATGTCGTACACTATTTCAACTAGTATAACTAGTCTTTGTCAGTATAAAGAAGTATGAACAGTAATTTAATGATTCATACACCAATCAACCTGATACAGAATGTTTCACAACTTAGAGCAAAAAATTAAAGGGTATATTCTGTACGACGTGCTGATCATGAAACAAAAAAAAAATTTTTAAATCGCAAAACTATTTTCCATGTTTCCCAGTCCAAAATTTTTCGTTGCCACTGCCACTGGGTGGGTGGATGATTATGTTAAAGTTATTAATTAAATAAAATTCAATTATAAATAACTGCTAATAATTGAATTGTGTAATTATTCTTTCGTAGTTGATACCTACTTCATTGTTTGTGTTTAATAGGAAAGCGAATCCAGTGCAGTACTACAAAAAATGTTTTAGGTTAAAAACCCTTAATTTTCTTTTTGTTTCGTGATCAGCACGTCGTACAGAATATATCCTTTAATTTTTTGCTCTAAGTTGTGAAACATCCTGTATATTGGAACGAATAAAGTTAGGGTAGGTAAACACTTAGGGTGAATATTTAGTGAATGAGATAAATTATAGACCAGCGATTCTTAACCTTTTTCAATCAATGTATCTTTTGGCTTCACTTTAAGTGGTATCGAGCCTGTGGATTTGAGAACCCGGGTTCGATTTCCACAGCCGACAAACAATTTTCACCACATTAAAACTACCCCTGTGGCTCTTCCTTCACTGACATCTTTGGTGGTCGTAATTTGACGACTGGAAACCGCATTTCACGCTAATAAATATTCTACTTACCGAGATCTGCTATAGCAGAGTACCACACCCAGTAATGGATAAAAGACGTGATGATACGAGTATATTTATTTATTTTATGTATCTCTTATTAATTACTAATGAGAATTTTTTTTACTAGTAATAGCAATTTTACTCATGTGTGATATATAAAATATATCTTAGAGTAGCAGGTTTTCTAGAAAAAGTTAGGAAATGATTCAAACCAAATTGAATGGAGATGTTATTAAATAAATGAAATATCACTGTTGTGAAGCTGTTGCATTGGTATAAATTGTTAGCTGTAATAGTATAAGAGGAACAAAGACACTTTACACATAATTTTTTCTACGATTGCATCTTAAAATTATTAAAAAACTTATACGTACTGAAAATAAATTCGTTCTATCAACTGTCAATATGACAAGTTTTTTTATTCATAATTGATGTGATAATGAGCTACATTACTTAACTGAAATAACTGTAAATCAATGAAGTAATAAGTCGTTGGCAAAGTAAGCTGTAGTTAAAATTATTTACGTAGCCCCTGTAGGAAACTTCATATAACCCCTTGGGGTTCATGGAGCCCTGGTTCGGAACCACTGTTATACACCAATGATTGATGCCCGACTAATGTGAAAATATTGAAAAAAGTATTAGTGAACTAATGAAGACTATCATAATTGTTTGTTTACGTTTGTTGTTCTGTGGGTAATAAAGAATCACTGGTCATTCAACCTTTAAGTTAGCAGACATTAGTAATCATTATTTAATTATTAATATGAACTAGCTACCCATAATTTTATGTACGTTAAAGTTTCTCATGTCTTGAATCATTGTTACATATCAATCAGTTTTTCATAAACTTGACTAAATTTTATTTGCAAACTCAATGGCTAGAAGCACAAGCTCTGTTTTTGTGTGTTTTAAGAGCACGGTTTTAACATGTTAGAGATAAGTAAAACACCCAAAAACACTGCTCTTAAAACAAGCAAAAACAGAGCTTGTGCTACCAGCTAATATGTTCAATTTACTATTTACTATTTAGGGATAAAATTTAACATATCTCGTATGAGAGTCTCACAAGAATTTCAAAATTAAAAGACAATGGCTGGTAGCACAAGCTCTGTTTTTGGGTGTTCTAAGAGCACGGTTTTAACATGTTAGAGATAGTTAAAACACCCAAAAACACTGCTCTTAAAACAGGCAAAACAAAGCTTGTGCTACCAGCCAATGTAATCGAATCTAAAATTATCAAAAATTCTAGTTCAATAGCTTCATAAATTTATCCTCCTACAATTAACTAAATTCTCATAAAAACATAATAATCATTTTGAAATAAAAACTTTCATAAATTCAGATGAAATTTTATGTAAGTTTCTGTAATAATCAAAATTATAGTTAGTTAAAGTATGAATTTTTAAATTTTCAAATTAAATACGGGTAATAAATTTCGTACAATACATTGGAAACAATTTATTGCCGATATTTTCAGCTGCATAATAATTTAAAATCTACTGTTCAATGTTAAGAAATAAACATATAAGTACTAAATTGAATTTTTTTTTTGTTACAGTATTATTGAATTTTTATTACTCTGGGTATCGGTAAAATGAGCTATAAAATATTTTTTAAATAATTTCTAAATCGCACCGAATATTATCAAAACTATAAAGTGTTGAGAAGTTATTGTATATTTTAGAAAGAAAAAACAATGTTGGTTATAGTTATCAAAATATTATTTTTCTACGATTGCTATAAAATGTTGAATCCTGAGATCCCGAGTTCGAATCGCACTCAAGCTAAAAATTACATGAACTTTCACCACATTGCTGCTCAGTGAGTTCGGACCCTGTACTGTAATTGGGATTCAGTTCCTGTTGTACAGCGTAACAAATAAATAAATAAATATGTAATTTTTTGTTGCACTTTGTCTAGTATGTATAACACATACTTATGATTTGACGGCTGGTAACCGCACTTCACGTGTAAAAATATATCACTTACCGAGATCTGCTACGGCAGAGTGCCACACCCAGTAATGGGCAAAAGACTTGATGATATATTTATTTTAATTATTTATTTATTATTTTAATTTCAATCAAATTAAAACACTTTTAACGAAGAATTTAACTAAATTTAATTGGCAAAAATCTAATCACATTTAAAAGTATCATAAATTCTAATTTAATACCAAATTTATTCGCCTAAAATTAAACTAAATATAATTTTCAAAAAATCATATTAATCATCTTCAAATCAAAAGTTTCATAAATTCAGATTCAGCCAGTTCTTTACAAACATATCTTTAAAAATTATAATAATCATAATTACATTAAAGTTTGCCTAAAATCAAATCTACAAACTTTGTTCCTTTCTCTGTATTGGGGTTTCTATATTTTATTTGGCGAAATTTAATAAATAAATAAAGTTATCTAATCAAGAATCCAATTAGATATAATTCAAAAAATCAAATCAATCACAATTAAATCTGAAGTTTTCACAAAATAAAATCTAACAATTCCTTCTGTAATAATTCCCCAAAATCATCTTAATCGCCCTCAAAAAACGGAAAACAATAAAGTTTGTACTTACATGTGTCTATCAAAACAGACACGATAGTTAAGCACAACACTGGTTGAAGTCAACTGGCCGCGCTATAAGCGCCGACATGAAATCAACAACGAACGAAAACCGCTAAAAGAAAATCAGTTTTGATTGCAATCCCTCCTATCTTCCGACAGGTGAGAAAGGCTTTCTCGTGCGTGTGAGTTCATACTTTCTTCCACTGTCATGCGCTCTCTACACGTTGACGTATCGTAGATTTAAAAGGGGGGACGTATCGATTATTTTGTTTTATTTATCAACCCCCTGTCCCCGGGGAAATAGTGCTTTCCGCGATTTTAGTTTTCACGGACGATGCGTGTAATGTCATGATTTGACCTTGGCGTAATTGTTTTTAATTTTAATTAATAGTTTGTATGAATTTATATAAATGGAAAATTTTTTGCAAGTTAATTAAGGATTGATTTATTGTGCAAAAGTAAAATCAGGAAAACTGCATTGGTGCAGTGGTCGTACCTACAAATCAGAAATGTATCGATTCTTTAAAGTTTGCGATGTCTATGAAAAGAATTATAAAGAACATTAATTTTGGTAATAGCTACGTTCTGAGTAATATTTTTATTATTCTAATATTGGGGTAGGTGGCTCAGTGGTATCGAGTCGGCCTGTGGATCTTGAGAACCCTGGTTCGATCCGCACAGTCGACAAACAATTTTCACCAATTTAAATCTACCCCTGTGGTTCCCTCTACACTAATATCTTTGGGGGCCGTGATTTGATGGCTGGTAACCGCACTTCACGCGAAGAAATATATCACTTACCGAGATCTGTTGACGGTAGAGTGCCACACCCAATAATGAGTAAAGGCGTGATGATATATTTATAAATATCATTTTAGTTTTTAGTAATATGATTGGGTAGGTGGCTCAGTGGTATCGAGTGGGCCTGTGGATCTTGAGAACCCTGGTTCGATCCCCACAGTCGACAAACAATTTTCACCAATTTAAATCTACCCCTTTGGCTTCCCCTCCACTAATATCTTTGGGGGCCGTGATTTGACGGCTGATAACCGCACTTCATGCGTAAAATATATCAATTACCGAGATCTGTTACGGCAGAGTGACACATCCAGTAATGGGTAAAAGGCGTGATGATATATTTATTTTTTTTATTTATTCTAATATCTAATATCTTTGGGGGCCGTGATTTGACGGCTGTTAACCGCACTTCACGAGAAAAATATATCACTTACCGAGATCTGCTTAGGCTGAGTGCCACATCGAGTAATGGGTAAAATGGGTGATGAATTATTTATTTATTTTATTTATTCTAATATCTAATATCTTTGGAGGCCGTGATTTGACGGCTGGTAATCACACTTCACGCGAAAAATGTGTCACTTACCGAGATCTGCATCAGCAGAGTGCCACACTCAGTAATGGATAAAAGGCGTGATGATATATTTATTTATTTTATATACAGGGTGTTTGTATACTTCGGGGCAAGAATAATAATTTCATCCCTTGGGGAGGAAAGTAAAATCATATCCATGACATCTGCAAAACGATGTAGACATCCGGGTGATATCTGTCCACTAAATTTGTAATTTATTTCTGAAAATTTTACTTTCCAGTAGAGCAATGTTGAAAATTATATGTATACCTCGTGAAGAAAGTATCATTTTTGCTTTAGGTACTTTATATTCAGTACGGTGGTGTGGATAGAGATACGGAATTCGAATCCGGAGATCCCGAATTCGAATCTCACTCAAGCTAAAAATTATATGAACTACTACACTGCAGCTCGGTGAGTGCGGACCCTGTACTGTAATTGGGATTAAGTTCTTGTTGTACAGCGTAACATAAATAAATACATAAATATACTTCACCTTTATCTCGGGAAATAAAACGCCACTTTCAGGGAAAAATGTCTTACTTTCTACCCTTGATAATCGATACACAAATAACTATTAACTTTTAATTAACATTGAACAATTGTTATTATATTATATTCCTAATATAAAATTGTTTAAAAAATGCACGATTTACTACTGAATTTGTTGTAAATTACGTGTGACATTTGATTGAAACTTTGAACAATTTGAAACATAGATTTACGTTATTAAAGAATAAAAATGTCCTGCCTTAACGTTATCAATCAAATGGCATATACCGTTAATTATCAAAATTACTTTCTGATTTCTTTTCATAACACGTAAATGTCAAAAGCTCAAGTAAATTATAGATTTAAATCTGAACATTGTTTAAAACTAAAACTATAGTTAAATATAGAATAAAGGAACATACCGTTAAATTCTGCGTTACATCGGAGTTCATTTACACACTTTTTAAAAAGCACTTTTTACTCACATTTACATAAAATATAATTTGTATAATAAAGTAAGTTGAGTTGACAACATATAATTTATGACAGATAATTGCGATGTCGTTTTGTCCTGTCACAAATTACTCCTTATGTTTTAGGCAACTTCTTTTACATATGTGAATTCGTTCGGAATATGTTGCATACTTGCAAATAGTTATTTGCATATTTTCTTAGAATAATTTTAATCTATTATTTGAGTATTCAGCACAATAAGAACTTAATTCATGTTACTGTAAATATGTCCAACAGCTTATAATGGAATCTGAACTATTCAGACACAATCGTATTTTGTTTTAATATAAATTAAAATTTCGAGTTTCAAATTTATAGAGTGGGCACGTCAACTAGCGCCTCTGATGAGATACGTCGTAACTAACCTAACCTAATAATATTGAGTAAATAATAAATGCAACTTCATTAAATGTATTTCATTTTATAATATAAACTTCAATTGTTAAATATTTTAAGGTTGTTTTACTTTAATTTTCAAATATTTTAAGTTTGTTTCTTTAACTTTTGACAGCGCGGTTGTTTTCATTTAATTGAAATAAACATCTCTAGATGGCATTACTTGACGTACGACAAATTTTAATATGGCAAAAAGATGGAATGAAACGGCCATAATAAACGTTATTCAATGAAGTTGGCTATGAAATTATACTGTAGTTTTTCATTTGCTTTGGATATGACTATATTTTTTTTCTTTGAGGAAGAAAAAGTTACTTTCTTCTGTAGGGATGAAAAGTATTACTTTCTTCTCTCAGTTGAGGAAAGCAAATTTTAGTCGTGAAAAAAATGTAATTAACTTGGTTTTTATTCTTATTAAAATATTATGTGTTCTATTAAAAAAAAATTATTGTTGCTTTTACGTGCTTTTTACACTTTGTTTGACAGTTGCACTTGTTTGTCTATTGTTGAACTGTCAAACTAATTTAGTTTTTTAGTATTTGTTTAGACAAATGTGAGGGTTAGCAAGCACCAGAGGGAAAACTGACATTTTCTTCACGAGGTATACATATTTTTATCAGAATGTAAAATTTTCGAAACAAATTAGAAATAATTTAGATGAGAATCATTATTCGTTTTATTTCATTTGCCAGGGATATAGTTTACTTTCCTTCCTTAGGAAAGTAAAATTTACTTTCTATTCCAGAAATAAAAAGTGTCACATTTTCTCTCAATTGAGGGAAGGAAATTCTACTTTCTAACAGGGTCGTATAAAATAGATATTTATTTAGACAAATATGAGGGTTACCAAGCACCTGAAGGAAGACTGACACTTTCTTCACGAGGTATACTCTATCAGAAAATAAATTTTTCAAAAACAAATTAGAAATTTAGATTAGATTTATTATTCTTTTGGATGTCACTAATGTAAAATCATACTGTAGTAATATTTACTTTCTACTCCAGAAATAATCTCAATTGAGGGAAGAAAATTATACTTTCTAATAGGGTTGTGGAAATAATTAAATTAATTAGGTTTTTATTTTAATATGGGGTAGGTGGCTCCGTGGTATCGAGTCGGCCTGTGGATCTTGAGAATCTTGTTTCGATCTCACAGCCGACAAACAATTTTCACCAATTTAAATCTACCCTTGTGGCTCCCCCTTCACTAACATCGTTGGGGGCCGTGATTTAACGGTTGGTAACCGCACTTCACGCGAAAAATATATCACTTACCAAGATCTGCTTAGGCAAAGTGTCATACCCAATAATGGGTAAAAGGTGTGATGATATATTTTTTTATTTATATATATAAATTTACCCCTGTGGCTCCACCTCCACCAATATCTTTGAGGGCCGTGATTTGACGGCTGGTAGCAGCACTTCATGCGAAAAATATATCGCTTACTGAGATCTGATTAGGCAGAGTGCCGCCACATCCAGTAAAGGCTAAAAGGCGTGATGATATATTTATTTATTTATTTTATTTTAATTAAAATAATAAGTTTATCATAACTGTCAAAATAGAAACTTCGTTTGAAAATACTGATAAGCTCAAACGACCGTTAGTAAGAAAAATATTTAGCAGTAATTGCTGATAACACATTACTTGGAACTGGAGACAATAAACAGATTGAGATATGCGTTAGAGTATTGCATTACTGACATTCATAGGTAATATAAACTTTGACTGTTGACTGATTTAAATGATATAGAAAAGATTTACGTGTACTGCTACATATTATTTATATTTTATTAATAATTATTCTATTACCTCTTAAAAGAATTAAATTATATACAAAATGTCCCGTGAAAACTGGACTATAAACGACTAATATGAGAAATAAGTTATCCACTATTATTGTTTCGCTGATTACAGGAAAATGTTATTAAATGAAAATTATACAAAATTAAAATCTACATCTAAATCATATAACACTTCTACTTATGTTATTACTGAACAAATTAATTTTAAAATAAGACAGAAACATAGGAAATACAATAATGTAAAATAATTAGGGAAGCCGTCAGTACGGTGGTGTGGATTGAGATACGGAATTCGAATCCGGAGATCCCGAGTTCGAATCTTACTCAAGCTAAATATTATATTGCGGCTTAGTGAGTGTGGACCCTGTACTGTAATTGGTATTAAATTCTTGTTGTACAGCGTAACATAAATAAATAAATAAATAAATGGGACATTTCAAAAATATCATTGTGAATATAATATAATTCCTCACCCTGTATATGAAGAAACCAAGAGAGATTGATTGGTATATGGCTGCTATTTTAATAAATAATAATATAAAAAAATAATAATTATGAATTGTTTGAAGTAGACAACTTCAAAACCTAAACATAAGAATAATTAAGCCTTTTTTGAGTGGGAAAAAATAAAACATTGCTGATTTTGTGTCGAGAAACGACAGTTGTAGCTATTCCTTTACAGAAGAGAGTTTGCGAAAATTACATCTAAATCTTGCCATTTAATCCATTGCAATTTCGGTTGTATATTTTTTTCACATGAGTGCATTAACTTGCTGTCAAATTACAGCCCTCAAAGATGTTAATGGGATAGGTGGCTCAGTGGTATTGAGTCGGCCTGTGAATCTTGAAAACCTTGGTTCGATCCCCATAGCCGACAAACAATTTTCACCACATTATAACTAACCGCACTTCTCGCGAAGAAATGCATCACTTTCCGAGATCTGCTTAGGCAGAGTGCCACATCCAGTAATGGATAAAAAGCGTGATGATATATTTATATTTATTTATTTAAAGATGTTAACAAAGTTAATTTTAATGTGGTATAAATCTGTTTTTCTGCTTCCGTTATTAGAATGTCATTTAATTTACTAGTTCCCATGGCGCCTAAATAACATCTTAATCACATGTTCACAAGCCGTGGCTTTGAACGTTTTAATCACGGCGTGAAGATATCAACTGACATATTAAATACACTTTACATTTTTTATTGTCTTAATTTATGACCATAAAAAAAGTATAATATGTGATTCGTTTTATAACTAAAATATATCATATAAATAAATAAATATATCATCACGCCTTTTACTCATTACTGGGTGTGACACTCTGCCGTAACAGATCTCGGTAAGTGATATATTTCTTCGCATGAAGTGAGGGGGAGCCACAGGGGTAGATTTAATTTGTTGAAAATTGTTTGTCGTTTGAGGGAATCGAACCAGGGCTCTCAAGATCTCGATACCGCTGAGCCACTTACCCCATTATATTACTAAAAACTAAAATGATATTTATAAAAACTTGTTACATAATATACTATACTATTATATAATAGTAAATAAAATAAATAAATAAATATATCATCACGCCTTTTACCCATCACTGGGTGTGGCACTCTGCGTAAGCAGATCTCGGTAAGTGATATATTTTTTCGCGTGAAGTGCGGTTACCAGCCGTCAAATCACGGCCTCCAAAGATAGTAGTGGAGGAGGAGCCACAGGGGTAGATTTTTTTAAATTGGTGAAAATTGTTTGTCGGCTGTGGGGATCGAACCAGGGTATAAAGCCACGTCCACACCAAACGAACAACACTAACGATCATAAAAATCGTTTATGAATGGCCCGGCAACGACGAATCAGAATCTGTATTCTCATACATTTGTTCGTATTCGTTCAGTGGAGCCGAATATTATTTGTGATTATTTAATCATTGTCCGTACGTCAACAATGAGAAAACGATTGCAACAATTTGATTATAGTTATTCATGTTTATTTGTGTAGACGCGGCTTTATATATATACATATTTTTAATTAACGTTAGATTATGCTTTTACTCTCTTTAATATCCGGTATAGATATAAGTATAAATGAACGTAAAAAGTGTTTCGAATCAAATGCAACTTACATTACAATAATGCATTGTGGTGTACTGCAAGAAAATTCTAAAAATAAACTACTTGATATAATAAAACAAATAATGAATCATCTTTACCCATTTTAAATAGTATATTTCATGATTACAACAATAACTTGAACAATGCATTAGATAGATTACAACAATGAAAAAAACCAAAACAGCTTAAAATATCAGTCAGAATTTCATCGGATATAAATACCATACAAAACCTAGTTACATTGTTAAAATCTCAATTCCGGAATCATATTTGCGTCCACATAGTGGCCTGGTAGACTCATTGCGTCTGTCCCCTCGCGTAGACTTATTTTCGGATCGAACCCCCACTCCTGAAGCATCAGTACTGCACTGGACCACATCATACGCTCGCACGCGTCGTGTTAGTCTAGCTAACCTAACTTCTACTCGACTAGCATCGTCTTAGAGGACTGCTGAACGATTCGCAACAACTCGAAGAATGTAATTCAGTTTAATTGTGTGCTGTGTTACTCTTTGACGTGCCGATGTCAGTCGCTAATGACAGCTCGAGCTGATGGCGTTTGTTTTTGAGTGAGAGTGTTAGTGTTTGATTAGTTTAGATTTCGCGCGAGTGTTGAAATTTTTGTGCTATTAATATTTTTTGCTGGTGAACCTGTTGTACTTAATTTTGGTAGCTGCGGATTTTTTTCTAAAGCGTGTATGTGTTTTATTCTAATTTTTTTATTGTTGCTTTTACCTGCTTTTTACACTTTGTTTGACAGTTGCACTTGTTTTTCTATTGTTGAACTGTCAAACTAAATTTGTTTTTTAGTATATTTTACGTTATTGCCTCATATTTAACTTGAGTTAGCAATTTTGTTTATTTTAGAACCCGAGTAACATTGATTTAGTACAATTTAAATAAAGTAGATATTTTAAAAATATTTATTGTCGAATTATATGACATTAGAGGGAGTAGAAATATGGTGGATTCACTAAACAATTTATTTATTGTTACATCGTATGTTAGTACATAAAATCTCCGCGAGTAACATGGAAAATAAATTTTCCACTACCATTGTTACCCTAATTACTTTACAAAAAATGTTTCAAATAAAAGCTGTATCGAATTAAATTCTGTAACTAAATCAATTAACAGAAATCATTTTATTTATCCATTTTTACTCAAATTAGTTTTTAAAATTGTCAAAAATTTATATGTTAAGAAACTGGATTACATGTAAAGTATCTAACGGTTAACTATCATACATATTTCAAATGTGATTTTGATAGTAATTAGATAATTAAAATATTTGTTTTGGAGATAGGTGGCCTGTGGATTTGAGAACCCCGGTTCGATTCCCACTGCCAACAAATACACGTTAAAATTTCCCCTTTGGCTCTTCTCCAACTAACATCTTTGGGGGGCACGATTTGATGGCTGGTAACCGCACTTTACGCGAAGAAATATATCTCTTACTGATATCTGCTACGGCAGAGTGCCAAATTCAGTAATGGGTACCAGGCGTAAAGATATATTTATTTTTTTATAATGTTAAATTCGATACAGAATATAATTCAGTGGTATCAAGTCGGACAGTGAATTTGAGAACCCCGGTTCGATTCCAACAGCCGACAAACAATTTTCACCACGTTAAAATTGTCTCTTTTCCTCTCCTCCAATTAACATCTTTGGGGAGGAAGGCACAATTTGACGGCTGGTAACCGCACTTTACGTGAATAAATATATCTCTTACTGATATCTGCTACGGCACAGTGCCAAATTCAGTAATGGGTACCAGGTGTAAAGATTATAATGTAAAATTCGATACAGAATATAATTCAGTGGTATCAATTCGGACAGTGAATTTGAGAACCCCTGTTCGATTCCCACAGGCGACAAACAATTTTCACCACATTAAAATCTACCCCTGTGCTCTCCTTCCACTTACATCTTAGGGAGCCGTGATTCGACGGCCGATAACCTCATTTCACTTGTATAAATATGCCGTTTACCGAGATCTGCTACTGCAGAGTGCTACACCCAGTAATGGATAGAATTATTTGAACTATTTTCCGGTACAATAATCAGGGAAGCTTCCGGCAGTTTGCCATGTTGTTTTTGTGCAATACTTTGTATAATGAGGTAAATTTTTTTAATAATTGGTGTCCAACACTTCAACGTGTCAAGTTAGACACCGATAATAAATTAATACTTTGTTTATATTTTAGTACACGTATCATTTCAATATATTCAAATTGCTTACATTTATTACATATTATCAAATTGCTAATACGCTAATATTTGTTTATACATGTTATAATTTATATGTTATAAATTCTAGCTAAATTTTAAACCTATAGATAATTCATTTATTGCATAAATTAAAATTTATTTTGTTTTGAATTTTCTTTACTTTCTACCAGGGTTCGAAGATATATATCGATCGATATATATCATGATATTTATTTTGATATATATCGTCATATATTTGCAATGATATATATATCCATTATATAAAAATATCAAATAGTTTTTGAGATATAGCCTCCGGAGAAGTGAAATTTTTCGAATTTTTCAGTTTTTCTACTTTTCCCAGGCTATATCTCAAAAACTAAATGTGATATGAAAACGCGCTCAACGGCATTAATTTTCTCGTGCTTCAGTTAACTTATAAACATAGTTTCAGCGATTTTTATTTTTTTTCAATTTTCCGCCAAAAAAATCGCAAAAAGCGGTTTTTTAACATTTTCTCGAAAACCAGAAGTCATATGCATTTGAAGATTGCACCACTGAATTCAGTGGGTCAAAATACATATGTATGTAAATTTTCGTTTTAATAATCCTACGATTAAGGATTTTTGGTAAAATTGAATTAAAATCTGAAAAAACCAAAGGGGTACCCCTTAGGAAATAATTAAAAATATTAAATTGCATAAAATTGTATGAAAATTTGCTTATAAGTCAATTCTGGCACGGGGAATTCAACGCCGTTGAGCGCATTTCCATATCTTGTTTAGTTTTTGAGATATAGCCTCCGGAAAAGTGAAATTTATCGAATTTTTCAGTTTTTCTACTTTTCCGAGGCTATATCTCGAAAACTAAATGTGATATGAAAACGCGCTCAACGGCATTAATTTTCTCGTGCTTCAGTTAACTTATAAACATAGTTTCAGCGATTTTTATTTTTTTTCAATTTTCCGCCATAAAAATCGCAAAAAGCGGTTTTTTAACATTTTCTCGAAAACCAGAAATCATATGCATTTGAAGATAGCACCACTGGATTCAGTGGGTCAAAATACATATGTATGTAAATTTTCGTTTTAATAATCCTACGATTAAGGATTTTTGGTAAAATTGAATTAAAATCTGAAAAAAACAAAAAAACCCCTTAGGAAATAATTAAAAATATTAAATTGCATAAAATTGTATGAAAATTTGCTTATAAGTCAATTCGGACACGGGGAATTCAACGCCGTTGAGCGCATTTCCATATCTTGTTTAGTTTTTGAGATATAGCCTCCGGAAAAGTGAAATTTTTCGAATTTTTCAGTTTTTCTAAATGTGTACAAAAACTAAAATTAAAAAATAAATATCCAAAAAGTGATATTTATCTGATATGTATCCTATATATCAGATATTTTGATATTTATTATAAATATCATGATATTTACGAACCCTGCTTTCTACTGCACTGCAAAGTTCTTAGTTAATGTTGTGTATTATTTTCAAGCAATTTTCACCAATTTAAATCTATCCTTGTGGCTCCTCCTCCATTAATATCTTTGGGGGCCGTGATTTGATGGCTGGTAGCCGCACTTCACGCGAAAAAATATATCACTTACTCTTAGTAATGGGTAAAAGGCGTGATGATATATTTATTTATATTTAAAAGATTTAATTAAATAGTTACAGAATCTCTTATCAATTCCCCAAATTTGATTTTAGCTAACAGCTGTCATTCAAAAATAAACACCAACACAAAAACGTTAAATGGGATTGTCGCCAAAACACCGTTTAATCATACAAATATTTGAGCCCGCTCTTAATGATGTTGTATTATTGTTGTAACAAATACAAAATTAAATCAAAAACTCCGCGTGCTGTTGTCTTACCATATACAACGAGCAACCGAGGCATATATGACCCTAGCAGTTGTAACGTGTGATAAAATAAAAAATTATTACGTCTTTTACCCTTTACTGAGTGTGGCACTCTGCCATAACAAATCTCGGTAAGTGATATATTTATTTGCGTGAAGTGTGGTTACCAGTCGTCAAATCACGACCCTCAAAAATGTTAGTTAAGGAAGAACTACAGGGGTAGTTTTTATGTGGTCTAAATTATTTGTCGACTGTGGGAATTGAACCCGTATTTTCAAATCAAAATCCTTAGGCCGACTTAATACTACTGAGCCAGCCTGTCGTTTTGAAGCCGTTTGATAAAAATAATAAATCAATAAATAGTTTAATCACGGCGTCTCCAAAATATTAAAGTGATAAAAAGCTAAATAGCTGATGACAACTGACAAAATATGATTCATGAATTCCAGTCTCAGATTTTTACCTAGTTTTAAATATAAATAAATAAATATATCATCACGTCTTTTACCCATTATTGGGTGTAGCACTCTTCCGAAGCAGATCTCGCTGAGTGATATATTTTGTAGATCTTTATTGATAACATATGTTTTTTATGAAGTGTAGAGATTAATACTTTTAGGGTTGGTCCAACGAAACATAAATATTAAACTTTGTTTCATCATCTGTGGCGCTACAGACCGAGATCGGTCCTGGGCCTACCGGACACACCGAGCCGCAGTTTTTACACTGCCGTACTGCCGGTTTTCGTAGTCGAATGCTACATTATTTAAGACGTATAAGTCACTAGCTTATAGCGCCCGAGTGTGATAAATACATGTAACTGTATTTTATATTTTACGACAAATCACACATTGTCGACAGGCGGATTCGAACTGACGAACCTTGGCTCGGGTGACGTCACAGTATGTTAAGAGATGTGCCTTAACACGCTCGGATACCGCGCCTGTCTAAACTTTGTTTAAATTAATAAAAACAAATCAAAATTACATGTCATATAGAATAATTAACATGACTGTCAAACTTTATTTATTGAAACTAATGACAGAATTCTGTGAAAAAATCTATAAGTTTATATATCCGTAAATCTGTAAATAATGAACAAAACTACATTAATATTTGTTATAAGTAGAAACTATTCCATAAACTCATAAATATCTTTGCGATTAAGTTCATCATTTATTGATTTACGGATCTATAAAACTTATAGTTTTACACAAAATTCCAGCACAAGTTTAGTTGGTACACCTGGCTATTAATCTACGTGAAATTAGAAGAAACATTTATGTTTGTTTCGTGTGTAGAGCTGGTGTGGTGACGTGGTGGATCAAGTGGTGCTATGCCCCACGTGATGGCACCTACTGCGACGGTGATATCGCAGCCCTCGACTCCCAACTCCAGGTACAAGATGCTGCAGGACCCGCTAGCTGCGCCAGCGCCGCCGCCATTCAATGTCAACTGGATGTATTCGTATCGCGGATACGACCAGAACTCACCTAATGATCAGATGCCTGTACAGGTCAGTCATTTCAAATTTGTATGTAAATACGAGGCTAGTTCAATAAGTAATGCAACACGTTTTTTCGTAACACATGCACAAGAAACACGTTGTTATTCCCTAATTTTAGAGAGAGTAACACTGATTTTCTCCCCTAGGGAGAGAAACATTATGTTTCTGTCCCTAGGTAGGATGTTTCTCGCCCTAGGTAGCATGTTTCTCTCCCTAGAGAGATGTTTCTCTCCCTAGAGACTACGATTATTAGCTGTTTGCGGCGTTTCCTAGGTAACTAGTTACGCAACCCATATTTGACATTTGTCCCGATAAGACAGTAATTTTTGTGCACTTGTTACGAAAAGTATAATATGCTTCACGGGAGGGCGCGATTATCCCTTGTGTGAAGTTGGCAAACCGAGACGTAAGCGAGGGCCGAAGACGCGGGAATAATCGTTTGTTTCCCTCCCTTGATGCATAACATACTATTATTAAATACTAAAAAAATATATTTTTCTAAGTGGTACTGCCAATGGCATTGAATTATTTCCTTAGAGAGGACTTGTCATTTTTATTTCTCTTAGTGAATAATGAAGCACATTAAGTAATAATTTTGATAATAATAAAGTTATCATTATTTCCCGGATGTATATAATAGTATGTTATGCAACAAGGGAGGGAAACAAGCGAAAAACTACCTATTTTTTTAATGTTATTGAGTACCACGGAATTAGCTAAACATGCCTTATTTTTATGTAAATAATTTCAGACAAGTTCGGATGTTTCTCTCTCTGATGCATATGAGCAATGAAGAAGGTTTTCGTAACACATGCACAAGAAACACGTTCTTATTTCCTAATTTTAGAGAGAGCAACAATGCTTTTCTCCCCTAGGGAGAGAAACATTATGTTTCTCTTCCTAGGTAGCATGTTTCTCTCCCTAGAGAGATGTTTCTCTCCCTAGAGACTACGATTATTAGCTGTTTGCGGCGTTTCCTAGGTAACTAGTTACGCAACCCATATTTGACATTTGTCCCGATAAGACAATAATTTTTGTGCACTTGTTACGAAAAGTATAATATGCTTCACGGGAGGGCGCGATTATCCCTTGTGTGAAATTGGCAAACCTCGACTTCCGCTCGAGCCTTCGTAAAAAACATATAGATATGAATTTCTGATTGAATCAGTTCAAAAAGGCAAAATTGTTATTATATGGTTCTATATAGTTCGGAGCACGAGAAATACACTCGTTCATACCGCATTTCAATATCTCTTTTAGTTTTTGAGTTATATAGATTTTTGACTTTTTTTAAAGCTCAACTTTGAAAGCCCATAACTCAAAAACTAAAAGAGATATTGAATTGCGGTTTGAACGAGTGTATTTTTCGTGTGCTACTTAACTTGTACCAGTATTTTGAAAATTTGGAAAATTTTGAAAATTTTGAAATTTTTTTTCGAAATTTTCTTTTGTCGATATTTCAAAAAGTTGAAGAGATAATGTAAATATGAAAACACCAGTGGATTCCTCGCGTGAAAATACATAGGTAGGCAAATTTTCAGAAGAAAATTCGAACGGATACATTTTTTATTACAAAAAAATCGAAAATGACCGTTTTTTGAAGATTTCTTAAGGCCTTAAGATTTTTACGATTTTTGGCTATTTTTCGTTTTTTTGTAATAAAAAATGTATCCGTGCAAATTTTGTTGTAAAAATTTGCATACCTATGTATTTTTACGACAGAAATTCACTGGTGTTTTCAGATTTTCATTATCTTTTCAAGTTTTTGAAATATTGAGGAAGAAAAATTTTGAAAAAAATTTAAAAATTGAAAAATTTTCAAAATACCTGTACAAGTTAAGTAGCGCACGAGAAATACACTCGTTCAAACCGCATTTCAATATCTCTTTTAGTTTTTGAGTTATTGGCTTTTAAAGTTGAGCTTAAAAAAATTCAAAAATCGCTGTAACTCAAAAACAAAAAAAAGATATGAAGGTGCGCCTTGTGCCATTCGATTTCTCGTGGTCTGAATTATATAGAACCACATTTTAATAATTTTCGATTTTTGAATTGGTTCAACCCAAAATTCTCATGATTTGTATGTACGAGCTCTTAACCGAAGAATTTGCGAACAAACCTCTACACAAATGAACTTTTGGATTGTTTTGAGGTTCTAAATTTATACCTAACGTTTAGTTAATGTAATTTAAAGTAATTCAAATTCATTTAATTTGATTAAACATGGTGCAGACGAATATTACCTATAAGAATAACATATTTTGCTTCGATTTTCAATTTCGTACGTTGCTCACACATAATTATTAAGGTAAAACAATAGTTATTTGTGTATTAAGAGCGTAAAGTGATTCTTTGTTACTCGAACACGGTAATTGCAGCGCGAGCCGAAGGCGAGAGCTGCAATAGTATAAGAGGAACAAAGACACTTTACGCTCGTGATACATACATCATTTTTTCTACGATTGCATCTTAAAATTATTTAAAAACGTATACGTACTGAAAATAAATTCATGTTACCAACTGTCAATATGACAAGTTTCTGTTTTGTTTGTATCCCTGGTAACTATATTGAACTAAGCGCGCATTTAATACCTTTTTTGCGCGTTGCCATTGGTAACTCGTTCATTTAACGTCTTTTTCGCACGTTGCCATTGGAGATGCGCGAAAAAGATATTTTTCGATTGTTCCACAAAAAACGTCAACTTTACGATGACAAATGAGAGCGTAATTGTCAACTTTTCATAGCAATCGTAGAAAAAATATTTTTTATTTATTATACATAGTTTTGAAGGTAGATATTGTAATAAAATGGAAAACATTAAATTTAATAATTTCAATTAAATTTTTAAACAAATTTTCATTAGATGCTATAAAGAAATCAGTATAATTATAAATATAATGATTGTTTTAAGAAAAAATAAATAAATGTACGTTTTTTTTACTTCTTATCCAAAATTTTGAGCACCGATCTTGGAAACATTCTTATCCGAATATAAACAATATATGAAAATGATATATTTATTTAGAATCGTATAAATAAAAGATCCCATGTAGTATTATTTGCATTCTCGATTAGATTTCCATATGTTTGAGTGAACTTTGTTCGTCGGTGTAATAAACGTTTATGGACCGCGTAACATTTCATTTATTGTGATAGTTTCATATTCATGCAATTTATTTAAGTGTTATTAACTAAGGTTCAACTGTTTTAATAAGGACGGTTGTTTGTCGGTTTTCATTTGATATTGTTGTAACTGCTGCATTTAATAAACAAACTATTTACTTTATTTTATCAAATTCAAGTGAGACGTGTACGATAAAGTGTTGAAGGTGTGCCAAACGATGAAAATTATATTGCAAGTAATATTTTTTTGTCATTTTCTATAACCTATAAATCAAGTTGTCAAAATTGTATTATTTTCAAAACAATCAGTATTTGACATTTTATAAAATCTAGTGACATTGTTTGACATAACAGTTAAAAACAGTAACATTATTTTTTAAGTTAGTGACAAAATATTTCCATACTTTATTTCTTGTAAGAATCCAATTGAAATATGTTGTTAAATGTTATTAATTTTAATTATAGCTAATAAAATGTTAAATTAATGAATTATTACTGCATCATCACTGTGATCTATTATAGTTTATGTATAACAAGAGAGGAAAGTTTGTCATTATTTGTTGATAGCGAAGATTGAATCATGAGGGATGCAATCTTCGCTCTTATTAAATAAGGACATTTTACTTACGAGTTACAATATTTTAAATACAAACGGAAAAATTTATCATACCGGGTGTCTACTTTTTTTCCTGAACATAGATTGTGTAGAAAAAAAAAATAATAGTTGCTATAATTAATTTTATTATAAAATTAAATGCTCGAATAAATAAATAAATTAGAGTAAGCTTCCAATTCTGGTCCAATATGTCAAATAATGTCAGACACAACAAACAAACTATTGTTTTATTTCTCATGGCACTCTGATAATTGCTTTAAAGTGTGTATTTTCTTTTGCTTTTAACTCTGACATAAAAAACAATTGAACAACAAACTTATACTGTATGGATGCAGTTTTTCATTCTGAACATTTTTCTTCAGTACAATTTTGTACTAAAATTAATAGGTAAAGAGATATCGCTAAATCAAAATTTTAACATTGAATTTCCGATGTTCGGAAAAAAAAGTAGACACCCGGTATAATAAATATGTAAATCTAGTAAGAATGAAACAAATTCTTATAAACGAAAAACTGTTTATTTTTTAATGTTATTAACTACCACGGAATTAGCTAAACATGCCTTATTTTTATGTAAATAATTTCAGATAAGTTCGGATGTTTCTCTTTCTGATGCATATGAGCAATAAAGAAGGTTTATTGAATGTTAAAAAAATAATTTTTTCTAAGTGGCATTGCCGAATGGCATTGAATTATTTCCTTAGAGAGGACTTGTCATTTTTATTTCGCTCAGTGAATAATGAAGCACATTAAGTAATGATTTTGATAATAATAAAATTACTATTATTTACCGGGTGTATATAATAGTATGTTATGCAACAAGGGAGGAAAACAAGCGATTATTCTCGCGTGTGAAGTTCACACAAGGGATAATCGCGCCCTTCCGTGAGACATATCATATATTTCGTAACAAGTCTTATCGGGACAAATGTCAAATATCCTAACTTGGGACAAGTGTCAAATTTCTCATTTGTTAAAAAGGATAAGTGTCAAATTTTCCAACTGTTAAATCTAGTTCATTGTTCGCTCAGCTAGATGGTGCGTTCGATGCCTCAAACAGGGAAGAATCATAGTCTCTAGGGAGATAAACATTCTCAAAAGGGACAGAAACATTCGACGTAGGGAGAGAAACGCGGTGTTTCTCTCTCTAAAATTAGGGAATAAGGACGTGTTTCTTGTGCAAGTGTTACGAAAAATTATTTATTCTGTTATTTCTTTTTTACTTTTATACATTTTACTGTTTTACAAACTGTTAGTATATAAAAAAAAAACTTTTAAATCACATATTTTAGGTAGCTGTCAGTGAACTTACATTTAATTTAAGTAAACAAAAAGCATGAAAATAATACATGGTAGAAAAAATCTAAAAATATTGTTTTGTTTTTAGTGTCCCGCGAAGATAATTCCCCAGTCTTGGAACCCATTCCCGACGGCTCAGCCTTACTACAACTACAATAATGTGTACAACACGTACACGGCGTCCGTGGACCCGCTGGTCGGGGACCTAGTGGACCAACTCGAGGGACTATCCATCTTCGACAACAAACCGATCAAGACACCTCCGGACAACTACCTCTGCCATCTATGCTTCCAGAAGGGACATTACATCAAACATTGTCCACAGGTCAGTGACAACTTGATTAATACATTTATTTTGGCCTGTGGATCTTGAGAACCCTGGTTCAATCCCAACAGCAGACAAACAATTTTCACCAAATTAAATTTACCCTTGTGACTTCCCCTCCACTAAAATCTTTGGCAGCTGTGATTTAACGGCTGGTAAGCGAACTTCACGCGAAAAAATATATCTCTTACCGAAATCTGCTTCGACAGAGTGCCACACTCAGTAATGGGTAAAAGGCGTGATGATATATTTATTTTTATTTATATATTTTGCACTGTGGATCTTGAGAACCCTGGTTCGATCCCCACAGCAAACAAACAATTTTCACCAAATTAAATCTACCCCTGTGGCTCCCCTACACTAATATCTTTGGGGGCCGTGATTTAATGGCTGGTAACCGCACTTCATGCGAAAAAATATATCACTTACCGAGATCTGTTTCGA
Organism: Pterostichus niger; assembly: GCA_947425015.1. Classification (NCBI taxonomy): domain Eukaryota; kingdom Metazoa; phylum Arthropoda; class Insecta; order Coleoptera; family Carabidae; genus Pterostichus; species Pterostichus niger. The sequence goes on along the minus strand of OX380338.1, from coordinate 3,579,585 downwards.
CAGAGTGCCACACTCAGTAATGAGTAAAAGGAGTGATGATATATTTATTTTTATTTATATATTTTGCACTGTGGATCTTGAGAACCCTGGTTCGATCCTCACAGCCGACAAACAATTTTTACCAAATTAAATCTATCCCTGTGGCTCCTCCTCCACTAATATCTTTGGGGGCCGTGATTTAACGGCTGGTAACCGAACTTCATGCGAAAAAATATATCACTTACCGAGATCTGCTTCGGCAGAGTGCCACACTCAGTAATGGGTAAAAGAAGTGATGATATATTTATTTATTTATTTTGGTGTAAATTTAAATAAATTAATTTCAATTCTGTAACCAGATTATTGTTCAGCAATTACAGATCATAATAGTTTGTTTTTTTTTGTAAAAAAATATTATTATTTCATCGGTAAATTCAGTTTCAGTTCAAAACTATACAGGATGTTTCACAACTTAGAGCAAAAAATTAAAGGGTATATTCTGTACGACGTGCTGAATTTTTTTTAAATTCGAAAAATTAAGGGTTGTTAACCTAAAACATTTTTTGTAGTACTGCACTGGATTCGCTTTCCTATTAAACACAAACAATGAAGTAGGTATCAACTACGAAAGAATAATTACACAATTCAATTATTAGCAGTTATTTATAATAGAATATTATTTAATTAATAACTTTAACATAATCATCCACCCAGTGGCAGTGGCAACGAAAAATTTTGGACTGGGAAACATGGAAAATAGTTTTGCGATTTAAAAAAAAATTCTTTTTGTTTCATGATCAGCACGTCGTACAGAATATACCCTTTAATTTGTTGCTCTAAGTTGTGAAACAGCCTGTATAATGACCAGTTGCACAATGAAATTTAAATTTTAAACTTGGTTTAAATATAAATAAATGAAAACAAATCGATTTTATATTTTATATGAAATAGTTTACATTACTGTGTCAAACATTTGATTTGCTTTTATTTATTTAAACCAAATTCAAAATTTAAATCTGTCCATAAGATATCGTATGCCTAATTCAATTTAATTTACATTACGCGTTATGACAATATGAATATATCCTGAACTTTATTATTTGACAGAACGCCAAATTCTTGTTTACTATAATATTTAATACACTGTCACAAAATAAATAAATACGTTCTAAAAATTAATTGATACAGTACGAGTACATATTTAAATTATTTATTATTGATATATTATCGTAGCTATCAAGTGATTAGAGTGCTCTGTATGTATAAGAGAGTTGACGAATTTAATTCGTATTGTTGTATGTATGGTGGTATGGTTAGCGTTACAGCATTTGAATGCGAAGATCTCGAGTTCGAATCGCATTCAAGGTAAAATTATATGAACTACTATAATGCTGCTTAGTGAGTCCGGATCCTGTACTGTAATTCGAATTAAATTTACATACATACATACATAACATCACGCTATATCCCATTAAATGGGGTAGCACGAACCCGTCAACATTCTCATCCTGACACACGATACTCGTTTCGACCACATTAACACTTCCTCCATACAAACTCTTTCATTCCTCACAACCAAAATCCATCAGTACGCAACAAACATTCATCCATTCGCTCCTGTACACCTGTTTCGTAAATCTTCACTTACGCCCACTTCTCTAACAACGAATCTATAAGAAATGAAGGCAGCATCGCCTGCGCTTGTTTAAAAATACATTTAACACAATTTCAGTTACACATTGTATAGTAAAAACTGAAAATGAAGTAAAAAAAGATGAGGAAGGAAGGGAGTATCTATCTGCGCTTGTTTTTGAAGCTGAACTCCACACAATTGCAGGTAAACACTCGAAACATCTAACTAATGAATCTAAAATCAAGAATCATACGCTTGTCCTTATTAATTATATTTATCCTGCAATTAATTTTCGCCAAACATTTCTATCCTGACACACCACTTTTGCTTCAACCACATTCATAATTCTTTTCATACAAGCTCGTTTATTCTTTACGCTCAGAATCTTTCGCTCACGCAACAACCCTTTAATCATATTTATCCATTTATCCTAGGTTAAATTTCTGTTGTATAAAGTAAAATAAATAAATAAATATATCATCACGCCTTTTACCCATCACTGGGTGTGGCACTCTGCCTAAGCAGATCTCGGTAAGTGATATATTTTTTCGCGTGAAGTGCGGTTACCAGCCGTCAAATCACGGCCTCCAAAGATATTAGTGGTGGAGGAGCCACAGGGATAGATTTTTTAAATTGGTGAAAATTGTTTGTCGGCTGTGGGGATCGAACCAGGGTTCTCAAGATCCACAGGCCGACTCGATACCACTGAGCCACCTACCCCATTTGTTTGTTTGATTGAATAAATGAATGAATATGGTCAAAAGATGTGTTAAATAAACGAGTTTGTATGGAAGGAATTATGAGTGTGGATGAAGTGAAAGTGGTGTGACAGAATAGGAATATTTGGCGGAGATTAATTGCCTGCACGAAAGATGAGACGTATGGAAAGAATTATGGATGTTTATGAAACGAAAGATATGTTTCGCCGGATGAATTTAATGAATAAATGATGTGAGTATTTCAAGAGTTCATGTTATCTCATTTGATGCTACATAAAATTGTATTTGCACAATAATCTTTATAAAAGAGTAGAATTTAACTTTTCAAATAGGTATATATATCTTTTTAGTTTTACGTCTTTTCTGATATTTTTGTACGAAACGTATTTCAAGTGGGTCAAGTGAAATGCGTTACGAACAGATGCAAAAAAACTCTTGGAAATATGAGTAAGCGACCTAACTTAACACACAACACATTCCACCCTTAGAATTAGGTGATTTAGAACTAAATTTATTACAAACACTTGTTAAAATATGTCGTTCTTCATTTCTTTATTATTTTATTTGTTTGTTAACTAATAACAATAACATGTAACACTTAAGTGACTTGATTTTTTTGTCACTAAAATTAGGATGTTGAAACGAAATTGTTTGAAATGAGATTAGGGATTAGTTTTCTGTTTTATGTCTGTATTACTTTAGGAAAACATAAATAACTGTTTAGGTTTTGTTTATTTTCGTGTTCCGTCATGATTATGGTTATGGACGCTTGGTATAGTGGGTACCTATAAAGATATATGGGTTTGACTTTAACTTTATTTGAAAATTTGTAGTTTAGTTTCAGCTTATAATAGAAATCGAAGTATTCAAGCACCATCATTGCTTTTAAATATAAGTTTAACCCTTTGCACTCCGTTGTCGCCGTATTTGCGACATTTTTACATTATATTATGTACTTGTATACTATGTATGTATGTAACTAATATAGTGTTGGAGTTATTGGTATCCTCTATAAGTATTTAGGCTGGAGTGAAAAGGATTAAGTTAGCAATTTTCACCAATTTAAATCTACCCCAGTGGCTCCCCCTTCACTAACATATTTGTAGGCCATTATTTGACGGCTGGTAACCGCACTTCACGCGAAAAAATATATCACTTACCGAAATCTGCTATAGCAGAGTGCCACATCCAGTAATGGGTAAACGGCGTGATGATATATTTATTTATTTTATTATATTTAAGTTCGCTAGGTTTAGATTCCCAAATTTTTGCTTGTTCTTTTTATACTAGAAGCGCTTTTCTTCCATTTATAACAAACAAAAATGGGGTAGGTGGCTCAGTTGTATCGAGTCGGCTTGTAGATCTTGAGAACCCTGGTTCGATTCCCACAACCGACAAACTATTTTCAAAAAATTAAATCTACCCCTGTGACTCCCCCTCCACTAACATCTTTGGGGGCCGTGACTTGGTGGCTGGTAATCGCACTTCACGCGAAGAAATATATCACTTACCGAAATCTGCTAGAGCAGAGTGCCACATCCAGTAATGGGTAAAAGGCGTGATGATATATTTATATATTTTTTTTCAAAATAATTTCTTCATATAACCTTTGTTTACATTCGGTGAAAAATTGCATTTGCACAGTGCAGTATTGTGAATATATTACTCAACAAAGAATAGCAATACATGATAAGTATTTGAGTGAGTAACTAGGGTCGCGCCAGGCTCCATAAACTATCTGTATTTGAATAGTTTTCAAGCAATTTTCATCTTTCCTAGATATATTTTGTAATCTAAGTAAAGCATACATTTGCTTGGAAACAAGAATTTTTAATAGTGGCATCGATTAATGTGACATTTTTCCAAATAATCGTTGGACGTCCTATAGTTCATATCTTTTTTACCATGAGTGGAATTCGAACTCGGGATCTTTGAATGCAAGTAAATATAAAGATCAACATAGTTTATTTTTGCAAAGTGCGGAAAAAATTCAAAAAGTAAAATTATCAACTTGTACGGCCAGTAACTGTTTATACAGGATGTTTCACAACTTAGAGCAACAAATTAAAGGGTATATTCTGTACGACATGCTGATCATGAAACAAAAATAATTTTTTTTTAAATCGTAAAACTATTATCCATGTTTCCCAGTCCAAAATTTTTCGTTGCCACTGCCACTGGGTGGATGATTATGTTAAAGTTATTAATTAAATAAAATTCTATTATAAATAACTGCTAATAATTGAATTGTGTAATTATTCTTTCGTAGTTGATACCTACTTCATTGTTTGTGTTTAATAGGAAAGCGAATCCAGTGCAGTACTACAAAAAATGTTTTAGGTTAACAACCCTTAATTTTTCGAATTAAAAAAAAAAAATTTGTTTCATGATCAGCACGTAGTACAGAATATACCTTTTAATTTTTTGCTCTTAGTTGTGAAACACCTTGTATATGTATTTATTTCTGATAAAATGTTATGTTTCTTTGTACATTTAAACATTGAATGCTGATTCTTTGGACGGCGGTGAACTTTTCTGTCCATGTCCAGATGGTCAATTAATCCTATTTAGAATCATATATAGCTATAAATTTCAAGAAAATATATTTTATAACTCATAAAAATTCATAGAAAAAATACCAGTGTTATTTTATCTGCAAACAAAATCAGCAATACTTAGAAAAACAAATCGTATAATCACAAGTTTATATTTTCATTCATGATCTATGACATTCCATTCTTCTCGCTGTCATCAACTCGCAATGAATCGTACAACGCAGTCGTTTAAATAAAGCCTTAATCAAGCACGCTGGTGTTTGTGCGAGTGTGTGTGGTTTCTTCTCTCCTCCCCCCGTGGCGTCGTAGGGCCCCACTGACAACTTGTGAGGTGACGAATGATGTGGTAAGCATAAACAGTCGGTAAAACGTTGAATGTGATAAGTGAGAAGTCTTTCAATAAACATTGCAATCAGATGAATTGCGACGTAATTAGCTCGGAGTTTTAAGTAGGTGTTGAGACTGATTGAGATGTACAGGGTGGTCCAAAACTTACTTGATTGTGCTGACGCCTAGTTTTTTTTTATTTTTTATTCTGCATAACGGGAACTTAATCGCATATAAAATATAAACTAAACACTTGGCTAAGTCTCACAAAATTGCTGCGTAGCTTTTCCTTTTTTCGGTAGATGGCATGGCCTGTTCGATAGAACTTCTCATGTCATCTTACCGTTTCTTAGAGATCTTATTCTCTGCTGGCACAGTCTTTCGTCATACACCTTCTTCACGTGAACTTTGTTCTAGGTGAAGAAGTAGGTTATACCATACTGATGAGCTCTAATAAGAGCGAAACGCGTCTATGGTTACTAACTGTGCTGGCCAGCCTCTGACTACGCCCTCATAAGGTGACTTGGAGGCTGAATTTTGTGAGACTTAGTGTTTAGTTTATATTTTATTAAACCTAGTTTCACCAAGTGTATGAATGACAATTAATTTTGTCTTTGTTGTAACTTAATCGTAATTGAAGTACAGAGTTTGTGATTAAATGTCGGGACTGCACGGGTGTCGTACGTCACGACAAGTGGTAGACTATATACTACTGTGCTCGACGTCCTTATTGATTTAGCTGTACACAATATTCTGTATTTTTCAGTGTTTATTTACTTGCTAATTTGTATTTTCAAGATTTACTTGAAACAGGGGTTGGGTTCTTTGTCAGCGGTTAAATGGTTAGAACGATCGCTACAGGAGCGATAATTCAGATTCTAATATAAGTTGTACATCTCTACTGTTATGGGGTAGGTGGCTCAGTGGTATCGAGTCGGTCTGTGGATCTTGAGAACTCTGGTTTGATTCCCACAGTCGACAAACAATTTTTACCAAATTAATGCTGTTCCTGTGGCTTCCCCTCCACTAATATTTTTGAGGGCAGTGATTGGACGACTGGTAACCGCATTTCACGCGAAGAAATATATCACTTACCGACATCTGCTTAGGCAGAGTGCCACACCCTGTAATGGGTAAAAAGCGTGATGATATATTTATTTATTTTTTTGTACTGTTATTATTAAACGTAATAAATAAATAGTAATTTCTTACAACAGTGCCGCAAGTGCTTACTGTCCGCACTTATTTGCGTGCGCAAAGTGACTATTTTCTGCACTCAAGTGTTAACAGAATGACATCATTATTTTTAGTTGTAATAAATACAAAAAAAATACAGTAATACAATTAATCCGCAACAATCTTTGAAATATTTTTTTGAGTAAATATAGAAATATGTAAAAAATTAAATAATTTCTTATAGCGTAAAAAGCTAATTTATCGTCGCAGAAATAGTGTATAATACATGTGTTGGAAAACATATGTTACCCTTTCAATACTTGTATTACAATATAACTATTTGTACACCCAGGCGAGAAAGTGAGACATTTCTTCTCGAAGGTGCCATTTCATTTAAGGGAAGCATGGCACTTTCATCACAAGATATACATATAATTTTTTTCGCTACTATATCAGAAAATAAAATATTCGGAAATAAATTAGGAATTTAGATAAGATTTATTCTTCTTCTTTACTTTCCTTTCTTAACAAAAAAAATAAAACTTTCTTCCCTAGGGATGAAAAGTATCACATTTTTGTCTCAATTGAGAAAAGAAAATTTTGCTTTCTAATAGGATCGTGGCAAATAAATATTTAATGTGTTGCTAACTCGAACAATTTTCAAAAACTTTATTTTTCTAAAATTCATTTTAAACCTAAAGTTTGAATTAAAGTCTAAACTCTATGAACACTATGTCAGTGAGGAAAAAAGAAAGAAAAAAAATGAACTTCTTAATTATGATTTGGTGGTTTTAAAAAAATGGCAAATAATTAATTGTTAGTATACTAATAAAGTTATAGGCTGGTAGCACAAGCTCTGTTTTTGTCTGTTTTAAGAGCAGTGTTTTTGGGTATTTTAGCTATCTCTAACATGTTAAAACCGTGCTCTTAACCCATTAACCGCCAACGTCCCATTTTTGGGACGCTTAAATATTTGGCTGTAATAATTTTTTTTACATTTAAAATATATATATTTTTTAATGAATATATTAATTAGTTATGTTATGACAGCCAGTCACAGCCAATTTTCAAATATTTACAAAACCAATAATTGTAAAAATATTCAAAGTTACTTAATTTCGGTGTTTTTAGCAATTATATTTCAAGGTCAGATATATTTTAACACTTAAGTATGTATAACTTTTATTATCAAAAACTTGTTTTTTAGAACTCAAATAAAGATATTTTTACTGAAAAGGTATTCTTTTATTGATCATTGAATTGCGGCGGGTATTGGGTTAAAACACCCAAAAACAGAGCTTGTGCTACCAGCCATTGTTTTTGTCGATAAATTTGCGCTCGTATCAGTGTTACAGAACAGTATCAGTGGCAGTGAAACGATTTTAATATTTTGTTGCAAAAAAAATCTATTATTATTTCCTGTGATTATTCGACGCACCTACGTCCTACGCAACTGTAACTATATCTTTATTATTTCCGCACTATCAGTTTCTTTAAGATAGTGCAAGTTCAAATTCTTCAAGATTATGTTACAATAATGAACTAAGTTACAGTCTTATATTTTTTATTTTGATACAACAGTTTCATTTCGCTTTGAGATGTATTTATTTAAAATGCAGTTTTGGAATGTCATTGTGATGATAGTATCTTTATAGATATAAGGTGTTCACTTCACTTTATAATTTAAAGTCTGTTCAATGAGAGATTACAATGTAAATGTATAGCTCTAGCTATTTTGATTATGATTGTCTAAAAAATGTGAAATAGAAGAACATGTTTAGCATATAAACTTGCGATAGAATTTGAAGCAATTTAAAATAAAATAAATATATTATCACGCCATTTACCCTTTACTGGATGTGGCACTCTGCTGTAGCAGATTTCGGTAAGTGATATATTACTTCGCGTGAAGGGCGGTTACCAGCCGTTAAATCACGGCTCCCAAAGATGTTAGTGGAGGGAGAGCCACAGGGGTAGATTTAAATTGATGAAAATTGTTGAGATGGTTTGGTCATGTAGAACGTATGTCGAATGACAGATTGGTGAAACAGGTGTATGTTGGTGAAATTGAGGGTGAAAGTTTGCGTGGACGGCCTAGGAACAAGTGGATGAATATGATTGAAGGGTTGTTGCGTGAGCGAAAGATTCTGAGCGTGAAGAATAAACGAGCTTGTATGAAAAGAATTATGAATGTGGTTGAAGCAAAAGTGGTGTGTCAGGATAGGAATGTTTGGAGAAAATTAATTGCGGGATAAATATGATGAATGAAGACAAGCGTATGATTCTTGATTTTAGATTCATTGGTTAGATGTTTCGAGTGTTTACCTGCAATTGTGTGGAGACCATCTTTAGAAACAAGCGCAGTGTACACTAGCGAATGGATGAATGTTTGTTGTGTGTTGATGGATTTTGGTTGTGAGAAAAGAAAGAGTTTGTATGGAGGAAGTGTTAATGTGGTCGAAACGAGTATCGTGTGTCAGGATGAGAATGTTGACGGATTCGTGCTACCCCATTTAATGGGATATAGCGTGATGTTATGTATGTATGTATGTAAAATTGTTTGTTGGCTGTGGGGATTGAACCAGGGTTCTCAAGATCCACAGACCGACTCGATACCACTGAGCCACCTACCCCATTTTTGTTTGTTAGAAATGCAAGAAAAGCGCTTCCAATATAAAAAGGGCAAGCAAAAGTTTTGGAATCCAAACTTAAATATAATAAAATAAATAAATATATCACGCCTTTTACCCTTTACTGGATGTGGCACTCTGCTGTAGCAGATTTCGGTAAGTGATATATTACTTCGCGTAAAGTGCGGTTACCAGCCGTTAAATCACGGCCCCCAAAGATATTAGTGGAGGGGGAGCCACAGGGGTAGATTTAACTGTTTGTCGGCTGTGGAGATTGAACCACGGTTCTCAAGATTCACAGGTCCACACGATATCACTGAGCCACCTACCCCATTTAATTTAATTTAACTTAATTTTTTTAATTATTTTTCGATTTTAGTCCAATTTCAAATTGTTTTCTCTAAAATTCTGTTTCGTAGAAATATTGAACATTCTGAATCCAGTGTCTTCCTATTTTTGAGATATTGGTGAAAAACTGTTTAGAGAAAATTTTGAAAAATTATAAATTTGTTTATGAGTTAATAGAAGCACGAGAAATTAAATGCCGTTGAGCACATCTTCATATCGCGTTTAGTTTTTGAGATATAGCCTCGGGAAGATACAAAATCTAAAGAATAGCAAGAATAAAACTATTCCGGAGTCTATATCCTTATTACATATGTTTAAATACTACAATAAATTGAACATATGTGCCATTGGATCGGTTTGACTGCAGCTGTTTACAGCATATTAAATCATTTAATTGTATCGTGCAAATAATTGGCGTAATTATATTCCGCTACTAGTTACGACATGAGTGAGATGAACATTATTTGATATTTGCTTCAATTTACAGATAGTTTCTAGTTTTATATCATTGTTATATTACCGCTTTTCGACTCTTTTCTCTAGACAGCCTTTTAATTATAAAATACAATATTTTATGAAATAATAAATAATAGAGCACATAAGATTAAAAATGAAAATTAATAATAGCTGTGTAGAATAATTTGTGTTAAGATTATCTTCGGATTTATTGATCAAAATATGATTTATAATCAAGCAAATTCAGAGTGGAGTGAGCTAAATATTTTATTAGCAGTTGGAATAAAGGATTACGCATAATCATAAACTCACAGAAATACAATCGTATGTTTCCAAAATAATCGATTGTATTCCACATTCTGAAAATAGCTCATTCTACGTTTAGCACAAGTCACTGCATTGCTTCTACTAAATAAAGATTATACTGAAAGGAAAAGTATGATAAACAGCGATCAATTAGATTGCGTTGACTTTGACGTTTGTGGCAGAAGTGAGGTTAAGTTATTTAAACACATGTGTTTGTTGTGTTGACAGGCCCGGCCCAAGGGCGAGGGCAAAACTCCATACCAGGGCCGGAAGCGATGTTTTGGTGAATACAAGTGCACGAAATGTAAACGGAAGTGGATGTCTGGAAACTCGTGGGCCAATAATGGACAGGAGTGCATCAAGTGTCGTATTAACATCTTTCCTCACAAACAGGTATGTACAACTGGTGGTATACATTTGGCAGAAATATAAACGAAACAACAGGGTTTCCTTCTGTTATAATCATTACACATTTTACTAGCGTTTTGATAGAACTGCTGGTAATAATTATAAACAAAATATCCTCGAGCAAAAAATTGATTATAGTAGAAATATTTAAGGAATTAGATCCGCTACTATTACTCGTAATACTAGACCCAAAATAATCGTATTAAGTTTCAAAAATGTTATTGGTTTTTAAGATATTATAGTATTTAATGCATTGCGATCTTTCTTTAATTATCTCTCTTGCACATCTAGTTTATTCAGAATTCTTTCTACTATTCATGTCTTCTGTTTTCGTTTAACAGTTTATGTTTACGTCGTTATATACAGAATTGATAACTATATTTTAAATAAATATTTATATTATATATATTTCTGAATTAATTAATATGTTACTTAAAAAATTAGAGTTAAATACTGTCTGATTTAAAACTTTGGTTAAGTTTACACAAATCAGTGAGGGGAAAGTAAGGATGAATGGTTTAGATCAGGAAATTATACCAGTAGTACTCAAACCAATGACTAAGATAATCTTACAGTTTATTTATTTTTCTTTCTGAAATAACTAATAGCAATGTACATTTTAAATTATTTACTATGAAAGTTATTTAAACTTTATATATTTTTCTAAATGATACAATAGATCACATAAGTGACTACAATTATATAAGTTCCGCTGTTTGAGATTCACATTTTCTGAAGTCACAATTTTTTTTTTAAATCATTTCGGGCTATGAATATAAATTAAGACTTTCTAGAACTGTACATTATGTTCAATTTAGATGAAGTTTTATAAAATAAAAAACAAAACTTTTATTAATTTAAATTTATAATATTGTTTTTATCAATTTAATATATTTCGTTAATGAGAAATAAAATATTCAGAGTAGGTAGTACAAATTTAATATCAATATTTCTTTCAATCATTCAAATATTTATGTTATTTACGTAGTTAGTTAGTCATGGAACTGGAACAAATGCAAACAAATATGTAACTTTTAACTTCAAGCAAGTATTTAAAAATTAATTTTAACAAAGAAAAATGATCGGTTCGATTCTCAAAAAAAATTGCTAATTATAAATTTTGAATTAACTAATCTTATTCTAGTCTGATTTTAAAAAAACTATTTCAAATCTGCCCGAAAATCAAATGGAAATAAGATTACATTAGAGTTTATTTAAACTTTCTTGAGAATATTGTTTACTTTAATTTGCCTAATCCAAACTTCAGGATTAGCTAAAACACTTAATACTTTAGCTGTAAATATATAGACAAATTTAGATCTATAATGTAATCGAGTCGGGCTGTGGATCTTGAGAACCTTGGTTCGATCCCCACAGCCGACAAACAGTTTTTACCAATTTAAATTTACCCCTGTGGCTTTTCCTCCACTAATATCTTTAAGGGCCGTGATTTGACAGTTGGTAACCGCACTTTACGCGAAGAAATATATCACTTACCGAGATCTGCTTACTGCAGAGTGCCACACCCAGTATTGGGAAAAGACGTGATGATATATTTATTTATTTTTCTGTTATTATTAAACGTAGTGAATAAATAGTAATTTCTTACGACAGTGCCGAAAGTACTCACTTTCCGCACTTATTTGCGTGCGCAAAGTGACTATTTTCTGCACTCAAGTGTTAACAGATATATGATATATTTATTTTTTATTTTATTTATGTAATCGTCTACAATTTTTATATGATAATTTTTCGTGTAAAGTAATTAGGGAAGTAACGGTAGCAGGAAAACTATTGATTGACGCATTAAAATAAGTTAAGCATTAAGGTTATGGTAAGCCCTTAGAAACATGTAAATAATGAATGTTCATTTGTTCAAGCGCCCTCTTGAGAAACCAGATGGATTAGACGTTTCAGATCAATCCAAGGTGCATCCACAACATTTGTGTCAAAAATGCAAAATTCTTGGTTTCTATTGCCGAAGAAATCAAACATAATTTGCAATTTTGAAAGTAATTTATACTTCCAAAGGATATTGTACCTGTTGTTACTTTTAAAAGAATATTATTTCATTTTTTGCACTTAGTTACAATTTACAATATTCTTTATTTTTCATTTATACGTAATCGTTTATTTTCTTTATCATTTTTTTTTCTTTTTTATTACGTAAAAATATATTTTATATTCAATCGATATTGTTAATCAACATTGCCATTTTTTTATTATTATGCTTTTTATGTTATATTTTTATTTTTTTTATGTACTGTTATGTGTAAAACATGTTATATAATTATAGAAGTAACAATCTTGTTATTTGTACTGCTACACGTTGATATATTACTTAAATATGTGTTACTTAATTCTTATATCCGAATATGAATATGATATGTAACGAATTATTGACAATAATGTTCATATGTGCCTTATATAAAAACAAATATTATGTATATTAGCACTGTATTTCTACTTGAAATTATTTTTAATATAAGAATTATTCATATTATTATTTATCTTTATGTTTCAGGTTCCAGCTCCATAGTCAATCTGTTACTAATTACTTGTTTTCTGTCTTATCGAATCAAAGTATTATTTAATTTAGATATCATTTAGAAATAATTATGATGTAATCACAATTTGACAAATTTCAGTTTCACTGGATTAGTGGTCGTTAAATTTTGGCGGTCACTGACTTTTATTATGAGCAACAGAAATAGCTATATCTGTTTTATGTGAAAAGAAAAAGACCACTATAAAACCATCAACGAATATGCATAACACATGCCTGTTAAAAGTTTTGCGTCCTCTGTTTATTGTAGTGAGTAATAAAGATAGATATATCCAACTTGTATTAGTGGAAAAGAGAGAGACAAAACTAAACGATATCGTCTTTTAAAATGCGCATGACCGTGGATGTTAAAACATGTAGGTGTGCGTGTTCGTGTTTGTGATTACGACTTTACGTTATGCTTGGTTGAGTGTTCTCTAGTACAGTGCCATTAATTTTTGTTTATTTTAAACCTGTAAATATGTCTGTATTTACTACGTGGAATACGCATTGAGAACAACAAGAGCTTCTAGTAACTGAAACAATGGAAGATGACAAACGTCGAAGAAAACTTGAAGCTGCCAAAGAAAAGGTAAACGTCGATATCATTTGTTTTGAATTTCCAAACGTCATTTTATAACCTTACAAATAGTTAAAAATAACACATCATTTAACCTTGCAGTTGGCGGCATACAAAAAACGAAAGTCTACACAAAAGGATGCTGGAAAAATAAGTGACAGTGAACCTTCTTCGTTTTCCCTGAGTGATGCATCCTTATCACTCTCACCGTTACCTTTATCAGAAGCTGGAAACAATGTGAAAAAGCCTTTAGGACAAGAACATGTGAAATCTGAATCAAGTTCGATCTCTGAAAATATAGAATTAAGTAATAGTGAGAATGATCGTTCCTTACAAGAAATTGTTATTGCAAGTATTCCTTCGGACAGTCCAGTTTTATCTTTAAAAAGTGTCTTGCCTCAACAAAGCAACAAACCGGCAGTTATATCACACCAAAGTAGTGTTTTAAGTGACAGTAGTGTTGTTAGTTTACATGCCTTAGAAAAATTTGAATTAGAAAACAATAATTTCTTAGATAGTTCACAAAATGTTTTGGATGAATTAATCAAACAAGATCAGTTTGACATTAGTAAAACTGATTCCCTAAAGTCAAATCCTTTCGATGATTTGAGTTCTATTACTCTTAAAAGTGAGAGGATAACGGGTTGTGAGAACAATACTAGTCAAGATGAAAATGAGAAACTAGATGAAGCAAGAAGAAAATCCAGTGAAGAAGAGATGCCATACAAAGAAAAAGAAACAGTTGTTGCTCAAAATTCTACTGATGTGGAATCCCTGAAAGAGTTTAATTCTAGTAATCAATCTACCCTTAGTTTAGGAACAAGTACTACCGAATATAAGCAGTATTATGATAAAGTTAACATGGGGGTGAGTTTATTTTTAAACTTTTAATGTATTCAAGAATAGACCGCTATTTTCTAGAAAATATTTCCTTTTCTTTCGGTTTTTAACTTATTTATATGTGTAATCGCAAAGTGTGAAATCATTTGCATATGTGAAGCGTACATTCTACGGTCAAACAACGCAATAAATACTTCAATTTAGATTTTTTTTTGCTAATATCGACTTTATTGTGTATTTGTATAAAACGCGAGCGAAGTGAGCCTTGTCAAAATGCGTTCCTAGTATAAAAATAATTAGTAAATATAACAATTTTTGCATTTGGGATTTTGCATATTTGCTTCTAATTTCGCATATTATCGATAACATATGTATTTGCAAGTATTAGCTTTAGAAATTGTTAAATTTTGTTAGCTCAGACTGTACTCGAAGTTTTAAGAGGAGCTGTAATTTTAATTGCATTGAATGATTTATAAATATTTGTGCACAAATATTTCTATTTGCGGAACATAGCATTCTCGACCTTACTCGAACAGAATAATTCTCGGCCAATTCAATTTAGCTTAGTTGAAAGAATTTTGTTGATATAAAATAAATAGTTACTTTAAACTCTCTCAATTGGGAATTTGTATTTTTTGAGAAGACTTAAATGATTTATATATAAATAAATTTGATTAATACAAATTTTAAATGCAAAAGAATTTTCTGATCTGCCGACAAATAAGTCACTAATACTCATGTAAACTTATCAGTATGACCTTGTTGTGTATTATGATTTTATCCACATAAACATGTTTTATGAATAATTAATAAGCCAGAATTAGTCATTGTAACGGACTTTATTTGAATTTTTAGACAATTGAATTTCAAGATCTTTTGTCCCACCGAGATGATCACATCAAACAACTGACTGACGCCTTGCAACAAGTGTTAGAAGATCGCAACAATTTACAAGAACAAACTGATTACTTCGCTCAAGAAATCGCTGATTTAAAAGAACAGTTAATTCAAACTACCGAAATCATCAAGAAAAATAACTGGAACTTAGCATCGAATGAATTAGTAACCAAGGAAACTAAATTAGAATTAGGTGGAGCACAAAATCAAGTTCCTGATGAGAGCGAAAGTACCTCACTTCAATCTTTAGCCAACGAATTGAACATTTTTAATGCAAGGCTTAATTTTACAACTGACATTAATTTTGACTTTGAAGACCCAGAATTCAACGAATCTATGACCCCAGAGGAAAAGAAAATTGTAGCTGATATGAGAAATAAAATTAATATGTATATAAAACAGAAAGTAGACGAATGCAAAACAGTTTACGCATCAGAATTAAAAGTATTGCGTGAACAATTAGATTACGAAAAAAATTTAAACAAAAGAGTTATTCCAAGTTATAAAAATACCGAAGATAGTGTTTCATCTTTACCTAGCATGGAAAATAACGACAAAATCATGACAGATCAATCAATAAACTCAGAAAAACAAACAGCGAAACATGATAACAATTACGAAATTGATGACCAAATATTTAATGAGACTTTTAGTCCAGAAGAAATAAATATTATAGCTGATATGAGGACGAAAATCTACCTTTTCATTCATCAAACTATGAAAAAATATAAAATAGATCATGAATTAGAACTGAAAGTTCTGAAAGATAGATTAGAAAATGAAAAAGTTACACATGATGTAGAAGTGGACAGACTTCGGCAGCTACTGAACAGCGTGAAAAGTGGTTCGACTGAAATCAACGAAATGCGGCAAGAGCTGAATGAGCAACACAGCAAAGAAATGGAGGAACTTAGAACTTATTTTGAACAACGATGCGCAGAAATTGAAAAACAGTAAGTCCATTTTTATTTTCCTTAAAATTAAATCAATTTCTTTATTAATAAATTATTATTCACCAAGCGTAACGTACTTAAATGAAATAAAAATATATCAATACACCTTCTACAACTTTTGCTTTTGCTCGTAAAGTCAAATCACTTTATATATTTAATATTCAAAGTTGATCATTTTCAGTTGCACCATTAAATTAAACTAAATTATATTAAAAAGTCTGTCACTTAATTTTATATTATATAATTTTTCAAAATCTAATCAAAAATTTTGTTTTGAAAACACTGTTTGTGTATTTAATTAGAGTCTAGTTATTTTTCAACTTTCGTAGATATATTTTGTAAGTTGCGAAAAGAATATATTTGCGTGAAATTAAAAGTAAATAAAGTATTTTCATAATAGCATTTATGTATAGAGAGATTTAAAACTCATTTGTGCAGATTAACGCTATATGATATGCAGTATTTAATCGTTTTATGACCGATCCTTCAGTTTCAGATGAAATTTACTATATATGATATATTAAATGTTGCACTGACCATATAATTTTATGTAAACCGTCATAAAATGTATTAATAAATTACTGAAACTATTAAAATAAACAATAAATTGCATTGCAAGGCTCATAAAGTTCTATTTATATTTAATTAATTAATTATATTTATTCCAGTTATTCAGAAGAAATATTTAGCCAACAAAGTAGAAAAATGTCTGGTAGTAGCATCTCCGAACTAGAATCCGAAATCTTTCCGCCTCAACTTGGCCCAAGTGGTGATGCACCAACTATAATATCTGCAAGTGTAAATGAAATATCTCCTAAGCGAGACCTCGCCAGCGTTCGACTGGAACTACAAAACAAGTACCACGCAGAACTGGAAATCCTGAGGGAAGATTATGACAATCGGTTGGATAAATTGAGAATCAATCATGAGAACATTGTGCAAGAACTTGAGCAGAAATATCAGACAGTTATTCATGCGCTTAAAACTGATTTAGAGGAAGCACAGAAGATTGCGGTTGCTACGCAAGAAGTGGTAAGAGATTTTTTACTTTTTTTGTTTCTACTTTAACTAACGAGCATTGTTGAGGTACAAGTGAACTTTCTTTTCTTTTAAATATATAAATAAATTCGAATATTCATCACGCTATGTCCCAAACATTCACTAAACAGTTATTCATTAGATTTAACAAACATTTCACATATCTAGACCATCTTGTAAATTAAATATCGTAAAAGTGCTTCAATAATGCCGTTGTTTAAATTCGCCACACCAGTTGAGGGTTGAACATTTGTTTTAATTATAAAATAACAAAATTCATACCTTACTTCATTGTTTCTTGATACTATTCACTGTCTAATCTTTTAAAATATCAAGTATATTTAAATTTAAAAATCTTTCGCATCAATTTTTTCTGCTAGTTGTTGCTTGTTCATCGAACACATGTAAACTAATCTGGTTGGTGTTTTTGACTGGACTGACTAATTAAATGTGGTGTTTATTAATTCGATTTGCATGGATGTCACTTCTCACAGGCAAGTTCAGGCGACTTTGAAATAGCAGAAGTCGTTGAAAGTTATGAACGGCGTTTGCAAGAACAAGTTATGTTAGCTAAAATTGACATTGTGTCTGCTTTGGAACAGCAAATTCAGGTAATTGTCAAAGTTTTCTTTTTTAGGAAGTAGTTAGTGCATTTTATTGTTGTTTTTAAATACTTTATATGATCAGAAATAGCATATTTCATATCGCTAAAAATATTTTAATTCTTTAACCTAACATTTAACATAAATATTTAAAATATAAAATTTATGGATATTGTAAACTTTTTTGTAACACCAAATAATATTTTTATAACTTTGAGGTATGTAAAAACTGTCAACAGTTCAAGAAAGTTTTCAATTTAGAAATTTATTTATTTACGAACACAACAGAAAAGTATTTCAGTGTTTATCTAAACTTTGTTGTTGAATATGCATGACTCATAATTTGTTTACTTCCTCAAACTTTAATCTTTGTTACTCTATTTGTTTACCTGAAATCACCAATAGATTAAATAAAGTATAGATACTGTAACATCTCATTATCATTTCTGTTTTCATTCTTCAGTCTGACTTGTGTTTGTGGGTGTGTAGACACTCGTCTCCAGCAGCGGTGAGGAGCTCGAGTGGCCAGCAGAGTTGCTACAGCTACGAGATCGGTTAACAGAGCATTGGCATGCAGAAATCCGCGACATTAAAACGCAGCACGCTGAAGACATCGCCAAGTTGAAGGATGAGCATGATCGGAGTCTAGCCCGGGCGCTTGAACGAGAGAAGAGGAATTCATTGAAGAGTGGTGATGATTTGGATCTTCGGAAAGAGCGGTGAGTTTTGATTTATTATTCATTTACCCTAAGATGCATACAATTAGTTTCTACAATCTACAATTAATCTTATCTACAACAGCTTTAGAAAATAGAAATTTTAGAAAAAAACATTCGAGTTTTGCTTAATAAATAATACATGTAGGGAAACAGTAGATGAAATACTCGAAATGTATTTTAGTGCCCAATCTTTTGGAGCACAAACAATCGTTCCGAATTCAAATTGTTGATATTAGAACTATTTATTAAAGAAAATAAGGTTTTAGTATTTCAAACATTTTTTTTTGTATTTCGTGTGATAATTTTTGTTAATTATAATCGTAATTAATATTGAAACTAAAAATTTGTTTTGTTAGTTTGTAAAGTAAAACAATATTTCACATTTTAGTCGATATTAGTATCAAAGTTGTTCCTATTTCAGTGATAATCTGAAGAAAGCAACAACCAATCTTCGCCACCTAGTAGCAGAACTATTAAAATATTTCACAAAATGCGAGGACGAGTTAAACAACACATTAGTAGAAGAATTACTAAAATATGGTTGGGACAAAGACAGCAGTAAAGTGACTGACAGCGATCTTAACGAATCCTCTCAATCTGGTTCAGAGCAATTTGACACAATTACAATCTCACCTAGAGTTAAACGAGTACATTTTACACCAGATGTCACAGGAATCATAGACCTAATAAACGAAACAACTATAGATACAGACACAAAAGATATTTCTTCAGAGTTTCGTACTGAGTTGGATTTATGCCTTTCTCGATTAAAATCAGAAGCGAACGCTATTCTTTCTATTACATCCAGTTTAAAAACAAGACCATATGATTTACCTCTTTCTGTTGAATCTAAATCAACTCCGGTGGAAAATAGAATCTCTTCTTTAACTCGGCAGCTTATCAGTGAAACTCAAATGAAGAATGAGTTGAATGTACAATTGGAAGAATTTAAAGCTTATATTCAGAGCTTGGAAACGGAGAAACAAAGTTTGGAAGAACAAATGGAGCAGCTGGTAGCTAAACAACAAGTTCTGATGTCGGAGTTGGATAACGCGAAAGAGAAGATTAGTGATTTAATTGAAAGTGGAAGAAAGGAAATTGTTTCGGAAGGATATGGCGAAAATGAAATCATTGGATCGAATACTTTAGGTAAGATACTACATTTTTATACAATATGTTATCGTAGAACGTATGTCGAATGAAAGATTGGTGCAACATGTGTATATTGGTGAAACTAGGATGAGAAATTTTAATCTCAGATTAAGTAGATGAGTATTAATGAAGCATGGTATCTACCGGCCTGAAATTCCTGGAAATCGTGTAAAAGGTCTGAAATAGAAAAATCAGACATTAAATTCTTTAAAATCCATGAATATGCATAATACCTAGAAAAAATATTTGCAGTTAGAAAACAATTGTTTATTTTAGATTCCTTTTTATATACATATAATTCAGAGAAATCAGTTTTTACACAGCAATTGTCTCCCAATTAATTGAAAATAGCCATATTTCTGTTAATTTTTAATCCAGTTTTTACAGTAATTAACCAAATAGTTATTTGTAAATCAAGGAAATAAAACGATATATTTAGTGCCGTTCTCGAGCTGAAGACAAGGTATATAAAACACCTGAGCGAAGAATAACACTTTCTTCACGTGGTATACAATTTTCATAAATTAAAAATTTAAATGTTATTCTTTTGACAGATGTCACTAATGTCAAATTATACCGTTGTTTTCTAGTTGCCATGGATATGGCTTTATTTTATTTCCCTAGAGAAGAAAAGTATGTATTTCTTCTCTCAATTGAGGTAATACAATGTTACTTTCTGGCAAGGACATGAAGATTTTTTTCATTAAATTTATTTTGGCGAATTTTAAGATAAAGACTGATTTTGCTATAAAACTGCCTAGAATTTTGTGTAATGTACGTCTTGAGATCTTTTAGAAATCAATGTTTTAAAATTAGTAGATACCATGATTACTGAAGGTTTGTTACGTGAACGAAAAATAATACAAGATATTATGACTGGATAGTATGAAAGAATAGGAATATTTGTCGATGATTAATTGCAGGATGAATCTAATAATTGAATGTTCAGTGAATGTTTCAAGGGTTCGTGCTACCCCTATTACTATTTTGTATTGTACAGTCCGGATGCGGATACCAGCTATAAAATCATGGCATCAGAGCATGCTCGAAGTGGGTGAGCCATAAGTGAGATTTTTTTTGCACTGCATTTATTTGTGAATTAGAGGTTCGCTGGATTTGAACACGGGTTCTTTAGAGCTATAAGCCAATGCATCAATTTTGAAATGACAAACGTTTAATATAATTTTTCAAAATTTTATAATATACACTTTACATTTAAATTTAGACAAAACGATATAATTGTAACAAATGTTTCGATAGATGGCAGAATCTCATCACTGGCCGAGTTACAAGAGCGTGCCCGAGGGTTCTTGGCGGAAGCTGATAGCACTACAGGTCATCCACTTTTGCAGCTACTGGAGGAATTATGTAGAGAAAGCGACAAAATCATGGAGGATGCCAAGAAAGACCACGAAGACCTTGTACAACAGGTTAGTGATGACGATTTTATATATTTGCAGTTTGCATGTTGTAATTTTATAAATAAAATACAGAAAAAATCGTCTGTGTTGAAAAAACATTTGTTCGACAGTTATTTTATCTTTCAGTTAACTTGTGTGTTAATTTTTAGTGTTAATTTTATGTAAATACTTTTGAGATATTTAAAATTACAAGATGCAACTTCTTTCAAAATATTTGTACAAACTTAAGACAATTTAGTTCTTAAAATGAAACAGAGTATGTCAAGAAGAATGTTCAAGTTTGGAGTTTATGTTTGCGTTTTTTTTTCACCAGGTAATATTACTTGATAATTTGATTGATTACTGAAATATAATGTCTTGGCGAGATATCAGAAATTGGAGTTGTTGTTTTGAAGCATGAGTGTCAGCTTTCAGTGCTTTCTCGCCGGTTTTGGTGGATCTAATGATTAATGTTTGCTTCTAACTTACACTGAACCATGCTTTTTGATTTGACAAGTTTGAGTCACATTGTCTGCACTCAATCAGTCACTTAATATTCATTTTACTGTTATTTGTTCCATTATATGCCACTAGCAATGATTTTTATTTGTTATTATTTTATAAATTATTTGTATTTGTTTATATTTATAATATTTGCTAAGTGTTGGGGGTCTTACGGCGTATGTTCAAGAAGAATGGAAAAGAGAGAATGAATTCACGGTGTATAAGTTAGGTATATGGAGAAAATTAATTGTAGGATGAATGTAATAAATACATGAAAATTCTTGTGGAATGAGAGAAATTAAAAACATCAATGAAGTAAAACTTATATGTCTGGATAAGAACAATTTTGCAAAGTGATTATTAAAATAAATAAATAAATATATCATCACGCCTCTTTTACCCATTACTGGGTGTGGCACTCTGCCTAAGCAGATTTCGGTAAGTGATATATTTTTTTGCGTGAAGAGCGGTTACCAGCCGTCAAATCACGGCCCCGAAATATGTTAGTGGTGGGGGAGCCACAGGGGTAGATTTAAATTGGTGAAAATTGTTTGTTGCCTGTGGGAATCGAACCAGGGTTCTCAAGATTATTAAAGAAGTATTAATAAAATTAACAAGTTTATATGACCAGTTATAAATAAAAAACAAGTGAGTGGTAATAATGGAACAATGAAACAAATATAACTAGATAGTCATGTAGTCGAAGTAGATAGAGCAATGTAAGTAGAGCTAGAGGTATGATGTTGTCTCTGGGTACGTGACAGATAGAGGCGGCTGATAAGAAGCTGCGCGCGACCAGCAGGTTCCTGGAGGAGCAGGCCGTGGAGCGGGAAGTGGAGCGCGACGAGGCGCACAAGGAGATCAGCGCGCTGCGAGAGCAGCTGCGTGACAATGAGCGCACCCGCGCTAGCTGTGAACGAGTTCACATCGAGGTACGCTTATAACGCATGGCTTATGATGGCTCTATCATTCACCATACATTCCTAGATATTTATCAATAGTTTCCCTTTATCAATGCAGGGATAAGTTACTCACACCATAAATTATACTAATTATTTTTTCACTATCCTGTCAGAAAGTACAATTTTCTTTCCTCAACTGAAAGAAAAAAGTTATAGTATGTTATGCAGCAAGGGAGGGAAACAAGCGATTATTCCCGCGTATGAAGTCGAGGTTTGCCAACTTCACACAAGGGATAATCGCGCCCTCCCGTGAAGCATATTATACTTTTCGTAACAAGTGCACAAAAATTACTGTCTTATCGGGACAAATGTCAAATATGGGTTGCGTAACTAGTTACCCAGGAAACGCCGCAAACAGCTAATCTCTTTAGGGAGAGAAACATCGCTCTAGGGAGAGAAACATGGTACCTATGAAAACATAATGTTTCTCTCCCTAGGGGGGAAAAGCAGTGTTTCTATCTCTCTAAAATTAGAGAATAAGAACGTGTTTCTTGTGCATGTGTTACGAAAAACTTTGGCCCTCGCTTACGTCTCGGTTTGCCAACTTCACACGCGGGAATAATCGCTTGTTTCCCTCCTTTGATGCATAACATACTATTATCCCTATGGAAGATAAATAATGTACTTTCTGACAGGGTAAAATAAAGCCATATCCATGGCAACTAGAAAACAACTTTATGATTTGACCTTAGTGACTTCCAGGTGATATCTGTCAAGAGAATAATAAATCTTATCTATCTAAGAAAGTATCCTTCTCTCTTCAGGTGCACCTTCGGGAAGAAATGTCTCACTTTCTTCCCATGATATAGAAATAACTATTAACTATCAGATGAGTTAGCTGTCACTTTATCCTAGCATTGATAAACGGGTTCTAAGAATTTTAATTATTCCAGCAAACTTGTAGTTGCTAAATGAGTACTACAAGCAATAAATTTGTCGCTTGGTTTTCGTGTTTGTGGAGTTCATTAAATGCATTAGTTAGATTATTCAGAACCAAAAAGAAAAATAAATTAAAATGATTGCAAAATAATAATAATATACTGATTTTATTTTCTCACTGAATTTTTAATTTGCCTAGTTTTCAACCATTCTATTTCAAATTATAAATAAGCAGCAAAATCCAAGATTTGTTTCTGAATAAAAAAATTACATAAATAAATTAAGAATGTACTATAAATAATATTTTCAAAATTTCAAAATAAATCTATGATTTTGATGTAAATCAAAGATTGATAAAGAATAATTACTTGTAATGTTATAGCTAATATTTAGTAGTTTAGTATAATGCTAATTATATTTGTTATTGTGTGACACATTACAATTTGCCCATCACCTCACTAGTAACAGTAACACAACAGCACATTCAACATGCAGTCTATTCCAAAAATAACGACAAATATTTTAACCACTAACATCATTGATTATCCATTATATTTGCTATGGACTGTATGTATCGATCAGTATCGATAAATGATAACACTGTTTAAATAACATTTTTCTACGATTGCTATAAAAAGTTGACAATTACGCTTTCATTTGTCATCGTAAAGTTGACGTTTTCTGTGGAACAATCGAAAAATATCTTTTTTGCGCGTCTCCAATGGCAACGCCTGAAAAAGATATTAAATGCGCGTTTATTTCAATAGTTACCAAGGATACAAAGAAAACAGAAACTTGTCATATTGACAGTTGACAGAACGAATTTATTTTCATTGCGTATATGTTTTTTAATAATTCTAAGATGCAATCGTAGAAAAAATGATGTGTGTATCACGAGCGTAAAATGTCTTTGTTCCTCTTACACTATTGCAGCTCTCGCCTTCGGCTCGCGCTGCAATTACCGTGTTCGAATAACAAAGAATCACTTTACGCTCTTAATACACAAATAACTATTATTATCTGGTTAGTAATACGACATTTGTTTTTTTGTTGTAATATTTGAAACAAAGATCAGTTTTGGATATAAAATATGTATATGTAGCCCAATAGTGTGCGGTTATCATTTATCGATGGTCACATTAACACCATACACAGTTTTGCTAGAATTTCCCGATCACTAACACAGCACATTCTAATGTTTTTGCATGTGTGGTACGCTGGTAGGAGGCGCAAGGTTTAAAGCTAAATGCCTGCACCTGCAGCAGTGACTTCAATGCCACCGTTGTGGAGACGGTGAGTTTATCCTGCTTCGCAAGACGTATTCTAGCTTTTTATCATCTGTCTATCTGTTGGTTGGAAGTCTAGCTCTAGGGAAAATTCTGGTTGCTTGCTGCTGAGTTTCGAAATTGAATAGATTTTATACGAAATGTTATTCATTGTGATTTCATTTATTGAATTATTTACAAAGCGTGGATACAGTTCTATCAATATTGTACAGCTACTATTACTTCATCTTATTTTTAAATTTATAAGATAATGATTCACTTTGAATTAAAACCAATTTATTTTGAACTTCCATTATCTTTATTAGTGAAAATACTTTGAACATTTATTACACAACGTTTCGATAGCGCAAAAATCTGCTATCGTCATCAGGTGAACTGATACTATTATTACTTCATGTTGTTCAGTAGATACAGCTTTCGCGTTACAACTGAGGGTCCGCGAGTTCAAATCTCGCTGGCTTAAACTAATAAACATCAAATTGATACAGTTTTAATTATAAACTGTAGGTTCCCCTATACTGTTTTTTCTTGCAGAGTAACAAATAATAAATTCTAAGATAGTTTTTATATTATGGTTTCTTACTCGCTTCATAAGTGGGTACAAATTCAGCCAATTCCATCATCAAACGTCATATATACTATATCTCGTCATATTGCATTTGATGTGTTAATTTTAAATTTGTAATCAATTTTAATCATTAACTATAATTTAATTGTTTTTAGTATTATAATAATAATATATCATCATGCCTTTTACCCATCACTGGGTGTGGCACTCTGCCTAAGCAGATCTCGGTAAGTGATATATATTTTCGCGTGAAGTGCGGTTACCAGCCGTCAAATCTCGGCCGCAAAGATATTAGTGGTGGAGGAGCCACAGGGGTATATTTTAAATTGGTGAAAATTGTTAGTCGGCTGTGGGGATCGAACCAGGGCTCTCAAGATCCACATGCCAACTCGATACCACTGAGCCACCTACCCCATATTGTTTTTAGAAAAGGTTAATATTTAATAAAATGACCAGGATTTTCCAATTTACGATAAAATGTTCGATGATTGTATAAATGAGAAAATATCACATCGAAATCATCTGATAATTTGTTATATATATATATAAAATTTTGAAAATCTGAAACCGTTGATTGAACCTGATCTGCACCCTCTTTTATGATAATAAAATAAATAAATCACATCCATTAGAAAATAAATATTCTTTTTATCATCATTATCTGAATTTCGAAACTCAGTTTTATTTAATTAACATCTCATTACTTTTGCTCATAAATAAATTTCAAATATTTAGATATTAAAATATTAACAAAGATATAATAAGTATTCAATGTAATGCTGCAAATAATTATAATTAAAATTATATCAAGTTTTGTTATTTTAAAATTAAAATCTCGCAGTTTATAAACTAATAAAGCGGGTGGAAATTGCTTTAGAAAAATTACGTTATCCGAAAAATGTAATTAGTGAAAATAATATTACCTGGTATCTACAAATGGGTAAGAAATAACAAATAATAAAGGTAAAGGAATCAATTTCCTGCTAAGACTCCACTAATAAAATCTCTTGAATCAACTTACTTTCTCTTTCTTTCTGTCGTAGTAGTAGAACCTGTCACATTCAAATGATTCTATTTTCGTCTCAGATTAAAATAGACCTTAATCTTATTTCTCTGTCTGGCACGGACCTTTTTGTTTTCATTTACTGACGTTCCCTTTCTGATTTCCTGCGTAGTCTCTTTACTTCTCTCTTAACAACATCAACACATAGTCGGAATGTCTATGAAAAAGTGTGAAATGTTCCTAGGTGGAGCGCTTGGAAGTTCAAATGCGCGAGATGACTGTTTTGATGTCAGAATGTGAGGCGAAGAAAACTGACGTCGAAAATGAATTAAAAGAAGCCATCGACAAGATCTGGGTGCTTAGAGACATTGTCAGAGATTTAGAATCGCAGATTGAAGATAAGAATAAAACTGAAGTTGAATTAAGAAATATTGCGACACAACTAGAAGATAAAATTAATTTTGAGTTGAAAGAAAATGAAGAGTTAAGAAATAAATTAATTTCTTTGGAGGGATGTGAAAAAGAAAGCCAATATCAAGAAATTATCAGGAGACTTGAAACGGAGAATCAAAAACTGAAGGTCAGCTCAGAATTAGTTGGACCCGATGGTGTTTTGAAACAAGTAAAAACTCAGGTATTTATTTTCATACGTCAGCATTCATTGGCACTGGACGTACATATGTATTTTAGAATCTCTTCTCAGATCTATTATATTTTAATCAACATTGTTTTGTTTCCTCTGTTTTAAATTAATATTTTCTTACATTATCTTTTTTATTTCATTAAAATATTATATAGATCAACTAATAATAATAAAAAGTTAATTTTGTAAATTTCCGTGTCATCCAGATCTATCATATTTTTAGATGACTTGTAAGTATTGAATCAAAGAAAATTAATATATAATTTATAATCGGAGCAAATCTGATAAATGAATCAAATTCTTGTGAAAAATTGCTGGATTTACAAATTCCTCATCACTCTCTGAATCTCTCTCTCAAAAATATACTTACAAATTCATAATTTATTTCATACAAGCTCGTTTATATGTCTTCATTGCCTTAATTTTTTTTTTAATCTAAACAAAGACAACGGAAACAACCAACCAAAAATCTATTTATAAATGAAATTCTTCCAGCTGTCCGAGTTCGAGAAGACCCTCGACAAACGTACCAAAGACCTCGAATCTTTACACACCGTGATCTCCAGCGCAAACTGCAGCTCTCCGAGCGAGGATATGTCGATCCGAGATCAGATCCGGCCACCAGGCAGCAGCACAGAACCAGACAGTGATCTTCCTCTCGAGCAACTGGCGCGTCTCAAGGACAAGCTGATAAGACATGCGCGCGCTGAAGACGCTGCCATGAAGCGGATTAGAGATCTGGAGATGCAACTCTATACGGCCAAACAAGATTATGATGTAAGTTATCTGAAATTTCATTTGTCCAACTTTTTAATGTGTAATAGGTCGAACGTTATTGACATATTTTTGTAGTTACTACGATTAATTTCCGCCAAATATTTCTATTCAGATTCACTATCCACATTCATAATTCATTTTATACAAGCGTTTGTCATCTTTTGTTTACGCAACATACCTTTAATTACATCCATCCATTTATTCCTAAGTCGTTCACACAATCTTTCACATTCAATTTCACCAACATACATCTGTTTCATCAAACTTTCACTCGATATACGATCCCCATGACCAAACCATCTCAACTGACACACACCTATTTATCTAACAATATTCTTTTCAATTTTATTCCGGACTCGATCTCGTATTTTCTAAGTTGGCAAAAGTGAATTACAATTTGAAATGAAAATCGGAATCCATGGTTATTAGTTATTGCAAAATTTCTCAAAATTGACAAGGGGATGACAAACAAAATTTCTGTACAATTTATATTTATTTCAAAATTTATAATTTGGTTGAACAAGTTTAAATTATAAGTTTTAGCTATTATTCATACATGGGTATATTGAAAATGGTAATTTATATTGTATTAATTAACTTTCATAACGTTTACTGTTGCAAATAACATATAATAGCAGTTGGATTTTCACTTTCCATTTAAAGTAATCATTATTTTGGTTGATCCATGAATTTATTTGCAATAGGAAATGCAATCGGAGAGAGATGTCCTACAGGAACAATTATCTGAACAACTAGTCCTAATATCATCCTTGCAGCTACGTTTAGATGAGCAACGTTTACGAGTTGAGTCTGCTCAAAAGCAATCGAACGCATCTTTCGAACATAAAATTTATGAATTGAAAAATGAAATTCAAGAATTGAAAGATACCATCCATAATCGAGATATGATTATTCAAGATCTCAATAATGTAGTTGAAGAAACAAATAAACGTCTCGCTGAACAACAGAAACAGTTAAACTCAGCTTCAGAGATTGAAAAACAAATTGTTGATCAGTTCCAAGTAGAAATGAATAAACTACAATCAGAAAATAAATCATTAACTTCAAAAATACAAGAAAGATTGTCATCTCCACCAAAAAATTTAAATGAATCAATGGGCAATCAAACTCCAATTAATACTTTATCGAGTGAATTTTTAGATTCTTTACTTGCTGATAAAAACGCGGATATTGATAGATTGAAGGCAAAAATAAGTGAAATCGAAGCCGAACTACAATTTTATAATTCTTTAAATTTATCTAAAGATATGTTACTACAGTTTAGTAATCATATTCTCAGTACTACTAAAAAATCAGGTACTACTTCACTTATTGAGACTGGTGAGGTAGATCAATTAAGACGTCAAGAAATATCTTTTGAAAGTATTTACAGCGGCAACGGAGAAAATTTAGAATATAAACGAAATCCTAATGAGACAGTTTTTATTGGGTCAACTTTCCGAGACTCAAAATATGTTGACAAGGCTCATAGTCCATTTGTGGCTTCCGAATTGTCAACAATTGAAAGAGTTGGGCCTCCTTGTGTTAATTTAACTGTAGAAGAAGTCCCCATGCCCAGCAAGGGATCAGGAGATATGAAACACGTTCATTTTGATGATAGTTTAGAAATTACTAGACTTCAATCTAAGCTTGGTGACCTCCAAGAAGAATTAAAATTTAAAGATAAGACTATACAAGAGTATCAATCAAATTTGGATGAAATTCGAAGGAAATTAGAGTTTTCCTGTGAATCAATTCGTGAGAAAACAGAAACTTTATCTGATGAAATTGATACCTTAAAAGAGGAGAAGCAAAATTTACAAATTGACTTAGCTGAAGTAAAAATGCAACTTCATGATAAAATTAATAAATTAAATGATATTGAGAAAGATTCTGAGCGCAAAGATAAAATGTATATGAATTTAGCTAAAGAAAAACGAGATTTAGAAAACCAAATTAAAGAGTTAGAAGGAAGAATAGAAGAATTTAAAGATTTTGAAGATCTTATGGCTGAGAAAAATAAAGAAATTTATAATTTAGAACAACAATTGGCAACGTTGACTCCTATAAATTCCACAGAAAGTTTAAAAGAAAGTATTTTATTAAAAGAATCAGAATTAAATATGTTGAAAGACCATATATTTCTTCTTGAAAATAAATTAGAAGGAAAACTAAAAGAAATAGAAAAATATTGTACAGATTATGAACAAGTAAAAACTGCATTACAAGAAAAAACGGAACTACTTGCAAGATACGATGAAGAAAATAAAAAATTAATTTCGCTATCTAGCGAACAAAAGAAGCAAGAAGCAGAAAGAGAGAAACAGTTGAAAGAAAAGTTGTCTGAACATGAACAAAAAATCACCGAATTAGAAACAGCTGTACAAAGATATGCAGAAAAACTTGAATTAAATAGTCAGAATTCAGTAACAATTATAGAAGACTATAAACAAAAACTTGAATTAAGCAGACAAAATTCAGAAACAATTATACAGGAATATAAAGAAAAACTACAATCAAACAAACAAAATTCAGACGATGTTTTATTAGTTTCTAGTGAACTTGAACTAGAAATTGCAAAATTGAAAAAAGAACTAGCTGAAAAAGATTTAGTCTTGACACAAAACAATTCATTAATAGAAGAATTAAATAAAGAAGTTCAGCATTTACAAGAATATTTGAACGAGAAAGATAAAATTATTAATCAAATGACAGTAGATAGCAATAGTCTGCATGTGGCCTTAGAAGCGATTCAATCAAAAATACAAGAAAGTGGCAATGTTGTAGATCTTAAAAAACGTTTACGTGAAGAACAAAATCTAGCAGGAGCGCTGTATGAAGAACTGAAATATTTGAAACAAAGTATAGAACATTACGAATCGATAGAATCAACAAATGCAATTGAAACATTAGTTTTACTTAAAGAAAGTGTCGAAAGAGAAAAACTTACCAACGAAGAACTGAATGCAACAAAAGATGCTCTGATACATGAACTTGAAAAAGTTACACAAAAACTTAAAATAGAAGAAGAAACTGTACAAAAGTTGAAACAGTTGTTGGATGATGAGAAAATGAATTCAAATATGGTACAAATACAAGATGCTAATATTATTGAATCGATGAGAATAAGATTAGAAGCTTTACTAGAACATGAAAAATCCGAAGAAGAGAACATGAGCAAATATAAACGAATGTTGGATGAAGAAAGAATCAATTTCAATATGATCCACATAAGAGATACAAATTCAATTGAATCTTTGAAAGTAAGAATAGATGATTTATTAAAACGTGAGCACGATTCGGAAAAATTGTTGAAAATTGAAAGACGAATACGGGAAGAACTTGAAAGGCAACTTGCTACAGCGAATTCTGCCCCGAGATCACCTTTCAAGATTGATTTTGTTCATCAACAACAGGTGGTCGATAATGATGTACTGAGGAATGATGCTGACGTAAGTAACATTTCTTACTTTTATTATTGTTGTACGTCTATAAAAAGTAACTTGAGAGTTTAGATTCTTTTATACTATTTCTAATTTAATTTGTATCTTGCATCAAGTTCATTTCAATTCGACATTATTAATTTGCTTGAAAGTATATAAACATAAATTAATTTCAATTGTAATAATTTTTAGGCGGGCCACTTATTTGGAAAATACTTAAAATCCGAAAGTTACCGTAAAGCTTTAGTATTCCAAAAACGGTATTTATTAGGACTTTTGGCATCCTATCAAATGTGTACAAAAAATCTATCCGATCTTAATTATGTACTTCCTAAGACGCAAATCAACAGACCTATCAACAGATTCCGGTAAGTTTATAGATGATACATATAATAAAAAATAATATATCATAGCGCCATTTACCCATTACTGGGTGTGGCATTGAGTTAGTGCGGTGGTGTGGATAACGATACGGAATTCGAATCCGGAGATTTCGAGTTCGAATCTCACTCAAGCTAAAAATTATATAAACTACCACACTGCGGCTCGGTGAATGCGGACCCTGTACTGTAATTGGGATTAAATTCCTGTTGTACAGCGTAACATAAATAAATAAATATGATTACGATATGTTCTATCAAATGGAGTAGCACGAACCCATGAAACATTTACTGAATATTTATTCATTAGATATATCTTGCAATTAATCTCCGCCAAACATTCCTATCGTAGCATCCCACTTATACTTTCACACTTTTCTTTGAAGCATTTTTCACTAAAATGCTTTTGGCGAATTATAGGATGCAAAAACTGTCTTAGTTCTGAAACTGCTTGAATAATTTTGTAATTACATACATATTGATATCCTATATCTCTGGAATTTTATATTTTGAAACTGGTAGATACCATGTTCATCCATATTTATAATTCCTTTCATACAAGCTCATGTAACAATCCATTCATGTATTCCTAGCTCGTCTACACAATCTCTCACCAACAAACACCAGTTTCATCAATCTTGCATTCGACATAGGTTCTTCAAATTCAAATAATCTTGACAGGCACATATCCACATTTTTAACAATATGTTTCTAAATTTTACATTCACCATACATTCACCTACGTATTCCAGACACGATTCCGTCCTGAATGTTACCATTGAACTATAATTAGCAGGAAAATAAATATGACAATCACAAAACATTCAAATTTAAACTTAAATAAAAGTGAAGTACAAATTACAAAGTAATACATTTTTATGGTAGTTCCGCTGCGTATGCCATAATTTCCATCCAGCGCATGCAGTACATCGTACGTCGTTGGCATACGGGTAAACGTATCGGCGGCTCTATCATCACCAAGCGATCAGGGCAAGTGCCATTTGCAGCATCGTCAAGACCAATGAACCTGGAGAGTAGACCCTGGTCAGGAAACTCGCCACCGTGTAAAGATCGGACGAATAGGCGACACGAATTACCACTCGGGTGAGTTGATTTACATATTATTCAATTTGTATTTCTACTTTCGGGTTACCTAGAGCCGACAGTATAAAGCATGTTTAAATTTAAACATAGTTAATAGATAGTTTCGTAAACAAAATTATGAACGTAACTATTAATACGAATTGCTTTAAAACACGTTCAAAATTGGACTTGAAGGTATTTTAAAAACTATAAAATTTATTAATTAAATGAAACTAAAGTTGCGACATTATTAGATCATTTTAAAATGTTTTTTTAGAAGGTCTTTAAATTTGAACGAAAGTGAAAAATTCACATAATTTTTTACGACCTTGTCAGAAAGTAAAATTTCCTTCCCTAGTGAAGGAAAGTTAAGTCAGGACAAATAGAAAACAACGATATAATTTAACATTAGTGACATCCAGATAATATATATCAAGAGAATGTAAATTTTATCTAAATTTCTCATTTATTTAGGGGTAGTGAAAACAAAAATGTATGTCTTGTAAAGTATCATTCTTTTATCTGGTGCTTTATACCCCCCGCCTTCAATATTTGAGAACATATGTCTCACTTTCTTCCTTTGTATACAAATAATTATTTTCATCTGTCCATTTTTAAGTTATAATTTCTATGAATGAATATTTATTTCATTTCGTGATATAATTCAATTTCATAATTAAAGCAAGTAAATTAAAAAATAAATATATCATTAACGCTATTATATCCAATATGGATGTCGGAATCTGATGTAACAGATCTCAGTAAGAGATATAAGTGCTACTCTTGCCGTCAAATCACGGTCTCTAAATATGTTATTGAAGAGAGATCCACAAATAGAAATTTGGATATGATAAAATCGATTGTCGGATTCCTAAGTTCAGAATAAACATTATTTTGACTTTGCAGCAATACCATTCAAGAAAGCATCACATTGGCACCACTTCAAGCGCCTGCATTGTTGTCACAGTATATAGAACGTTTTGATAGCATCCAACAAAGACTAGGTTTAGCCATTGATCGGTCAGGAACGTAAATATATTTAATTTATAAGTTTGTCACCCTGTTTTTGTATATTTTGTATTTAGTTATTATTTATTATTATAATTATATATATTTTTGGTTGACTTGACAGCATATTTTTCTTGTTTACCGTATCTAGTCATGATTTGAAATAATCATTCTTTAAAATTTACATTTTATTTTTATGATTGAAAGCTGTATATTTCGCAATTTAAATTAACGAAGATAAAGGAATGCATTTATTATTTATAAGTAATCTAAATTTTACACGTTAAATTAAATTCAATTGGCAACTAAATTTGTATTAAAAATCTATATTTAATTTCTGTTTATAATGTAGTGTACTACTCATCATGAAAATGTAGAGTTAAAAACTTTTTAAATTTAATTTATTGACTTTTTGCTCACTTCGCAAAATATTCTAAATTTGCTCAATTCCAAAAAAAAATATTTTACGATCGTCCAAGTATGTGACAGAGATATAAGTGAAAATAACTTATCAGCCGTGTTTATAAGATTTGTAAGGACAGTTATTTAAAAAGAAAAATATAAATAAATTAATAAAAATATATTTAATGATTTGAAAAATAGGAGTATTTTAATTAGAGGTAATATTAAATTTCTTATAAATATGATTATAAAACTAATTCACATTGAAATGTGCCTTTTTGACTTTACAAGTCAAATGCCATACTGAACATAAAAGATTATTTTATTGCAATTACTGTGTTGTATGAATGTGTAATCAATAGGATTGAATATTTTTGTTCACTAGTGATTTATAATAAATCAGACCTTATTGTTAATAAAGCACAATAGTTTTTATACCAATACATGTGTTTTATTACAACTTGATAATATAAAAATATATATATTTATTACAATTAAAGTTATTTTTAAGGAAAGCTACTAATTTTTCTTATTGTTTTATTTCATAAAATAATTTTAATTTATTAATTACATCGTTCTTTTGAATGAAGAAACTATCAAAATTATTTAATCCTTTTGAATTTGTAGTTTCAGGGATTTCAATAATAGCAAAAACAAATATGATCATCTGTCAAATGATAAGCAAAATGAATATATAATCGATTTTTAAAATAATGAAATTGATTGCAAAATATCAAATAAAAGTTTGATATTTTTTATAGTTGCTTGGTTTCAAATCTATTTGTAATTCCAGGAATTTCGGAGAGATGGCACTAGCTATATACATATAATTGCTGTATGGTCTCTGCTGTCAAGGTGCTGTTAAAAGAATTTGTTTTTGAGGTATTTTAAGAGTTATTTGAGTGGAGTGCGGTGATATTTGTTAAAATATAGATATGTGTAATCATATTCTATTTGTATTACTACTTGATACATAATTTTAAATCGTAATTTCTGTTAAACTGTATTCAACTTACAAGCAAATATCGTAGGTTATATAATTTCTTTGTCACCAGTAAGGCATATAGCACTATTTGCAATGAAAAAAGAATAACTTACATTTTGTCATATGAAAATATGTGGTTCATTTCATAGTAAAGCAATTATGCTTTTGAATTTCGTATGAGATTTCTTCTTTCCCATTGTACACCGTGCTGTATGCTATCAGTGTGACAAGACACAAGCAGATTTGTATTGTTATGAGTTAAAACGTAAAATGCGGGTAAACCGACTCCTACGTTTACTAATAATAAGTTTTGGTAACCGTTTAGCGTTATTATGTAAGTTTTGGGGACAGCAATTTATATTTAAAGAGACGGAATATGCAAGTACCAAATTTCCTCCGTTTTCAAACATGATGGCGAATGAAAAAAATCTGATGTGGACACCACATGACTTCCTTGTACGCGTATTAAACTATAGATATTTTTTTAAATGCACATATTTGACATAAAATCTTTTATTTTTTATTTTTTGTTCTAATCCATAGCAAACTTAATTAAAAAAAACACAAAATATATACTATTTAAATTTAGATATCTCGCTTATGCAAAAGGCTAATTTAAAAACTCTTAATGTGCTAGACGCAGAATTTAATTCTCTAAAACTTTTATTTGAAGCATTTATTTCTAAAATTAAAATAATACCATTTTTTTCAAAGAAAACTGTTAGCAGCTTCATGTAATGTGTCACTTCCGGTTAGTGTATTTTAACCAAAATCTATTATATTATTTCCATTGATATAGTAGTCTTATATACTAAATTTGGAAAGTTTTAAATTATATTTGAATATAGTTTTTCATGAAAATCTATTATAGGCTTCAAGTAAAGTACCACTTCCGGAAGTTATATAATGACCAAAAAGGGAGGTGCACAACTAGATGTTATAACAGTCCTAAATATAAAATTTCAATTTTCTACGGCTTACCGTTTTTGAGTTATGCGAGATACATACGTACGTACGTACGTACGTACGTACGTACATACGTACATACGTACATACGTACGTACAGACGTCACGACGAAATTAGTCAAAATGGACTCAGGGAGGGCCAAAATGCGTATTTCCACTGAAATCTGAGAACCGAAAATTTTCGCGATAACAATACTTCCTTTACTTCGTACAAGGAAGTAAAAAAGAATTCAATGGGCCAAGAATTCGAAGAATAAGTCTGAAGAAATATTGACAGCATATGTTGGTGAGTACTGGTTCTATCATTTTCTTCATCAAGTAAATTGACCTCGCATCGTAATTAAAAATAAATGTAATTGTAATAATTTAAATGAGCTGATCTAAACTGATAGATTTATGTTTGATATTTATACAACTAGACAACTTCATACAAAAATATCCTCTACAAACAGTTGTGCAAAATACACTTTGTAAACACGATATAGGAAAGTATTTATTACTTTGAGAGACAATTTCAAGTTGAAACTATACAGAATGATTGAAAAAAGTCTTTACAAATGGCCAACTTTTTTATTATTAATCCGATCAAAATACTTTTTTCATAGAAATTTTCTGTACGTCTCAAATTAAAATTGATTTAAATTTTTTACTTTTTTACATAGGCGACTAAAAAACACAAAATTTGAAAAGTTTCGTAAGAGTAAATACCTTTAATTTTAAATATAGGAAATAATTTCATT
Source organism: Pterostichus niger (assembly GCA_947425015.1). Taxonomy (NCBI): domain Eukaryota; kingdom Metazoa; phylum Arthropoda; class Insecta; order Coleoptera; family Carabidae; genus Pterostichus; species Pterostichus niger. The sequence goes on along the minus strand of OX380338.1, from coordinate 3,542,693 downwards.
TAGAAAATAGTTCAGTACAGCAGTTTAGACTAAAAACATGAAATATAAATTTGAAATTTTGCACCAAATAACGTTTAGTTTTTGAAATAGAATTTTAAAAAGTTTTTGTTCATTTAGGAGGCTTTGAAATCATCGTTGGAACTCCTTGGAGAGAGACCTAAGGGGTTCTACAGTTCCGGAAAGTCGACGGAGAGTCTAGAGCATTAGGAAGTTGAGCAACGAACATGATGCTCGCGGAGTCTGAGAGGAGATATCTCAAGTGAGTATATTTTATAGATACGGGTGTGATAATTTGGCTGAAAATCAGAATGACAATTTTTCCATAACTTTAGACTCAACATTTACAAAATTGATATTTTTTAACCAGTTGTAACTTTGCCAGTAAAGATCATTTAAATAGGTTTTAAAATTTGAATTCTCCAACTTGAGAACTATATTTGATTAAATTTTCATCCTTGAAGAAAATTATTAATTAAAAAAAAATCGGTATTTCAAGCGAGGATGGTGTGTCAGGATGAGGATGTTTTTCAATGACTAATTCTTTAATAAATCTGATGAGTGGATGTTCTGTGGATGTTTTAAGGGATTTGTGCTGCCCCATTTGATAGGATATAGCGTGATATATTTATATTATTTAAGAGAAAAAATTATTAAGTTAGTAAATAGCTTTCAGTTCAAAGCAAAATGTGTTACCCTATTTGATGGGATATAACGTGATGCTTGTATGTAATTTAAGAGTAAAATATAATTAAGTTAATCAAGTTCAATGCAAAATATTTAATTTTTTTTTTATTTAAATATTGCACATAGACAAATGTGTGTAGAAATTTAAGAAAATTATTAGTGATATTTACAGTTGGTTTTTAATGTATATATTCTTATCTGCATCTCTCACTCATCACATTTGTATTAGGCATCCATTCATCACTCATCCGTCAACATATGAAGATGGTTTATACAGAGCCGAAATTTAAAAAACCATTTAACTTTAAATTTTTTGTCCCCTTTCGATATCTTCCGAAGTTGACTTTAAAACATTAAAAATTCATTCTATATCTGTGTCTTAAATAAAAGCCATTTACTTTAATTATCTATAACTGGCCTGATGGGCGATGAAGTATTTTTTTATGTGATAAATATTTATTTAACGTTTTAAAAGTAAACGTTATTATTTACACTTTTTATCAGAAATTTATTCAGAAACAAATAATACATACATTAGAATTATTTTTCATGTTTATAAATAAAAATATAACAATAACAATAATAATAATTATTATTATTTATAATAATATTAAAAGTAAAATTATAAATATTGTATTTGAAATGTAGATTGGTATATCTTGTATGTTTCAACGTAACCAATTAGTGGGTAATTAAATAGTCTGTTCGAACCTGCAACAACATAAAATTAAACATTATGAAGTGTGTGTGTGTGTTCGCTATTATACAAGTTGTCTATCTCTTTCTAGTACATTGTAATTATCGGAGTGGGTTTTGAACGTAAGTTGTGTCGCTACTAGACAATCATGCAACGAGCACGAGACGCGTACACTTGCCAAACAAACGTTGAAGTGTAAAGATGGCGGCTGTGTACGTGGGCACGGAATTTGTCCAACGTTGTTATTAATTAGCTATTCTTTGCAACAACTTAGATAAAAGGCAAGAAAGAAGCAAGATAGAATAAAGAAACCCTCATTAAAAACTACTCAAAGAATAAAAAGTGTATGAATGTACTGCTTTGTGTTTTGAGTATTTATGTATGTTTTTATTTAATTTTTCTAGCTATTCTATGTTACTAATACATTGTTTTTATGTTTATAGGAACTTACAAACTTCTCCTGCGGCCTCAGCATCATCTTGGAACAGCTGAAACATTTTCCAGTACCATCGAAGCTGTTATCATCAATGTAAGAATATTGTAATTTTTTAATGATTTGGGTAAAAGTTTGTTAAAAACAATAATTATATAATTTTAAATTGGTAATTTACAATAACTATCGTTACAATATATTTATTATTTATAAGATAAATTCATTTTCACTTTAAAATAATAATGGTGTATAGAAATTGATAATCTACTAGACATATTTTAATGGAGAGCAATGCGCATGGAAAAACTGTCTTTCCATGTTAACCGCCTATGTATACAGGTATGCCTTACCATCCGGTATAAAACCACGCTCTAGGAAATCAATTTAAATAATTATTTTTTTTAAAATTACTTGTAATTGTTTCTAATTATATTTCGTTATGTCATAGTTGCGGCAGCGAAGAAATTCAAAGTCTTCTACCAAACGTTTTGAAAGAGATTTTCATTTGGTGAATACATCAAATGCTGGAAAGAGTGATCAGCGACAGAACATATCAAAAGATGACTGCAAAGTCAACGCAGAATGTCAAATCCGCTGCTCGCGACATTAAGGTAAGTAAATTATTATTTTTAAATGGGTTGTATTTAACCTAGCACCCAAATCATATTGATTTAATCTCCAAATATTTGTTAGTCGAGCACCAAAATTTCAGCCCTAAATGATTCATAATCGATATCCAAAAAACTAGAGTTTACTAATCTGTTTTTCAATTATTTATTTTAATTATTGCCATATTACCATTTAATTTTCCGGGAAGCTTATTTACTATTACATTTAAAGATAGTTTAATATTTTTGATGCCCAATTATTATTTTTAGTATTTATTTAATTATTTCAGGCTATAAAAATATAATTTTGGTAGAAATAAAATAGTATATTATATATCTAGGGACAGAAATGCATAATTTTTCATGAGGTGTAATTTGTAGCCAGTGATTGAGGGTAAAATAGCATTCTTTTGCGAGGTTGTATATACTATTTTTTATCACGACCTAAGTAAGAACAAAAACGAAAACATTAATTTTAGAATATAATTTATTCATATATTTTTTTGACATTTAATAATTTTAAAATTATTAGTAGTCTTTAACAAAAAAAAATTAATAAAATTCTTTGACAAATGCGAAAATTTATATAAGCAAATGTTTGTTGTAAGAGCAACACAGTTCATATTGATTATTTTTGATACAATGATTCCGGTGCTCAATTAAATTATTCTTTTTTAAAATTATTTGGGTAAAAGTCTTAATTTTTACTCTATTACCGAGAGTGCCTTTATTTCTATTATCTTTTCAAATGAGGAATAAATGGGCGTAATTTGATGATGTAAGTTTGGAACTTGGAATGTTCGGGGTATAATTGGTAAAGAAAATGACAAACAATTTTCTCCACTAACATCTTTGAGATTTGACCCAATAATGGGTAAAAGGTGTGAAGATATAATTATACTTTCAATTCATTAATTAATTAATTACACCATGCTAACAGAAGAGACATTACTTTTTAAAATTTATTTCTACTCGACTGGTTTTTGAAAAACTTGATATGTTTGACACCCGATCTGTGTTAATTTAGGTGACTTTGGACAGTTGCAAGAAGTCTACCGAGAATCTGAAGTACGAGAAAACCGAGCTGGAGAAACCACCAATGGAGATGATGGCCCCGGGGTCTTGACGTTTGATGGCGTGTCTGGACGTTTCACTTCCATTACTTTTTCAAGTGAGTGTATCTTTTAAAATTTAAATTGGCTGTAAATATCGTTAATTTTATTATTTTTCTGAGAGAAATAATAAAATGTACAAATGAATATTTTTTAAACGGCTGTAACTTTTAAACTAGTAAAGATAATTGAAATGGGTTTTAAATTTTGAATTCTCCATCTTTTCAACTATATTTATTCATATTTTTATTACGAAAATGTTTGTCGAAGATTAATTCTTTAATGAATGGATTGGTTTCAATATAAATCTACGTTCCGCGTACATCTGTGTAAAAGCCATTGATTGAGCCCTTGCCCTAAATAATTTTGTTGGACGATTACATATTCTTCTATAAGTATTTTTGATGTGGTAAATTGCGTAAAATTAGATGGTTTTTAAGATATAGCCTTTGGAAAAGCAAAATTTCTTATTTTCTTCAGATTTTCAACTTTCTTGAGGCTAAATCTCAAGAACTTAACGACGACATATGAAGTTGCGCTCAACGGCATTAATTTTCTCGTGCTTCAATTAACTTTTAAACATATTTTCAGCCATTAACCATACACTTATATATTTCAAGTGAGTATATCTTTTAAATTTAAAGAGGAGCATTAATTTGGACTGAAAATTTGGGTTGCCTATAGTTTTGTTTTGTAAATATGGCTAATTTTATAATTTCTCTGAGAGAAATAATAAAATGGTGGCTGAAATTCAGAATGACAGTTTTTCTATAATTTTAGATACAACATTTAGAAATTAGACATTTTTGAAACGGCTGTAACTTTGTAACCAGTAAAGAAATTATCGGGCTTAAAAATTCAATTCTGCATTCCTTGAATTATAACTTGATCTTCTCAAATCCACTGAGTCACGTCACTTACGTCATTCATTAATGACTTGAATTTATAAACAAAAATTCGATTGTATCTGAAACTGCTGTAATTGGAATCAAGTTTCTCTGATTTGTACGTTACTATTGCATTGTTGTAATTTATATAGGAACATCCACGGGCCTGGAATCATCATCTTGGAGCAGTTTGTGTTCTATTTATTTATTATTCTTGATATAGTAATGATAATTGTAAAGTATTTAGGGCAGTAGATTAAATCAATGACAACTTCCCCATAGGAATCTGTGTGGAATGTCTAGTGGGTTTAGTCTTCTTCTTTCTTGGCTGTTGTCCAGCAGGTTTACGGCGGTGTAGTTTGGGTGGTTATTATCTTATCATTCGTATATTAAGGTCGTTGTGTATCGCATGGTTCTTAAGGTTTTAGATTGAAATCTGTGTAAAATTTCAATATTTGAGTTGCTGGTTGTTCCCCACAGCACAGTATGACCAGATGGGTATTGCTTTAATTTTATATTTAGTTGTAGTCCATGTGTCACGTGCATCCCGAGGTATTTGGCATTATCAGCTTGCGGTATTGGTTAAGGTTGACTTGTGGGCATGTTCTTCGTTTCATGGTGAATGTGACGTGAATAGACTTACTTTCGTTGACTTTTATTCTCCATTTGTGAAGCCATCCTCGGCAGTGGCAGGTTGTTTGTGTAGGACAGGACCGAGGACGCTGCCCTGCGGTACTCCTGATTTTATTGCACAGCGAAGTGACGTCATCAATACGCACGACATCTGTCATTTCATTTATTTCACCCCTACTAAACTCTCAGCTATAAAATTTCGTACACATATAAACAATTACATGTACTACAATAAACTATCAACAAACATGTGAAAAGTTAGTTGAAATGAGGCGTTATGGACATGCTTATACCTAGCAATAGATTCCGATAAAATTATCCCTATTAAATTTATTATTTTGAATTTTTTTTATTAAAGTACGATAGAAATTCAAGAATTGTTTCCCTATTTCTATGTTGTAAATTTAATCATATTTTAAGTACTAGTTTTTTTTTTTTAATTCAATGTTTACATACTTATTTCTGTATTTAAATATTTTAATTACTGATGAAATTCATAAACACTAATTAAAAAAACAATTTTTGAATTAATGTTATTAAATATATGTCATTTTCAATAAATTATAATTTTTATACATAAAATACACTCCAAGACATATTGATGTGCACTGGTTTGCTCGGAAGGTCGCTGGCGCTGCGTCGACTATACAGTTCATAACGTGGTAGCTAGATGTGCTGCTAGAAAATTAGTGGTTTTAAGTAAAAATATCAATAAATATTAATAAAACCTAGTGCCTTTCGTAAGTATAGATGTTATTCTGACGAGTTTGAGACAAATTTCGCCTGGAAATATAGTTTTTGATACTTCAAAATGTATCAACATTTTGTTACATAAATTGCTTTGTACGCAACCACACATATAAAATGCAATAACATAGAAATATTACATTTCACAATAAAATTTGGAATAAACGGCTTTAACATCATATTTGAACATGATTTTTTAATAAATTTTCTTTAAAATCATAATATTTTTGTATATCTTTAGATTTTAACAGTTATAAATAGTATTTCTATTTCGAAAAACGTGATATATATTATTTATTATTATTTACATACATAAATATTATTTTTTATGAATTTATAAAAGTATTTGATTTGTTCAAACGATAAATTTGCCTAAGTGAACCTGTTTATTCCATAAATTTAGTCTTGTATGACGCTGTGTTGTTGAGTGTTTCTGGATAAATACTTGTACGTTACAACAAAATACTGGTAAATAGTTATGACGCTGTGTTGTTGAGTGTTTCTGGATAAATACTTGTACGTTACAACAAAATACTGGTAAATAGTTAACTAGAACATTATTCTAATATTTTCGATAGATATTCGTACTTGAAAGTAGTGTAAAATGTACTGTGTAATACATAACAGCTACAAGTGTTACGACATTATAATAATGCACTGGTTTGCGCGGAAGGTCGCTGGCGCTGCGTCGACTATACAGTTCATAACTTGCAAGCGTGGTAGCTAGATGTGCTGCTAGAAAATTAGTGATTTTAAGTAAAAATATAAATAAATATTAATAAAATATAGTGCCTTTCGTAAGTATAGTTGTTATTCTGACGATTTTGATACAAATTTCACCTGGAAATATAGTTTTTGATAATTAAAAATGTATCAATATTTTATTACATAAATTGCTTTGTACGTAACACATATATAGGATGCGATAACATAGGAATATTACATTTCAACAATTAAATTTGGAATAAACGGCTTTAACATCATATTTGAACATGATTTTTAATAAATTTTCTTTAAAATCACAATAATATTTTTGCATATCTTTAGATTTTAACAGTTATAAATAGTGTTTTTATTTCGAAAAGCGTGATATATATATATATATATATATATATATATATTATTTATTATTATTTACATACATAAATATTACTTTTTATACATGAAAATGTGTAAAAGTACTGAATTTGAAAGTATTTTCTTTATTTTATATAAATTTATAAAAGTATTTGATTTGTTCAAACGATAAATTTACCGAAGTGAACCTGTTTATTCCATAAATTTAGTCTTGTATGACGCTGTGTTGTTGCATGTTGCTGGATAAATAATTGTACGTTATAACAGGTAAATAGTTAACGAGAACATTATTCTAATATTTTCGATAGATATTTGTACTTAAAAATAGTGTAAAATGTACTTTGTAATACATAACAGCTACAAGTGTTACGACATCTTAATAATGTATTTAACTAGTTGGTTTTGCCAATTGTTATTATTATTACAAAACAATATTCTATTCATTTTGAGTATCTTTCTCAATTTTCATTTATAAAAATTTAATTCAAATATTGTTAATGGCTAAATACGTATTCATGTTATTTATTATCATTTGCTTTCTATATATTTAAATTGATAAAAGTATTGATTTGATGGCAGCTGAAACAATAATTAAACAAGTCTGTGCGTATACAAGTTCACCTGCACTCAACAAGCAGCGTTTACAAATACAGTCTTAATAATATTTACACAATTCAGCCATTTTGTAGTTGGTGATGGCATTCGAAAGCCTTCTAAATGGTAGGTTCTTTTTTTAAAGCATTTTAGAGCTTATTCTATTAATTGTTTTCTCTGTTATCATTATTAACTTTAATAAATGTTATGAAGTGTGTTACTAATATATTGTTTTTATGTTTATAGGGACTTCACGGGACCTGCAAGCATTCTCAGCGTGTATCTACACCCCGGAGGCATCAGCAAAGACTACTTTGAATATTAAATCTGCTGCTCTCAACATCAATAATGTAAGAACATTGTTATTTTTTAATTATTTGTTTAATATTTACTTGAGAATTTGTGAAATAAATTCATATTCAGTTTAAAATAATAATGATGAATAGTAACTAGATATTTGTTAATGATAACGCTAGTAAATTGTTAGCTAGTGTCAGTTATTATGAAGGGTAATTCACTATATTTTTAATTGTTAAACCTTCCGGAATTATTTTGGTCAAAAATATTTCAAGTTAAAGTTGGATATAAATAAATGTTCTGTCCTAAAATAATGAAAATGAATCTCCCTGAATAGACTAGCGGTCATTGTATTGAATTGAGTGCTGGTGAATGAGGGGAATGAGGGGGAGGCACCTAGGAAGGAAGCCATGTTTATTATCGATTAGCTAAACAAAAGTTAGCGGTAATTAGCAATTACAATTAATAGTAAGTGTTTATTGTTTGTTCCAGGCGTAATCGGAGAGAAATGTGAACACTGAATACTCATCCACAACGACATGAAACCCTCCGTGGAGAGAAGAGATTGGAACCTGCAGAACCGGAGTCGAGGAATTTAAACAGAATGAGCTTCGCCAGAGAGCAGCTGTCCTGCTCTTATTGCATTCCTGCGCTGATTGGGAATTGGTACCGATCGATATTTTAAACAAATCATTAGAAATACTTGGAGAGCTGGTGTTGACTCAGACAGCAAACACCGTGGTGATGGTGTCGACGACGATCGCTCTTCAGAAACCTACTCTTCATGTCGGCAGCAAGAGAAGAGAATGGAATCAGACGGAAATGTTCTGGCATTGGTGAGAAACTTATTTATAAATCAAATCACGCCTTTTACCCATTACTGGGAAATTATTCACGTATAAACGTTTCACGTTTTGAATTTGTTTACTTTTATAAAAAATATATAACAATAATAATTTATAAGAATTAATGAAAAAAGTAAAATGAGAAATATTTTATTTGAAATGTAGACATGTTGTGTAAGTTTCAATGTAATGAGTTGTGTCATTAATTAGTGGCAATTAGTCGCTCTGAGTAATCATGCAGAGAGCATGAGCTCCGCACTTGCAAACAAATCGCTGACCAGAGCTGGTGTTCATATCACATCTCTTGCAAATGTAAGAAACTTGTTATTTTTTCATTATTTCACTTGAAAATAATCATGCTAGTAAGTTGTTAGTTAATGAAACGTTTTGCTACTGATTAGTATTAATGGTGAGCAACTATAATTCTATCACTTATATTACAAGTATTTTTCTTTTCACTAGCAGTCCTTGTATTTTTTAAATAAAGTTAACCAAATACTTTTACTTTTTTGGGTAATTGTTTTCAATATTTAAAATATGAGTTTTAAAAGTTTTCTTTACAATATTTAATTGTACGTATTTATCATCATTTAAAACAATGACCTACAAATTTCACCACTAACATCTTTGGTGGCTGTGATTTGACCCAATAATGGGTAAAAGGTGTGATGATATAATTATATTTTCAATTAATTAAATAATTACAACATCCTAACACAAGAGACATTACTTTTTAAAATGTATTTCTACTCGACTAGTTTTTGAAAAACTTGATATGTTTGACGCCCGCTCTGTGTTCATTTAGGTGACTTTAGACAGCTGCAAGAAGTCTACCGAGAATCTAAAGTACGAGAAAACCGAGCTGGAGGAACCACCAATGGAGATGATGGCCCCGGGGACTTGACGTTTGATGGCGTGTCCGGACGCTTCACTTCCAGTACTTTTGCAAGTGAGTGTATCTTTTAAAATTTAAATTGGCTGGAAAATATGGGTAATTTTATTATTTTTCTGAAAGAAATCATAAAATGTCTGCTGAAACGGTTGTAACTTTTAAACTAGTCAAAATAATTGAAATTGGTTTTAAATTTTAAATTCTCCATCTTTTCAACTATATTTAATCATATTTTTATTATGAAAATGTTTGTTGAAGATTGATTCTTTGATGAATCTGATTTCAATATAAACCTACGTTCCGCGTACATCTGTGTAAAAGTAATTTAATTGAGCCCTTGCCCTAAATAATTTAGTTGGACGATTAAATATTCTCGTATAAGTATTTTTGATTTGGTAAATTACGTAAAACATTAATTTTCTCGTGCTTCAATTAACTTGTAACCATATATTCAGTCATTAACCAGACACTTATATATTTGTTAATTAAAAAAACTAAAATGATGGGTTGTAATTGCCCAAAATCTGCAATTACAGATTAGGCATGTGCATACTGAACCCTTTAGAGTTTGTTTCATTCATGAACTTTGAATAATCTAATATTCTTTACAAAATCTCATCCCTTTCATTAAAATTTGTACAGCATAATCAGATATCATTTTTGTAATTTGTTTCCACTTATATTTGAAATTATCGACAGAATTGGTTTGTTTCTTATATTTTAATAACTTCTGCTTCATATGGGGCCAATATTTTTTGATTGGGCGCAATTCAGGACAATTTGTAGGATTTTCAGATTTATGTACAAATTCTATATGTGGGGTTTCTTTTATACGAATCAATGACATTTTTTGTGTAATGACATGTTGCCAAATCTGGCCAAAATAGTATTGGTGTGTTATGAAGCCTTATAAAGGGCAATAATCATCTTTCAAGACACTCTCTTAAATATCTTTCGCCGTTGATTGTCGTCGAAAAATAAGGCATACTGCGTTTGCCACAGGAACAAATGGCCTGCCATACAAGCATCTTTTTTGAGAATTTTTCTATTTTAATTACCTTCAATTAGCTACTAACAGATTTTTTGAACTTTCCAGAATAATAATAATGACCTGGTTGAGATTTTAATTCAAGTTAACAATACGTTTCGACATCCATGATAACACATATTTTTTTGATATCACTTTAAAGTAAAGTTTTCTTGATCTTCATTTTGTGTTAGTTTCTTGCTTAGTATCCCTGTTAGGCACTTTTGTTTTTTTTTAATGACTTTATAGAATTCTTTAGCTTAATTTTCTGAACTGTTGATTTAGTAGTTTCAAATTTCTTAGCCAAATCTCTCACAGAAAGATTTTAATTTTCACACAAAGCCTTCAAGATATTTTCTCAATATTTTAATCGACAAATCCAGGTTTGCATCCACTTCCACATTTTTTTGTGTATTACCCGTTTCATTATATCTTCTTAACACCCTTTGAACAGTTCTTGTTGTAGATTTTAACTCTAAAGATACTTTTCTTGTGGATATATGCCTATTTTGAACACATTTGTACAAAATATTTTCGTGTAATTCTTCGTATTTCGATGGCATCTTTGTATACTAAATTGTATGAAAGTTGTCAACTAATTATTTTTGTATAATGCATAGCCAACTATAAAAACGCATCACATACAAATTTGTATATCTATAAAAGCAGTATACGAAAAGGCCTAAACCTAAGCGACAATTTTTTCTGGGGCAAGCTTTATTTTACTTTTAGAATTATTTTTCTCCTAAAATAATTGATGTCTGGTTCAAAGCAGAAAATTAAAATTATTCTCGTTTAATAATTTGATTTTACTAGCGGTGACTTTTACCCAATATTTAAAATATATGAGTTTTTAAAATGTTGTCTACAACAATTAACTTTGAAGAGGTTTGAAAATGTGGACTGCCTATAGTTTTGTTTGTAAATCTGGTTAATTTTATTAATTTTTTGAGAGAAAATATGAACGACAGTTTTTCCGTAACTTTAGATAAACATGTTTTAAAAACGGCTGTAATTTAGTAACCAATCAACCGGGTTTCAATATTCAATTCCTCATCTATTTGCCATAGTTTCATCCCTTAATATCAACCCTCCAGAAAATAATTAATTCTAAAATAAACGTTATTAAAGCGAGGATGGTGTGTTGGGTTGAAAATGTTCTGTGAATGGCTTAGTGAAGAATTATTCATAATTGGTTTAAACATATAATTTTATTTTGATCATTTACTATTGTTTAATATTAAAAATAACTTTTAAATATTGTTAAGTATTTTTAATGATAGATGCTCATTTTAAATTCTGTTTTGCAGTTGACGCAAATTATTTGAATGCGGCATTCAGTCCCAGGACTCGAGCGCCATGCCCAAGTTGTCCACGCTGTCCACCGTTGCTTCAACACACTTCAGGAATAAAAGATGAGTACAAATTTCGTTTATTTATATTTTAATTAATCTAAAAAATGAGAAAAGAAATTATTAATAATTTATTTAGAATTTTATTGAGACACAGCCTTAACATACATCTGCTGTCTTTTAATTTCATTTATTGTTAGATGTGAGAAATATTTGTTTAAAGTGTTTTAATAGTATATTATTCAATGAGTAAGTAATATAAGCTATTACTCAAGAGAATGAAGTTTGCAACACGAGCCGAAGGTGAGTGTTGTAAATCATTCGAGTAGAATACTATACTTTATCTACGACTATATGTTATTATGTAATAAGATCTGCTGTCTTTTAATTTAATTTATTGTTAGATGTGAGAAATATTTGTTTAAAGTGTTTTAAAAGTAAATTGCTAAATTCAAAAAAACGTTATTTTACTTTTGTTTATACTAAATAATAATATATTAATAATATTAATAATTTTTAATAATAATATATTAATAATATTAATAATTTTTAATAATAATATATTAATAATATTAATAATTTTTAATAATAATAACAGTAAACTGAGTAATATTGTATTTGAAGTGTATGTTAGATGTGTATATGTTGTGTATGTTTCAAATTCTCTTTAATTTTAAGTAGGTCGCTGCGAGTCTGCAACAAGAAGTTCACTTGCCAAACAAACGTCGTCGTCGTGTAATTTAACTTTTGTCTGCCTTATTTAAAGGCCTTCATAACTTCATAACCGATATCGTATCGTGGGCTTGATTTATAGTTATACTATAAGATCAACTTCTCGAGTCGATATCGTGTTTGTTTTTATTGTTCACTCACTACGTACATTTTAATTTAGTTAGTTAGTTGCTGCCTTAATAGGAGGCCATCCTAACTGTGTGTAGTTCTTTTCGTGGAGTTGATTTATTACTATAAATCAATTTTACGAATCGAAATTGTGTAGATCGATATCTATCGTGGGTTTGATTTGAAATCAACCTCACGAGTCGATATCGTGTATTTTGTATTTTCTACCAAAAAACGCAGGCCCCACGTGGGGCCCCAACATACATCCCATCACCAGGAGGCAAGTTTGTAAGCGTTTCGCGATGCGGGTGGGGCGAGTCCCTCGCGAGCGTGCTGCTGAGTGTAGCTAGAAGGTGTAAGCCGATGCCTTGGGTGGTCGAGTTATCGAATCACAGGAACCATATTGTCCAATGAGTCATTGGGAGATCTAGACATAATTCGACTGTTCGAGCACTGCGAAATCTTCCCAGCAGTCGGGTAGGTTGGTAGGCGGTGAACCGAGAGGTCGTGGGCACGGAATATGCTCAACGTTTTTGCTAACTTGACAAGCACGCTTCGGTTGCTTTGTCGTAGATTCGTAGCTAGTCGTTGGCAAAAACTTAGGTAAGATAGGGTAGGTAGGGAGAAAAAGATGGCACCTTTATTGAAGACTACGTAAAATGTGATTCTCTTTCAGGTTCTTCCTAACACTTGACCGATATCTTATCGTGGATATGATTTATAGTTATACTATAAGATCATATTCACGAGTCAATATCGTGCCTTTTATCTCTACGTACATTTAAATTTAGTTAGTTTAGTTTCTGCCTTGTTAGAAGGCCTTCCTAACAACTGGGTAGTTCTTTTCGTGGGGTTGATTTATTACTATAAATCAATTTTACGAATCGAAATTGGTTAGAACAATATCTATCGTGGGGTTGATTTATTTCCATAAATCAATTTTACGAATTGATATTGTGATATCTATCGTGGGTTTGATGTGTAATCAACCTCACGAGTCGATATCGGATGTTTTGTATTGTCCACCACAAAACGCTGGCCCTCCCTGGGGCCCAACATACTGTAAGCGTTTCGCGGTTGCTTTGTTGTAGATTCGTAGCTAGTCTTTGACAAAAACTTAGGTAAGATAGGGTAGGTAGGGAGAAGAAGGACACCATCATTGAAAACTTATTGTTTTTCAAGGAGTATTTGTACTTGTTTCTAATAATATTTTGTTGTTAGGTGCGGTGGTGAATGAAGAAAACCAACGTTTCCTGTTGGTGATTACATCAACATGCTGGGAAGATTCATCAGCAGCAGAATCAACAGCTTCTCTTCAAACACATCCGAAGATGACTGCAAAGTCAACGCAGAATGTCTTCAAGACCGCTGCCTCCAACATCAATATAAGATAATTATTAGTTTTAAGTGGGTTGTATTTAATCGAGCACCAAAATATCAGCTCTAAATAATTCATAATCGATATCCAACATACTAGACTTTGCTAATCTGTTTATCAATTTAAATATCAAATATTTATATTTGCTATTTGCCATATTAGCATTTAATTTTCCATGAAGCTTATTTACTATTATATTTAAAGATCAGTTAGTATTTTTTTATGCCTAATTATTATTTTTAGTATTCATTTAATTATTTCAGACTATCAAAATCTAATTTAACTAGGGTTAAAAATATATATTTTTGGTGTTTAATAAATATATTTCTGGCAAGAGCAACACAGCTCTTATTGATTATTTATGGTACAATGATTTTCGGTGCTCATTTAAATTATTCCCTTTTTAAATTATTTGGGTAAAAGTCGGTTAAAAACAGTAATAAATATGTTGTTTTAAATTAATATAAAATAGCGCAATTGTGTACAAGGGAGAATGTAAGTGAAAGTGGACAGAGAGTGATTGATTTTATTATGTGTGATGAATGATTGATGCTCAGTTTTTCACTACATTCTGACATTTATATGTCACAATTTTGTTGAGCGACTTGGTCGTGTTAGAAGACCTAAAATAATTAGAAATATTGTAAAACCGTCATATGGGTATCATTAGAAATATATTACAATATATACTTTACTATTTACTATTTCATATACAATTTAATTCTTTTATTATTGAGTTAATTTGCAATTTTACGTATTCCTCCTTTTTGCCAATTTGCACCAATTTTTAATTGTCTGTTCCCATTATTTTTCTCTTTTTAAAATTATTTAAACTTGTGCTAGAATTTTAATGAACACATACCTGACGTAGAACTTAAATTTAATCTTGTACATTATTAATATTTCCTCTCAACACCTTTCTTCATCTTAACACAATACTTTATCAGTTTTTTTTTTTTCATTCTATACATGTTTTTAACTCTCACTAAATCTATTAATAATTCAACTTCATTGGTGGAAAAATTTGCAGCTCTTTTAATATTTTCCATCATATATATCATCATCACGCCTTTTACCCATCACTGGGTGTGGCACTCTGCCTACGCAGATCTCGGTAAGTGATATATTTTTCGCGTGAAGTGCGGTTACCAGCCGTCAAATCACGGCCTCCAAAGATATTAGTGGTGGAGGAGCAACAGGAGTAGATTTTTTAAATTGGTGAAAATTGTTTGTCGGCTGTGGGGATCGAACCAGGGTTCTCAAGATCCACAGGCCGACTCGATACCACTGAGCCACCTACCCCATATTTTTTTTTTTTTTCCATCATGTGTATATAAATATATTTCTTATTTTTCCTGTGACAGAATATAAACTGAGGCAATGATTATAATTTTCTCAGAATCCCAAATTACACAACACCATAATATTATGTTGACATTCAGTTAGAGTGTTTAAAGGTAGCGAGGCTGCGGTAGTGTCTGCGTTATTGTAAATGATTTCAATAAATGAAGCAGAAAACGATTTCAATAATTTTAATTAATGATAATGTGTTAGTAGAATTAGTATTTAGTTTTATAAATTTGGCAATAACATTTATTGGTAGATATGGTTTACAAAACAAATTTACAAACACTTATATATTGTACAAATACAAACACATTGTTAATAGAGAGAGGGACTGTTTAGGAAATGTCCTTTAATGACAAGGGCTATGAACATCTAAATATTCATTCATTAGTTTCTGGTCGGCCCTAACGGCTTTCTTAATTTTAAAAGCTTTAAGGAAAGTGAATCGATATCCTTTCCTTTTATATGTAGAACTGACAAATTACATATAGAACTTTTATGATAAAAATCTATCAAGTGTTTAGCTAGATTAGACTGAGAACTTTTGGTCATATAATTATAACAATACTCTTTAAATCTAGTCTGGAAACTTTGTCCTGTTTGCTCTATATAAACAAATTCACAATCTTTACATTTAATTTAACAAAGGGTCTTTATTCATTAGTTTATTATTATTAGTATATAATGTCAAATTTCCTCCAATTCTTGGCCATACTACGATTCATGCCATTAACATAATTTAATTTTTTATAAATTGATTTAAATCTAGTTTCAATGTGTACAGGATAAAATTAATTTCTTGTATTTGATCTAATTTTCTTATTTATTAGCTTCACAGTGATTTCTGCACTGTAACCATTGTTTGCTGCAATATTTAAAATAATTTTAATTCAGATAAATTATAAAACGTTGCTAGCTTTATATTACATGGGTGATACAAATTAGTGGGTTTCCTGTAAATATTAAAATTAAATTTATTGTTAATGTGTTCGATAGTAATGGCCAAGATATTTATGCTTTTATTAACTTTCACTTCAGTGGTGAATTATGTATTTTAATCAAATGAATTAAGGACATTTAGTAGTTGTTGCTCCTGGTGTAAACATCGTCGATATATCTATACCAAAAATCTAAATATTTTAGGAGGTATTTTTTGGAATTGAGGCATATATTCTCTAAATTGTTGATGAATATTTCAGATAATAAAGACCCACATTTTGTTAATTATAAATGTCACCAAAGAGCAAAAATAATTTGTTTGTAGGCAAACTTCCAGCAAGTTTAAAGTTACATGGTTAACTTCAAGCTGTTTTTAATGATGTCTAGAAGTTTGAAAATTGGAATGGAAGTAAATTCCCAAAACCTCCCTCTCTCTATTAACAGAGTTAGTTTGTATTTGAACTACATATAAGTGTTTGCATAACCAAGTGTTTTTATTTATTAATTTTAAATCATGTTTCGCCGAATGCAAACAGCTTCATTAATTGAAATGATGAATGTGTTAGTGTTTGAGAAGAGCGATTGCAATGTTTCGGTGATGGAGGATGTGAGATTGGAGATGAAATGAATGTGTTTGTATATTAGGGTAGTATGTTCTCGAGGTATAGACGTAATAATTCAGAATACATTGGTGTATGTTGTGTGATGACTCTGAGATTGACATGAATGTTGTTGAAAGAGTGAGTATAAGTTAGATGAGATAGTTTAGGATAGTGGAACGTGTGTCGAATGGAAGATATGAATGAACTTGTATGAATGTATATGTATGTATTTATGTATGAAGAGCATGTGGTTGAACCAAGGATGACTGAATGTTTCTGGTGTTCGTGTTACCCCATTTAATAAGATATTATCTTTACAACATATTTATTATTTGTTTAAACTATATAATAATGAATGATTCACTTTAAAATTATAATGATGAATCGTTCTCATCTGTAACACAATACTTTGCTAGCTGACAATTTATTATACATACATATATATTTTTTTATTGTAACATTAGCAGATTGTCAGCTACTGAAACATTGTGATACAGTGACAGTTAGTATAAAAAACAAACAAATTACGAATGATTAACTAGATTTTTCATTGTTAAACGTTCCGGCATTATTTTATACAAATATATTTGAAGTAAATGATTGATATAAATAAATTTGAATCAATTTTATTTTAAATATTATTCTCTGAACAACTTATGACCGATTTAAATAAAATTAATCAAATCATCCTCCATCGATTATTTATACTAACAGTCAACATATTTTGTAAATAAAGATAATGAAATACTTTTACCCAAAATAATTGTATCAAAGTATTAATTCTAAAAGTTTCCATTATAATAATTAAATTGATTTCTTTTTAAAAATTGGGATAACTGACAGAATTGATATTTACTAATATGATAATAATAAATATATTTTAAGTAGATAGTTGACAATAACTTTGTTTAACACATATTTGTTCTTTAAGAATAAGAAATAGATACCTATTGTAATAAGTTATACATACATCTTATTACAATATTCTTTATTCTTAAAAAATAAATCTGTTTTGAAGAGATTTATTGTGAATTATTTAATTTAAAATATAGTTTTTATTATTTAAGATAAATAAGTAAATAATATTATTGTAATTTAATATGTAAAAATAATAACAAATATGTTTTAAATAGATAGTTGACAATAACTTTGTTTAACACATATTTATTGTTTAAGAATAAGAAATAGGGTACCCATTGTAATAAGTTAACATATATCTTATTACAATATTCCTTATTCTTAAAGAATAAATGTGTGTTGAAGAGATTTATTGTGAATTATTTAATTTAAAATATAGTTTTTATTGTTTAAGATAAATAAGTTAATAATATTATTGTAATTAAATATGTAAAAATAATAACAAATATGTTTTAAATAGATAGTTTACAATAACTTTGTTTAACACATATTTATTGTTTAAGAATAAGAAATTGGGTACCCATTGTAATAAGTTAACATATATCTTATTACAATATTTCTTATTCTTAAAGAATAAATGTGTATTGAAGAGATTTAAATAGATAAGTTTACAATAACTCTATTTAAAACATAATTATTCTTTAAGAATAAGAAATATTGCAATAAGTTGTTTGCGAAAACATACATCTTATTGCAATACGTCTTATACTTCAAGAATAATTATGTTTTAAAGAGACTTATTCTAAATTAATTTATTTAAAAAATAGTTTGTATTATAAATAAAATGTACTTGTAGTTAACTTGTAATAATAATTGTGAAATAAAATATTAGTAACATTTGTCCACTACTTTAAAATGATAATAAATATATTTATAGTTATACATACATTGTTGTTTTTTAAATTTTTTTCCCACCATTTTTTTTTTTTTTTTTTTTTTTTTTTTTTTTTTTTTTAAATTTTAGGACTGGTGCTGCCATCTGTTGGTGAATTTGTGAACTAAGTTGATATAATGAAATTTAATTGGATTAATTAATTTTATTTTTGACCGGTGCTGTCATCTATTGGCAAATTTGTGAACTACGTCAATTCAAATGAATTTGAAATTCATTTCAGGGTTTCTCACAATCTAAAATGAATTTACAATAAACAAATTTGTTTCTTTCTTACAATCTAAAATGAATTTACAATAAACAAATTTGTTTCTTTCTTACAATCTAAAATGAATTTACAATAAACAAATTTGTTTCTTTCTTACAATCTAAAATGAATTTACAATAAACAAATTTGTTTCTTTCTTACAATCTAAAATGAATTTACAATAAACAAATTTGTTTCTTTCTTACAATCTAAAATGAATTTACAATAAACAAATTTGTTTCTTTCTTACAATCTAAAATGAATTTACAATAAACAAATTTGTTTCTTTCTTACAATCTAAAATGAATTTACAATAAACAAATTTGTTTCTTTCTTACAATCTAAAATGAATTTACAATAAACAAATTTGTTTCTTTCTTACAATCTAAAATGAATTTACAATAAACAAATTTGTTTCTTTCTTACAATCTAAAATGAATTTACAATAAACAAATTTGTTTCTTTCTTACAATCTAAAATGAATTTACAATAAACAAATTTGTTTCTTTCTTACAATCTAAAATGAATTTACAATAAACAAATTTGTTTCTTTCTTACAATCTAAAATGAATTTACAATAAACAAATTTGTTTCTTTCTTACAATCTAAAATGAATTTACAATAAACAAATTTGTTTCTTTCTTACAATCTAAAATGAATTTACAATAAACAAATTTGTTTCTTTCTTACAATCTAAAATGAATTTACAATAAACAAATTTGTTTCTTTCTTACAATCTAAAATGAATTTACAATAAACAAATTTGTTTCTTTCTTACAATCTAAAATGAATTTACAATAAACAAATTTGTTTCTTTCTTACAATCTAAAATGAATTTACAATAAACAAATTTGTTTCTTTCTTACAATCTAAAATGAATTTACAATAAACAAATTTGTTTCTTTCTTACAATCTAAAATGAATTTACAATAAACAAATTTGTTTCTTTCTTACAATCTAAAATGAATTTACAATAAACAAATTTGTTTCTTTCTTACAATCTAAAATGAATTTACAATAAACAAATTTGTTTCTTTCTTACAATCTAAAATGAATTTACAATAAACAAATTTGTTTCTTTCTTACAATCTAAAATGAATTTACAATAAACAAATTTGTTTCTTTCTTACAATCTAAAATGAATTTACAATAAACAAATTTGTTTCTTTCTTACAATCTAAAATGAATTTACAATAAACAAATTTGTTTCTTTCTTACAATCTAAAATGAATTTACAATAAACAAATTTGTTTCTTTCTTACAATCTAAAATGAATTTACAATAAACAAATTTGTTTCTTTCTTACAATCTAAAATGAATTTACAATAAACAAATTTGTTTCTTTCTTACAATCTAAAATGAATTTACAATAAACAAATTTGTTTCTTTCTTACAATCTAAAATGAATTTACAATAAACAAATTTGTTTCTTTCTTACAATCTAAAATGAATTTACAATAAACAAATTTGTTTCTTTCTTACAATCTAAAATGAATTTACAATAAACAAATTTGTTTCTTTCTTACAATCTAAAATGAATTTACAATAAACAAATTTGTTTCTTTCTTACAATCTAAAATGAATTTACAATAAACAAATTTGTTTCTTTCTTACAATCTAAAATGAATTTACAATAAACAAATTTGTTTCTTTCTTACAATCTAAAATGAATTTACAATAAACAAATTTGTTTCTTTCTTACAATCTAAAATGAATTTACAATAAACAAATTTGTTTCTTTCTTACAATCTAAAATGAATTTACAATAAACAAATTTGTTTCTTTCTTACAATCTAAAATGAATTTACAATAAACAAATTTGTTTCTTTCTTACAATCTAAAATGAATTTACAATAAACAAATTTGTTTCTTTCTTACAATCTAAATGAATTTACAATAAACAAATTTGTTTCTTTCTTACAATCTAAAATGAATTTTACAATAAACAAATTTGTTTCTTTCTTACAATCTAAAATGAATTTACAATAAACAAATTTGTTTCTTTCTTACAATCTAAAATGAATTTACAATAAACAAATTGTTTCTTTCTTACAATCTAAAATGAATTTACAATAAACAAATTTGTTTCTTTCTTACAATCTAAAATGAATTTACAATAAACAAATTTGTTTCTTTCTTACAATCTAAAATGAATTTACAATAAACAAATTTGTTTCTTTCTTACAATCTAAAATGAATTTACAATAAACAAATTTGTTTCTTTCTTACAATCTAAAATGAATTTACAATAAACAAATTTGTTTCTTTCTTACAATCTAAAATGAATTTACAATAAACAAATTTGTTTCTTTCTTACAATCTAAAATGAATTTACAATAAACAAATTGTTTCTTTCTTACAATCTAAAATGAATTTACAATAAACAAATTTGTTTCTTTCTTACAATCTAAATGAATTTACAATAAACAAATTTGTTTCTTTCTTACAATCTAAAATGAATTTACAATAAACAAATTGTTTCTTTCTTACAATCTAAAATGAATTTACAATAAACAAATTTGTTTCTTTCTTACAATCTAAAATGAATTTACAATAAACAAATTTGTTTTCTTTCTTACAATCTAAAATGAATTTACAATAAACAAATTTGTTTCTTTCTTACAATCTAAAATGAATTTACAATAAACAAATTTGTTTCTTTCTTACAATCTAAAATGAATTTACAATAAACAAATTTGTTTCTTTCTTACAATCTAAAATGAATTTACAATAAACAAATTTGTTTCTTTCTTACAATCTAAAATGAATTTACAATAAACAAATTTGTTTCTTTCTTACAATCTAAAATGAATTTACAATAAACAAATTTGTTTCTTTCTTACAATCTAAAATGAATTTACAATAAACAAATTTGTTTCTTTCTTACAATCTAAAATGAATTTACAATAAACAAATTTGTTTCTTTCTTACAATCTAAATGAATTTACAATAAACAAATTTGTTTCTTTCTTACAATCTAAAATGAATTTACAATAAACAAATTGTTTCTTTCTTACAATCTAAATGAATTTACAATAAACAAATTTGTTTCTTTCTTACAATCTAAAATGAATTTACAATAAACAAATTTGTTTCTTTCTTACAATCTAAAATGAATTTACAATAAACAAATTTGTTTCTTTCTTACAATCTAAAATGAATTTACAATAAACAAATTTGTTTCTTTCTTACAATCTAAAATGAATTTACAATAAACAAATTTGTTTCTTTCTTACAATCTAAAATGAATTTACAATAAACAAATTTGTTTCTTTCTTACAATCTAAAATGAATTTACAATAAACAAATTTGTTTCTTTCTTACAATCTAAAATGAATTTACAATAAACAAATTTGTTTCTTTCTTACAATCTAAAATGAATTTACAATAAACAAATTTGTTTCTTTCTTACAATCTAAAATGAATTTACAATAAACAAATTTGTTTCTTTCTTACAATCTAAAATGAATTTACAATAAACAAATTTGTTTCTTTCTTACAATCTAAAATGAATTTACAATAAACAAATTTGTTTCTTTCTTACAATCTAAAATGAATTTACAATAAACAAATTTGTTTCTTTCTTACAATCTAAAATGAATTTACAATAAACAAATTTGTTTCTTTCTTACAATCTAAAATGAATTTACAATAAACAAATTTGTTTCTTTCTTACAATCTAAAATGAATTTACAATAAACAAATTTGTTTCTTTCTTACAATCTAAAATGAATTTACAATAAACAAATTTGTTTCTTTCTTACAATCTAAAATGAATTTACAATAAACAAATTTGTTTCTTTCTTACAATCTAAAATGAATTTACAATAAACAAATTTGTTTCTTTCTTACAATCTAAAATGAATTTACAATAAACAAATTTGTTTCTTCTTACAATCTAAAATGAATTTACAATAAACAAATTTGTTTCTTTCTTACAATCTAAAATGAATTTACAATAAACAAATTTGTTTCTTTCTTACAATCTAAAATGAATTTACAATAAACAAATTTGTTTCTTTCTTACAATCTAAAATGAATTTACAATAAACAAATTGTTTCTTTCTTACAATCTAAAATGAATTTACAATAAACAAATTTGTTTCTTTCTTACAATCTAAAATGAATTTACAATAAACAAATTTGTTTCTTTCTTACAATCTAAAATGAATTTACAATAAACAAATTTGTTTCTTTCTTACAATCTAAAATGAATTTACAATAAACAAATTTGTTTCTTTCTTACAATCTAAAATGAATTTACAATAAACAAATTTGTTTCTTTCTTACAATCTAAAATGAATTTACAATAAACAAATTTGTTTCTTTCTTACAATCTAAAATGAATTTACAATAAACAAATTTGTTTCTTTCTTACAATCTAAAATGAATTTACAATAAACAAATTTGTTTCTTTCTTACAATCTAAAATGAATTTACAATAAACAAATTTGTTTCTTTCTTACAATCTAAAATGAATTTACAATAAACAAATTTGTTTCTTTCTTACAATCTAAAATGAATTTACAATAAACAAATTTGTTTCTTTCTTACAATCTAAAATGAATTTACAATAAACAAATTTGTTTCTTTCTTACAATCTTAAAATGAATTTACAATAAACAATTTGTTTCTTTCTTACAATCTAAAATGAATTTACAATAAACAAATTTGTTTCTTTCTTACAATCTAAAATGAATTTACAATAAACAAATTTGTTTCTTTCTTACAATCTAAATGAATTTACAATAAACAAATTTGTTTCTTTCTTACAATCTAAAATGAATTTACAATAAACAAATTTGTTTCTTTCTTACAATCTAAAATGAATTTACAATAAACAAATTTGTTTCTTTCTTACAATCTAAAATGAATTTACAATAAACAAATTTGTTTCTTTCTTACAATCTAAAATGAATTTACAATAAACAAATTTGTTTCTTTCTTACAATCTAAAATGAATTTACAATAAACAAATTGTTTCTTTCTTACAATCTAAAATGAATTTACAATAAACAAATTTGTTTCTTTCTTACAATCTAAAATGAATTTACAATAAACAAATTTGTTTCTTTCTTACAATCTAAAATGAATTTACAATAAACAAATTTGTTTCTTTCTTACAATCTAAAATGAATTTACAATAAACAAATTTGTTTCTTTCTTACAATCTAAAATGAATTTACAATAAACAAATTTGTTTCTTTCTTACAATCTAAAATGAATTTACAATAAACAAATTTGTTTCTTTCTTACAATCTAAAATGAATTTACAATAAACAATTTGTTCTTTCTTACATCTAAAATGAATTTACAATAAACAAATTTGTTTCTTTCTTACAATCTAAAATGAATTTACAATAAACAAATTTGTTTCTTTCTTACAATCTAAAATGAATTTACAATAAACAAATTTGTTTCTTTCTTACAATCTAAAATGAATTTACAATAAACAAATTTGTTTCTTTCTTACAATCTAAAATGAATTTACAATAAACAAATTTGTTTCTTTCTTACAATCTAAAATGAATTTACAATAAACAAATTTGTTTCTTTCTTACAATCTAAAATGAATTTACAATAAACAAATTTGTTTCTTTCTTACAATCTAAAATGAATTTACAATAAACAAATTTGTTTCTTTCTTACAATCTAAAATGAATTTACAATAAACAAATTTGTTTCTTTCTTACAATCTAAAATGAATTTACAATAAACAAATTTGTTTCTTTCTTACAATCTAAAATGAATTTACAATAAACAAATTTGTTTCTTTCTTACAATCTAAATGAATTTACAATAAACAATTTGTTTCTTTCTTACAATCTAAAATGAATTTACAATAAACAAATTGTTTCTTTCTTACAATCTAAAATGAATTTACAATAAACAAATTTGTTTCTTTCTTACAATCTAAAATGAATTTACAATAAACAAATTTGTTTTCTTTCTTACAATCTAAAATGAATTTACAATAAACAAATTTGTTTCTTTCTTACAATCTAAAATGAATTTACAATAAACAAATTTGTTTCTTTCTTACAATCTAAAATGAATTTACAATAAACAAATTTGTTTCTTTCTTACAATCTAAAATGAATTTACAATAAACAATTTGTTTCTTTCTTACAATCTAAAATGAATTTACAATAAACAAATTTGTTTCTTTCTTACAATCTAAAATGAATTTACAATAAACAAATTTGTTTCTTTCTTACAATCTAAAATGAATTTACAATAAACAAATTTGTTTCTTTCTTACAATCTAAAATGAATTTACAATAAACAAATTTGTTTCTTTCTTACAATCTAAAATGAATTTACAATAAACAAATTTGTTTCTTTCTTACAATCTAAAATGAATTTACAATAAACAAATTTGGTTTCTTTCTTACAATCTAAAATGAATTTACAATAAACAAATTTGTTTCTTTCTTACAATCTAAAATGAATTTACAATAAACAAATTTGTTTCTTTCTTACAATCTAAATGAATTTACAATAAACAAATTTGTTTCTTTCTTACAATCTAAAATGATTTACAATAAACAAATTTGTTTCTTTCTTACAATCTAAAAATGAATTTACAATAAACAAATTTGTTTCTTTCTTACAATCTAAAATGAATTTACAATAAACAAATTTGTTTCTTTCTTACAATCTAAAATGAATTTACAATAAACAAATTTGTTTCTTTCTTACAATCTAAAATGAATTTACAATAAACAAATTTGTTTCTTTCTTACAATCTAAAA